>CM070753.1:19750125-20495540 GCA_036346245.1 Bonia amplexicaulis | reverse complement strand
AGGCATTGGTATCCAGTGCTTCCTTGCTTTGGGAACTAGTGGTCTACTAGTCAGATCCCTGTGGAGGGTTGGACATTGTGGCACAGTATTTTTTCTGGTGACCAGTAGCTATCTCCAATAAATATAGTTCCTTTCAGCTTAGGTTTTCTGAGTTCAGTTACTACCTCCATGCTCTCTTGCTGATCTTTCTGCTCCAAGTATCCAAGCTTTAGAGGGTTTTTTTTTTTGCTTCAATACCAGAACTCCAGATTCTAGCACTTCTGTTAGTGTTCTTGATCAAGAAAGTAGAAAGATTGGCCGGTTTCGTTTCCCTGGTCATCTTTTCTGCTCAAGTTGAGAAAAAAGGTTGGCAATTTCTGTTTCTTTGCTCATCATTTCTGCTGTTGCTGATCCTACATCAAGCTATTCTGTTCTGCATTAGTATCCATTAAGAAATCAGAAGATCAAGAAATCTTTCTGGTAACCAAAAATGGCTAGAAATCCCAGCCATTTCCTGCTCATCTTCCTGTCGGTGGCACTAGCATTGGTCCCAGAAACCACACAGCTGCAGTCCTCCCAAACCTGGTCTCTCCTCAAGATCGAGCAGCTACTGAACTACCCTGCAGTCCTCAGCAACTGGCACAACTACACCGACTTCTGCTATGCAGGGGACTACAAGACCACCTCGGCCTTCGTCGAGTGCTACGAGGACAGCGTGACGCAGCTGCACATCATCGGCCCGGACGGCTCCCCTCCCCTCCCCAAGACGTTCTCCATTGATTCCTTCTTCACAACTCTGTCCAGGCTGCCTGACCTGAAGGTGCTCACCCTGACCAACCTTGGTCTCTGGGGGCCATTGCCGGGCAAGATATCGAGGCTCGCGTCGCTGGAGATCGTCAACATGAGCAGCAACTACTTTTACGGCGAGCTTCCGAGGGGGTTGTCACGGCTCAGTAATATTCAGACATTGATCATTGACGACAACATGTTGAGTGGTGAGATGCCTGGCTGGTTTGGGAGCTTGCCACTGCTGGCTGTCCTCAGCCTGAAGAACAACACACTGGAGGGAACCGTGCCGGAGTCTGTCAGAGACATGGGATCGCTGAGGTCACTCGTGCTCGCGTCGAACAATTTGTCGGGGAATTTGCCGGATTTGAGCAGCTTGAAGAACCTTCAGGTGATTGATCTAGCGAACAACTCGCTCGGACCGGACTTTCCAAGGCTCGGTAGGAAGGTGGCCAGTGTTGTGCTGAGTGGCAACAGGTTCAGTGATGGCCTTCCTTCAGAGCTCAGCTCATTTTACCTGCTTGAGCACATGGACGTGTCAAGGAACAGGTTTGTTGGGCCCTTCATGCCGGCATTGTTCTCCCTGCCGTCCATCGAGTACCTGAACATCGCCGGGAATAGATTCACTGGGCTGCTGACAAACAACATGTCATGCGGGGAAAATCTTCGGTTTGTCAATTTGTCGTCGAATCTTCTGACGGGAAGCCTTCCTACCTGTCTGAGCTCAAAGAAGAACTCCAAGATGGTGCTCTTCTGGGCGAATTGCCTGTCCACCAATGATGATTCCCAGCATCCATCCCCATTCTGTCAGAACCAGGCTTTGGCTGTAGGGATTGTGCCTGATCAGGTGCGCAAGAAATCCGGCACAAAGACTGGGCTTGTGGCCGGCATTGTGGCTGCTGTTCTTGTTGGCGCAGTGGTTTTCAGTGTTGCGATCTTCTTTGCTGTGAGGAAGGTGAGCGTGCGAAGAGCGAAGGCAAGGCCTCCTAGAAGACTGGTGGAGCATGCATCAAGTGCCTATCCTTCCAAGTTGTTCGCCGATGCGCGTACGATCTCGCTGTCTGTGCATAGTGTTTACTCATTTCTCTGGAAGTTTGAACTTATTAGAGTTACTAACTTGTTTTCCATTACATGGAACAAATAGGTTACATATCTCAAACAGTGAAATTGGGAGCTCTAGGCATTCCAGCATACAGATCATTTTCTTTGGTTGAGCTCGAAGCGGCAACCAATAACTTTGAAGTCTCTAGTCTGATGGGGCAGGATTCTCATGGCCAGGTACTCCTTTTGCCTATTCTGTCAATCCATTCACTGGCTGCTTCATGTCCATCTTTAGGTAGTTGTCTGAAAAAATGTCTTCTTTGGGTAGTTGTGGTAGTGTTTGCTATTTGTACCCATTTGACTCTTTTTACATGATTGTTGTTCATTAGAAAAGATCTGTATGCTTCATTCTCTCTTATTTTCATTCTCCTGAATGTACTATAATGGATGGACTTCAACTGAAAAAAATATATAGAAAACAGCTTTTGGAACTGCTAAGCCTGCTTGTCAAACTAAGAACAGTGACCTTTCCAATGTATAAAATGCCATCATTTCTTTTTTTTATGAGAAAAATAATCTTTCATGTATAATATTGTGAACAGCATGTTGGTGAGCAAAATATTCAAACGGTTGTTTGTTATCTCACTGTCAGATGTACCGTGGAAGGCTAAGCAATGGGACCCCAGTGACAATTAGGTCCCTGAAAGTAAAAAAGAGCCAGACTTCCCAGAGCTTCAGTCGTCACATCGAAATGATATCAAAGCTCAGGCATCGTCACTTGGTCAGCGCAATTGGACACTGCTTTGAATATAACCTCGACGATTCCACCGTGACGCAATTATATCTCGTGTTCGAATACGTGCGAAATGGGAACCTGAGGAGCAGAATTTCACGTAAGTTGCCATCTTTTATATTTTATCTCTGACAGTCCGGTCACTGGTTAGGTAACAGTCATCTAACTTGTTGATACTTGATCTTCAGAGGGAACGGAAGGTCGAAGGTTCTCCTGGGTGCAGAGAATATCGACTGCCATTGGTGTCGCGAAAGGCATTCAGTTCTTGCATGGAGGGATCATACCTGGCCTATTTGCAAATAACTTGAAGATCACCAACATTCTTATGGATCAGAATCTTGTTGCCAAAATCGGCTGCTACAATATCCCCATCCTAGCTGAGACTATGAAATCTGAGGTATCTGAGGTATAATTCAGGCAATTCTAATGCTGTAAACTTCATCTCTGGATTACGAATTAGTACGGTTTGAATTGACAGTGTTAATCTATACCATCTTTTGTGGATGAATGCAGGGAGGATCTGGAAGCAAGTATCCATCTGATAGGTACTTGAAAAATCATCTAGTTTACCTATTCCATGGCATGTTCAATGTAATTTGTCTTCCTAAGAACTATTTGCCGCAAACTACATTTTGCAGGGTATCCAACGGTGATAAGGTTGACATCTACGATTTCGGAGTGATACTACTTGAGGTTGTCTCAGGCAGGCCCATCACATCAATATATGACGTAGAAATAATGAAAGAACAGGTACGATTGCTGCTCAAGTCTCTCTGAACTTTACACTGCACAATGCCTACTTCTGAACTCAACTTGAAGCATTGAACACAGTAATCGCCTGTTCCTCGCTGTGCCACAGTTGCAGTCGGCGTTAACAGCGGAAGGACCGAGCAACAGGTGGAGCTTTGTCGACGCAGCAGTGAGCAAGGGATGCTCCGACGAGTCGCGGAGGACTGTCATGGAGATCTGCCTGAGGTGCCTGGCCAAGGAGGCGACGCAGAGGCCATCGGTCGAGGACGTGCTCTGGAACCTGCAGTTCGCTTCTCAGGTGCAGGATGACTGGAGAGGGGACTCCCGGAGCAGCGAGGAGTCCCCGCTTTCGCCTTCGCAGATCCCCAGAGAATCAGCCCAGCAGTGATAACTGAAATCACTTGCACATCTTCGTAGGTACATCTTCCATCCAATCAGCCACTTGCACATCTGAAATCTGAGGGGGTGTTCTTTTTGGCTTTCAAAAACGGCTTTTGACTTTTGCTACAGTACGTAACTTTTAAATGAAGTATTTTCTCAAGATGAGATCTACAAGTTAATTGTAGTACACGTTAAAAGCCTAACATCTGTATCAACTAAAATTGCAATCGAGTATCTCTCTCTGTAATCTCTATCGCAAATAGCCAAAATTAAAAAATTTCAGCCAAAAGTCATAAGCCGTAGCAAAAAAAACAGACCCTGAATGATGATCATGCTATGCAACTAGGATCTGAAATGACATGCTGCTCCATGATATTGGACATCTAGCAGGTCGAGGAAAAACATCGGCAAGCGGGCAACAAAACATGGAGCAGAATTTCCCATTGCGGGCTTACGTTGGTCAGTAGTTCAGTACGGCTGCATGGAAGGATTGGACAGAATAATTTCAGGCAAGTGTACAGCAGCTGCAGCTGGAACTCGTGATACATATTATTACTGCCCCGAGATGTGTACAGGTCCATCTTGATGCAGAGATGCGGACTACCAGTACTGTTTTATCGGTGTGCTTTTTTTACTTCACTTTTTTTTCTTTCTTTACTGCTTTCTCTACATGAATCTTTTGACTATGTAATTAGGGGTGCAAACGGAGCAGATGTTTTCTGACCGACCGTCCGTTTTAATTCTGATACAATTCGGAGCATATTCTAGGATATCCGAAGGTTTTGCCGGATACGGAAACGGAGTCGGATATTTTTTTGTCGGATACAAAGCTATCCGAGCATTTTTTTTTGAATAGTTACCGAATTATTATCCGATAAACGCCGCGCAATGGCCAATCGGCCCAATCCGGAGCGACTGAGCGAGTAGCGACGCCCAGTTAATAGGGGGTGCAAACGGAGTGGATACGGTCGGAGTCGGACACGAATAGTGACGGATATGAATACGAATGCGGATATTCTCGGTCACGAATATTTAGTCGGATAATACGCGAAAGCAAATTTCACATGATGACAGGGACAAATTAAGCAACTAGTAAATTCTAGCTAGCAAAGTAGCAAGTAAATGGTAGAGCCTAGTTAAACAAGTAGTAGCTAACTAGCTACCTGCCACATGGTTCAAAAGTACAAATTGCTCATAGCCAAGTAGTCAAGTACATCACTAGTTCATGTAAATTCATTACATTTACATCACATAATAAGTTCACAATGCAGATCTTGTCTAGTAAAAGCCAGCAGCGAGCCAGCGAGCCATCTCTAACCATGTTTCAGTGGAGCTCAGCCTCGGTCATTATCTTGTCCTACAATAAAATATCAATTGGAACCCAAAATTATTGAATGAAAAATAGAAACACAAAATTAATACTTGTACAGTAGACAACATAAGTAGAGAAGTATATGGTTCGGTTCCACTCACTGTTAGTCTGTCACTAGAAGTAAAAAACCATCAAACTAGAGAAACAGTAACAGTAAATATATAACAAGTTTCTGGAGATATAACATCAAGGCCATTAACATGATACAGTATACATGTCAGAAGATAGTGTAATCAGTTGACAGCAAATGATAGCCAATTTAATCAGTTGACAACAAAGATATAGCAAAAGATAGCCAATTCAATCATCATTGACCATATAAGTTCGAACAGTACAGTAGATAAAATAACTTGAATTTGTTTTTGTATTTTTATTTGTAGAATTATCAAACCTATCAAACCTCCTCATTTATGTTTGTAGTAACACATTTTTTATCATCTAGCTCTAAAGCCAACTCATCAATAAGTAATGATATCTTCTCCTTGGAATCTAAAATTCAAAAATAACATAAGGTTAATAAACAAAACTTGTAAACAGTGCAATTGGTGAACTAAATGACTTATTATTTATCTTTCCTAGATGAAGATATCCAAGCTCTTATACAAATTAGAGCCTCAACCACCTCAGGTTCTAATCGACTACGAAATAGATCAATAACACGGCCACCAGTACTAAAAGCCGACTTTGAAGCAACAGTTGACACTTGAATAGCTAGCACATCACAAGCTAGTCGTGAGAGAACAGGAAACTTCCCTTGGTGTGTGTTCCACCATGTGAATATGTCAAACTGTGCACTCTTACCCTTAGGATCAACCCACTGAATTGGTTTTTCTTGCATGCCTCAAGTTTATTTATACCACCATGTGTTGTAGCGACATCCTCATACGAGAACTATTCAATGTCATCAAGACCTAAGTCAGGATCACCAAGTGGCTGAGAAGGTCCTTGACCTTGAGGATTAAGCTCGAAGCTTCAGATGTGTTGGACATGTAAGTTTAGAATAATTTGTCCATAACATCTATGAAGCGATTAACTTCATGGGCAACCCTCTCATGATAAATCCTCCCTACGAAATATTTCGCAAGCTTTTTCTTGTATCTAGAATCAAGAAAGCATGCCACAGCGAGAGCTATGTTGGACTTGTCCCAATAATTATCATATTTGGCTTTCATATCCTCTGCCATAGAAGAAATAGTAACATCAGCACTTTCCCACCAATCTGCAAGTGCTAACTTAATTTCACAAAATTTCTACCAAAACAAGTTTGCTGTTGGATATTGATTTCTAGAAAATAGCTTGGTAGCATCATGAAATTTCTGCAAACACTTGAATAATGATTCTACCATATCCCATTCTTCATTTGTCGGGGCACACTTATCGTACTTACCCTCATTCAAGTACAATAGCCTATCAAAAGCCCTCCTGTAGTAAATAGCTTGTGACAACAATTCATATGCTGAGTTCCACCTTGTAGGCATATCCAATGGAAGACCAGATGTATTATCTAACTCACATTATGTTACACACTTTTGAAATTCCTCCCATTGCAATGGAGAATTCTTCACAATAACAATAGTAGCTCTAATATTTTGGACTAAAGATGCTATTACTTTCAAGCCATCTTGGGCAACAAGGTTTAGTATGTGACATAAATATCTCACAAGAAAAAATGCATCATCACAGATCAAGGGAGAATGCTTATGCAGCTCTATCACAACTTCTCTAACACATTTATCATTGGATGATGCATTGTCTAGAGTGAGAGCAAATAACTTCTTCTCAATATTCCAAGACGTGACACACTTGATAAACTCAGTTGCTATATTACTTCCTGTATGACTCCCTTTGACATGAATGAATTTAACTATTCTTTTTTGTATTTGCCAATTATCATCAATCCAATGCATAGTGATACACATATAACCTTTATTTTGATTAGATGTCCACATGTCCTTAGTTGCAGAAAACTGACAAGAAAAATGTTTTAGTTGGTCATATAACCTTTTCTTTTCATCTCCAAATATTTCTAATACCTCTTTCCTAGTAGTTGTGCGAGACTTGAATGAAAAACCAGGACATCGAGACTTGATAAAATCAATGAAGTTCTCATGCTTTACGATGCAAAATGGATATTCATGCATAACCATTGCCACATAGAACTTCATAAGGCTAGCTTCAGCATCATACCTGAAAGTCTGAACAGCTGCACTATCTTTACCCTTCTCAAATTGGAGTTGTTGCTGGCTTTACTTTACGGCGTGCTTTAGCAAATGATTCCACAAGGCCTTCATGCCCCTTGAGGTCTCACATCGAGCTTTGTGAGGATATTTTTTGCACTGCACCTAAAGTTGTTTTTCCTTTCCACCATTTTTTGTGTCAACAGTCACCGTATATTTAATATAGTGGTCCCAAACCTTCGAGGTACATTCTTCTGCTTCTTCTTAGCAGGCTCAACTTCTCCGGTGCAAGTCGCTTCATCCACATCAACAACCATATGTTCTTCACCTCCCGTGGCTGTGGTTGTCAATGCACCGGCATTCTGTGGTGGTGGCGGTAGTGTTGGTGCCGAGTGGCCCTTACCAACTGTTGTGGAAGTGCCAGCAGGGGATGCTCTTGTGCTTAGCACAAATGCTCGCACTTGTTCACCTATGGACTACATGTCCTAATTTATTTTTTTTTTACAAAAAATCAAAGTGAGATGTTATTCTAAAGTTAGCATGTCTTCCATATTATCGTGTGGCTAGTTTTACACACTAATCAATACTCAATACCCAATAGTGGGTCAATACATTATACGGAGAAGCTAATACTGGCGAGAAGCTCACACTGTCTCACTGTCGGCACTGCACATATCACATATGTCTTACCTTACAGAGAACAGAGTTACAGGAAGCAACCAGGCGGAGGCGACGGCGACACCTCCGGGCTCCGGCCCCACTTCGCACCACCGCACCTCTCTCAGGTCAGTTCCTCTTCCTCACTTTCCAATCATTAAGTTCCCAATTATTTCTGACTACAAATCATTACCCAAAATGTGTTTAAATAGCGAAGCGACCTGGAATTAGTCGGTGCAAAGGGGGCGGCTAGGCGGGAGGCGATGATGACACAGTCACACCGAGAAAGGGAGAGGAGGAGGCCGGCCTTGGGTGCTCACCTTTGTCTCACCGGATGTAGCCAGAGGATTGGAGAAGAAGCCAAGAAGGCGTGGCGGCGACGACACCGGCCCAGTGCCTCTGTGGGGAGGAGGCGGCGGCGGCGTCGCCGCCATCTATGGGGCGGAGGTAGCGTCGCTAGTCTGTGGGGGTGGAGGTGGGCGGCGGCGCCACCGGTCTGTAGAGGAGGACTGAGGAGAGGCGGCGTCGGCAGCCAGGGCGGAGAGGCGGGTAGTCTTGTCGGTGCGTGGGGAGGAGAGACGGGTAGACGACGATGTGGGAGGAGGACCGAAGGTGGCGAAGGGCGAAGGACAGAATGAGGAGTAGACGAAAACAAGCCGCTCGATCTTATTTTTTTGGGCGCCGCATCCGTCGCTCCTGCTCGGCCGCGTGCTATCTAGGGTTGCTGGGTTAACTGTCTGTATCCCTCCGTTTGCACCCCTATAAGTAATCACCACTTTATTTGTTTCTCTCTTGGAATCTTAGGACTAAGTGTAACATCATTAAGTAGTATCTTTGCATTATGAGTTGGAAGACAAAACAGGGAAATGTATTATGTATGAGAAGTGCTTCTATGCTTAAGCACAACCTCAAAAGAGTACTCACAACCCTTTTAGGACCTTAAAATTTCGAACTAGTTAATAGCTAAGATTAATAATTAAGATCTGACATTTTACAGATTTCCTATACTATACATATTTCTATTTGTTACACTATTTCTGTTATGTAAGCCCACTTAGCTCAGAGGTTAGAGCATCGCATTTGTAATGCGAGGGTCATCGGTTCAAATCCGATAGTCGGCTTTTTTCTATATCGATGTTCCATGAACAAGAATCTCTCTTTTTCTCCGAATTAAATGGAGAATCCAGGATCTATTCTGTGGTTCTACCTTACAATTTTGCTAGATACAAAACAATAAAATAAATAATAGAGTAAGTGCATTGTGAGTCATTAAACTTGTTCAGATGTGTCTAACTAGATCATGGTACTCTCAAAATACGTTTGGATCACTAAAGTATGTTAAGTGGGTCATTCTAGGTCCGATAGCAGTGACATGGCTTCCACGTGGACATGGTAACCAATGTGGCATCCTCGTCATCTTGTTGACGTGACCCCCCACCCCCCTCTTTCTGCCCTCTCTCGCTCCCTCTCTACGATGTCCGTTTCCTTCTTTGCATGGCGCCAGTGACCACCGTCGCATCCCCATGGTAGTCCCTACACCCCCAATCCCACCTCCTAGTCCCACTGCCATAGTCCCATCCATCCCCAAGCGTCCAAGCCCGCTTCCTCCAGCTACTAATACCGCGGAACCAGGCTACAGAGCATGCCGAGCAGCCTGTCACCAACGTGCTAGTGAAGGAGCATGCAGAAATGGTGATGGAGCGAGCATGAGGTGTTCCTGGGATATGCAAAGTATACGGTGGAGGTTGGTGGCACAGAGATGGACCAAGGCGGACGAAATAGAGAGAAAAGCTGAGGCGATGGCCGAAAAGGGGAGAAGCTCGCTGGCAGTGAACTCAGCATCGACGAGGTGGAAGGGTGTAACATCCTGAAAATTTGAAAAGTGAAAATGTGAAGCTTTTGAATTATTTTTCCCTGTATTTGGTTTGAATTTGGATTTTTATGGTGTTCATTAAATTTTTGGTTGAGGTTCCAATAATTGGAAATCCAAAATTTTAAAAATCCGAATCTGAAAAGATGATCCATAAAAAGGAGAGGGAGACTTAAATTAAAATTTCTTTTCGACAATAGGATTATAAAGGGCAACAAAAATAAGTAAATAAAACATATACAAATAGGTCTACAAAAGGCCTAGCAAAATGAGCAAAAACATAAAATTATATCGGTACAAAAATAGCCATAAAGGGATATACACAAATATCTATATAATAATAATAATAACAATAACAATAACAATAACAATAATAATAACAAAGAGAAGAAGAGAGATGGGCCCGACCATTGACCCGGCCATGACCACACCACCCACCCTTTCCCTGCCTTCCTACCCACCCTCGCGGCGCTTCGGACAAGGGCCGAAGCTCTTTCCTCCGTTCAGATAGCCGACGCCGCGGCCCACTCCCCCGCGACACCCTCTTCGGACCAGCAGTCGTCGGCGCCATCCCCGCGTGCGTCACCGTGGCCCCATCGCCGTCCCGTCGCGGTCGCATTTCCATCAAAGCCGCGCCCGCGTCGTCCTCTGCTACCATTGATTGCCCGGACAGCCCGGCGCCGCAGCCCGCGCCCTCCCGGAGCATTCGGACTAGTCCCCTGCCCGCGTCATTGCCTGTCGTGCGCGTCGCCCGAGTCAGCGCGCGTCACGCCTGGCGCGCCAACAAAATCCACGCCACCGCCTGTAATATCTACGCCGCAGCCAATTTTCCTCCGCGTTGTGGGTCACACCTGAATCCCCGAAATCCCGCTACGACGACGCCGTCGCTTGACGCCGACGCGACAGCCGGGGAAGGCGCCCGTTTCCAGCTTCACTCGCCCGCCTTTAAGAAGCACCAAGACTTCCGTTAGACTCCCCACACACCGCTTTCCCTCCCACCGTAGCCAATCGAGCCCCAAGCCCTTCAATCGCCTGCGAGCCCGTCTCCTTCCTCAACTCCGGTGACCACACTCCCCGTCGATCCACACCGCGAGAAACCAATTCACTGCACTAGAGGCACCCCCGGAGTGCCGTGAAGTCATCCCCGGCCTCGCCCGAGCTCCTCGTCGCCCGTACCTCGCCGTCACCGAGAGCCTCCCCAAGCTCACCGCCGCCGCACGTCGCCGACCCACCTCCGGTGAACCTCAGCCCCCACTGACACCTCCTTCGGCTTCCACGAGACCCCAGCAACGTGTTTTGCCCCTCCCCGCCACCTCTTCGGCCGCCCCTCGCCGGCAACCCCGCCGCCTGTGCCCGGCCCCGAGCGCCTCTGCTTCAAGGTGATGTAGCCCCAAGCACCATTCTTCTTCCCACCTCTCGCCCCTTATTAACCCCCTCTCCCTACTCAAAGAACCAATACCACCAGTACTAATCCAACTCGTTTGTGCACGGCAAGGGTGGGAAGGGGTTCGGTAAGGGGCGACTGAAATTACGCTTGAAGCAAGATGGAAAAGAAGAAGGCAATGTCAAATCTACAATATTCTAAGTCGTCGGCATAAAAGCTATTGATTTTATCATAAAATCTGAAAATGGTGTTCGTTGCCTTTTTACTTTTGCTACTTGAAAATTTTCCCGCACCATTTGTTTTAGATTGTAGTTTAATGAAGAATGTATAAGTCTAGCTTGCATTAGCCTAAAGTTTCTTATAGTGTAAGTATTTTTCTAAATTTGTAGCCGTAAAGTTTATCTTTGTAAAATTGTAAATGTCATCTTGTGTATGCAGTACTATGGGTAACCTACTCGATATCTTGTAATAGTGGATTCTAATCTTAATGGAAATCGAATGTGTTGTTGTATTTGCTTGTTTTCAAATGATGTAGTTAACATTTCCTGAGGCTAGCTGGAAAATAGAAAAAATTTAGGTATAGAATGAACTATCACAGACTGTTTTGTGGTATAAATCATCCGTGAAGAATTATCACAGACGGCTCGAACCAGAAATTGTTTGTGATGGGAAAGTATCACAGACGGTTCTATATACCAACCGTCTGTGATACTCATACATCACAGACGGTTCTAGCTACCAACCCTCTGTGATGTGTGAGTATCACAGACTGTTGGTAGCTAAAACCGTCTATGATTGTGTTCTTCACAGACGGTTCTAGTTATAAATTGTCTATGATGTATTTATCACAGACGGCTTACAAATCTTCTGTGATAACCTCTGATTATCACTGACACATAAATTCAGATGGTTCAAAAAACCGTCTGTGATGACAGTTTTGAACCATCTGTGATGATCCTTTTTGTAGTAGTGCATGCTATTTGCTAGAAAGATACCAACCTAGTTTGTCATGGTAAAAAACCTAGAATTATCTAGATGTAGATGTTCGTAGTGAACCTTCTAGAAATTGGGTATTTGTAGTATGTCATGACTAGGATCTTGAGAAGTGGCAAGCATCCAATGGACATGAGTGCGTGTGTAAAAAGGTGGCTTGCTCTTGTCATAGTATGGTAACTATGGTAGAAGATCATAGGTTGAGAGCAATAAGGCAAGAGAAGGGAGGAGTAGGACATGGGTGAGTGCTCTTGTGCAATATTGTTCATGCTTCAATAAAGTAGTGTTCTTTTGTAATTGTAAGTCCTCCAATTTACTATTTCTAAGTACTTACTGTAAGTTGTGATTTAGAAGAAGCAACTCGGCCACCAAAATTAAACTTTCTTGAGTAAGGAACTCGATCGCCCAAAAGCTGGATGGTCAGCTTTGCCGCCTAAGAGACCCATCGTCTGCACTGTTGACTATGTTAATTAGGGCTGATAATGGGCTTGGTCCTATCTAGGCTTTTGGATCAGGCTGACTCAAAATTGTAAATAGATTAGATCAAATTTGGACTCATCTTTATTGGGCTAGACTTGGGCTGGATTGAACCAAACCTTAGGCCTCATATTTGCGTACTATTTACTAAATGTAGATAAGAGTTAATCCTAATTAGACAACTAAGAAGGTAGATATGCTTGGTCCAAGCTAAGGCCTAGATATGTTTTTGGACCTGGATCAGACTCAGGCTTATAGAATTTGGGCCAGACTTGGACCATATCCTTCTCAATTTTATTTGAATTTGTATTAGATTTGGACCAGATTTTGGCTCATTAGCGGCTCTAATGTCATTAATTAGCAATGCACTAAGTACAAATTAGGAGACTAACATAGTTTAACTGACCTTACTAAATAGTTGTAATATTATGTGTAGGTCCTAAATCGATTGGGTATTAGGGCCATTTTAATTCTAACAAACCTAGTTTGTTTGAGGTATAGCTTATAGTGAGACAAATTTGGGTAAAGAAATGAACAATATATTACAAACCTTCTAAAGATTATCTTCGTGAATAGAAAATTAGCAAATGAAGAGAACAATTTATACGTTTAAAGTAGGAGGTTTCATGAAGCAGTCAGCTTTTTATCATCACCAAGCTCTAGGACAATACTAAATACTCAATAGACCAACCTATGCAACAATCTTAAGATACCACAACCCATCCTTAGAACCATTGTAATGAACCTTAAAGAAGCTCATGAAATGCATGCCTTTTTCCCTCTCTTGAACAAAAAAAAGCATATGCAAATGAATATTATTAGTTTGAAGTTCAGAGAAAAACATTGCGATAGATGTGAATGTGAATGCAAATGCATTGCACGATACAAGTCATTTTTTGTGTGTGAGAACGATACACAAGTTATTACTTCTCTAAACCAACTAGATATGAAAGTTACATAAAGAACTTATTGTTTAGATTTCACTATTGCATCAACTCTGATCATTTTCCCTCTCGCCTAGCTTCCAGCTTCACCCTTCCTTGTTGATATCTCCACCAATTGAACTATCCTTCTTGAGCGAGATTGGAGCTTGGAGCACAACGCCAATGCCAAACTGGCGGTGTGTGGTAGCACCTGAGGACCGCAGCTGAGGAAGCCGACAAGTAGAGATTTCCTATTAGCAATGGCACCGCATGTGAGAAGGGCACGATGGTGGCGGCATTCATTCCAAGCAAACTGCAAACGTTCGGTGGAGTTGGAGCGGCTGGTCGGCTTGGCGGCGGCGACTAGCTCCTCCGACCGCACGGTAGCGGCAGTCCCCCCGCGCGGAAGCAACTGCGAGCCCTTGAGGCTGAGGATGGTGGCCTTCTTGGAGCTGCTGCCGGCGCTGCACATGAACAGGGGCATGGCGGCGGAGGCTCACCGGACGACACAGGGGGTCAACGGCGGGTGGGCTTGGCTGCGGCAGTGGTGGGTGCCTCCTCGAGGCTGATCAGGGAAGGCTTCTCGGTGGGAGCCTCCCCGAGGCTGATCAGGCAGGCGTCTCCGCCGTGCCCTGCGGCAGCGCTAGTGTGGAGAAACTGGAGGGTGGAGAGGCCAAGCATGGTGGCCTTATTGGAGGTTGCAGTTGCCTGCTCTGCCACCATGTCGGAGAGAGTGCCGTCGTCGAAGTTGGCACGACTAAGAAGCATGGCCTTCCTAGAGGAAGGTGACGACCGTCGCTTGATGTATTGCGATCATGGTGGTGTGTATGGTGACTCAAGCTTGTCGTTTTGGATGCTGACACACATTTTTACTGCTACTTTTTCTAACTATATATTAGTGAAAATTAATAAAAATACAATGATATCGATGCACTTTTAATGATAAATATACTAATATCATTTTCACATGAAAATCTAAATAGTTTTTTTGTTTATGTGGTTAAAGTTTTAAAATTTTGACTACACATATTCTAAAACGACATCTATTTGAGAACCAATACAGCAACATGGAGTGTGCGGTATTTCCTATGAGCCAGCACACAAATGAAGATGAGACACATGTAAAGGTGCTTTTTAACAATTAGCCTGTGATTTGAATAAAATAATATCCCCAGGTATCCTATTGCAGAATTGATATCACTTTCATCCACATCGGCAGACCATCGGTACTTGTTGCGGTCGTGTATTGAGAGTGGTTTTGTCAATGTCGTGTATCGAGGGTGGTTTTGTCAACTGCTCATCTTTTTGGCTATATAGCATTTTTTTAAATTTTATCTTTCTAACACCTATTTTTATAAAAATACCTCTCTCTTCGAGTTTGAAAAACATAACAGAAGATATGTGTCATCTACCGTGGTGCTTAATAGAAAAAAGCTACGGGCTAGACGAGTGATGCGGCGGACAAGTAAGCTCGACTCTTCCGAAAGCGACACGGAGCGATGGGCAGGCAACTAGCTAATGCATATATGGCCGACAGCGGCTAGCAAGGTGACCTCGTTTTCGATGCCCTTGCATGCATTGCAGCCGTGTCAAAGGCTTTAAGCATGCAGACATGAATGATCCATCAGTCTAATACTATTTAGTAGAGCTGGGACTTGGGCCGTGCCGTGTCGGCACGGCACGGGCCTATCGTGTTTCGTGTCGTGTCGGCTCGGTCTAGTCATCCCACCGTACCGTGTTGTGCCAGCCCGCGTCGCCTCCGGCCAGGCCCAAACATGGCCCAAAGCCCACTGTGCCAGCGTTTGTGGCATGCCAGACTAAACCCAGCCCGAAGTAACTATACGTGAAGGCAACGACGACGTTCGTCATCTTCCTTTCACTCGTACCTGCCTCGTTTAAAACTAGTTAAAATTGAATTAATTATATAAAAACATGGGCACGCAATGACATAAATATTTCAGAAAAAAGTGGAATTTCTTTGATATTTTAAAAATACAATATTACTGTCTCGTTAAAAATCTTACGCCCCAGAGTAGGGTTTCCCGAGTAAGAAAAGAGTACAGTAACAATATATGTATATACTAACTATTACAACATCGTAGATAATATCTAGGTCGTTTATTTGTTCGAGGTCAGCATACGTCTATACGATTTTGAGATCCTCCAATTGATGTTGTTGCCACTTTTTGGCTAATTCCTGGTCTTTGGCGCATGTGATTGTCTCCACCATCCTGGGCGTAAGGGATGATTTTCTCTCTTCTATTATTCTCCCTACCGTACTGAACGTCGCTTCTGAAGAGACGGTGGACACTGACACCAGGAGAACAACCTGTGCGAAATGTGACAACACAGAAAGATCCGCTTGTTGTTCTTCCACCAAAAGTTGAGGATCAATATTTGCAAAATCATGCTCTAAATAGTGGTTCAACTCCGAGACAGAATTCTACTTGGAGACCGCCTGAGACTGAGAGAACGAAGTAGACTTGTCCTGTAGCTTCTTCCATAATTTTCTTGGCTCTTTCCCATTAGCTACACAGTACTCCGCGAACCTAGCTACCACTTGTGAAAAACTTATGAGGTAACGAATAGCATCTCGAATACTGTTCAGATGTAGACCAATTACTTGCATACTATCTTAAACAACAAGATTCAAGATGTGGCATACATATCTCTGGTGAAGAACAACAAGATTCAAGATGTAGCATACACATCTCGGATCATCTCATTCTATTCCACCATAAGCAATGGGCAGCCAACCTCAACAGGAAACGGCATTCGATTTTTAGATTCAGAAAAACCAATCTGACAATATGGAAAACATGCACACAGAACCATCTTGCCTCCGTTCATGTATGATGATTGATGATAATCCCTTGGGCCTTGAGGCTGGCAAACTACAGGGCACGAGCAATGGGTTTTTGCGGTCTAGCAACCATTAATTTCCATTTTCCAGTCTACAACTCTTTACAGAAGCAGGGGATGCCATAATGCAGGATATAGGTCAACACTACATAAAAACAGCCTGATCCAGTAACTGGGACTCGGGGGCACAAAAACAGGACAGACTACAAGCAATCACTGGAGATCTTAAATATTTTAACTGAGAACAAGTCTAGTGAGAACAAGTCTAGCGAGCCAGAAACACACAGGTTTCCTCGGTTGCTTATTGCAGCTTTCTGGCATGCTGGATACCACATCTTGACCTGCCCTAGTCAGCTGTCCAGCTCTGCTCCACAATCTCGCGAACATTGCGGTTGTACTCTCGCTTGTTCTCACTGAACAGTCTGGCCGCTTCGGAGTTTGCTGGAGAGTTTGGGTTTGGATCGCACAGCAGGGACTGAAAAGAAAGTGCAGCATAAGTCGGTGATTTAAGTTTCAGATAAAATTCTTGACCTGGAAGCTGCATTTTAGCTAGTCCGCACAACAAGAGGAAGATACCTGAATAGAAGTCAATATGGCAGCAACATCGTATATAGGGCTCCACTGGTTCTGTAGGATATCCAAGCAGATGCTTCCATCTGCATATACTGCATGAATAGTATGATGCTAAACCACTTTTCCACAACTCCAATTTGAGAATAATGATCTTTACTTAGTAAAATATGCAAGGTATTTGGATCACATGCAATCGCGCGCGGGCGGGCGCGCGCAGAGAGAGAGAGAGAGAGAGAGAGAGAGAGAGATTACTATTTGGGTGAAACATCCTAGAGACAAACCGAACGGTTGGTGGCTTGTTGGGATAATCTTCTGTAAACTGCAAGGTAAGCTTGAACGTGCCTAGAGATGCAAGAAAATCAACTGTCAGTGAACTTTTCAATGCCACCATGTAGCATTAATTTAAACTGCAGCTATTAAAAGATGCAACATGACTAAGTGAGACTTTTTGGTTGGTATCATGACAATAGTTGTATTATTTCACAACATAGGGATTGATAACAGTCACAATCCCAACATACTAAGACCAACATACTAAGAAAAAGAGACATTGACATTTCCACATATATTCATAATCTTTGCATAGATGATTCAAGACTATGTAAAAAATTTGAACATCAAATTCACAATGCTAAACTCAAGAAATGTCATATAAACAGCAAAACAAGGACAGATAAGTGGAAGATCTCTCAGTGTACAAATGAGCACAGATTTCATACTTACATGCTCATCCATATAAAATCGTACTGCAAACTATTCACATATGCCTCATGAATCTTTTGAGTAATTATTGACCAAACGACACACTACCAAAGTTGTCACGGCGCTCCGGCAAGTCGCGGCGAGACCAGGGCGCCTAGTCAACTAAGCGCTCGCTATGGCGACAGTTAAACGATAGTAGTTAGACGACAGTTACCAGAAAATTTCTTAACTTTCAGTCAATTTTCTTAGTTGTCTTAAAATTTCTTAACTTTCAGTCAATTTTCTTAGTCCTTAGATCTAGATCCAACCATCCAAATCATTCCCCTCATTCCATATAAACCCATCCTAACCCTTGTATCTAGATCCAACCATCCAGATCATTCCCCTCTTTACATATAAACCCACACTAACCCTTAGATCTAGATCCAACCATTCAGATCATTCCCCTCATTCCATATAAACCCATCCTAATCCTAACCTCACTCAATTCCCACCCACACAACCACCAACCACCGCCGCCGCCATCCCTCCCAGCGTGCCGCCTCCTTCGCCTCTCCTCTGCCCCGCCGCCTGCCTCCTTCCTCAACCCCGCCCTCCACCTCGCCGCCTCCTTCCTCGGCCCCACCCTCCACCTCATCGCCTCCTTCCTCTACCTTGCCCTCCACCTCGTCGCCTCCTTCTTCTGCCCTGCTGGAGAGGGAAGCCAACGTGGGAGCAGGCTGGAGAGGGAGGCACCGACACCTCTTCCGCTCCCTTCGACATCGTGGCCACTCGGGCGTCTGGCCTCCTCTTTCGCAGCCCACCATCGCGCTAACGACAAGGATGGCCGCCGCCTAACTCCTCAGCCCTGGGCAACGAGCCTCGGTGTCCCCCTCCGGCCGCCAGGACTGTGAAGGATAAGAATAGGAAATAGACTCTTATTCTATTTCCTATTCTTATCCTTAACAAGGACAACTTGGCGTCGCTTAGGCGGCGCTGTGATAACCATGCACAATACAATAGAGGGATGTATGAAGAATTCTATAACTACCATGCTTTATCAAAAATGTCAACCACACCAGATAGCAGTATCACAGAATGTAGGTAGAGAAACCAAACTATGCTAGAATACCTGTAGAGACAAAGAAACACCAAAAATGCCTCCCAACCATGAAAATGACTAAACAAACAACAGTTCTTTATAATCATGAACATAGCTAAGACGGAAGGTGAATGTCGATTACAAACTTCCAATTATGATAAACCAGTTAAATTTATCCTAACCCAAACTGGGAAAAAATCTCTCTCCGAACAAGAAGGATCAGAACCAAACCTGATCTGTTTAAGGTGAATCTGGTTTAGGTCTGTATTGGATGAGAACTGATTAAAGAAGAAAAATTACTTAATTTTCAAGATACCATCAAAAACCTATTCACTAGTTTTCATAAAACCGTCAAGCCTAACCATCCACCTCAAACCCAGAGAAATCTTAGTTAGTAAAAATGTCCGCTATTGTTGCTTGTTAATGTTGGAAAATTAAACTAATCAATGTCATCTGAAGTGCAAGGATTATATTTGAAGGATTCATGTCACTTTGTAATTCTGAATCCTATATGCTAGTAGATTTACTTATATTCCTTTGTACCAGCAGTACTGTAACTGACAGTACAGGTATTAACAAATGCATGTAGTCGATAAGAAATGTTTAGGAGAAAAAAATAGAAAATGAAATAAATTTATATGCAACCCAGGCATCCTGCTTAGACTACCTAACCAAAAAACTATCATGGCCCAGACCCGAAGCCCATACAAGGCTGATGTGAACTGCAGGAGCGCAGGCAAGGCCCATGCAGGAGATGATAATTAGCAACGCCCAAAACTGGGGCTATGTGCATGGATGAGTGCAAATGGACCATCAACTTTGTTTTTAATCTAATATGATAGGCATGCAGATATCCACCTGCATTCATGTTTAAAACCCAGCCTTACAAGCCCATATATTAATTCCAATAAAGCTATCTAAGATAAATCCAATCAATATTCCTTAGTCAAAATCCCAGAAATACGATATTCCTTTTTTTCACAGAACCAGAACCTAAGAATTTGAAGGGTACTTGTAGTGTAGCAAACCTATGCATTTTAACAGATAAGTGTGCACTTATTCAATTTTCAAAATAAGATTGAGTTTAGGCAAGTCAAAATTTTTTGAAAGTACACCTTTGTTAAAATGTTCAACTTGCATGCCAAACCTAAGTGCACAGTCCAAAATTAACAAGAAGCACCTTAGCATAGCAGATAGAAGGTCCATAACTACAAATTGATTCATACAACAGGACGTTGTATTATCACCACAGTTTTATAGATAAAATATAAGTTAAGGTTTCCAAAACCTCAGATGAGGAGGGGGAAGCAAAAAGAAGAGAAAGCCTGAACTCTAAGCAAAATGAGATACTACCTTTCCATATAAATAAAATAACTTTAGCTTCATTAAATATATGGCACTAAAACTTAATTAGAAATCGATATAAGTGTAGGCCATAATTAGACAGTGTCATCTGGTCTAGGTTTCTGGTAAACTGGGAAAGACAAAACGGCACATGTTACACCTAAAAGTCCTAAACCATTTGCCACATGGTAGTTTGGGGTATCGCATGCTGAAAAATATGCACAATAAGCAAGTGACATGCATGATGCACCGAAACTGCCACGTGGCAACAGGGTTTACTTTATCCATGTTTCTTTTTGGTTATTTATTCCTTCATTTGTTCCACTCTTGTCATGTGTGCATGGAGATGGAACACCTTCATGGTTGTCACGGCGGAGTCGGAGACCACGGCGAGTGAGAGGCGCCTAGACGCCTAGGCGACGTCTAGGCGACGCCATGGTGAGCGCCATATCCAGCAGTGTACATGCATACGGTACATATATGAAGCCATCGAAGTCTCCCGTTAGCCCAATACTCCTCTCATACCCCCTCATACCTCTCTCTCTCCCGTCTCTCCCGACCTCTCCGCCTCCTCTCCCCCTGCCGCTTCCCCGTCCGCCACATCCTCTCCCGCCGCCACCTTCCCGTCCGCGCATCCTCTCCCGGCCTTCTCCCTCGCCTACTCCCCACCGCCTCCGGCTCCCGCACCCGATCTCCTAACCCTAGCCGCCGTCGCCTCCGCTCTCCCACCTCCTCCCTCCCTGCGGGAGCAAGGCGGAGAGGAAGCCGACAGAACGGGAGGGAGGCGGCGAGGGAGGAGGAAGGCGGGCATGCGGAGGGAGGCGGCGCCAGAGGAGAGGGGGACGGCAGACTGCCAAGGCGAGGCGATCCTCCGGCGTCTCCTCCCGGCCGGATGCCAAGGCGACGCCGTAACAACAATGAACACCTTATTGCATTCTCTATGAATTATTGTCCAGCCATGCATCTTTTGTATGAAGAATATTATTTACACTCAAAATTTGTGGAGTGGAACAACAAGATACAACTGTAGGATAGTTAGGGGACCTATCTAAGATGCCTTACTAAATTTTTTATTGAAAAATTGACTGTCCTGTTCACATGCTGCCTATGTTACACACGCCGTAAGTTGTGAGCATGAGTGCCCATAATGATAGGTGCTAGTTTGCATTACTTAAAATTGAATCAGCCACAAGTTCGAGCTGGTCCCTTAAATATAAAAATGAAGTATGCCATCATAAACAGATATTTTTTTCTGAAACTACCACACTCACAATATTATTCTGTTACTTTACTCAACACTCACAAAACAGCAACTTGTTTATGTTCCATGCTCATACATGGAGAAACAAAGTCCAGATAATTGAGTTAATTATGCCTTCTTTTAAAATAAACAACTTTACAAATGATGCGTAACAGATATCAACACTCTTATTTAATCATCAGAGACAAGTTATCTCCTTATACAACCTATATCTAATAGAAAATAAAATTATAACATCTTTCATGCAGCAGAACCTCCTTTCCTGAACCAAATATGGAATCTGCTTCTCAGTCCAACTTCACAGCAATTCTCATTTTTATTATACTCACATGCAGGAACAAAGCGCAGTATTTGTTGTAAATGTCCAAATTAGAATTTCTGTTATTGAATTTGTGATAGGTATGGCAAGGTTTGTTGATATACCATGAGAACATTTTTGTGCAACTCCAAAGAAATTATGGTCACAACTCATAACAACTATCTTGTTGTAGAAACCACACAAACCCCTATCTTGCACATGACAGTTTCGGTACACAGCAAGCAGAACTGCCTACGTAGCAGGTGCTTTTAAGTATACCATGTGGATTTTGTCGTTTTCAATTTAACAAAAAATTTATATCTTAGCCTACAGTATAGATTTGTAACCAACCTTCTAATGATACATACTCCAAAAACTTTCAACAAAACAGTACAAAATAAATCACATAACAGAATTTTCCCCGCAAAACTGACATAGCAGACTAATGAACGAAGACAAGCTAAAAACAACCCTGAGCTGCCCCCTCAGCCTCACTCCCAGTCACAGGGCAAACAAAATTCCTAAACATCCTATAAACTATTTACAGTTCCACCTGGGCGATTCCAAATCAAACTACTCCCAAGGAACTAGCACCCACAAGCGAAGCGCTAAATCAGCTACAGAACAGAGCGAGATCAAACCGACGAGCCTCACCTCCGTCCCAGGGCGTATCATCCGGCCTGCAAAAACAACACCACACGAAACACAATCCCTCATCAGCACCACAAACACCTCTAGAGAAGTAGGCAAGTAGCTGAAACTAAAGCCTCGGGCCCCCGAGATCTAGAGGCCCCCAAAACCCTAGAACAGCAGCGGTGGGAAAACAACCGCGCGCGCGCGCGCGCGAGAGAGAGAGAGATAAATTCCGGCCAGGATCACCCACCCGAAGATGACGGCGTTCCAGAGCATGATGTTGTTGTCGTGCGGCGCGCCGCTGATGCCGGCGGGCGGGTCCTGCTGCAGCCGCTTGAAGTCCCGCATCAGCCGCTTCCTAGAGGGCGTCGACATCGCCGCCGCCGCCGCCTCAAACCCAAGCTAGGGTTTTGATCTCTCTCGCGGATCGCTCCCCGCTCTCACTCTCCCCCCTTCCCCTCGCTTTGCGTCTGGGATTAGAAGCTTCGGGATGAGAGAGGGTGTGGAGGTCACGCGCGGGGCGGTGGGCCCTCCTCCCCCTAACCTCGCTTCGTTTCCACGCACGAATAGACCTGAGAGTTACTGACCGGTGGGGCCTAGAGCGCGAGGTCGACCGGCCGACGTACTCGTGGGGTCGCTCCGCACCCGGCTGCCCACATCTCTGGTTAATTCGTCACTGACACTCCGGACCCATGGTGCTTGACCCACGTGTCAGTGGGTTTCCGCCACACTGTCGACAGGAGCAGAGCAGGAGATGACCTGCCCTTAGGAGTAGTTATTTGCGAAAATAGCCTGGGAACATTGCTTTTCAGAAATGCCCCCTTACGCGGCAGAGCAGCACGCTACGCACCTGGCACCAGGTGCCTTGCACGGCCGGGAGGCGTGTCATGTTAGCTAAGCCCCATCTTTTTCTAGTAACTAGGCACGTAGGCGCGGCGCTACGTCGCGCCAGCTATTGTACGCAAAAAATAAAAGAGGTGATAATTCGTGAGGAGTTTTTCAAAAAAAACCGGGGCGAAAACGTATTTTCGAGGAAGGTAAAGGGCTTTTCCGGGGAAAACCGGGAAAACGTATTTTCTAAAAGGCGGAGGGCTTTTCGAAAACCGAGGACCAGACGTAAAACCGGGGACCAGCGGTTTCAAAACGCGGGCTATCCAAAGAAATGGAGGGGAAAAATTTGTAAGGACCTTTTCGCGAGAACCGGGGACCAGACGCAATTCGGAAACCTCGGGATATGCCTCCCCGACCGTCAATGATTTAGGCGCCACGCACACAATGGTGATGCCACGAGGCGACGTGGCCTCGCCTGCGTGTTCCTTCTACTCGCCTATGGGTAGGTATTTTGACTGTTTGATATTTTTGGTATTATTTGAACTCGTATCTATAAGAATGACAGTTGTCACACCGAAATGGTATTATTTGAATTCATATTTATAAGAATGACAGTTGCAGCCCCAAGGGAGCGACACGTGGCCTTTGCCGTACGGCCACCATGCGACAGAGGCACAACAGAAAGAACAATTAAACAAGAGAAGCAATACAATAAAAAGTATAAATCTTAAAATAGTTTCATTACAAAAGGGATTAGACATTATATGGCTTTAGACATGGCATATAGGCTTTATCAAATCATGACATCAGATAGACAACGTCTAAGAGATCTGAGGTATAAAAGAGGTACAATTAGAGATAGGAAGTGCTTGCAACCCAAAAGACTGCCTAGCAAGCACTGCTGACTAACCTAACTACAACTGACTACTTGCCCATGGGGTGACTCCTGCCACATTAGTGCAGTTCCCCGGGAGCGAGGGCGGAAACGGCTCTAACTGAAACTAGGAGACTGGGAGCGACTCAAGCTGTAGCTGGGTGACTGGGAGCAGGAGAGACTGCGTCTTTCACTGGATCCTCTAGCATCGATGTCGAGCGGCGGACTGTGGCGGCACACGCTCTTGCGTGCCATGAGCCTGGTATGATGCCCCTAGGATCGGGTCGATGCAGGGCCACTAGGGGCTACAGCAGGCGCTAGTGCTGGCACTAGTGATGACGGGGTGTAGGTAGCCAAAGAACGGAGGCACTCGAGTTCTACCTAGGCAGCAATCCTCTCACGCTCCACCACTTGGAGGGCAGCCTCACAACGGGCGAGCTGGGTGCGGAGGACGTCTGAGTACTCGTAGCTAGAGGTCAGAAGCATACGCAGCTATCAAATCTCCTACAGGGTGTTGGCGTAGGTGACTGCCATAGCGTGAGTCAATTAGATCTGGTACGACAATCGAGGGTCGTCCACCCTAACGTTGGGGCGCTCTAGGAAACGCTGCTCCCTCACGGAGGCACAGGAAGAAGGAGAAAGGAGACTGTCGCAGCTTCTCCTTGTGCAACTGGCACAAGTGAGCTGCAGCCAAGTGTGTTACATCTTGGACGACGTTAGAGCAGTGCGTCCGAGGGTGCTCGGCCAGGAAGGTGTGGGACTGGAATTCCCTGTACTATGCATACAGAAATACTTTCATGGTCCATGAGTCTCGGTCCAGAATTCGAGTCCTCCTGCCCCTAAAGATGGGCGGACTGCGGTATCCTAGGTACTGCATAAGCTATCGTAGGAGGCTGATAAACTCCACATCATCCTCTCCATAGGAGGAATGATCCCACCGACCTACAGATGGTGTTCTTTCCATCTACAATTTTGAACAAGAGGTTAGGATAGGTGAAAATATAAAGAAAGAGCGGATGAGTAAAGATCTAAGAGTAATAGGTAAAACAAATAGTATGAATTAAATGAGCAGCACATGTCACTGATTATAATTAAATTAACATGAATTAACATAGCAAATTTGGAGTGTGTAAAATTCTCAAAAAATTACAAATTAGGTCGCCTATGTCGGGAGGCTCCCCAAAAAATTATAATTTTTTAAGCTTATTTGCTATATGTAACAATTCTTACAAACAAGTACACTGTCTCAAAAGTCTCCACAAAATAAATCAGGTCCCATGCGGTGGCCAGGTCATCTCCACCAGCCGTGAATTTGGTCCATCGGGAACGTCAGGTGATTGGGTGCCTACCGTTCAGGACGCAGGTCATACCGTGGGTCTTCGGCAGTTGTGTAGCCATACTTGGTAGGTGTAATCGTGGCAGGTGACCTCGAGAAAAAACCTTCCAACCAATCGTTTGCCAGCAAAGTTTGGCCATGCGACGAGATCCACTGTGCTTGACCTGGGTACCAGCCCCCGGGAGGGGCCAGTTGCATAGCCCTATGGTGCCTGAGGCTGAGAGGTGGACGGCCCTAGATGCCCATAGTTGTACAAGGCGGGGGTTTATGGTGCATCGCCCGAAAGACCCCATTGGTCTGACAACGTATTGTATCGGCCTTCGACCAGCTGGTAGTCCTATATCGGAGAATCTCCACCAACCGCCAACATTGTGTCATATGCCTCCATGGTCTCCAGTATTACATCCTCAGTAAGTTCGAGTCCCTGCAGAGAGCCAGTGTGGAACACCACGATTTAATGAGGAGTGAAATATTTCAACATAGCACACCTATAACTCTGTGATGACTCACGGAGGCACTGCATGGTATGCCCAGCCGGTCGCCGACGCTGGGTCGGCTTGTGAATGTGTTGGGCCACGATGATGGTAGTTGTGATGGTGCATGATGGAACCCTATCTGATGCCTCGTGTCGACATCGCTAGGTCTACCACAACTCAAGCTATGAATGAGATATCCTTGTATATAGACTTCATCATACCCTTGAAACTTGGTTGGGACACATGTTCAGTCCATTCCAGACTGTCGTACATGCAGTCCAGCTGCATGGGGTAGCAACGAAAAGATTCCTTAGTTCACCAATTTTTTGAGGTTGCAAAATGTGGACTTTTATGAACGTATCGACTCATCATGCCACAATGCTTGGTGTATGTTCACCCCCAACTCCAGGCGATCGGCGTGATTGGGGTCTAGATGTCACGGCGAGAGAGGTTAGGTTCCACAAATGAGGATGACTTGGGATAACTTCATGTGTTGAAAATCATCAAGTCAAGATGCGAGAAGAAAATAGCATCATGTGTTGAAGGCTATTAAGAAGAAGGCTTCATGTGTTGTCAAGTCAAGATGCGAGAAGAAAATAGCTTCATGTGCTGAAGGCTATTAAGAAGAAGGCTTCATGTGTTGAAGGCCATCAAGATGTAAAGGAAGCATCATGAGTTGATGCATGGAGATGATCATATGTTGATCAAGTAAAGACCATCATGTGTTGATGAAGTTGATGATAAAAATGCATAATGAGTTGATGCATATCAAGATGATGATCCAAGGCAATGGTATGAACTAGCTAGGGCTAAGGATGTGTTTCTAGTCTTTTACCGGTCTTGGTGTTTGGTTGGAAGACCGGGTTGCTAGTATAGGTTGCCGTATTATTAAGAGGGTCATGTCTAGTAGTTTGAGTCTCATCATGTGTTGATGGCTCAACCTCACCTCGTCTAGCTTATCTTGACATGAGGCTTACATTTGCGAATGTGTTTTGCAAATAGTTGAAGCTCATGTGTTGAACTCTTGTAACATGGGACTATGCATTGCAAATGTGTTTTGCAAGTGCTTCAAGTTCATGTTTCTATTCTTTGTGACATGAGGTTTATATTTACGAATGTGTTTTGCAAATGGCTAAAACTCATGTGTTGAATCTTTGCAACATGGGACTATGCATTGTAAATGTATTTTGCAAGTGCTTGAAGTCCATATTTCTATTCTTTGTGATATGAGGTTTATATTTGCAAATATGTTTTGCGAATGGTTGAAGCTCATATATAATCCTTGTGGCATGCGACTTAGGTTTGCGATTGTGTTTTGCAAATGTGAGAAGTCCATGTACAAATTCCTTGAGTCATGATTTGAAAAGTGTGCGAATGTGTTTTGCAGCTTTTTGGAAATCATGTGTGATCCGGATGTGCATGATATCATAGTTTGCAAATGTGTTTTGCAAAAATTGTTGAGATATCTGCACTTCTCAGGAAAATCGGAACTACCGTTGTGTCTGTAGCGGTACTACCGTAGGTCGAAAGTACCGGTATGTGTTGCGATACTACCGGATGTGAGAAGTCCGAGCGGCTCTATGTGAGCGGCTGGTCCGGCTTACGGAAGTACCGGCTCTGCGTGAGCGGTACTACCGGAGAGCGGAAGTATCGACATGTATTGTGCAGTACTACTGGACGTCGGAAGCTCCGGACTCTCTCGTGGAACCTTTTTTCCAGAGAGCGCCAACTTCTGAGCTCAGCTCGAGCGGAAGTACTGCGCCGACTTTGCGGTACTACCGAAGATCGGAAGTACCGCAGTTTGGTCGTTGGTAGTTCTGTGCCGACTGTGTAACGGCTAGTTCAGAAGCTCTGACATAGCCGTTGCTGCGTCGTCAGAGCTGGAGCGGAAGTACCGGCGGTACTGCCGTCCATCCTGATTTTTTAGGATGTTGGCTCCAACAGCTAGTTTTTTGGTATGGGGTATAAATACCCCATTGTGGCCGGTTGGAGAGGTTGTTGGTTAACTCATTCCGTGTTCCTGAGCTAGAGTGGGGCTCTTCACTCAATTGTGCATGTGTTGCACTTTGTGAGAAGGGAGAGAGATTCTAGAGTGCATGTGTTGCCTCTAGGTATGGACTTTGTTTCCAAGTGAGCTAGTGTATTTGTTGCACGTGGTGAGAATCAAGTGAAGGACTTGGCTTATTACTCTTGGAGTTTGTCGACTCCTAGACGGTGTTGGAAGCGTCGTGCAGGGTAATCTTCTCAAGAAGGTTGTGAGAAGACCCGGTGAAGTGTGAAGCTTGGAGCTCACCTACCCGGAGCGGGAAATAGCTACCACTAGTGGCATTGAGGTGGAAGGCTTAATTCGTGGAGCCGGTCTGATTAGTTCGGGTGTGGACAAGGGGAGACCGGTAAGTCACGGAACACCACTGTAAAACATCGAGTGTCAATTGCGGTTTGCTTTCTTGTACTTAATTCATATTCAAGCAATTTACATTCATAGAATTAAATTGATTGCTTGTATACCTAGGTTTGCAAACCTTGACCTAGGCTAAAATTGTTGGTGCACTTAGGCGAATTTATTTGTTGTATGCGCTATTTGAGCTAAACCAAGTTGATTTACACTTTTGCATTGTATGCTTGGTTTAGGCAAATAGAAAATATCTTGAATTGTTAGTAATAATTTATAGAGAATTTTTAGACCGCCTATTCACCCCCCTCTAGTCAGCCTCCTCGATCTTACAATGTTCACCCCCAACTCCTGGCGATCGGCGTGATTGGGGTCTGGATGTCATGGCGGGGGCATCCCTGTCAATCTTGGCTACGTATTTTGCATGTACCATGCCAAGTTGCAATATGTCTCCTTGTCGTATGGCCGTGTCTCGTTCAGGGTGGATCCAAGAAAGCCCATATGATGTCGTCCACATGGAGACCCTCAAATTCATTATGGAACTCGGGGTAGAGGCGACGCACCTTCTTCCTGGCCTAGCCTAGCATAGCTAAAGTCCATGCTCGTGTTCTTGTGCTGTAGCACCTGAAGCATACGGGGAAAGTTTTCGTACACTGCCTCAAAAGACCTGAACTATTTTTTCAAAGCCTTCTGCTTCGCATGCCACGTCTTCGCGTAGCTAATCTTGTACTTGAATTTCTTCTCGATAGTCATCATGATGTGCGTGGCCTCAATGTCCTTCTCCACTATCTCTCCATACATCAAATTGGCTATAAAGCCGGACGTTAGGTTACGATGTCTCAACAAAATACTGCTGAGAATGCAGGAGTGCTGCTCCACCTTCGAGACAATTCAGTGAGTCTCATACTTCGGTTTACGTGTGTGCACCCTCCAAGGATAACCAACTTGCTCACACTTTATGATGTACTGCTCCTAACTAGATTCATGACCCAAAAAGTTCGCTGCATGGACATGGCCCGCAGTTTGACGGAATCCTGCAACGATGCCTTGTTAGCAAACATTGAGTGCAATCGAACCTCTGTGCAATGACACTCCCACGGTGGTTCATGCTCATCATGCGTAGTAACACCCTCAGCATCAAACATGTTCCATTTCTGCGGGATGGAAGCATCGTCATCATCAAAATTGTCTTCGTTGTCCTCCTGTACAGCTTCTTTTTCAGCCGAGGCCATCTAGTCATCACTCCCATTTGATGCACTATGTACTCCACATGCTCCCCTTCATCAGCATATCCTGTAGGCTCACCATGCCGTGACTCTTCTTGCTCTCGTCCATGTACCACATCAGCCTGGTCACGAGCAACTTCCTTTGTAACCACTAGACACCGCTCTCTGGGTCCTCCTCTTGACCAACATGCTGGTCGCCTGAGCTGCTCACACCACTCAAATGATAGCTTTCGGCATGGCCTTGTACAACTTCTATTGGGTATTTTTGCACAAGCAGCACACACTCGTATCCACGGCGTAGGCAGCCTTGCACAAACCTCTTCCACCCAACAGTGCACATCAATATTATCAACTCTCATCTAATGTCCGTGGGAGACCGGCTCCAAAGCCCTTGTATGACGACACTACACACCTCAGGGCCCAAGGAGAAGCTGTGGGTGAGCCAGTGCATCACATCTGCGATTTAAGCATTCTCGCCATCCGGGTGTACCAGAGTAACTTGCGCAAAACTGCTCAAGTCAATACCGTTCGGACCTTCACGAACGGTGCAGGCACCGTAACACACTTTCAATGTAGTGGGTATCGGAATTACTAATGTCTGGCTGCAAATATTTTCAATGATGCAACTGGTCAAATTGCATCGCACATTATGCAAGCACTGTTGTATTGTAATTCGTATTTCTACGCCCGTTCGCCTATGATGACCAACGACACTACCCTCATAGCGTAACCCATCCTTATTCGCACCAACAATTCTCGCTTTCCTCCGACCCAGTACGCATTAACTCCCTATCGGCTCCCACACACACTGACGCCACTCCTCTCTTGCCGCTTCAGCTCTCTCCTATTATAAATAATTCATAATGATTTTCGATAATTTACATGACATACCAGTTCTAACGGAACATTGACTGAATTTCCAATGTACTAATAACATTATATTCATTCGTAATTAATCATAAATGTTACGTAATAATGTTTTGCACAAAGCAAAACATTTACTCTGTACAAAAGTATTGATTAAATTTTGAACAACTATAATTTTCTACGGATGCTTATTTTCTGCATAATATTAACTAAATTTCCAACAACTATAATTTTCTACGAATGCTAATTTGCTACGGATGCTAATTTTCTACAACTATAATTCTTTCCTTTTATTTTCTCTCTTCTTCATGCGGCGCGGCATCGGCAGATGCAAATGGGTGGGGGGCTTGGCCGAGCGGTCGATTTATATGCGCGTTCAGTTGCCGAACGGTTGGGCGACTGGAACCCGTAGTCGCCTAACAGTTGGGCGACTGGTCATAGTCACTTTACTGCTCGGCAATTGTAATTATGTAGCCTAACGGTCCACACACTGCTTGTGTGTCATATGGCCATTAGATGACAGGTTCCAGTCGTCCAACAGTTGGGCAACTAGAGGCTATTCTTGCAAAAAAAGTTTTGCACAGGTATATTTCTGTTATTTCGAATAAAAATAGATTATTTCAAAAAATTCAAGAAATTGGTGGGGAGGAAGAAGATAAGGAGAGAAGGAATAAAGAAAGGGGTAAATGAGTGGCATGTGTAGTCGGCCGAGCAAGAGAGAGAAGAGAGAGGAGAGATAGAAGAAAAGAAGAGAGAAAAGAAGCGCGCACAAATAAGTTCTATTCGTTGCACGTTTAAATTACTTGATAAAATTTATGTTAGTTAGATTAAATCGCAAACCTCCACCAACAAAGTCCTATCTGTAGATTAAAATTTCGCGCGTACTGATTAAATCGTATATTGCCACTTAAATCACTCTGTTGCATATTTAAATACCTAGCTAATTTTGTTAGTCGTACTTATAAACCTCCACGAGCAAATATTTATGATTATTAAAATCAAATTAGTGCCATCAGTAGATTCAAAATAGATACCACCTATGACGACCCGGATTTTTAGCAGGGGTAATTATCCTAGTCAAATGATTATTATTCGTTTTAGCCGATAGAACATCACTCTAACGAATAATAAACCTATTAGGGTGTTTTAGCAGAATGGCAATTAGAGATGATACGTGCTATTATTATATAAATATAGCCACGCAGGGCTAGAGTTTTGTACAAAGACACTGAGGGCTCTAATACAATAATTAGAAAGGGAAATGTTCTAACTGCAACAAAGCTTCCAGCAATCACCTGCCCATTAGCGCCTGCTGCCATGCAAAGGTCAATCAATCGAGAGGAGGGGAAAGGGAAAGAGGAGAGGACAATACTATGTTGTGCTGCGAGATGTGGGGAGAGAGGGGTGGGTTTTAGTTTCTGCAAGATGTGTGACTGTGAACTAAGTGGGTGGTAGCTGAAAATATGAACAATTCATGAATGTTTGCATCAAATAAACTAGTTATGTATTTTTGTTAATTTCTGGCATACAATTTAAGGGGTTTTTATGGTTCGAAAATATTCGTGACCGTATTCGTTTCGATTCATATTCTCTTAGTATTTTTATTCGATATTATTCACACCCGTATTCATATTCGGGGTATTTGTATTTGTATCCACATTCGAGAAAAAATATATGAAAAAATATGATAGAGCCATTATTCGTCCGTATTCGACTCGTTTTCATCCCTACAAAAGAGTGAACAGTTTCACTAGGCTTGCAAGGCAATACGTGTTGCGTAATATATCTTGAAGACACAGCAGACTACACTAGGCTGGCGAGGCAATACGTGTCGCGTTATAGGAGATCTTGAAGACATCTGCTTCAGATTAACACTATAATATATATGTGGGCCGCTCGATCGACATGTAAATATACATGGGCCGCTCGATCTTCTGCATTTCACGAGCCCTGGTTGCTTAATTAGCGAACATGTTCTTAAGCTAATTAAGCTAGAAACAATTCTCAAGTTTCACTGTTTCAGAAGTTTCGAGTTTTAACATGCATGCGAAGTTAGGGAAATTCCAACAAATTTTAAACACGCAAGTTTCAGTGAAGTTCCAATAAACATGTTTCAACAAAGTTTCAGCCCCCTCGCCGCGGCCTCTACTGCCGGTGGCAGCGAGAGATTGATGGAGGTTTGACCCTAGAGTGCATGCGCACGTAAGTCCGATCGTGCTTTGCGCAGGGAGACTCCCTCGCTCTCGCTGCATGTGGTGCCATGGAATGGCGGCGCGCGGACGGTGCTTCATACGACGGCGCCGTGGCCATGCGGATGCGGGTTCTTCAACGGTGCGGTGAGCAACAGCCTCTACTCCAAGTGCTACGGGGAGCAACAGCTCAGCGCCATCGCTGGTGCACCCACGGTGGACACCGTCATGTCTGGCCTCGCGTCACTTGCGATCAAGGAGCCGAGAGGGTAGCCCTGCGCTACCTCTGCCAGAGGCAAGGAGCAGCAGCCCGAGAAGGCGGTGGTGCCGACGACGGCGACGAGGAGCCGCGCGAGGCGTGCCTGGAGAAGGTGGGCCTGCTGGGCTTTGCGTGCCGGTGCAGGGGCACCTACTGCAGCACGTACTGCCACGCCGACGCGCACGCCTATCGCTTGACTACAAGGCGGCCGGCCGTGAGCAGATCGCGCAGCAGAACCAGCTCGTCACCGCGCCCAAGATCACCGAGATTATTTGACTGATGGTTCCTTCTTCATGGTGGCGTTGCCAGGAGCACGGCACACCCATTTCTTCCATGCCGGAGGGGCCGATCGGTGGTCATCAGTTTTGTTTTTATTTAGGAAGTTACTTTCCTACTTTTCTCAATAGTGATTTACATACTTTTGAAGCACAATGAATAATGGATAGATGTTACTTACATGGATCATTTGTCTTAGCGTTCATGATTTCCTTCATATGACGGTATTGTGGGGGTGGTCCAACCCCCCGTGACTAGGCCTTCCAACTGGCCTAATATGTAATAGGTCCAACAGTGTAGAGAAATATACTCATGTAAATATACTAATGTATCATCATCCTTTGTAAGTACTAAGGAGTAGAATCGGGATTTCCCATTCTACCCCACTCATGTATATAAACCCCCAGGAGGGGCAGGAGGAGGGACATCCTCTCATTCTTACCAACTCTCCCATAGATCTGGCTCTCCTTCCTCTTCTACTAGTCCCCTTCTTTACTGTTTGACCTGTAGCTATGACAAGCGGCAAATGTAGAATCCAATACGTTGCCCTGTAACTGATGGTGGCACCGTAAAAATAGAATTACATACATAGGTATTATCAATTCTAGAGGTATTATAACGAAGTGTGATATAGGATTGTTGTGATGTAACGGGTACCAGAAATCGCGTCCTGTGTCGTAGTGTAGCGCTGGATTTCTTGTGTCTCCCTCCCTGGACAACACAAGTCTTGAACGACCTACGTGATTCTAAAAAGTTAGCATCGATCATTGCAAACGAAGGGAAGATTACAATAGAGTTATGTGTGGAGGAAATGAGTTTACCTATCAATTGCTTGTTGCACACGGGTGAAGACATGGTTACCATGAAGTAAGGAATCAAGGTATATTACCTTGCTCTACTTTGGTCAATCACAATCAGAATCTAATGACCCCTAGTCATGTATGTCGCAATAGTGATTAATCATAACTTCATTTAGTACTACAAATGAAATTTGTATGGTAACTAGTGAAGCACTTACCATTGGCTGAAGGATACCATGATGTACTGCTTGTCACTATGAGCAATCAATCCCCTCGTTATGTAATCTTAGATGAAGGATACATTATTGTTGATGGATAGCATAGAGACGAAGTGTGGGTCGAGGAAACCCACCTACTCTCGCTGTCTCCGGACTTGTTGGATCATGGATCTATACATAAGCATTAGTTATGATATTTATGGGTATTACGTGAAAGTAGAACATGATTTTACAGTACACTTTATAGTGTCCAGCATCGTAGAAGTGAGGCGTCAAGTTTGTCGAGGTTGAATAGTAAGAATAAGTCTTTGAACGTCACGACGAAGTAGCCTGAATCGTGGAGAAAATACACCTCGGTGTATCTCACGGTGAATCCGCTGTGTCGGTTTGGCTTCATGTTGGACCTCTACATGTACTAGGTATGCAAAGTATTGCAAACCAGTCCAAGCCTGGGTAATTATGACTCAGGGATCAACGACACTCTGAGAATGAATTTCCATTGCCCGAGAGGCACATTAAACTTCTTCGGTTGTGTCTTAGCGCCTTGCTTGCGATATATTTCTGGCGGCATCTCCATAGGAGCCGATGCGATGGGCTTCTGAAGTGGAGCTTGAGGTGGAGTGACGGGAGCCGATATGACAGGTCTAGGGCGATGTCCCTCTTGGGCCAATGCATAAATGTGTGGATGGCATCCCCTAATGTCATAATCTCTTCATTTAGGGGCTTCTCAAGAGGGACAGTCCTGGAAACATCATTAATCATGTCCACCTGGACCTTCATGAAATCGATCTCTAGTTAGGCACCGTGCTCCATCCTCCACCCAGCATAAATGGGAATGGAGCTAACAAGTCTGGCTCTGAGGATGCACGGCGTGGGTTCCTATATATATAATGATATACGATGAACTAAAACGTCCACCAGCTCTATCTATGTAGCATTCTAGAGAGGCACATTACTTGGATGTCGTCGATAGGTAAGTTGACATCTCTATGTTCAGTAATTGGCGTGGACGCGCAGCTACTCTCACGTTGAGGGGGACTAGGTACTGTATTAATGGAGGTGAGTTGCGATTGGTTGCGGACTTGTGACAGTTCTTCCCACAATGAATCTATCTCTCCTTGAAGTGAGACAGTCTTCTCTTAAAGTGAGATAAATAGCTGTTTATCAAGTTGTGCACGAAGCTCCTATTTTATTTGTTCATCGTGACATGCCTTGTATCTCTTCCTACTCCTATATGCCTCGGAGTCATTTGGGAATCTATGCCTCCAAGGTATGTAAACCCCTAGGCCTTGTGTGCAACCTGGGTGCTCCTTGTTTCGCAGGGTCTGTGATAGTATATCTCTCTCCCTATCTTCTTCTAAGGAGCATTAGGAAGATTCAGTAGTCAATGCTTGCTGCAAGAGACAATCATGTTATTTTAGACTCTGTGAAATTCAGGAGGTATTAACAACTATGTAGTTTAACATATCTTACCAGACGTTGGGACACTTCCTCGTCTACACTGGTATAGTTCAATTCTCTCAGACTTAGATAGAGTGTAGCAAGTTGGGGGAAGGTATGTCCAGCCTTTATCGGTCTCTATCGGTACTAACTCGGTCCTGATGTTCATAGTGACCAAGTCACACCTTGCGTTGACACCAACCTTTGTTTTATCATAAATGTTTAGTAAGAGACCAATCAAGCTATCATATACATTCTTCTCTACGTGCATGACATCGATGCAATTGCGAACTTCTAAGTGGTCCCAATAAGCCAAATCCCAAAATATTAACCTTTTCTTCATGTTCTTCTAATGGGTCCTCAACTTATGTCCCTTTCAAGTACAACAGTGATATCCTTGACCATATCGTAGACCTCTTTCTCGCTAAAAGGCCTTGGTACTAAGTCATCCTCTTTTTTTTGTCAAATTATTTCTTCATCTTGCGATATGGGTGATGCTTTGGAAGGAACCTACGGTAATGCATGTATATAGTTTTGCGTGAGTTGTTCAACCACACGCTCTCAGTATAATCTAAGTAGTGCGGACAGGCTTTGGCTCTTTTTGTACTCAACCCCGATAGGTTACCAAGGGCAGAAAAATCATTGATGGTGCAGAACAACATGGCGCACAGAGTGAAGTTCTCTCGTTTGTCCGCATCCCATACATGTACCCCTTTGTTCCACAGTATCACAAGATTTTCCACCAATGGTGCTAAGTACACATCAATATCATTTCTAGGTTGCTTCGGCACTTGGATATGTAGTGACATCAAAATGTACTTCTGCTTCATACATAGACAAGGAGGAAGGTTATACATGCATAGAGTCATGGGCTAGGTACTATGTTGGTTGCTCATGCTATCGAAAGTATTCAATCCATCTGTACTCAACCTAAACCTTGGATTCTTTGGTTTTGACCGAAGTCTACAAACATCCCATCGATGTTCCTCTACTGGGTAGAATTAGCATGTGTCTTATCATTTTGTCTTTCTTACGCTGCTCCGAGTGTCAATGCAACAATCTTGCATCCTTTTGGCTTGCAAGTAAACGTTTCAAACGAGGAATTACAGGAAGATACCACAACATCTTAGTAGGAGATCCTTTCTTCACCTCGACGCCCTCCCCATCATCAGAGTCATTTTTACGCTTGATGATGTTATAACTATATTCTCCCTTGATGATATTATAACTATCTTCCTGTATAATCTTCTCTTTACCCTAACTGGTCCAATGTCGTATCGCACAACATAGAAGTATCTCGCGTAACAGAGGGTATGTACGTGTAGTATACGAGTATTTAAGACCATCTAGGTGGTATGAACAATTTTTCAGATGTGGTATATATATTGTTTTTCAACATACTCCTTTTTATATGTGTTTATGATGGTATTTACAAAATTTACTAAAAACTATGGACTCCCTTACAATTTTTTCGTGTGGTTCACATTGGAGTATCTTATAATCAGTATACGAGTATATCTAAAGTGATAAAGGAGTATTTCAAGTTTATTTAGGTGGTATATTAGAGGTGGGTGTAATTACACCTGGGAGTAATGCATCAATTCCATCTAAATTCGGGTATATTTTTTAAAAATATCAGTTTTAGGGTATATACTCATCTATAACCATTCAAATGAAACATATAAGTTTGAAAACATATTCTCAAATTCAAAGTTTTGAACGAATTTCGATCACATACTTTGCTGATTTATATATATAATCAACATATACCTACAATCAAACTATCATAAAAAAGGCAACTAAAATTCAAAATTTAGTTCAAACTTGCTCGAACTAGTTAGTAAACTAATTAAACTTGACATCCAAGAATTTTAAAAAAATTTCACACACGATACATACCTATTTTAGACTATGGTGCTCGGGCACCAAGGAGCACTAGTTATTTTTACTATATATATAGCAAGAATATATTGAAGTAAACTAGGAGTACTAACCCATTATTAAATGGAGCAAACTATCATCTCTCTCTAAACCTAGCTACCATCTCTCTCTATTACAAGGCATAATATAATTTGAACTAAGAACAAATTGATCTATAAGCTAGATCTACAAGAGCTACGCTTTCACCAAACTCTCTAAAGCCGGTCGCCTTCTTCAATGCAGTGTAATGAAGATAGGTCTGTTGAGATCCCGCTGGCTAGGCATTTAATAACACGGCATATCCCAGACATGTCCAACGTGAACCGTCTATGATATATGGTTATCACAGATGGTTCGTATCAATACCCATCTATGATATCTAATTATCACATACGGTTCTAATTAATAACCATATATGATTATTAGATATCACAAATGGTTCTAATTAATAACCATATGTGAGAATACATTACATATGGTTCTAAAGTAGAATCGTCTGTGATAATGGTTCTAAATTCATTCTCATAAACATAAATGCAAATTCAGTAATGCTTCAGGAGTAAATATATATTACTTAGTTAGTTTTTACCGGTTAGTAATGCCGTTATTTCGTTATACCAAGACCGTTTACATATATACAAGATAGTTAATATAAATTCAATTGCTTTATTTTACATATGGCCAAATAGCGTAGCCAATCGCTTCTTACAAAAGATAACAAAAATTAGTAACAAAGTTTTTCTACCGGCTCCGCCTTCAAAGTTTCGTAGGTGACGTGGTCGGCGTCAGATGGTTCAGGATCATCAGCGAATGAATCCTAAAATTGCATCTACCCGCTAAGGCGCTCGTTCAAGTGTCTCCCGAACACCCTCCGACTGAACAATCAAGTCGAATTGTGCCCATAGGCTCTCTTCCCTTTCTTGAGGGGTCTCAGCACGGTTGACTCGGTCTCGCCGCCTCAAGTAAGCACTCCAAGCGATGGTAAGCTTCCTGAAGACATGCAATATCGTTGTGAAGGACCACGTCGGTGGCGAGGTTAGATCACCGAAAGCGGGAGACAAGCTAGAAGATGTGGCGGAGGAGGATGTCAAGACGGCGGAAGGTGGCCTTCAACTTCTTTGGCAAATCCTCGGATATAAGAGGAAGGACACTGTTGGCACAGTGTTCTTCTGCAGTACCCGCCAACGTACGACCGGCGAGGTGCTCGTCCAGGATGGCCAGGTTGGCCATCAATGCCAGCGACTAGGAAGAGTAGGGAGCTATATATTTATTTGTGCTTGAGAGATAAGGAATTAAGACAAGGAAGATAGCCGCCGACCAGTGAGGTGCTCGACCAGGATCAATGATGTGGGATTAATCTCTTGTGCCAGACGGTCATTTTTATACAAGCAATACATTACGTGTGAGACGAAGATCTAGAAGCATTAGAGAGCTGAAATGATCGAAGAGGCGTGTGCATCAGGGAGACAAAACGACCGAAGATGCACGCGCGCATCGAGGAGACGAAATGCCAATATTCATGCTACAAACACATATCACAAGCAGTTCCAACCATAAACTGTCTGTGATACGAAACTATCATAAATGGTTCATATTAATAACCGTCCGTGCACTATCACAGACGATTATTCATAAGAAGTATCTGTGATGTCTGCCATTATCATAGACTACTTGTATTAATAATTGTCTGTGACTTGCCACAGACGATTATTGGAAAAAATCGTATGTGATAGTTGCCTATCATTGACGGTACATAGTCACGCTTGTAAAATCATCTGTAAAAATTACAGCACATACGGTTCCGCATGAATCATCTGTGATGTAGGCGTCCAATATAGCCTCTTTTATAATAGCAGAGGCTAAATAGCATATAATTAATTGCTCCCAAACAAAAAGGTAGACACCAACAAAATAACACGTTCCTTTTGCTTCTCGTTAGCAAAATATCGCCCCCCTCCCGGGTTATTCTGGTGATGTATATTCAAATCTATTAATAAAGACAATTATTTTTTTAAGCAGTTAACCCTTCCAAAACAACTCACCATGATCCCAAAGATTCTACGAAAAGTGACTAGAGCATTAAAGCCACGCCAACACCTCACCCTATATAAAAACGTGTACATAGCAAAGGCCCAAGCTACAGCATTGCAACGTGAAAAGCCTCCGCCTCTAGCTTGTACCTGCCAACTCTCCGTCGGTCCATGGCGATCAATCCAGCTAGCATGGCCCTCGTGTTCGACGCGGCGATCCTGAAACAGCAGGCCGAAATCCCGGCGCAGTTCGTCTGGCCCGCCGAGGAGACGCCGGCGGCCGACGGCCGCGTTGAGGAGATCGCCGTCCCGGTCATCGACCTCGGCGAGTTCTTGGCCGCCGTCCGTGACGGCGGCGTCGTCCACCGCGACCTTGCCGCGGCGTGCGAGCGGCACGGCTTCTTCCAGGTGGTGAACCACGGCGTCGACCCGGCGCTGCTCGCCGAGGCGTACCGCTGCTGCGACGCCTTCTATGCGCAGCCCCTCGCCGAGAAGCAGCGCGCGCAGCGCCTCCCCGACGAGAACCACGGGTACGCGAGCGGCTCCTCGGAGCGCTACAACAGAACGCTGCCCTGGAGGGAGACCTTGTCCTTCAACTGCTCCGCCGCGCCGGAGAACGCCGGCATGGTCGTCGACTACTTCGTCGCCGTCCTCGGCGAGGACTACCGCCACATGGGGGGTACGTACGCTACTATTGTGGAAACCCATCATTTTAACACTGTTCAATTGCATGTTAGAGCGCACTGAGCTGATCCTGATAAATATGCGGTCTTGCTGTGAATCTCTTGACTAAAAATTTTGTGGAAATCAGCAGAATTTCTAAACTTTAGATTTGTGCCACAATGTGTTCCGGTCGACGGTATATCTTCTCTGACGGTGGCGATACAGGTTTAGAGCCCAGGTTCACAAATCGAACAGATGACTGTCCTCTGACCCAGATATAAATAAGTCACTACAGTGTATATTACAACCTGACTCTCCACTATAGAGGGAGGAAGACTTGGATGAGACGCCGTCGGTCGCGGGATGGAGACTGCAACAGTGGCAGACGGGGCGATTGAGATCCCAAGTTACGAGTTAGGTTGGGTATTTTAGGAGCGACTATTGCATAGATGACTGTGTTTTCTGAACAGCAATTTTTATATTCGGTACCTTTGAAAATTTTCCATCAAGATTTCTTATCGCGCATATCTGGTACGTGATCGATCTAATTTTTGACGAATTTTTACCTACGTTGACAAATTTAGTTACCATTTGGGCCGCATCAAAAAATTTTAATTAGTAATAAGATTATGTACGTGTCATCTGTGTCAAGTAACTATTTATATATGGTTGTGTATATGCAGAGGTGTACCAGGAGTACTGCGACGTGATGACGCGCCTGGCGCTCGACATCACGGAGGTGCTGGCAGCCAGCCTCGGCCTCGGCCGCGGCGCGCTGCGCGGCTTCTTTGCCGACAGCGACTCCGTCATGCAGCTGAACCACTACCCGCCGTGCCCGCAGCCGCACCTGGCGCTGGGCGCGGGCCCGCACCGCGACCCGACGTCGCTGACCTTGCTCCACCAGGACGACGTCGGCGGGCTGCAGGTGTTCACCGACGGCGCATGGCGCGCGGTGCGTCCCCGCGCGGACGCCTTCGTCGTCAACATCGGCGACACCTTCTCGGCGCTGACCAACGGGCGCCACGCGAGCTGCCTCCACCGGGCCGTGGTGAACGGCCGCACCGCGCGCAGGTCGTTCGCCTTCTTCCTCAACCCGCGATTTGACCGCCCCGTCGTCCCGCCGGCGGAGCTCGTCGACGCGGAGCACCCGCGCGCGTACCCGGACTTCACGTGGCGCGAGCTCTTCGAGTTCGCGCAGAAGCATTACCGGGCGGACGCGAGCACCATGGACGCCTTCGCCGCATGGATCGTGCGAGGCCGCGGCCGCGGCCACGGCGACGCGAGCCAGGACAAGAAGTAGCTTCTCAGAGACAAGCTATCCTAGCTAGCATCCTCAAACAAACAAACAAAAAGGCTCTCAAAGCTAGCAACGTCGCCATGGATGGATGTGGATGCGATGGAATAAACGACAGTTTTTGGTTAATGGTGGTGACTAGTTGGTGTGCTACAATGCAACGCATGCACGCATGCGGCCGGCCGTGTGACATGCGATGGCAGAGCGCGCGTGTAGCGTGGCGTGGCGACGTGCTGTATCGCGCGTGGTTCGAGTGGATGCGCGTGTAGCTGCATGGCCCTGTTTGATCTCACGTTGTTGGGTTGGCAGGCACGCGCCAGTTGCTTGCTAAGCGCCTAGAAACTAGTTACGTGCTTGGTCTCTTAGTTACGAAAAGTGTCATACTATACATTGACACGCGGTACTACAAAACAAAAGCTAAACCAGACGTTTATATCATAGAACCGTCTGGGCTACAAGTATTACAGACGGTTCATACGAATAACCGTCTATGGTACTTTCACTGACGGGTTTTAATACAAACCGTTTGTAATAATTTCATTATCACAAACGGTTTTAATACAAACCGTCTGTGAAGTATCACAGACGATTCTAGATAAGAACCGTCTGTGATAATGGTAGACATCACAGACGGTTCTTATCATGAACCATCTATGATACTTCATAGACAGTTTATATTAAAAATCGTCTGTGATATGTTTCTCGTCTTGTAATTCCCCAAAATTTCATAATTTCCCGCCTGGCTTCGAGTAGGATTTAGCTCTGAGACACTTTCAGTAAAATAGACATAACTTTTCCATACGGTGTCTGTTTTCGATGTTCTTGTACTCGTTGGAATGCTAACGACGAGCCCAATCCAAAAAACGACCGGCTCGTGCTAATCGCCCTCTAATACCCCAAAAATCGGCCATATTTAGCCCCAAATTTGCGTTGTAAATTTTTGGTTTCTGTTTTTGCCAAAATTTTCAATCTCCCTTTTGAAATTTAGGTTTTGCCTCAACTGTAAAGTTGTAGATCTCATCGAAACATTTCAAACAAGTATATATAAGCCATATAAAACTTTGCTATTTTATCTTTTCAGAATAGTTATTTATATTATACCGGCATATTATTTTTGTGATATCATAGACGGTTGTTGTTACGAACCGTCTGTGATGTCTCTATCACAGTCGGTTTGTAATCCAAACCATCTGTGTTGTCTCGCCACGTCACCGATCCGCAGCATATCCCCCAGGATCCCGATCTCACCCCTCCATTCTCTCTGTATCGAATGGCAGACACCATTCTCCTCCCCACCTCTCGCCCCTTATTAACCCGCTCTCCCTACTCGAAGAACCAATACCACCAGTACTACTGTAACTCACTGGAAGCAAGATGGAAAGGAAGAAGGCAATGGCAAGATGGAAAGGAAGAATGCCGGCATAGAAGCTATTGATTTTATCAAAGAAACTAAAAATAGTGTTCGTTGCCTTTTTAGTTCTGCTACTTAAAAAATTTTCCTCACCACTTGTTTTAGATTATAGTTTAATATAGTGTAAGCATTTTTCTAAATTTGTAGCTGTGAAGTTTATCTTTGTAAAATTGTTAGTGTCCTCTTATGTATGCAGTGCTATGGGTAACCTACCCGATATCTTGTGATGTTGTAATGGTGGATTCTAATCTTAATAAAAATAGAATGTGCTACTGTGTTTGTTGCTGTATTTGCTTGTTTTCAAATGATATAGTTAATATTTCCTGAGGCTAACCGAAAAATAGAAAAATTTCGGTATAGAATGAACTATCACAGATGGTTTTATCGTATAAATCGTCCGTGAAGAATTATCACATACGGCTCGAACCAAAAACCGTCTATGATGGAGAAGTGTCATAGACGGTTTTATATACCATCCGTCTGTGATACTCACACATCATAAGATTTGTGATGTTCTTTGTCTTCTTGATTACTGTAGGATTGTGAATTGCGGTTACCAACTGTCAACAAGGATGAACAATAATTCTTGCTGAATTGCACTGCAGGCGCCGAAGGGGTAGGACATTCAGAACGCAAATCTGCATTCAGAACGCTCAAGAGGAGCCAAGAACTGCCTGAAGGGTGGTTGCAGTACCTTGCCAGGCCATCTCCATGATCAAGAGCTCCAGCGTCCAGACCTCAGTAGCCATCGCTCTCAATGTGTGTTACTAGGCTCTTCAGCCAAAGATTCATCTCCATCCATCACAAATTCTCAGTAATAAAACAAGATACTGACTTTAATATACACGTCCCATTTTGGTTGGATATTGAGTTCCTCACCGAATGATTGGAGCACTAAGAACTTACACACAGCTAATTTTCTCTGTATCACCCCATTAAGATATTCTTACAGCACAAACCAAACTAAGAACTGAACGAAGTTTATGACATTCTTACATCTCGTTCTCGTTGATTCAAGGTCATTTGAACTAGCTAGTTGGTTAATGAGGCTCCAGCTTCCAAAGCCTAGTGTTCAAACAGACAATTAGATACTAAATCATTTACGGTACATAATCTAATCAAAAGCTATGATTCAAAAATCATAGAATAATTATCTAGAATAATCAGTCCATAACAAAACTAATGCCGCTATTAAATGTAGCCTTCAAATAAGTAATTTGAAAATACTGTTTCTTCTACCAGTATAGAATTAACTCCAGTGGCGAATTCCAATAGCACCTAAGCAGTACAAGTGGAGGTCTTATGTAAAATTTTCAACTCTTTCGGAGAACAACTGCTCGCTCGTATATGTTCACTAGTTATGTACCCGTACGTTGCAACGAAACTCATTGAATGTATAGAGAATCGTGCTATAGAAGAGAGTTACTCTGATCGGTTGGGAAGTAGAGAATGGTGAGAAGTTAAGGAAATAAAGCGGTTGGAGAAGAATGCATATACAACCATCAACTCGTTCTTTTATAATAGTAATGATATAGTCAAACAATGTATGTACTACTTTCCACGATTTTTCATAGGCAGTACGGAATGAACTCCGATGGAGAATTCAAATAGCGCATAAGAGGTACAAGTGGGAGTTTTATGTGAAATTTTCAGCTCATTCGGAGAACAACTGCTCGCTTGTGTAGGTTCATATAGACAAATGGCATGCACTGCCTTGCATGATTTTTCATAGGCAGTACGAAATGAACTCTAGTGGTGAATTCCAATGGCACGTAAGTAGTGCAAGTGGGAGTCCAATGTGAAATTTTCAGCTAATTCGGAGAACAAGTGCTCGTTTGTAAAGGTTCATATAGGCAAACGGCGTACATACTGCCTTCTACGATTTTTTATGGGCAGTACGGAATGAACTCTCGCGGCAATTTCCAATAGCACGTAAGCAATGCAACTAAGAGTCCAACGTAAAATTTTCAGCTCATTCAGAGAACAATTGCTCACCTATATAGGTTCATATAGTTAAACAACGTACGCACTGCCTTCCATGATTTTTTATGTGCAGTATAGAATGAACTCCGACGGCGATTTCCAATGGCACAAAAGCAGTGCAACCGGGAGTATAATTTGAAATTTTTAGCTCATTCGGGTAACAACTGCTCGCTTGTACAGGTTCATATAGCTAGACGGTGTACGTACTACCTTTCACGATTTCTCCTGCGCAATATCGAATAAACTCTGGCGGCGAATTCCAATCACATGTAAGTGGTAAAAGTGAGAGTCTAATGTGAAATTTTCAGCTCATTCGAAGAACAACTACTTACTTATGTAGGTTGATGTAGCTAAATAGCGTGTCTGTCTGCCTCTAAATGCGCTCTGTAGCCGTGTGGTTTGTTTTTCTACAAATTTTGTGCGGATTTGATCGGATCGAGCGTGGCAAGTAGTGGGCGCTGAGACAGTGAGGAGGAGAGTGGTTGCGTTCTGGTTGGCGCCGAGGTTAACAAATCGTTCAGTAATGAGCATAGTGGACATAGTGGAATTGGCATATTTGGGTACTTATCATTCAGTAATGTACATAGCGAGGAGGGTGCAACATGTTTAATTTTGCGTTAGATGCATTTAGTGTATTTCTTTGGATATTTGCGCATGGTTACATGCAACAGAGATAACAACTAGAAATGGAGCGGTGTTAGCGGACTCTCACATGTATCGCTTACCTGTCACTGGAATTTGTTGCTGGAAATGGAGTGGTGTGTGCGGGATAGCAAATGAGCGAAACCTGGTTTGGCATTGCGCCATTGCAAGACACAGGAGTTCTCAGACAAAATTACTTCTTTGCCCACCACCACAGCGCACCACTCAAGAGGCACCGGAGGTGTCCAGATGATGGCAACCATTGGATGAGCTACATTGCACGGCTAGGAACAACCGAATGTACCGAACCAGGGGCTCTTGGATCACAATAACAAGACATAGTCGATTGCAGAACTTTGGGCACAGAATTATTCACAATTTTCTCAGAAATCAGGCAAGTATTGGAGGAAAACAAAAGGTAAACTGCTAGATTGAATTCCCGGGTTCAAACACTCCTGACATACTTTCAGGTTCCGACACCAGCCAACAAACTAAAAAAGCTACGCCTGCCCAAAAGACAGAAACAGAAGCAGAAAATAAAAAGGAAAGAGCTGCTCAAACCCCTGATCCATCATTGCAATGTGCAAAACCCACTTGATAACCTATACCCCTGAATACCAGATATGCCAGAATACAATCCGCATATCTCACTAAACCCAATCAACTAGCTAAACCTCTAGCTCCTATGAAACAGACTCCTAACTACAAGCAATGGGGGAATGATTCAGAGGAACAAAGAAAACTAATGCGATCTTCAATTGCCTCAAATTGCCACCTTCCACAACCAATAAGCTTGTCACCTTACACCGCCCTAAACTCAATGGCTGAACCAATGAGGAAAAAATTAAAAGCCATTTGCGCTGGCCAGCTTTTCCATGGGAGACTGAACAACTTTCGGGGCAAAACCATTAACAGGAACTGCCAACAGACCGTTTTCTTTCACATCATTTTTGCTGTCCTGGTTTGCCATGAGGAGGCTCTTTCTTCAAGACATCAATCTCAATCTCCATGAGTTTATGTGATCTAGGCTTCCCATTGAACATGTCCTTCTCAGCGTTAATTTCATTAAGCAGCTTCGCATCCATAACCTACAGGACCAATGAATTGTACCAACTGACTCAGTGATCATGGAAATCATAACAAATCAAGGCTTTATAAGTGAGAATTATGAATTAACTAGTAAACATGATGTAAACTAAATTCACATAAAACACAAAAAGACAGGCTGCCTGAATAAAAGCAACGCAAAGTTTTCGCTTGCATCTTACAAGAAAGCAAAACTCTCAGCTGCTTGCTCATGTACTCATAACCAAAACTGGCAGCATTATTTAGGTTAAATAGCACATTCAGGCATATATAGGTACAACAAATGTATAACCATACAAGACTACCGGCGTGCAAGTTTAGAAGAACACAAGGACAATCAATTAAAGTAAGATACGTTGTTCCATACCTTCTTCAGTGACTGCTGCTGCTTTGCTTTCCTCTCTTGCATCATCTTCTCACGATTATCATAAAAGCCAAAGTCATCCAGTATGGATGTTTTGCAGGCATGGTCCTTGAAAATCTTAAGCACTTGAAGGCCTTGCTCAAGCTTCACCTGTGGCCACCACAAAAGTTGCATAACCTCATTGAGCACTTCATTCCAATAATCCAACACGCAAATCAAGAATGCATTTTATGCATGGTAGCATGATAGAATATGGTATGCATACACCATTTCTCATGACAAGAGTACCAATATGGTCTACCATTAGAGGCCCTAGGAATGAAGGACTGGGGTAAAAAAATTAATGACCAGCTATCATTCCAACCTCGTGAGTATCTCTGCTGTTCGTCACGGGTTTGTTCTCATTGTTCTCAAGAATGATGTGCTTCAGCAAGTTGTTTGGAACATCCTTCACAATGTGCCACTTGACAGGGAAACAGCCAGTCCACTTGTCCTGTTGCCAGTGCTCCACTGTCTTGCTAAAATCAACACGACCAACCATCTCAGCAAGACCAACAAACTGACCACTTGCGTTCACCTGGAAAATGGGAAGATGTTGCCAGAATAAAAATCAGGGGAGATTTTCAATAAGGTCCTTCTGTAACTTGTAAGGAAATGTAACAGAATTAATAAAACTTACAGAGAAAAGAAGGAACACAGAAGAATCACTTGATTTTTCTTTAGCATCCTGATAAGCGGCGTCAAGCTTCTTATTACCATTGGTAGTGCTAGCCCATACATTGTACTTGATGCTCTTGTGAACATCATCCTCACTGTATGATTTAATAATAAAGAATTTAGCATCTGAGTATGTTTCCACAAAGTCAGCCCTGTTATACTGATCCTTCATGGCGGCAGGTGAGCCATTGCTAGTCGAAAGCTCCTGCCCTTTCACAGGTGCTGCAGCAGTACCTCCAACCCCCTGTTGGTTTTTGAAAGGACCACTTCTTGGCCCTCTTTTCAGCTCATTCAAACCATCCAGGTTTTCATTGCCATAAACATGAGATCCATTACCTCTTCCTCTGGGTGTGTACTTTCCATCTGACAATGCATTCCATCCACCGTATAATCCAGAGCCATACATGTGTGATCCATACCAAAGGCCAGGCCCGTATGAATTCCCATTGTACCCATACATTCCACTAGCTGAGTAAATCGATGGTGGTCCCATTGGTGAAGTTGGTGCGTGCAGACCCTACAAGAGATACTCTTATGGTTAGAAAGACGCAAAAATTCAGTAAATCTCTGGGGTTGCTTAACGACAAGATGTAAGCACTACTGTAACCAATCAGATTATGTCATAACTCATAACGCCATGTCACCCATGATACGAAGCTAATTAACAGACTCATAGCAAGCATTCACCATAAAAAAAATTGAACAAGCTTTTTAGCAAACAACAGTGAAGCCCATGGGCAAGATGAACCAAAATAGTGCTAGACATGTACCCAGATTATAGTGAGCAAGCATCTGAACAAAATATCAGTAGTTCAGTACATGACACGACAAGAACACAAGCCTCAAATGACTGAATCAAATAGTTATACTAAACATTAAGGACAGTAAAGCTCACCATATGAGGACATGGTCTCGTGTTCTGATTCCTAGACTGTCCCTTACTATTAGAATTGGAAGCAGTCGGAATACGATTGCCGCTGGGAAATTTTTGCTGTCTGTCGGAGAAGATATGGCTACTATAATATGGGTAAGCTGACCAGTTAGTTTGGTTCTGGTAGCTACCGAAATGCCCACTAGGTCGGCCATATGGGCCATTGGAACCTGGCCTATTCTGGTTTGCCTCCAGGGGCAAATTCAACTTTTTCTGACCTTTCACACTGTTGACACCGCTAGTGGAGACATCCTCTTGCAGCGATGGAGCCTGATTTTCAGTTTTACCATTGTACGAAGGCTTGCCAGTGGTATTCTGTTGCTTGTTGTATGTTGATGATGATGGGTACTGGTAATGCTGAGAAGCCTGAGATCCATACATCTGACCATCATGCCCCGAAGTTGAATAATCATATAGAGAATAGGCATAGTTCATGTCACCATAAGCACCCTGCATAAAAAAAGAATATAACATTATTCTCTATCCTAATACACTCCAAACATCTAGAAACCAGGAACATTCTTACCTCAACATCCTGAACAATATATCCAACTAAAAGTAAAAATATTACTGATGGACTTAGAGCACAGGAAGAAACACTCACAGGAATCGGTGTCCCTGCACCATCATGGCTCAAGTATGTGGAGTACTCCCCCCAGCCTCCATAGGCTACAGATTGACACAAAAACAGAACGTCTGAAACTCTATAAAAATTTTCTACAGCATAACATTCCACTACAAATTCAAGAATGGAACAGTAAAAGAACTGAGCAGCTCATCACCTCCACAGACATAAGCCGGGTACACTCCATAATACATGGTAGCGTCCTTGTAATCCTGCATCAGCGGAGTCCCCGACCACTCCATCACCGGCTTTTGGTTTGCTACAGCCGCCGCCACGCCGTTCTCCGGAGCCTCCAATGATTGCAAGAACAACAGCAAAGTCGAACATCTCATCAAACTTACCACCCTAAATTCCAGTTCACGCTGAATTGCAGGATCACATGGTGATCGAAGGAACTTGCACGGACATATGCGGGTCTCACCTTCTCCTTCTCCCCGGGGACGTCGCCGGCCTTGCCCGTCGGGTCCAGGGCCAGCTTCTGCAGCAAACCCGTAGCCGCTGAAGCAAGAAAAGTCAAGGGAAACCAATCCCCAACACTGAGTGATTCCAACCAACGAACCACAGAGCCAAAAGATCAAGAACTCCAAACATCCGAACACCCCGAAATTTGTCAAAGAAAATCTAGGCATCCGAACTCAAACATCACGGAAAGAACCATACCGAATCACACACATCACGGAAAGGATCAACCGATACCGCGAAAAAGCACAGGCGAAGCCAAAAAGGATTCGATCCTCCCACGCGCGAACTCCTCCGGACCCTCCAGAACACCAAGAAACGGAGCCGAAGCGAGGTTAGAGACCAAACCAAGGACCGCGGCACGTTTCAAGAACCCACCAAAGAAAGGCAAACAAAAAAAACACCAGCGGTGAAAGGGAGAAACCCTAGGAGGGTTTAAGGATACGGTCGACGGCCGCCGCGGCCATGAGGCGGAGCTGCGGTTTGGGGGCTACAAGCCAACAAGGCGAGGAAAAGAGAGGGAGGACAGGACAGGGAATGCGAGGGACGCGGTTTCCTGTATCCTTTGCCTGTTCTTTCTTATGTGACAATATTTTACTGTCTTCAACCGCTTGCTTGCTTAAGTATTTATAACCGTCGAGCAAGTACTTGAATAATGGCTATGATCACACTGCATATTTGCAACGACCACAAATAACTATAAAAAAAATAGAATTAATAGAATGTTATCACCTAAAAAACAAACAGAGAGGAGAACAAACAAACTGGGAAGCCGCGTCCGGATCTGATTGTCCCCATCATTAGTCATTTCCTGCTTTGTTTTTTTTCCTTTTTCTTTTTCTTTCTTGGCTGGTGATGCTGTGGGTTTCAGTGGAAAATTGTGCAATACAATTAGGGTAAAAAGTGGAATACGAATTATTCGTATTATCTAATTATCGTATTTGATAGGATGCGAATATAATATAGATTTTTTTCTATGCAATTATCAATTTCTATTCTTATGCGTATGCGAATATGGTATGAACTTTTACCATTCCAAATGTTATTTTATCCGGACTATCCGTATCCGTATTCGATGTAGTAATATGCATATTTTTATTATAATACGACTAATTAGTTAGACAAGTTTTTTTAATCGAACGTGAATTCGTGTTTCTTCAGGTAAAGTAAATGAATTAGAATGATTAAGCGTGATTATATGAGGATAAAATATTGTTAATGTCTTCATACTACATAAGTTATGAGGATATTTGGATCCGACCAAATGAGTAGATATTTGATTCAAATTCTTATTCATTACAATATTCGATTCGTATTCGTATTTTAGAATATTTGGAATCATATCCATATTCATTTACAAATATAAATGCGAATATGATTTGGACATTATCTGATCCGTTTTCATCTCTAAATAAAGTCAGGACTATAATCCCATAACTTTCAGGGTTTTTAATGGCATAATTTGCAGTGTTGAGTGTTTGAGTTAGGCTCAGTGGATAAATAGACCTGTGTAAAGTACACTATCTGAGACGATTTAAATAAACACTACCTAAGTAGCCGAGACAACCGTTTGTCATGCTTGATGTATCCATCTCACGTTCAGCAGCAGTTGCCCTTGCGTTGACTAGTCAACTCGGTTATACTCGAAGCACCCATTTTGTCCATTTCAAGAGAAAAATCTGAGCACAACAAAGATGACCTCCACGGAATCATCAGGACCTCAAAAAAAAATAGAAGATACTAAAATTTCCCTCTTTCTTTTCTCAGGCATTTCATTCTTGCCATTTTTTACAGTACAGTAATTCTTCCTATATTGGTTAAAGAATTATGTGGTAGAGTTTAACAAAAGCATAAATATTTAGCTCACATCATGGAGGCAGGTAGAGCACAATTGCATAGTTGTTACATTGGGAAAAAGGAAGCATTTTTATGAGCCAGGTTGGAACCATAACTAGAGGGAAAGGGAAAAAAGGTAAAAAAAAAAACCATCAAGAAATACAAGTACACCAACTTTTGTCCCCAAAATATAGCATGGAGCAATCAATTTGTTTGCCTCCCACATGCTGTGCTGTGCACTTCTGGGTGCATTTCTCTCTGGTTAATTGCATGATGGAGAGTACGTTTCTTTCTGATCTGGAAGGTATGCAATTATAGCTATAAAAGTTCATGATGGAGAGAAGTATCTGACCTGCAAAAATGTAATATTTCAGCTAGAGATTCTGTTCATGTATCGTGTCAATTCACTCTCTATTTTCTGTGTTAAGTTTGTCGAAAATATTGCTAGCATATGTCCCATTTTTTTTAAAAAAAATCATAAATTTTATCAACTGGACACGCCACTGAATTGCCTTATCGGCGGTAATGAAATGTCGATGCTTCCTTACAACTTATGTGGCATCTGTTGGAAATGTGGGCAATATTTTAATTCCAAGTTTTAGTAGGAGACAAATATAATAAATTAATGATGCAAAACTCACAATTAACAACAGGCTATTCATCATACTTCAGAATTTACTCAATAACAATATAGTAACTAAGTCGACCGTACGCACGAACGACTTACTTGTTAGCCCCGAAGATGAGCAGAAGCCGCGCAGCTTGGCGCGCGCGTAACGTAGATGTCGCAGTGCAGAACGTAGATGTCGCAGCGCGAACGTAGATGTCGCGGTCGTGGTGGCGGTCGCGCGATGCGCTGCCCAGAAACCTTATTGCCGCCCCGTGCAGGTACTCTCTGCGGCAACGGTTCGGAGATAGTCGCTCTCCCTTCTTCCAGGTGCACGCCGGGAAGAAAGGTCGACGTAGTTCAGACGGCACAGTACTCGAGCACAGAATCACAGAGAGGAATGAGATGGAGGCAGTGAGTTTCTCACTAATACTCTGGACGTCTCCAGGCATATAAATAGACAGATTGATAACTGACGTGATTAAAGCAGCCATTTACCCACAGGTAACTGACACGTTCAACCAGTCATTTATCCACTGGTAACTGTCTGTCATCAAAACCCCAATAAAACCTCAAATTCAAACGTTTGAATCGCACTCAAACAGGGAGAGAGAGAGAGTGGTGCAGAGTTCAGCAAAAATAGAGATGAACTTGGTCTGCCAAGTGGTGCATTCAAACATTTGAATCACAAGTCACGCGATTTTCACGCGAAAATACGCGTATACGCGCGCGCGCGTGTGTGACTACACAGATCCCTCCACATACCATCTCTATCCATATTCAAGGAGTGGAGAGGACTCCACCTTATAAATTGGTCTTCATCTCCTTTCCTTAGCAATATGGTACTAAACAAAGCATGCTTTGGAATTAAGGAAGTGGGCCATAAAATGGGCCACATTCTAACAATCCCCCACCATTTCCAAAGCAAGAAGTAAACAGATGATAAAGATATTGTGCTGAAGTACTAAACAAGTCACGCGATTTTCACGCGAAAATACGCGTATACGCGCGTGTGTGACTACACAGATCCCTCCACATACCATCTCTATCCATATTCAAGGAGTGGAGAGGACTCCACCTTATAAATTGGTCTTCATCTCCTTTTCTTAGCAATATAATACTAAACAAAACATACTTTAGAATTAAAGAAGTGGACCATAAAATAGGCCACATTCTAACAGCATCAAAACACAGAAGAGCCAGTAGGGGCAGACACACAGTGATACAAACACGATATGATAAAATATCCACTGAAATAAAGTGACCAAGTGAGCAATCCTGAAAAACTAGCTAGAACCTTATTTTTTCCAGATTGGCAAGAAGCGAATCTCATCCAAGTATTCAAGAAAAAGAACCAGGCTAAGTTGGACCAGACGTGTAGTTTTCGATATAGTACAGAAATGCAGATAAACATGTCCAGTACGTCCTCTACGATATAAGAACCCATTACAAGCCGAAGAAAGCGCGCCCGTCCGCTCGGCCACGTCGCCCCGGGCATCCTCCGCGCCAACGCCTCGCCAGCGCGTGGAGGGCGAATCTTGGTACGGTCAGCCGAGCGCTTTTCCTCAGCTTTTGCGAAATTACGTACAGGTCCCTGGTTCTCGCAAAAAAGTCCATGTTATTTTTTTAACCCCTCCACTTTGCAGGATGGCCCTCCGCGGTTTGAAATGCGCCTGGTCCCGTTTTTCACGTCATGGTCCTCGGTTTCTTTTAGAGTTTTTTCGAAATTACGTACGAGTCCCTGGTTCTCGCAAAAATATCCCTAGTATTTTTTTTGTCCCCTCCACTTTGCAGGATGGCCCCGTTTTTTCACTTACAGGTCCTCGGTTTTTTCAAAAACGGGTCCCGTTTTCTTACGTACAGGTCCTTTGTTTTTTTTCAAAAAACCCTTTACTTTTCCCGAAAATACGTTTTTGCCCCCGATTTTTTTTACAGTCCCTCGTTTTTTTCGTACAAACCCTTTAACTTTTCTGAAAATACGTATTTTGCCCCGGTTTTTTTTTTACTCCTCACAAATTATCGTCTCTTTTATTTTGGTACGTACGGTGGCTGGCGCTGCGTTGCGCCACGCCTACGAGGCTAGTAGTACAGAAGCAAGCAGACATGCAGTCCTCCTGACGAGACTTTGCGTCCTTTTTCCAGAAAGACTTGCCGATCCACTTCTCTTTTTCTGAAGAATCGTGCTTGCCAAACCGCATTGCACGGCGAAGACTAGCAGCGTGTCGATCTCCAGCACTCTTTGACTTCAATCATGCCAAAGCCATGTAGAACCCTAAAACAGATGGATAAATCTCGTGTTTGGGTACGTTTATATTAGCTTTTTCTTTTAGCTTTTGTTTAAAGAAAGCAGAAGCTAATATATATCTTCTTAATTTTTCCTACCGCTTATCTCTTTCTTCTAAAAATTATTTTTTTTAGTCACTACTATTTATTTTTAACTAAAAATCATCGATTATAATAAAAAAATCATCGGTCACAGCTAATATGTACATGCTCTTTTACATGCTATTGGCTACCTCATTTTACATGCTATATATTGGCTATCTCATTGTACTATTGCCCGTTAGTTACTACCTGTGCCACGTGATCCATCGGCATGGAAGCATAGCTGGCGACAAGTATGCAAGACTCGAAGTAAGTCGACGACCTGAAGAAGTTGCCAGCCAATTTCGCTGTGTACTTCACGGTGGAGCCACGCATCTTCCCCAGCCAAACACGACGGCATGGTGGCAACCGCTCAGCGTGAATCGCACGGTTGCTCAGATCTAGGGTTGTAAATGAGTCGAGCTCAGAGCAAGTTTGACCTTTCAAACTCGAGTTTAGTAGAAGCTCGAGTCGAACTCGAATTGAGGTCCGAGTTTGAACCTGGGCTCAAACTTAGCATGCTGTCGGATCCGTCATCTGTCGGGTTGAATCAACAGGGAAGAGGAGGTGGTGTGGAGTTTAAACGAGATCGACCGGCCAAATTGAATTCAGACAGCTTACTATCTCACTGATTGTTTGTTGCAACCTTGATGTGCTGACTTCTAAGCTGTTAAGCGGCATCAATCCGGCAGTAAGTAGAGAGAGCAAGGGTCGGGATTAACCTGTGAACTGAAGCTGTAATTGGTTGGCTCACTGATCCACTGGAGAGCCTTGTGTAGGTGTAGCCACAATCCCTTGCAGCCATCTTTGTACTCGAGGTGTTTGGAAATTGGATTTTGGGATAGTGAATGTAGACATGAGACATGACATGGGCTGAGCTACCGGAAAGCCTTTTCAACGTATATTTGTGTGTTAGGATTAGAGCAAGTCTAAGTTTAATCGAGATTCGTTTGAAACTGACTCATTTTGATTTTATTATCAAGCTAACGAGCCGAGCTGCCTCAGAGTAATCATGTTTCATTCGAATTCAACTCGTTTGGATTTTGAACAAAATATGAGTTTAATCGGAGCAATTTTGAACTAAACCAACGAGCCCATTAAATAACTTTTATCTTCCCTACTTCAACCCTAGTGTCCGTAGCAATCCTAACTGATACAAAGCTAGATTTGACATGATCAATTTTACTTCTAAATATATGGCTTGAATCGCCTATAGGAAAATCCTCTATTTGAGGGATGGTTACTTGAGTATCCACTCACCACAAGAGAGAGAAAATAGAGGTTGACATGGACTGACAAGTAGACCTGGCATGCTGACATGGAACATGCCACGTAGGAAGCCATCCCAGCATCAGCATGTGCCGAAGCCGCCCGCGCTGGCACAATCGTCGACCATGGCACATGCACTGGCACGACCGTCAAACACGATGTCCGTGTCGGTAAACGCGCCAGCACGACCGTCAACCTCGACGCGCCATCATTACGACACCAGGGAGTCAGGGCGCGATGCCATATCCGGAGATACTTCCGGTGGTTGCCCCGTCACCCCTGTAGAAGTGGGGCGGTATTTCTCGTCACCATCAGTTGCATCAGCTCACCCCTCGGAATCTCTGTGCTTACTGTTGGGGGACGAGGGATGGGGCAATCGATCACGGCAGCTCGTCCTTCGGGACCTCCGCGCTTGCTGTCGAGGGAGTACTGTTGTGGGGGTGGTTCAGCCCCCCGTGACTAGGCCCAATAGTATAGGTCTAATGGTATAAAGGAATGCATCAATGTATCCCTGTCTTTTGTAATTATTAAGGAGTAGGATAGGAAATTTTCATACTACATCACTTATGTATATAAACCCCCAAGAGAGGTACGAGACGACCAGATCCACTTATTTTTACCACTAGCTCCCTCTCTAGCTCACTTAGTGCTATGTCTCCCATGCAGAAGGGTATCCTATACCCCTATTGTAGCCATGCTACAACAATTGTGAATTCAGAATTTCATGTGTATCATTTGCTGCTAAATGCTGATTAACTGAGTTCAGGAAAATGGGATGGTGCTCCTGAGCTCACCGAGAAGGAGATCATCAGAGATGAAAGAAACTCTGGAGTGGTTAGCAACAGGGTGAGAGAGATACAAGTACGAGTTTATGCTTTTTTTTCTTTACTCCTAGAGATCTGCAGATTGCACAATATTAGTAGTAGTACATATTCCATCCACCGTTATATGGCTCCTGCACCATATATTAACCTTTTAGTGTTATAACTAAGTTTTCATGTTGAAATGAAGCCAGGGCAAGTTAATTCTCTCGAGTATCTAAGCAATACTAAGCAGAGCGTATAGATGTAGACTTATTTTCAAAAGTTACCATTATAATTTTCCTAGGACGACAAGGCTCTTATGCTTAAATGGTCTAAGGGAATGTAAGACTCACAAGATAAATAATAGGCATATAACTATAATCTTAAAGCAATCATATATTTGCATATAAATTAATGCAATGCAATTTGATAATTTAAACAGAAATAGATTGCATAAAATATAGGTTCACTATGATCAAAGTTGCGTGGTTTTCTACGGTCTTGAGCTCACTTAAAGTTTTCTCATTTGATGGTCTAGCACTCCTAGTCTTCAGTTTCATCTAGATCTTGGTCTCGCTTGATCCATTGATTCTTCAGGACTCCAATTTCTAATTACGCGCTAAATAGTTGAGTCCAAATAAATACAAATAGCTCAAAAGTCCAAATAAATCTAAATGAATGTAATTTAGGTTTATTATGCTTACGAGGGTTATCTAAGGCAGAGTTTTATTGGACATGGAATACTTTGATGAAGTTAGATTGGGTTTGGGGGAAGTGAGGAATGATGGAGGAAAATCCGTCGAGACAATGACAAAGGAGGTTTATGATAAGGGAATAGTCACAGGAATATTCCGTTTCGGGTTTGAAGATGGCTAGGCATAGCCGATGGTAGAATACCATGACTTGATCTTTAATTTACTAACTTCTTGTATCGTTTTATATTTATTAAAGGAGTTCCATGAGTCAGGCTAGTCTTATGGATAGATGTATGAATTTAGCTGAATAGTATTTTGTCGAGCGTTAATACTTACGAATCAAGGCATGTGTTACATACGTGATGTATACAATTTTTGGTTTATCAAATTAATCTTAGAGTTTATGTTTTATGTGATATCTCGCGGAATGTTTTATGTGATGTATGCGACGTAGCATTTCACAAGGTGATATTTTTATATGGTTTTTAGCGGTCAAATAATCAAATAGTTAACTGAATGATCCGTTCATGAATTCATTAAAGCATGGATTTATTTAATTTTTACAGTAGCTATTTACCGGTTAACTTTTGTTAACTATTATTTACTAATGCCCATAGCCGATATGTAATTGTAGGGTTAGATGCACTTTTTAACTAGGTTGCGACTCTTTAACTTGGTCTAGGTATTACCAACCTTCATGTTATCGCCTATTGACGCGCCAGCGGGTTATCTCAATTATGGTCTAATTAATTGGTCATAATATCACCTTATTCATTAAAATGTAGATTAGCGAGATTATTATTATTTTAATGACCAGTGACCCAGGGGTCACTATATTTTAATTGACGCATGAAATCATATTTTTAACATGATCTTTCTATTAAAGATGCTCTTTTTGAATAAAGGTCATTGTTGTTTTATGTACTGTTTGTTAGGATATGGCACGAACGAATCAAAATATATTTAAGTGAGACCTAACTTATCGTATACCACTATATTCCAACATCCATCTATAATTAAAAGTTTTGCGCTAGCAGTATGCTAAAGGCCTTAATACCATTTGTTCAGATAATGCTCAGTTAAAGTGGACACTCCAAATTAAACATTTTTAATGTTATGATTATTTGGTGCACCCTAATTGATCATCATTCGCCTAAGCACCCTTGATTATCGTTTACTTCTACAAGCTTACATTTTTACTATTTTTATCCATTAAATTCTATTAGCTTCTAGCTAAATTGTTCCTTAATTAAAAATGGGCCCATATGCTTACACAACTACACAGACTTGATACTAATAGCAACACCTAGGAAATCAACACCCAGGGAAAAAGAAACAGGGGAGGCCTTCGGGCATAAAGGGGAGGTGGGCGGCGCCGTGGGGGTGAGCTCGCCGGCGGGGAGTGGCGGTCGGAGGGGCAATGGCAACCCGAAAAATGGAGCTGGGGCAAGTCAAGGAAGCTATTAGAGGTGACACCAGGGCTCCTGGTAGCATGGAGATGGCTCAACAGGGCGTGCAGCGGCCGGAGCTGGGAGAGGAACGGGGTGGCGGCGTTGGAGTGGAGGAGAGGACAAAGTGGCGGGCACATGAGCATGAGTAAGGTAGGGGGAACTCACTGTGTGGCTGGCCGAGTCGGAGAGAGGTTGTGAGGCTCTAAGGGCCAATTCCTTGAGGTGGGAGTGAGAGGAGGATGAGGCGATGTTGATGAGAGCATGCATACAACTTTATGTCATTGAGCTGGCCGGGTGACGTGGGGGCTTTGAACGAAACATGGCGGTAGGGCATTGGCGACGGGATGATCAACGAGGGGCATGGCATCTCCAGTGCAGGGTGTGGTGCCCAAAGCTTTGGTACAGTGGCGTGAAGAGGACGGGGCGCACAGGGAAGAGAAAGGAAGGGGCTGGGGAAAGAAGGAAGGTCCAACGCGGGAGCCCAAATGGGGACACGGCGGAGGCAGGTGCACGTGCGACGAGTCGGCCATGGCAGGGTATGGCCATAGCAGGGTGATGGCAATGGCGATGTGTAGGCGGGAGTATGGGCGTGTAGGGCATGGTGATGGCGCACAGCCTGTTGGGTTGCGCCAGGAGAAGAAAGGAAGAGAAAGAGAGAGGGAGATGAACGGAGGGAGTAGGAAGAAGAAAGAAAGAAAAGGAAGGGGCCCACGGGCAGAGAAAGAAGGGAAGGAGAAAAAGGAAAGAGGAAAAGAAAATGGCTAGCAAAACTGGAAGTTGGATTTCTTCTAAATTTCCAAATCCAAGATTTGAATTTTTAATTCAATGTTGAATTCTCAGCTCAAAAACATTTGGATGCAAAATTTTAATACTATTTTGCCTGTTTGTTTTGATTTTGATTTCCAATTATTTTGATTCTCAGTTTGAGTTTAAAATTTCAATTTTAGTTTGGATTTAAGTGTAATTTAAAAAATTCATCACATTAAATTATTCCCATTTAGTAACTTGTATTGTACAAAATTTGGAAAATTCCAAATAATTGTTCAAAAGAAATTCGAATGCCAACAGAATAGAAGAAAAAGTTTTAAATCTTTCACATTTTTAAACATCTAAATTTCAGGATGTTACATGAACACAAGAGCCAACTTTTGAGAATATGTCGCTTTAGTTTTTCAGTTTCAGACAGGTTATACTTTCTGGAATCCTTTACTGTTCAATTCCTTTAGTAGACCAAATTACACGAGGTCTGGCAACTCCAGATATCCAAAGTTGAAGTGTTGGAAGACATCATCTGGAATTGAAGTTAAACATGGGCAACCACCCAAGACCCAATGACAAGCGCATGAGAGGGGCAAGGTTAAAGGCAGCTAGGACTCCCAGACACATCCGGAGTGCTAGCCTTCTAGGTGCTATGAACACCAATATGATCTGGTCATTATGATAAACCAAGTAAATTTGCAAACATTGAAGTGCATGTCTAACCAGTTATCGGATAGAAAGATATCAACAAATAATGAGGCAAAATCAACTCTGTTTTTAACCAGTTGTAGTTGTACAAAAGCTCGTTAGTAGGGTTCGTTGGCCCGGGTTCAAAATTGCTCTAATTACACTTGTTAATGGTTAAACATTAAAATAAGTCGATTTTCAATGAAATTGGATCCTGCTTTGTCTCGGCTCATTTGCTCGATTCTAGAAATACTTTCAGACTATAAATAAAATGATACTAAATCAAATTACATCAATTTCGAGAAAAACTCGATAAGACGAGGCCTTAGTTTGATATCCACCCCAATAATAGTACATATCATGTTCGCTGTCCACTCAGATTATTAGCATGGTATGGAGTAAAAAAAAACTATGGAGGAACACATCCATTGTTCCTATGTGGCGCAAAAGAAACAATGCCAACTACCAACTAAATTGAGCAGTCGACTTCCCTCAGAATTTTTGCAGCGTCTTCTGGGAGAACAGGATTGATGTAGCACCCACTTCCAATCTCAAATCCACCGATAACACTTAACTGGGGCACTATCTGGAGGAACCAATGTGTGTAAGGCAGACTGGATGGTGAGAGTCCAAACGGTGCACTGTGGATCATAAAATTGAATGGCGGATTGTTAAGCTGCTTACACAACTTTTGTAGCATGGTCTTCAACAGAGACCCAAGATCCAATGCCTGCCGACACATAGCAATCGCTAAATACAACAAAAAGATAGGCATATTCAAGTAATTCAGACTATTCCACAAAATGGTCAAACCATACTAATGAGCTAACAGGATTAGTGCTTAAAATATTGCCAAGTTTGTTCCAGACCACACCAACTTGTGTAAAGTGCAATTTGCCAATCCCTTTATTTACATCAACAAAATGCAACAACACCCATAAGCATAACAGAATATGCAAAGTAAACAAGATGATTAAGTGCATAAAAAATCCACAATACATATTATGCTCCAGTGTAGAATGTTCGCAGAGCCAGAAGAGGAAATCATAAAATTCTATGCTCCGTTATTTTGGTGATCATCACAACTATGCTTCGAAAGCTAACTTCAATAATACCAGATGCTAAGTTAGGTGAGCTCAATAGGTACAATACAAACAAAGCTGAAGAGTTAGTTCACATTTTAAAATACAAAAATTTCTTCATGAGAATGTAATCTGAACCACTATTGTTTATATAATAATGAAACATCAAACAGATTCAGGAACACTCCATACCTTATCCTGATCTATTTCATGGAAATAGGAATTATGCTGTCGAGGAATAATCCATATCTCAAATGGATAAGATGCCGCAAATGGAACAACTGCAGAAAAATTGTGCGTCTCACTGACCAAAATATCCTTGGACTGAATCTCACAAAGGCTGCACCTCCCCAGCCTCTCAGAAACCTCCTTCATGCAGTTAAGCCGGGCGGTAACAGAGGGAGGGACAAATGGAGTTCCCAACATCTGGCTATGTGAGTGTGCCATTGAAGCCCCAGCAGACGCCCCGTGATTCTTAAACACCTAAGCATTTTCAAAACAATGGAGGTTTTCGGCTTAACAAGAGGAATTTTTAACAAACACATTATACAAGCTGCAGTAAAAGAAGCAACTCAGGTAATCAACAATAGAAATAAATAAGGCTATTAATTACTGGTAATGATGTACATGACCATAATAGAACTGACAAATGAACAGTTAGATATGAATTTCAGAACAAACATTGGACGCTATTAAGTTTTCAGTGCATTGGTGCGGCACTAGCAAGAGTTGGAACTACCTTATTTGTAAGCGATCATTGTATTATTAGTTACCACACTCATTAATAAGCAAATTTTATTTGTATTTTAGCTCAAGTAATAGAGTCTTCAGTAGAGAATATCAACCATAAGTTTTTACAAAAGCCAACCAAATGCGAGAGGTATTTGAGGTCGGAACATAAAACTTCCATACAGCGCACTAGCACAGTGACAATACAATACCCCCAAGTTAATACCTCTGTTTTCTGGTAAGCACCAAACACTAGTAGAAGGTCATCCAAATACAAGTCTGTGCAAAACATCCTGTGCAGTCTGGACAGCTAATAGTGAAGATGCACAAACAATGACATGATAAGAGCATGCATAATGTATATCAATGATTACATATTAGGACAGTGTATTTTCTTTCCCTGAATGACTGGGCATGCATGGCTGGCCAAAGGTAAGATCAAGATGTGTCAACGTGTCAAAACAAGCCAATGAGATGTTGGCACTTTCTGTTTCCTTACCCATAACTACCATGTTTGCACATCAGGCAAGAGGCTCCTACATGCAAAGGTACACTGTATGGACAATGTATGAAAGAGATCCGAGCATCAGAAACGCACTAAAGAGACAAAACTACACTAAATACTGTCACTCCATGCTCCCCTAATGATCACTACAAGGTGTTCAACAACTTTAACATTTGCAAAATCAACATGCCCAATCATATGCAAATGCACTAGACAAAACATAATAGAACAGAGTGAATTGGCATTTTCTGATTCAGCTTTAAGATAAAAAAGTGTATGATTGTTGTCCATTTCTGTAACACCAAGAAAGGTGTTTGGCACAAACAGAGGCTCACAGGAAGTGCCCCTGAATCCAGGAAAAGCAGCTTTCCTCAACGAACTATAACACCATGCAGCCTAACCTCAAAAACAAGCATACGTACCACCGTACTGGGCTACCAGCTGATTTGCAAACTATGTCATGAAGATGCATTATCCATCAGACATAAAGACATGCAACCAAAACACCCAACTTATAATCTCATTTGCACACAAAATGCGCCATTGATGAAACACAATGTATCAGATGACACTGCAATTTTCAAATTCAGCTTTGGCTTAAGTGTATAATTGGTGCCCATCTCCATATCACCATGCAGGAACACACTAACATATAAAACATAGATACATTGCATGGACGACAAACGGGAATATCTCCACCTAGGCTTCTAACACTTTTCAGTTCACCATAACAGCTGTATCACCTTCTAGCGATTTGTCAGTTCTAAATAACAACTGCCTAGTGCCCTACCTTAGTATCAATTACCACCATCGTAGTTAGAAGTCAAAACACACATCATATTGGCAGTTTGCCATTCCTATCAGTTTTAAGTTTTTTGCGATCAAATTTTCGCCATCTGCCAAATGAGACAGAACTAACCATCTAATCTAACTACCTAAGAAGAAAAGCTGAAGTTTAAAAAAGAACCCTACCTGAACATACTTCACCGCTGGGTGCTCAGCGAGCTGCCGCACGCGCCGCGCGTAGGTGAGCAGCACGTCGCCGACGCCCTCCGCGTCCAGGTCCCAGAGCCGCACGTCGTGGCACGGCGTCTCGATGACCACGTCGTGGAAGCCAAACCCCCGCACGGCGCACTCCCCGGGCTCCCCGTCCCCAGGCACGTCCTCCGGCGCCGGCGGCTCCGCGTCCCGCCGCAGCGCCGGGTACAGGTTCTCGATCACGCGGATCCGCCACGGCGACGCGTCGGGCGGGGCTGGGACGCGGAAGATCTCGGGCGCGCATTCCGACTCGCGGCCGAGGCAGAAGGGGCAGGACGTCTTGGGAGCGCTGGTGCCGGTGCCGGGGTTGGCGCTAGGGTTCGTGGGGCTGTGGGACTTGAGGTCGGTGGGGCGGCGCGAGCGCGCAGGAGAGAAGACGACCCATCGCCCGAACACCGCGTCGCGGCGCGCCTCCGAGGTTCTAGAAGCTTCCGCCATCGCCTTCCGGAAACTTCGGGACAGGGGTTAAGTTAGCAGTGGTGGCTTCGTGTTCGCAGAACTAGAGGACGCTTGGGCTAGTTCTAGAAAGAGATAATTGATTTTTTGCCACACCTTTTATTGCATTTGATGATTTTACTCATAATGTCTTATTGACATATGAGTCAAAGGTCCATATGTCAATAAGACAAATAGGTCAAATCATCAAATTCCATGTTTATGTATGGGGCAAATGCTCCAATCTTCCAATCGGGAAAATTATAAAATCTTTTAATTGTTTTTACCAGTGTATTTTAAAAGTTTTGACGTTTATTCGAAATTCTTGATTTGGTTACTTGCTAATCCCTCGAATAATACAAATCAAAATCTTGCTCAAGAATCGAGATTGTGAAAATTCAAAACCGGAATTTGGAAATTCAAAACCAAGAATAAAAATTGAAACCAATATTAAAATCTTTCCCATCCAATTTTCATACATTAAAATTCAAATTCTGAAATTCAAAAATTATCTCTCGGAACTCAGCAATCTTGAAATCCGAATCTTTGAATACAAAATTTAAACCAAGGTTTCAAATTCAAAACCTAGTTGCAAATTCAATTGTTGCCTCTGTGCGCGCCACCAACCACCACCCCGTCCCGGCCACCTCTATGAACTCCTTCAAAATCCGCTCGCATTACGGTGCGCCCCACACCCCTAGCAACTCACTCCCTCGTCCAATTGCAAGCCTGTACCCCCAGGCTCGCCGCACGGCTGTTCTTCTCCACCTCTGGCCGACGCTGCCAATTCCACCGTTGTTCCCTCCTCGACGCTTCTCGGTTCAATTCCCTCCTGTGGGAGCATCCCCTTAGCGCCCTGAGGCTTCTGCACCCACTGGCCGACGCCTTTCGCTGCTCAAGCTCCCTCTCCGTGGTGACCAGACCATGCCACCGCCTGTGCACGTCGCTAGCTCCACCCGGCTCCCCTCCGATCGTACCGTCTACCCCGATGAGTTCCTCATGGCTTGCTCACACTCGTGCTCCCCTATTTCTCTTCCTCCTCCCTCCGGCTGTTGCTGCCGTTGACGGCCTCCCTACACCCGGTCGCTCCCCACCGCCGCCAACCCGCCACGACGCCTCCTAGTCGGAGCCGCCACCCTAGGGGCATCCTAACCTCGAGGGGTTCCCATTTTGGCCACCACCGGCACCTTCCCTGGCCGACCCTGCTGGCGTCGCCGCCGCCTAGCCCCGGCGCCTCCCACCTTTGTTTCGGCTTTCGGCCCTACTCCAGCCGAACGCCCCCCTCTCTATCCCCCTTTCTCTTTATTCCTTTGACAGGTGGGCCCGACTAGATAATGCCCAGTTCCTTGTTGCATACCTTAGTATCTTTTGCATCTAGCTAATTTGCAATTCCCATGTTTAAGAAAATATTCAATAGGCCATCTAATATGATTTGTAAATAATAACGGCAATAAGAATTTAAATATGAAATGTACTAAAGTTCATGCAAAATCAAATTAAAAACCTAAACCTTGGAACCTCTCTTGATGAGTGCTTAAAATAATTGATGGGTAAATGCTCCAATATTTACATATAAAATGCAGAGGTTTAAATAAACGCATTCCCTATTTATGAGTAAGAATTCTTAAACATGAATAAGGAGCCATTAATCTTTACCTCACACCCGATCACTAATCAGTTGACTCCCGAAAATCACTGTAAGCCCCTAATGTTATCTTAAATCCAAACCCGGTAAAGGGAAGCATAAAATAACAACATCTTATGCAAACAAGTATCTTTAATTAAGAAATCATGCAAGACTACTATTTCGCCCAACTAATGATCATCCTACCTCATCTCAGGATTTAAATCCACCATTGCCATTTAAAAACATTTAATACATCGACAATTCAACTCAGTCTAAAAGGAGAACTCCATTAAAATATTAACTCGTTGTTCAATAAAATGCAGACCTTTGGTCATCAACAACAAATTGTTAATCTTCAGAATAATCAACTTTCATAATAATAATTAATTAAATGACTAATTACATGTCTTAATTAAGTCATTAAAAATAATGGTTCATTGAGTTGGCAATTGCAATCTCAGATAATATTGCATATTGAAATATCAAGTTAATTCAAGCAATTAAAATTATACTCATCTTATGAGAAGCCCGCATCCTAAAAAATCACCAAGCTTTGACCCTCGTCGGATCATACCAAATATCTCGGATAATCTCCCTCATCCATCTGTAGGTCTTACCCGACCTATGGAACTTCTTTAATAAATATAAATTCAATAAAGAAGCTGTTAATTAAAAAGATCAAAACTCGGTATCTTGTAACCGGCTATGACTAGCCATACTCCAATCTTAAACGGTATATTCTTGCAAATATTCCATCAACATTAGCCCTCCTTGTATATCCTTCCTGGCAAAGTCACCTCTGTCGCTTTGCTTCCACTCCAAATTCATTGACTCCATCTCTATCATGCAACTCACCAAATCATCTATCATACCCTTAATCATAGCAAAATATAAATAAGCCCAATTAAATCTATTTGCCCTTTCTAAGTGTTTGGATTTATTTAGTTTTTTTGCTCGTTTGCCACGTAATAGAATATGAAGTCTCGAAGCCGTGACAAGCTCGAGCAGGATCAAGACTTGAGTAAAAGCAAAGGCCTAAGATTCAATATCGTTGAAAACTCGGTTTATGCTTCTCAAAACCCCTAAAAACTTGTTATACCTGTCTGGGCGGATGGTAAGAGAGGTTGGTGTGGATGTAACATGAGAAATTGTGGTTTGTGGTATGCACCATCCGAACAACTTAAGGACTTAATCTTGTGATGGCATCCTCATGTAAAACAATACAGCCACACGCTGGCAAAGTGTAGACTTGGCTGAATAATTTACTAGACTCCCGAAGTCATCTCACAGGTAGGGGAAAGGAGGGAACTTGCAGGAGGACAGTGCAGGTCTAGCCTGAATGGGACACCAAGTGGAGGGTGATGTTTCCTAGAGAGGGTGGCGTTGCGGAGAGGGGGGTCTGAACTGCGCCAGTTGCTATGGTGGAACATCACGCATAACCTATGGGACCCACCACATGTGAGAGCAGCCCATAGGGGTGAGATGCTATGGGCAAGGTATTGTAAAGGCTTCGTGATAATATCTTGACCTACGTGACCAAGGAATCGCGTAGGCCCATCGAGTTGATTGTCTCTTGTGGGTAAAGATGTACAAACTCTACAGAGTATAAACTATTCGAATATCCATGCACACGGTCAAGGGCAGACATGAGAACTTCCTCGAGATAGTTCTATTTCAAAAACCTTTGTGGTTAGGATAAAAACCTATCAGAGAGAAGTACTCTAACTTTGGCTTTTCCTGGAGAGATGTACTCCAGTGGTGAAAACTAGCATTTGGTGGAGGTGGCCATGCACCGTAAAAGGTGGATATAACTTGCACTACTACTATTATTGCATTCTCACAACCAACTTCATAAAATTTATTTTAGTTAAAATTGCTAAGTCTTAGGAATTTTCCTACTTATTTTACTTTCAAAACAATGCTTTTAGCAACTAAAAGAACCTCAAGTCTCCCTTGACAGCTTTGCATCTATTATTACTACATCCTGTGTGGTGGCTTGCCGAGTATTGTTGTACTCACTCTTGCTTAATTATCATCAGTCAATCAGGAAGGAAAAGAAGGACAAGTACTGCTATGCGTTGAAGGAGTCGACAGAGATGGAGGTTGATGAGGCCAAGGACTAGGTTGCGTACCTTAGTTGGCTGCATGTGGACAAGTCCTAATGGTCCCACCTGTGTAAAGTTTCTGCTGGTATATTTTATTGATTTCGGCCTAATTGGCTCATGAGTAGTTATTATTGTATTATTTATGCTTCCGTATGATGTCTTTGGTGTGCAGTAATGTATCTGTGAGCACTATCTACTGATTCAGAAAATAGTGCAGTGGAATCACAGAGGATCTGGGTTTGCTAACCCGGGGTCCGACAAAGTGGGACCCAATAATCATTGTGACATTAGAGGGCTGCGCTTCGTGATGTTTTTGCATAAATGACACCTTAGCGATCTTTAATTTTAAAAATAGCCCCCTACCACTCGTATTTGCAGATTTAGTCCCTTCCGTGGACGAGCTCTCACTTCGCGATATACTGGCTCACTCAGTAGGTGACATACGATGGCAAGAGGTAGCGGCCTATCGCACGACGCGCGCTTGATAGGAGCCAACCGAGTTGGTTGTGCTCAACACCAACCAACCGAGCCGGGTGAGTTCAACACCATAAATAGTTTTCGGTGCTCACTCCCCCTCCAATTACCCTCTTTTTTGCTATGGAGGGAGAAACCAAGATGAGGAGAGGAAATAGATAGCATTTCAGTGTTTTGCGGTGATTTTTGAGGTGGTTTTTCTATAATTTAGGTGATTTTCTAGTTGAAAAGTGTAGATCCGGTGGAGAGCTTCAAGAAGAGTTAAGTTTCATTCGCATGCGAGCAATACGCTTAATATATCATTAACATTTTATTAGCATAATGGTGGTTTGGTAGTATAGAATGCGCTTGGTAATCATGTTTAGTTGACGTATGTATTTAGTTTTTGCAGATGATATTTTGTAATTAGCCATGTTAACAATGTATTAGTGACAATAATGATGATATTTTTTAATTAGCCATGTTGAAGAAATGTGCACTAATATTTTTAGCATTCTTGGTGCCTTTGTAATTTAGAAAATATGCATGTACGTATATACATATTAGTAAGATGCATGTTCGTTACAATGGTGTTCTAAAAGAAAGTAATACATATCATCAAATGTGACCTAATCGTACAATGAACATTAAAAAAAGGAAGACAGTATAGGAACATATGAAGGAAGCTATCGATAGACGGCTAGATTAATTGTAATCCATAACAACCTTTTTAAAATGCAAGTCTAAATGTATTATTTTATAAAACTCTGAAAAAAGATCATCTCTAGCATTTCAGCTAAAATACATTCTTCTATAAAATGTCGTGCAGTCATCTAAACAAGCGAGGGAGAGCGACATTGGTGAGAGAATAAGAGGATGAGAGAGAAATCAGAGGGTTGGTGAAGATAAGTACAGGATGTGGACCCCACATGTACTTACTGCAATATTTTCTCTCTCCACCAAGGCATTTCTGAAAATGAAAAAGAAAACAAAAAATTAGCATGGATCTCGGTAAAGTTGTTGAATGGTGAAGATAGTTGGTTCATCTACACTTAAATTCATAATTTTGATTCATATACTGAAGTATGTACCTCGGGCATTGCAACGGATTTAAAATGGAGAACTTACATGGTAGTTCAGAAAAATCCCACAGAAAAGATGAGCCAAGATACAATTCTCCTGTTTCCTTTCAGTATTATCGTATTACATAGCTTGATTACCAATCTAGACATCTTTCCAGCATGCGCCTCAAGAGCTAGTCCAAATATATGGCACAAAGAGAAGCCAATAAGCATGAAGGGATGTAAATTCCTAAAATTTTGAGAGAGCAAGTTGACCATTGTCATTGTCATCGTTAGGACATGCTTTCAGAGAATCAAACTAAACTTCACATAACTCTGAATTGTTATTATACCGAAATCCCTCATGCAATTTCTTCAAACCTACAACAATCAATGGAGACAATTCAGATGACATAAAAAAATTGTGACATAGTAAAAAGAACACCATTGTTGAGGACTATTTACTAGAAGGGACACTTCCAAAAAGTGTAATGCTTGTATAATAGGCACCGAAAGAGCCACAATTATACTCCCAATGGGCACAACTTTGGTCATTCAAAAAGCCTTATTATACCCAGAATTGACTAGAACTCTCCTAAGCTTCAAGTATATTCGCACTAACGGTTTTCACGTTAAAACTAAAGAAGAGTATGGTAAGAAATGCCTGCTCATTACAAAGCATGAAGTAAATGGAAAAATGTTTTTAGAAAGACTTCCTTCATTTGAGACTGGGCTATACTACTCTAATATTAACGCACCTGTAGCCTATACTGCTCTGAAAACAATATTTAGAAGCTCTGAACTCTTTTGTCTCTAGCATGATAGATTAGGCTACCCAGATCTTAGGATGATGAGAAATATAATTAATAATTCATAGGGATATAATATCATTGTAAAGAATTTCTTGAATCAAGAAGATTTTGTGTGCCCTTCATGTGCCACTAGAAAATTAATTACTAGACCTTCTACTCTGAAAGCGAAGGATGAAGTCCCTGCATTCCTGGAGCTCATCCATGGAGACATTTGCGGTCCTATACAGCCACTGTCAGGGTCATTTAAATATTTTGTGGTGTTCGTTGATGCTTCCTTGAAATGGTCACACGTATGTTTATTATCTATGAGAAATCATTCTTTTGCAAAGCTGATCTCGCAGATAATTCAAATTAAAAATAATTTTCCTGATCATTATATAAAGTCCATTAAAATGGACAACGCTGAAGAATTTACTTTAGAGGCATTTGATGATTATTACATGTCAATGAGAATTAAAATTAAGCATTCTGTACCGCATGTCCACACCTAGAGTGGACTAGCAGGCGCATTAATTAAGAGGACTAAATTTATTGCCTGACCATTTTTGAATAATTGTAATTTACCGACTATATGTTGGGGACATGCAGTCCTGCATGTAGCAATTCTCATTAACTTTAGACTATCGGCATATAACATCCATTCACCTATGCAACTAGCGCAAGGGTCCGCACCGAAAATTTCTCATATTCGTAAGTTTGGTTGCAAGATTTATGTACCTATACATCTACCACAGCATACGACAATGGGTCCTATCCGAAAGTCTAGGATATACGTTGGTTATGAGACAACATCCATAATCAAGTATTTGGACCCCATGAGAGGAGATTTGCACACCGCTAGGTTCGCTGATAGTATATTTGATGATGATAGTTTCCCGATATTATGTGGAGGAAATCAACCCCTTGATGAAAAATGTCAGAAAATTACGTGGCAAGCCACGAGAATCCATGCAGCTGACCCGTGCACTAGTCAAGCAAATAGAAAAGTCCAGAAGTTCATTGATTTGCAAGCATTAGAAAACTAATTGTCTGACCACTTTAGTGATTTAAAGACATGACCAAGTCGCATATGCCTGCACACAATACACGAGAGAGGGTTGAAATACCGAAAAATTGAAGGTGTCCCGAATTCCGTCCAGAGGCCTCAAAATAAGAGAACAAGAACTCTGGTCCCTCGAATCCCAAGTAACCGGGGACGCTTGGTGAAAACAGATAAGAAAGACTTGACACAGCCAATCACTGAAGTCCCCCAAAACCAGAAGGGGAGCTAGTTGAGACCTGGCACCAGTATGACACCTTTAAGTAAAAGCATACCGGATTTGAACATTTCTATGGAGGGAGAAACTAGCATGGATGTGTGCGCATGCATCGGAGCTAAAAAACTAAAGGGACTTGATCCCACAACTAGAAGGAGCAGTGAGCAAGTAGAAGCACTAGAAAAATCAACACATGATGAAATAGCTATACAATATGTGCACACAGGTGAATCCATTAATATGACAATAGCCAATTTTGATATTTATTTTGCAAACAAAAAAATTACCACAATCGTCGATCTTGATCCAGAGCCTACATCGCTTGCTGAATGTAAGAAAAGATCTAATTGGGAGGATTGAAAGAAGGCAATAGAGACTAAATTATTATCTCTGAATAAAAGAGAGGTATTTGGGCCTGTAAGCTGCAAGGCTCCCCATGTGCACCCCGTAGGGCATAAGTGGGTATTTGTTCGAAAGTCAAATGAGAAAAATGAAGTTGTAAGATATAAAACAAGGCTTATTGCAGAAGGTTTTACTCAACGTTCAGGAGTTGATTTTGAAGAAACCTATTCCCTGATCATGGGTGGTATTACCTTTAAATACTTAATCTCAATGGCAATAAACTTGAATATAGAAATAAAATTGATGGATGTGGTAACTGCATACCTTTATAGAAACTTGGATTCAGACATTTATATGAAGGTGGCTGAAGGTATCCCTATCTCAAACCAAGACAGAGCAAATAGAAATCTGCACAGTGTGAAACTCAGAAAATCATTATATAGACTTAAGCAATCAGGCAGAATGTGGTATAATCGCTTAAGCGACTTTCTATGTAAGAAAGGCTACACAAACAATGAAGATTGTCCCTGTGTATTTATACGATGATCCCAGAATGGATTTTATATAATCTCAGTATATGTAGATGATCTAAATATCATCGGAACCCTAGAAAATATAAATGAAGTAAGCTCTTACTTGGAGTCAGAATTCGAAATAAAAGATTTGGGTAAGAACAAATATTGTCTAGGCTTGCAGCTTGAGAATGTCCCTGAAGGAATATTAGTACATCAGTCCGCATACACTCAAAAGATGTTAGAAAGGTTCGGCTTTGGAAATGCGTGCCCATCGAAAGTACCGATAATCGGGAGATCTTTACAGTAAGACAAATATACGTACAGACCTAGAGAAGAGAGGGAGGAAGTCCTAGGACCGGAATTCCCACACTGAAGTGCAATAGGAACACTTATATATTTAGCAAATTGCATTAGATCAGATATCACATTTGCTGTAAACCTATTGGCAAGGTATAGTGCAGAACTATTAAAAGACATTGGTAGGGAATAAAGGACATCTTCCGATATCTTCAAGGAAGCAAAGATCTTGGATTGTTCTACAGGAAGAACCATGACCTGAATATGACTAACTATTCAGACATCGGGTACCTGTCAGACCCGCATACAGCTAGGTCACAAACAGGCTATATATTCCTGTGTGGTGGAACCGAAATTTCATGAAAATCGTCTAAGCAAAGTCTTGTATCGACTTCGATGAATCACACAGAAATCATAACACTGTACAAAATCGTACGAGAATGTGCTTGGCTTTGACGAATGATTCACCACATCCAGCTGTCATGTGGATTGAATATCGTGCAAACTGCCACAATTATCAATGAAGATAATGTAGCTCGTGTTGCACAAGTGCAGACGGGTTACGTGAAGAATTATCTTACAAAGCATATCAACTCTAAATTCTTTTATGCTCATGAATTGTAAAAGATGGATGAAATTAAGATACTGCATACTAAGTCATGTGAAAATCTTGCAGGTTTGTTCACTAAGTCACTTCTAACATCTAACTTTGAAATATGTATGCGTGGAATTGGAATGATGAGACTTAAAGAAGTGCAGAACTCCGAGGGAGATTCTCCTCGAGCTCACTATTAAAACTTGATCATGAAGATCGATTATTTAAAGAATAAATCATGTAGATTAAATAAAATTGAGTGGATTGTACTCTTTTTCCCTTGACGATTTTTTGGAAGTTTCTCGGCTAAGGTTTTTAATGAGGCAATTCGTGCAACACAATATAACATGTATCATGTACTCTTTCTCCAAAATTTTTCCCACTGAGTTTTTGTGGAGTTTTAATGAGGCATCAACGTATCGGATGACTGCCCAAGGGGGAGTGTTGGAAAATCTAGGCCTAGACCTGCAAGCCTGGCCCATTGGTGAGCACCCTCCACTTAGTCTATAAATAGGTGGTTCTAATCATTGTAAAGGTACTTCGAAGGAGAAGTTAATAAAGAAAGAAGAAGAAGTTTCCCTATCTCTCTCTGTTCAATCTTGTATTTTCTAGCATTATTCTATGATTGATCCATCTCTCTTGCCTAAGAGGAATTGCTCGGACTGGACTCGCCAGCAACAACTCTTCAACAACTAGTACGGGTTTTTTATGTACATTATGACACAATGAAAACTGCACCCTCGCGATTCTTGGGAATTGAGGGTGAATAACAGGGGTCAAATCAAATCAAACTCCAACTAGATGGAGCATTTGACTCTAGTTCAGGCTCCAAATATACCGCTTGTTGAGCTTCAGATTTTGACTTTTGGCTTCTGGTTTCTAGTTTTTTATTTTTGTTTTTTTCCATCTTTTTAAGTTTTTTGGGCTTTTTCCTTTTCTTTTTTCCTCGTATTCATTTCCATTGTATGTGATGGGCTAATCTATTTTTTCTATTTTAATTTTTTTAAATTTAATTATGCCAAAAAAGCTATCAACATCTACAGTACAAAATAAGCCAGGTACAGTGCCAAACAATGAAAAATAAACCACAAGCCATAAAAAAGCCCAAATGAGTAGGGCCATTATACATGCTTACGTTCTGCCATAGTGGCAGTTGCGGAGTTGTCGTCGTCGTCCGAGACGTCATATCTCTGGTGCAGCTTGCTAGAAGAAGGGCGGCCTTGGCGTCAGCCCTCAGCGGCACCCACCTGCCACTCTAGTAGGGTCAAAATCCAACAACAGGCTACCCAATCCTGACTCTACCAACACGGCTTCCCTGTTCCCCTTTTTCCTGTCCCCATCTTGTTCCCGTCGACGTGGCGTCCATCCAGGATCACTTGCTCTTTGCTAGTGGATCCGAGTGATCTTGGATAGATTCCACGTTGACGAAAAAATGTGGAGATAGAAAAAGAGAAATAGGGAAGTTGCATTCTGACTCTACTGCCTAGGTAGGCGCAATAAGGGTAAGTACGTGCGATACATGCATTGCATAGCTGTCAGACCCCAGATTTTAACATCCGGAATCCTCTGTGATTAATTGCACTATCCCCTGGATCAGTAGATAGTGCTCACAGATACAGAAGATGAATATCAAATACATACCATGCGGAAGCGTAAATATAATAGTAAACTTACACATGGGCCGATTAGGGCGAAATCATTAAATTGCAGCAGCGGAAGAACGAAGCACACAGGTGGGACCTTCCGGACATGCCCACAGGTAGCCAACTGGAGGTTCGCGACCTAGCCCTTAACGTCTTCACCTTCTTTGCCTTCAAGACCCAAGTATTGCTGAGGCGTAGTGATCCGATTCCTGATTCTGTATTTTGTTATGAGAGCGAGTGTGAGCACACTAACCACCGTGCTCCGCGAGCCAATACATAGAATGCAAATATATAGTATGCATGGCTTATCAAAGGAAAGGCTCGGGTTGTTTTATTTGCCAGAAATCGCTTTTGGTAGCATTATCGTTATTGAACCCTAGTGTTATAGTTGCCACCTAGGACTCCACACGGCGATTGCCATAATTGACTCAGTCCACCAAAAATATATTTTCTTTACTGATTGCTGACTAAGAGTCCAAACAGCAGGGTCCACCGATCATATATTCCCTATATACATAAATCTATTCGAATCCATCAATACATTTGTATTTGGATTCCTAATATTCAATCTTGCAATCACTAATCACCAACTCCTCACTTTTAAATTCTAATGATTCTCTAACATGATTACTTTTTAAACCACCGAAATCATTTGTATCAGAATACTCTATCAATTCTATCCTTTTTGTTAATAATCCAAATCCATAATTTGCTCTTCTCATACTCCACCTTACTTTTCCATTACCTATCTCCAACCCATTCATCAATATTTCTCCACCAAGAATATTGCTAATCGAGTCTATACTCCAATTATCTTATCTCTAAATTTCCACTAATTCAAGTCACCCATCAAGATCAAATCCTTTCAATCCCATTAGGTCAAGGCTACGACTTACTAGTATATATCCACCCTTGTTATCATTGATCAAGATTATATACGTATTCGTTATTATCCTCCAAACTTCCAAGATTCAAATCATCCTCTAGTATTTGGGTAAATCCTAATAATCCCATTATTACCAACATCTCCTAGGAATTTATATCGCTGGCGTAATCCAACAATTACCTCTTCACTCTCTAATTCTCCAAGATTCATTTAATTCATCTACCTAGCTTGTATATTCATTTAGAGTCCACCAATTTACTCCCAGAATCCACACTATCGTTTTCCCTCTATGATCGACATGAATCCACCAGCATCTTTTATATTTTTATCATAGCAACTATCTCCTTCTCTACACCTCTGCTTATTCTTCCCGACCTTTGGTTTGGTGAGAAGTATTATCATCATTTAAAAATATAATACATAGAAATTTCCTGAGACCTAGCAGTTTGAACAAAATATAATGTGTAAGAGAATGCAATAACAATAGCGATTCAGATTCCATCCACCATTACATGGCATCTCGCACCATACGCTTAATCCTTTCAAATTATAGCCGCTAACTTATCATTTGGGCGACACCGGGACAACACAAATCAGGGCCTTGCACTGCCCTCCACTTTTCCATTCCCACCCACAAAGTTTTTGAAATAGAACTATATCTGGTTAAGTTCCCATGTCCGCCCATGACCGTGGGTACGGCTATTCGAATAGTTTTGACTCTGCAGAGTTTGTACACTTTCACCACAAGCGATAATCCACCTGTTGCCCCACCTGATTCCTTGGTCAGGTGGTCAAATAGATTATCACATGACTGTTCAGAATATCTAGTTCCTCTAGTCATCTCACCCTATGGGCTGTTCCCACTTGCGGTGGGTCCCATACGTTGCACGGATGTTCACCACGGCTACTAGCATTATGCGGCTCCACTCCCCCAATGCTAGTACGACTAGTGAACGTCACCTCCACTTGGTGTCCCTTTAGGCCTCCTCTGCCTTGCATAACCACGTCTATCCACTACCGGTGAGATGAGTCGGGGAGTTTCGATACCGCTACTTAGCCAAGTTGTACTTCTGGACATGTGGTTGTACTGTTTTACACGGGAGGTCATGACAAGATTCGGTTCTTAGATTCACCTGGGCGGTTCTACCACACTTCATAACTTGTGCTCCCACCGCACCACATACCAGCCCCCAAACCATCCGCCCAGATATTTAAGCAAGTTGGGGTTTTTGGGAGCATAAAATAATCATATCCACATGTACCAGTCATTATCACCATGACTGTCCAAATCAGTTTCTCATGATTAAAAATGTTGATGATGCTGGGGGCATTTCAGCGCCCCCGAGTATCTATGCAGTACTAAGCATGACGCATAATTAGGGACTTATTTTCGAAAGATTACTACTATAATTTTTGCTAGGGCGACAAGGTTCGCATAATCAATATTCCAAAAAGGGGTATAATATTAATCAAGGCAACAATAGGCATATACTAGAATCTTGAATTAAACATGTAGTTGCATATAAAATAATAGCATGCAATTTGATAATTTAAACAAAAGTAATTTGCAGAAAATGTAGGTTCAACATGATCAAAGTATTGACTACTTTGGCGCAGCTTCTCATGGTCTTGAGCTCACACAATGCTTCTTCTGGAGTTTCTGGTCTTTATCTTCACTTTGTTTCGGTTCACGCTTGATCCATTGAATCTTCACGTCTCCCAATTCTAATTACGTGCTAAATGACTGAACACGAATAAAAGCAAATAACTCAAAAAGATCCACATAAATCCAAATGAAATCAATTTAACTTTATTATGGGTTAATGGGTGATTTGAGGCAAGGTTGATAGTATAATACACTGACTCGGTCTTTATATTAATAACTTTCTTTTATTATTTTTGCATTTATCAAGGAAGTTCCATGAGTCGGGTTGGGTTTATGGATCGGTGTACGAGTTTAGCTGAACGTTGTGTTATCGAGCATTAATACTCAGGGCATGTACTATATACGCGATGTATACGAATTTCAACTCACCGAATTAATCCTAGAGTCCGGGGTTATAGCATTTTATGGCGTGATATTTTATCGGGGTTATAACAAATGTGATAATTAATCCAATATGAAACCTTAATAATCCTAGTAAGATTTTTATTAGCCTTGGGCATTAAGCATAACCATTTTTAATTAATGCTCTAATTACATTTGGTCTTTTAATTCATTTATGTATCGCACATTAATTATTCGTGTATGATAACTAATTTAAAGATTATATAATCTCATTCACTCCCTAATAAGTTTATTAACTTTTCTAAATTACTGCCAAATTTTCCTTAATTTTACTAATCAAAATGGGTTACAAAAGCTAAAACAAAACATAATGGAAAAAGTGTGCAGCCGGTGGGGATCGAACCCGCGTCTGTGGTTTAACGCGCGGCGGTTGTGACCAACTGGGCTGCGGCCGCTTTGTGACTAGAAGAGGGGCAAAACAGAAATATGTGATGCTTGGGCCAGGGCAATACAGAGCGAAAGCAGGGAGGCTCGGGTGGTGCTCGTCCGGCCGGCGTCGTCGGGGGGGTCGTCGGGGGCGTGTACCCGAAAACGGGACGCTGTGGAGGCGGAGGTGTCTTTGAGGTAGCAGTTTCGGCCATGAGGCCCTACGGCGGGCTGGTGGCGGTGGGGAGCGGCCGGATGCGGGAGGCCGCTAATGGCGGCGGCAGGAGGAGGAGGAGCGGAATGGAGGTAGCGGCGATGGTGGGCCACGAGGAACTCACCCGGTGGTCGGAGGCCGGAGAAGGGCCGAGGCGAGCCAGGCGGGGGCCATGGGCGTGGGCACGCTCACGGTGCCGGCGGCTGTGGTGGGGAGGGCTCCGCGACGATGGGGAACGCTACGGTGCAGGAGTCGCTTCCACCGCGAGGAATCGGAGGGAGTCTTGCCGGGAGGAGAGCAGTGGGAGTGGCGGCGGTGGCGGCGGTGAGGAAATGGGCGTGCGGCGGCCGGAAGCACGGGGGTTCGATTAAGTGGGGAAGGGGGTAGGAGACTCCTTGAGGCATGCCTGGATGCGCTCGAAGAGGCAGGGCGTCGCCGGATGGTCGGGGACGGCAAGGAGGCGGCAACGGCAGCGGCGCTTGGGCGAAAACGGGAGAAGAGTCAGGGAGTGGCGCGCGGAGAGCTTCTTATGCTCACGGGGGTTGCGGAGACGGTGGGCGACGCTGGAGAAACCGGGGGCGACGGCAGAAGAAACCGCGGGCGATGGCAGGCGGGATGCGCGCATGGCTGCCACGGGGAAGGCGTAGCCTGGCGCAGAGGAAAGAAAATGGGGAGGGAGAAGAAAGACGGGGGCGCGCCCGGGGGAGGAATAAAGAAAAAAAAGAAAGGGGAAAGGGGCCAGCGGCCAGAGGGACCGAGAGGGAAGAAAGAAAAAGGAGAGAGAGAAAAGAGGTGGGGCCACATGTAAGAGAGAGAAAAATGGAAAGAGAAAATGAGAAGCTTTAGCAACTTTGGAATTCAAATTTCTATTTCTATTTCATAGTTAAGATTATTGATTTCAATACTTGAAATTTTAATTGAAATCCTGGTTCAATTATCTTGATACAAAATATACTAGTCTTCTATTTCGATTTTATTTAAATTTTGCTACAAATTGTATTTATAAATTCTTTATTGTCCAAATTCTAGTTTATATATATATATATATATATATATATATATATATATATATATATATACATATACGCTATTATTTCCAAAATGAGATTTTATATTTTAGCTCAGGTTTCTCCCTCCTCATGCTGGATCATCTTTTCAGATTCGTATTTGAAATTTTAGTTTTCTATTATTTGAATATTTTATTTTATAGCATTACTAATGTTTGTTTTGTTTTTCATGAATTTCTTTAATTATCAGAATCTCAACCAAAGTTTTAAGAAACACTATAAAAATCCAAATTCAAATAGAATATACGGCAAAAATAATTCAAAAGCTTCATATTTTCAAATTTAAATTTTTGGAATGTTACAATAGCCACCTTAATAAATTGCACAACTGCCTTAGTAAGAGTATTTCGTTCGTGTGTTGATCGTACATTGTTCCTATGTTCATCATCATCGTACGATCGACCCACCCCATATCAGATTTCGAATAATGAACATACGAAAACCAGACAAAGCGTACTCAAATGACATGTTATTTGGCGCTACGGCTAATGATTTTTTTTCTGCGTTTTTTGAAACGACAGCGCACGATATAGATGCCGACGGGACTGCGTATACGGTTTTGGGTTTGGAAAATCGTTTGAAGAATCCGCTTCAAAAAATCACCCAATTTATTTCGACTTTCGGATAATCCAAAAGCCAAAAAGAACAAAACTAAAATCTTCTAGTTTGCTCTCATTATATCTAACAATCATAATTTGCTTTCTAGTAATCCAACCTGAAATCTTAGAGATGCATGAATGGATAGTCTAATGGGAGAAAATTTCTACTATTTCTATTTTTCTCTGCTACCTAAAAACAGACGGTGATGGTTCATCGTCGTCCCATCGTCCTCTTCCCTCACTCAAGTAAGTTGCGTTCCGCCGTGTGAGCCCTCGCCAATTTCTTCACGTCCGCCTCAGAGCGAGCGCGTCTGCCCCGGCTACAAATCCCTTGCGCCGCCACCACCACCAAATCCGTCGGCCGCATCTCACCTTCACCGCCTCGCCAGCGAACCGCACCTCCTCAGCACCTCACTCCACCTCCCTCACCCGCTTTCCGCGCACTCGATCATCCTCCTCCTTATCCCTCGCGCCCCACGAGCACTTCCGGCCAATTTCACAGCTGACGAGGTGGATCTTGGCGCCCTCCACTGCGATTTGCACTACACCGGCTTCACCACTAGGTCTGCCCAAACATATGCACTTTTGCTGTTTTGCTCATGCAGGCGGCCAGCCAACAAACCAATCATCATCCGTAGCAAAGGATGCTGCAAGCCGAGGCTAACTCGAGCTCACGTAGGCAGCCATTCACTCTACAGATCCTCCAATCAAACCTCCAGACTTCATTTGAGACCTAGGAATTTTTTTCGCCTTCTACAAGAATTAAATCCATTTTCCGCGAAATTCCTATGGAATACTTATAGTATTTGTACAATCCAAAGACCTTAAGGTATATATAATAGTATAGACAACTACTATCTTATGTGTGACTAGTCATCTATTCGTGCGTTACAACGAAATTTATTGAATATATAAAGAATCATACTATAAAAGATAACTGTTCTATCATTTGGAAAATGAGGAGTGACGATAAATTAAAAGAATATAATAGTTAAAAGAAGAAATAATGCACGACCACTAAAGGCATGTTCTTTTCCCCCGAAGCTGGCGGCTTTTGACTTTTACTACAGTACCTAACTTTCAAACATGTTATTTTCTCAAGACGGGGTCTACAAGTTAAACGATCTACACGTTAAAAGCCCAACATCTGTACCAGTCAAAATCGCAAGTGAGTATCTGTTTCTCCGTAATCTATACCAGAAACAACTAAAATTCAAAAATTTCAGCCAAATGCCGCAGCCGCGCCAAACATGCCTTAAGTCATTTTTTTATAATAGATATGACACGTGTGTCGGATCATGCATGCCAATGCGACGCCAAAGCTCGCGCGATTGCCCACGCGATTGGTAGATCGATCCGCCAGATTGTGACCTTAATCAGAAGCTAGCTTTGGCATTACGACTAGGCCCCGTTCGTTTCGGCTTCAGCTTTTGGCTTCTGATTTATTTTTTACTATTCATAATTTCGTTTTTTTTTTTGAACTTTTGACTTTTTTGAGCTTTTTTGCCGGTTCTTTTTTTGCTGTATTCGTTTGCGTTGTTTGTGATAGGCTAACATATTTTTTATATTTTTAATTTTTTTAAATTTAATTATGTTAAATAAACCTCTGTTAGCTACGATATTTTTCACCAGATTCTGATGCTTTTCACCATAAGCCATCAAAAATAAGCCAAAATGATCACCACCAATCATCTCCCTTTACCCTTAATCGCGACACGTCTGGCACTCGTAAGATGCGATGCGCGTTTCGACGATTTTCCAGTGCACTGCATCTGCACGCACGAGCGTTGACTCCGCACTGTCGATTCGGGTCACCACGCCGACGCTTTACCCATGTTGTTAACGTGAACAATTGATCTTTCGAAGTGACTTTTCAATTATACTCATTTCTATCTTATATCAGATATAAAATAAGGGTTACAGACGTATCACGTATTCTATTTCTCTTACTTCCGTGTTATATATATATATATATCTCTTCACTTTCACTACCATTCACATTTACTTTTTAAAAATCAATTTTTTTAATCACTATTATTTATTTTTATCCGCTATAATCAAAAAATATCTGCTACAACCAATATAAATAATCACTTGGATAGCCAATAAACGTGTTCTGCTCGACTCGACCGCATGCACACAGAATGATTTACGCCGATAATTATGCTCGTCTTGGCGCTTAATTGGGTCGCCGCCCTCGTGCGTTGGGAAAATGTTGGCCTCTTGAACTTAGGCGTACGAATCATTCCATTCCACTAATCAATCATCTTGACGCGTGGTTGACCTCTCAAGGATGTTTCTGAGCGCACGACACGGCATGCATGCAAATTTGTACGGCTTACAGGCGAGAATGTAATACGAAACATCGGCTATTATCCGCACTTGTTGCATAGATACTTGAAACTTTTTACGAAATTCCTGCGAAATCTTAGTGGATTGTATACACTACAGCCCTGATTTGAGGCAACATATTCATGGTAATTTTCATAGCAGACAGAAACATCTACTCTTACACAGTTGTGAAAAGGGTCACCATTTCGTTTGCAGCATATGGCGCAAACTATTGCCGTTTAAACTACAATATGGTACAAAAAGTAGGCATATATAGGCTGGGTTCGAATTAACTACCGGTTTATGGCTTATGTATAGATGAACAGTAGCACACTATTAAAATGGTGTGTTTTTAAGACGATGTTTACAGTTAAATTGTAGTACAAACTGTACCGAGTTTAGCTGTACTGGTCAAAATCACATGCGATTATTTCTCTACACGTACTGTCTCTCACAAACATATCAGAATTCAAAAACCACAGGCATAAACTATAAGTATTTGCTCAAAAAAACCCATATATACACATTAGTCACTTAAGGAAAGATGTTGGCAATCAAACATGGCAGACACTCTAAATCTACAAGTCTATTCATATTAGCTTCTGCTTTCAAAAACAGAAACTAATACGAACGTTCCAGTTTCTATAAGTCGCTTCTACTAGCCACTATTTTTCATTTTCACATATTGCAACGCATTTTATATTTTATTATATCACAATTCCGTAAGTCGCATAGCGGTTCGAATGTTATAGTGCCTTTCGTTGTATCATCTTACTTATATAATAAACTACTATTTATCAGCTTACTACTATTTATCAGACATAACCAAAAACTATCAGCAAAAACCAATATAAAAAGTCCACAGCTCTGACTTTTCATCTCCCAACCAGCCTCCACATCACACCCCCTACTCATTTTCACCCTGACCAGCTAGGAGCACATAAAACTGGGCACTGACGAGACGACCCCACGCGGCAGCGACAGAGCCGAGCGCCCATGCACGAGGTGGCGCTCGCGGCGCAACCCGAACGGAACCCACCCATGAACGTCACAGCAGCACGAGGCCACGAGACGAGCTCCACAATTTGTGCCCCCTCCCCACGCCCTCACGGCTCCCGAGGAGACGAATCCGGCATCCTCCTCCGCCCCCGTTTGCCGCCGCGACGCCGATGTAAGCATCCCCGCGCCGATCTCTCGCTGTCCCTTTTTCTGCGATTTTTTAGTTTTTGGGTCGCCGGATGGCGTTTGGGCCGCCGCGATCGGGGGTGCGGGGCGTTCCATTTGGGGAAGTCGTCATCTGATTGGGTGTTCGTGCCCCGATTTGACCGCGGACGGCCGATCGGGCGCCGGAAGTCTCGGTTTTGGGGCGTGCGGACGCCGGATTTGGTCGAGAGATGGGGTTTCCGGCGAGTTGGGGATCGGTGATTACTTGTAGGTTAGTGGAGATTTGGTGCCGGATTGGTGGTACTCTGGTGGCAAAGGTTGGATTTTCCCCCCTCTCGATTCGAAGTCTACTGGGGGCATCGGGTGATGGGGATACTTCCCCCTTCTTTTCCTTGCCGATTGTCGCATTCGATTCCTCGCTAAGGGCTGTGGTCGTGGGGATGTTGGCCGCCTCTTGATGGCGGCTTCTGATGGCGATGAAGGATCCAGCTCGACTGATTCTTCCATACTTTTTTTTACCTGAAATTGGTCGCCGGCGGCGGTGACTCGAGTAGTTGAGTTTGATTGCAGATTGGTTGTTCTTGTGGGAATATTGGTAGATGTAACGGTTGTTAGATATATTTTTATTTGTGTTTGTGAGAATTTTTCCATTTCTTCTGTATATTGATCGATGATTGTAACTGTGTTTTTGCATGTGGAGATTGGAAGGAGGTCTAAGGGCTGGAACGCTGACCTGAGTTGCATGGGGAGAGGATGCCAGAGCTGCGAAGCAGTACTCGTCAAGCACGTCTGAGGTCCAAGAAGCTCGACGACCAACAGCCAGCAGAGCCGGCTGCGAAGCCGGTGCCTGCTCCACAGAGAGCAGGAAAGCGCATTCCTCCCACTGCTGTCAGGGGCAGAAAGGGTGCTGCTGGTAGAAGAGCGGCATCACCACCAAGGCCTAGAAGAAAGGGGGTTGAGATTGTTGACTTGGAGGCTGATCAGGCTTGTGAAGACCCCCCTAAAGCTGTTGCTGCACAGGCAGTTGTTGGTGAAGCCAAGAACCTTGCTTTGAACAAGGTAGTCGAGGGTGTTGCAAATAAAGGCTTGAGAATGGGCGGTGAAAGTGCAGAGAAGATTGTTGGGGCTGAAGATGAATCAACAACAACACCGGTCCCTGAGAGGGTATTACTTCTCTTTTGTATTTGTCTTACCATGGACTGCCATTTTGCCATCCATATTTCCTAGTTTTCTATCTATTTTGTAGTTCATTTAACATAAATGCATTATTTTTAGCCTTTACTGCACATATGTTCTCGACTATTCCATTTGTGTTAGATTTGTCTCATACAACACAGTATAGCACAACCATATGAAACCTTACCCTTTGTTAACATTGTAAAAACTAATTATAGGATTGTGGTGCTCTATGTTTAAAGCACGAAATAGATAAAAAGTACATCGATTTGCCCCTCTATCCTACCTGGACTTCACGTGTGGTTTCCTGCTCCTACTATTGACCACGATGCTATCGCATTGAGGACTCATTTATCACTGTAGGCATCGGGCTAGTTTGGCACTGCTATGGTTTCCTGTGGAATCTAGTTAGTTACAGGGAATATTTATCAAATTTCGTAAAGTATTTCTGTTGTGGCTCTAGCCTAACATATTAAAATAAAATTGCTTTTAGAACACCACCAATGCCAACCCCCCCCACCACACACACATCAACTCTAGTTAAGAGGCTATCCAGAGTAGTAGATGGCCTGGCCTGAATTAACACTCACACAGGGCCAAACAACACCCCCACTAAACAGGTCCATCATTTCGGTTGAATCCAACACACAATCCCAGCGGATTGCCATGGAAAAATATTTCTTCTTTATTGTTGGATTGTGTGTTGGAAAATATTACTTCTTTATTGTTTGAGTATACTTGTACACGACCTGGTGGTAGATAGAACTGCCGACTTCTCCTCTCACCTCCGAATTTAGATTATTGTGCATTTAGATGACAACTAAGAGTCTAGTCAGTCTACTGCCTTGCTTCGATACATGATTTTACACTGGAAAAGTCTGCTCTATGATGGTGTTACATTGGACACATAATATCTTATTGGTCGGAGTTGTGCTACTAGGAAGCTCCTAACGCTATGTCATCGCTGCAGGTTCAAGTAGGCAATTCTCCAGAATATATAACCGACAGGAAATTAGGTAAAGGTGGTTTTGGTCAAGTCTATGTTGGTAGAAGGGTATCTGGTGGAGCTGCTCGCACTGGTCCTGATGCCTATGAGGTTTGCTCTCTTTACATGGTATAAATTTTGATGCAAAATTTTCTTTGTTACATTAATCCAATCTATGGATGACTACTCTGTAGGTTGCGTTGAAATTTGAGCATCGAAGCAGTAAAGGGTGCAATTATGGCCCCCCATATGAGTGGCAAGTTTATCAGTATGTACTTTGTGCAGTCATATTTCTTTTGTACTTAAGACTATTCTCTTTGTCTTTTGAGCATTCTGACCATTGGCCTTTTTTACTAGCACTCTCAATGGCTGCTATGGCATACCAGCAGTCCACTATAAGGGTCGTCAGGGTGATTACTATATCCTTGTGAGTTCACTTAAGTTAATCATCTAGACTGCTTTGGAACTCAATAAATTTTATTTTAATCATATTAAAAAATTTCAGGCAATGGATATGCTTGGTCCCAGCCTTTGGGATGTGTGGAATTCACTGGGGCAGGCGTAAGCATCTTCTCATTCCTTTTGACATTACCTTGTTTCCCTCAAGTTTCTGCTTCTGTACTAAAAGATTTAACATCTCTGATAGGATGTCTCCACATATGGCTGCTTGCATTGCTGTAGAGGCCATATCAATTCTTGATAAGCTTCATTCTAAAGGGTAACTTACAATTATCTTCAACAGATCATCCTTAGATGCATCACTCTTTATTTATGTTAACACATCCTATGTTTGTCAGGTTTGTGCATGGTGATGTGAAACCAGAGAACTTTCTGCTTGGTCAACCTGGATCACCTGACGAGAAGAAGCTTTTCCTTATCGATCTTGGTTTAGGTATGTTATTAATCAATGAGTCCATATCTAAGTACGAAATTATTCCATTTCATCACAATATTTCTTGACATAGCCTAGGCCCTAGGGCCATCATCGACTCTTTGTATATTTTATTAGTGTTCTTTTCTTCAATTACCTTTTCTTTTGTTGATATGATTTCCAAATTGTACAGCATCGAAGTGGAAGGAGTCATCTGGTCAACATGTTGATTATGATCAAAGGCCTGATATCTTCAGGTTGGTTATATTCTCCCTGCACCTGTTTCTTTTTCTTTCTCCTATGGTGCCTCTTTACTTATCTGCTTCATTTTCTTTCTTTTTTCCAGGGGGACAATTAGATACGCAAGTGCCCATGCCCACTTAGGTCGTACAGGTAGTAGGAGGGATGATTTAGAGTCACTGGCATACACCCTTATATTTCTAATAAGAGGAAGATTGCCTTGGCAAGGCTACCAGGTAGATTTTAATATGCCTACTGAGTCAACTTCATGATATTCTCCAGGTGCTCACTTCAGCCTATTCCAATGTTACTTGCTTAACAACACAGGGAGATACCAAGAGTTTCCTTGTTTGCAAGAAGAAAATGGCAACTTCTCCGGAGATGCTATGCTGTTTCTGTCCAGCCCCATTCAAACAGTTTCTTGAGATTGTCACAAATATGAAATTTGATGAAGAGCCAAATTATGCCAAACTTATTTCTCTTTTTGATAGTTTGATTGAAGCACCTGCCTCAAGACCCATCAGAATTGATGGGGCTCTTAAGGTCTGTACTACACTTCCCACTTTTCTATATTGTTTAGTTTGCTTCTTCTGTATCTCACCATAAACCTTTTTTCCCCCAAATTATAGGTTGGGCAGAAACGTGGAAGATTGCTTGTAAATCTAGAAGAAGATGAGCAGCCTAAGAAGAAAGTTAGATTGGGGAGCCCAGCTGCTCAATGGATTTCAGTTTACAATGCCAGGCGGCCCATGAAGCAGAGGTAATTGCATTAATGATTAAAATATATGATACAAAGAGTGATCAATTGATATTAGTTTGGACTTTGGGTGCTTGCTCTTCTTTGACGTAAACATTGGTATTCCAAAAGTGAGTTATTGCCTTATCTGTTGAGTTAATACTTGAGATAATTGAGTATTCTAGTTAATTTGGTTAGAACTGTCAAAACCTACTTCATGTTGGGCAGATGATAGATCAGTTAATTTTGGTCATGATAGCACTTCTTCCCATGTTATTTGTGTTACATTTAGACCAGATATTCATGTTAAACCTGTTACCTGAGTCTGGACCAACCATTTGTATTAAATATGCACCATCCTGCTAGGCCTAATATAGTTGATCTAGATTGCCAACAACTCCCCATTTATTAGTTGTGTTGTGTTGAAGTTTTGCTAACCCAACTTGAAATACTTACCAATTAACAGCTCTGTGTTGATCAGAACATTCTAAAATTGATCTGGAATCGGTGCGGTGTGTATAGTTGTAAATCTTAAAAAATTAGATGACTCTTAGTAACTGGAATGAGCAGAAAATGCAAACACTGCCTGTTTTTGCAAATTTTAAGGTAGCCATATATGAACTTAAATATCTTGTGCCATGGTCTTTAAGTGTAACTAGCTTGTGCAATGGCTCATATACTGGTACAGATATTGATTATGAAAGTATGAAACTGCTTTGCATATTTAGATGAAACCCTGCATGTAAGTGCTAGTGATTCAGGCTTTCAGTTTACGGTTGTTAGTTGTTTCAAACCTACAATGTATACTTGCTGCATTTTTCTCCATGTGCTTGCCTTTCTTTTGAACATGAAATATATCATTCTCAGGTCCACCTTGGCCCTCGGTTGATATATCATTTTGTCTAGCTTTCTAAAGTAAATATAATCTTTAACAGTGTGACAATGTATTGTTGCTAAAAATTAATGTCTAAGATATGTTGCTTCTTTGTTAGGTACCATTACAATGTGGCTGACACAAGGCTTCAGCAGCACATAGAAAAGGGTAATGAGGATGGTCTGTACATTAGTTGTGTGGCTTCTTCAACAAACCTTTGGGCTCTCATTATGGATGCGGGAACAGGTTTCTCTTCTCAAGTTTATGAGCTCTCACCAGTTTTTCTACACAAGGTATGGTACAATCTGACGAGTCATGATCACTAATGTCCTGGATAAATTGTTTAGTGAGGATTCCTAACTCTGTTACCATTATACATAGGACTGGATAATGGAGCAGTGGGAGAAAAATTTCTACATAACAGCAATAGCTGGAGCAGCCAATGGAAGTTCATTGGTTGTAATGTCCAAAGGTCTGTGGGTCACGATTTGTTATTACTTAAGTTTGCCACTTCAACTTCCATTTCCTGACCATTTTTCCATTAACGATAAAAAGTCCCAATGTTTCATTTGTCCTTAGTTAGCTTGTTACTTCCCATAAGTGGTCCTTCTGACAGGGCTTATTCATGATCAGCTACAATTCGATGTGTGTCATTATTGCAGGAACTCCTTACACTCAACAATCATACAAGGTTAGCGAATCATTCCCCTTCAAGTGGATCAATAAAAAGTGGAAAGAAGGTTTTCATGTAACATCTATGGCCACTGCTGGAAATCGCTGGGGAGTTGTCATGTCAAGGAACTCAGGCTATTCTGAACAGGCTAGAAAACTTACTTGGCCTTGTTGATCATATGTGATTATCCATTTCGTATATTTGCCACTTTAGATTCGTGTAGGCATTCCTGTGATTGTAGCATGACTGCTTAGGAGGCAAAGTTTTTTTTATGCAATTTTCAGGTTGTAGAGTTGGATTTCCTGTATCCAAGTGAAGGCATCCATCGGCGATGGGAGACTGGTTACAGAATAACTTCTACTGCGGCCACTAATGACCAAGCTGCTTTTATCTTGAGCATACCAAAACGGAAACCGGTGGATGAGACACAAGAAACCCTTCGGACCTCTGCGTTTCCCAGCAACCATGTAAAGGTATCTTCGCAGCTCGTTGAAATCCATGCGTTATCTAATGCTAACACGGTGCTTGTGTTTGAGAGTTCAGTATCATAGTATCTTCTGTTACTGTGCCAAGCTAACCCTGGAACAAACCTGCAGGATAAATGGGCGAAAAATCTCTACTTAGCTTCGATCTGCTACGGGCGAACTGTCTGCTGACCTTGCACATTGAAGCACAAGGGAGGGTCATTTAGTATTTTGATGATGAGCATTAAGAGATGTGAGATGGAAGAGAATTCCCATGTTACGATTAGAAAGCAGATGTTATGGTATGGTATCCTATCGTAATTGTAAAGAAATGCTGTACCGAGTGCCGGCCGTGGATCTTTTCCATAAGAAGGTAACGCATTTCCGCATGAAATTTTAACGGCTTTTAAAAGCGGTTTTTGGCTTTTGCTACAGTGTCGAACTTTTAAATGGAGTATTTTTTCAAGATGGGATCTACAAGTTAATTGTAATACACGTTAAAAGCCCAACATCTGTATCAACGAAAATCACAAACGAGTATCTCTCTCTGTAATCTCTGGTGTAAATAACTAAAATTCAAAAATTTCAGTTAAAAATCATAAGCTACAGCTATATGAAACAGGCCTTTAGTTTGGTTAATTTTTCTCTAGGACCATCATAATTTGCTGGTAGTTAATATATTTTGTGGTGTTATTCGTATCGTTTCGGTAGGCATTGTAGCCATGTTGGTATCTCTGTTGTCTTGAGAAACGTAGACAAAGGCCATCAGGTAATCAAGCCCAAAAAGAGGGCGGAGCGGCGGGGTCATGCGATGATGTTACGATGTTCAGGAGGACATGATGGAGCTCGTCGACGGCCGCGGCGGCTCTGTCGTTAAGAAACGAAAGAAGCGATCGTCTTCCAGCTTTTCTTCTGCAGCGGCGATGTTTGCAGCGCTAAGCACAACCCTTCTCTTGTGTTTTCTTCGGATGCATGACAAATCTCTCCTGCAAGGTCAAATGAGTACGTCAAGAAGCGTTAGAACAAATTCTTTTAGTAAATTGCATAAAACCTAGGTACTGTGGCATAACTAACAAAATGGATCCTAGATATATCGACAAGCGGCGCATTGCCGCATTTGCTGCGGCATGAGAAGTTGCAAGCAGATATTTACGAGAAATCGTTGGCTCACGACCAGATAACCGCCTGCATTATTTTGCAAGTTTGGAAACTAATTTTCTTTGCAAATCTACCCCTCTAATAAAAAAGTTTCCAATTTATTATCATGTATTTAAATAAGCTATAGACGTGGCCATGTTCTTTTCAGCTTCTAAAAGCTGCTTTTTGGCTTTTCTACAGTAACTAGCTTTTAAATGGAGTATTTTTTTAAGGTAGGATTTACTAGTTAATTGTAATATATACTTTACTGATTTTATTTATATTAGTAAAAATCGCACGTGGGTTTTTGTTACTCTGTAATCTCTCGTACAAACAGCCCAAAAGTCACAAGCCGCAGCAAAAAGCTATAAGCCGCAGCCAAAAAGAACAGACCCATAAATCTAAAGTACTACCATTTTCATATATCCAAATTACATATTCTAAAAATATCTTTATCAAAATTAACATAACTTGACTTCAGCACTCTAGAGCGTCACTCTCTTTTTGACTGGAAGGAAGGAGTACTCAAGTATCATTTTTTATAGGAAAACTACCTCCACATTAGTAAGTCAAGGTTCCGAACACCACCTTAGGCCTCACTCAGTTGGGCTAAAAAGCTATAGCTTATGACTAAAATTACACTGTAGCGATTGAAATTTTACTGTAGTTGAATGTAGGTTATTTGGCATAATTAAATTTAAAAAATTAAAAATAAAAATATACTAGCTAATCACGGACAACACAAACGAATACGAAAAAAAAGAACCGGCAAAAAAACTCAAAAAAAAACCAAAAATTCAAAAAAAATGAAATTTATAAATAGTAAAAAATAACTCAGAAGTTAAAAACTAAAGCCGAAACAAGCAGGACCTTGAACTCGTTCAGACGAACGCGCGGTTGTCAAAAACGGGTGAGCAACTCTTACACACACACACAGGGAGGGAAAGCAACAATGACAGCCGAATTCGGAACACGATGCTTTCTCTTGATTCCTGCAGATAATGTTGACGCCTTAATTACTAGCTGCTACCATGCATAAAAATCTCCTTTTCGTTCCTCTGTTCTCTTGCTGCAAGTGATTGCTAGATTAGGGCTGCGCCCTGTTTGGTCATGCGTTTCTTACTTTCTTTGCGTTGCCTCTCCTCTGCAGGTAATGCTGACGTCGGTTTTATGTATCGGGATCTCACTTGTCAACGCTGTGACAGCTATTAATTATTAAGGTGGTGATCGGTTCGGCTGAAAGTTGAAAGCTTATATTTGAAAATCATGTGTGGTGAAAAAACATGGTGACAGAGACTTATTTAACATAATTAAATTTAAAAAATTGAAAATATAAAAATATGTTAGCCATCACAGACAAGCATAAGCGAATCGAGAAAAAAGAACCGACAAAAGCTCAAAAAATCAAAATTCAGAAAAAGACGAAATTATAAATAATACAAAAATAAGTTTAAGCCATAAGCTTAAGCCATATTGAACACAACCTTAAGCTTATGGCTTAAGCTTATTTTTGCACTATTTATAATTTCGTCTTTTGAATTTTGACTTTGAGCTTTTGTCGGTCTTTTTTCCTCGATTCGCTTATGCTATCTGTGATGGCTAACATATTTTTATATTTTCAATTTTTAAATTTAATTATGTTAAATAAGCCTCTGTCACTACGATGTTTTTTCACCACCATGATTTTCACCATAAGCTTTCGACTTTCAACGAACCGATCACCACCTAAGCCATATTGAACACAACCTAAAGCTTTCGATATGGACTTCGCCGTCAGGGTGGCATGGCATTTGTATTGGTATATCACCTCGTGCGGTGCGCGATGGGAGGTTGGTTGCTTCCTCCTGGGCCTCGCGACCGGGCAGCCCATTGCCATGGCCCTACCAAGCGGCGGAGCTAGAAAACTTTTGAAATCTAAGCGAGACTAACTGCGACAAATGTTTGCCTAAGAAAATACCATCTTCAACCTCTCTTGTGGTAGAGAAGTTTCATCGCATTGTTCGCCGGTGAGCCTAGACAGCCGCCTGGGGTGGCCGAGAGGTTGCTCCACCACTGGCCCTACCAGTAGTATATCTGCGAGGTGAGGTGCACCGTGCACCACACCACGCATAGGGCTGGACTGTGATGACTATGAGCATGCACCATATCTAGGGTTTAAAAAAAGCTCGAGATTCGTAAGCTGCTTGATCTCGAGTCGCTTTAGGCTTAATTCGAATTATGCTTAAAATTTGAACGAGTCGAACTCGAGTTTGATCCTGAGCTCACGAGTTTCAACGAGCTGAGTTTGAATAGCTTGTTAGGGGTTGATTAGAGCTTGAATATTAATGTATGTTAACTTTAATGGAATTATTCGAGTCGAGCTCGAACCTGAGATTTTCTTATTGTTGCAAATTAATGCATATTGAATTGTTTTGACTTTTATTGAGCTTACTCGAGTTGAGTTCAAGCTTTTCTTATTACTGAAAATTAGTTCATGTTAAATTATTTTGATTGCTATCGAGCTTACTCAAGCTGAGCTTAAGCCTACTCGAGGTTAAGTGAGCTAAGCTCGAGCCTAGGTCCAAGCTTAGACCCCAACTCAAACTCACTTGAGCTCGGCTTGAGTTTCTACCGAGCTCGAGCTTAGGAGGTCAAGCTTTCTCGAGCTCGGCTCATTTACAGCCCTAGCAGCGGCCATGCGTTTGACATTTACATTCAAATAGAGAGAGATGCATGGTTCAGCAAAAATAAGGTGGACTTGGTCTACCAAGTGACGCACCACGTCACGGCACGAGCGTGCGTCGCAATTCACAAGTCATATATTTTTCTACATGAAAATAAACGAATACTCGTGCGTGTGCGTGTGTTTAGCTCAGGCCCTCTAATGTCACGTGTATTTTTTTTTTGGCAAGAATATCATCTCATAAATGGGTCTCCTCCACTCTGCCTTAGCAATATGGTACTAAACCAACTATGTTGTGGGAATTTGATCAGGAGATGGGTGGTTGTGGAGATCATCAAGAGATGGATTGCCAAGAACTGATCAAGCTGTGGGAATCTCGACTGGCATTCTACTGATCCAAGCAATCCTAAATGAAATGATATATAGTGAGCACCTAAGTTCTTCATCCGTGGAGATGACTGCATGTTAACGGCTGCTAGCGGGGAGATGACAGCGATAGCATGGAGCGAACAAAATTTGAAACCCATGGCCTGGGAGGAATAAACACCTTGCGGTGGTAGATCGTGCGTAGAATGGAGAGTTACAGTGACACATATATAATGGAATCTCCTAGAACACTAATACCCAACATCATCATCAACATAACAAAAATCATCAATCAAAGAACATATGTATGCCTCATATGCAAACTCATCCATACAACCATCAACTTGAGCGAATAAGTGGAACCTGCTAACTTTATTTCAGAAGAAAATGCACACATCGTACATAAACTGAGAGAACACATGAGAATTTCTGAATTTCTCTATTCTCTTACTTGCTCCTCCTTTTCTTTTTTCTGTTCTTCTTCTTCTTACAAAACTGACCACAAGCCTCCTCAATATATAGGCTAAGACTCTCCTATTAGCATACGTGTTCAGACATCAAGTTGGACACAACTTCAACTTGAGTTACACACGGAGACGAAGTCTACTACGTCTTAAACTCTAAGTCAAGATTATTTCTAACAATCCCCCTTAATCTTGACTTGATATACTCTAGTTTTAGTCTCAATGCATTATGAACTATCAATCACGCCTCCACATAAAGCGTTCTACATGCAAGCTAAATGTAGGGACTCAACTCAACCAGTATGGGTCCATCCAGATGCAAAGATTCTAAAACATTGAGGCAGTCGAACTCAACTACGACTTACTAAACTCATACTTGATATAGAACGGTGACACATCTCCTCAACATTCCGATTTCTTTCCACATTACATGAGTTTGGACGGCGATACATCTTCTCAACGTCCCTGACTCAACTCATCATCAGAGTACTGTTGATTTATCATCGCTGAGCACTTCATCGTCTCGGAGATGGACGGACAGACGGAGACTTCGCTTTTCTACTGTGGCCGTACGGACGGAAGAATCGAAGGACAAAACGCCTAGCGCCTGCCTCTTGCTGCTTCGGAACGCGTCAGAACCGAAGAACCGAGCGAAGACGTACTTTTTATCCTCTGCGCTTCGGAGATGGTGAAACGCGACAGGAGAACACGCCGAAACAGGGGGAGCCAAGACTGCGTGCAATACCTCTGGAGCGTTGCGCGAGATGCGTTGAAACGGAATCGCTGAGACGATTTTTTCAGCAACTAGATTCTTGGCTAGGCTCTGATACAACTTGTTAACTTTATTCCAAGAGAAAACGCACACATCGCAAATAAACTGAGAGAACACGGGAGAATTTTTTAATTCCTCTATTCTCTTACTTGCTCTCCGTTTTCTTCTTTCTGTTCTTCTTCTTCTCCTTACAAAACTGGCTGCAAACATTCTCAATATATAGGCTAAGACTCTGCTACTAGCATACGTATTCGGACATCAAGTTGGACACAAGTCAACTTGAGTTATACACGGAGACGGACTCTACTGCGTTTTAAACTCTAAGTCAAGATTATTTCTAACAGAACCAATAGCAAGCAATCTCATGAGCCAATCAATATATAATGCAAGAGAGATACCAAACAAAATAGACATTGAAGACTTTTGTCAGCCCATAACTTTCGACCCATCCCTATATATGAGCCGGGATTTTGGTTCAAAATCAAAATCTCGGCCTATCTATAGAAATGGATAAAGAATTATAGGCTGCCAAATAAAGCCTAAGAGTTACATAGAAACCTTTGGTGTGAAAAAACCACGAGGGACGGCTAGATGAACAATTGACTATAGTGATGAACTAAATCCTAAGAAACTAAATACGAGTCACTACTCAACACGCGGAATGACACAGTTCACGACAGAGGAGAGGCATCAATTATTTCTACAGAGCTACTCGGAGTCACTGTTACTTGTCTGACAAAATCCTGGGAATGAGGAGAAAGGCCTGGCTGACGGTGTCGACAGGGCTGTGTCTTGGCTGAAACAGGCGAATTTTGGACACATGTGGCATCGTAGTAATCTAAAATTCCAAATTTGGCTCCTGGTGCAAAAATTCCAAAGCGGCCCCTTCCCGACCGCGAGATCACCCGGCGGCGACACTGGCGGTCGTGCGGTGCGGCACCGCACCGCCTTTGTTCACGGGTCGTGCGGTGCTGCATCACCTGATCGCTTGCCTCTCTGCCGGCCGCACGACCCCGCCTCCCGACCGCACGATCCGCCTCCGCCAGCACGACCCGCCTCCGCCGCATGATCATGGTGCCGACCGCCACGACCCCACGCACAAAATTTTGTTTAGGATTTGATATATGTATTTAGTATAAGAATTTATATGTATTATTGAGTTATTTACAATAAAAATAAATTTGGATATATGAAATGTTGTTTCAAAAATTTGAATTTGATGTAGAGTCCAGTTTATAGCTTGTGTGATTTTGTTGCATTTAGAAAATTTAAAATTTTGTTTGGTAGAGTACGAACGAAATATGTGGAAGTAATGATTGATGTATTTGTGATTTTGTAGATTGTCGACCGTGAAAAATTGTTAAACCGACAATAACAATTTTCGATCATGGTATGTTGTTTTATTGTAGAAAATTTAATGAAATTTTTACGAAAATAACGTGATAAGAACAATTAGGCGAAAGGAAGGAAAGTGATATTTAACACCGGGAAAATGAATGCGAAAAGATGAGGAGATTTTATGTCGATAATTAAAATACACTTCATAATAAGCAGATATGTTGAACTAGATGTGAAGTAACGATTGATGTTGTGTTTTTGTAGATTGTCGACCGTGAAAATATGTTGAACCGACAATTTTGTAGGAAGGCGACTTGAGTCGATCCCCCAATGAGTTTGTAGAGTTTTACGAATTTTGTACTTTTAAACTGGAAAAAAATTAGGAGTAGTTGTAATAAAAGTTTATGTTCACTGTATGTTGTAGGTGCGTAAAAATTTTGAGATAATTTTTTAAGAGCTATTGATGTAGAAACGATCGATACATACAATGGTAAGTGATATTTTGATTTTAGTGAGAATTAGTGTACGGAGAGAACCAAGATATTAATATTGGTAAATGAGTTGCAATATGAATCATTGAATGCGAAAGACGAGATAATAAACTTCATAATACAGTTGGGAGTAACATGCCACGTACATTTTATTACATGCATAACATATAGCATGATATGCGACTAATCTACCCAACCGCCAGACGACCCTTCGTGTGGACCGGGGCCACTTTCCCTTCCTTGCCCGCTCGGCGTTGAACTCCTCCGCGGCCTCTTTTGCCTTAGCCGCTATTTCCCTCTTTCTCTCGCTCCTCTCGCGAGCCTCCCGCTCCTCCGCGTGCACGCATCGAGATGGGCTTGCGAGTCGCGTTGTATCGCGAGGTGTGCTCGCGGTCGCGGCGCTCCTCTGCGCAAACTCCTTGTCTGTTTGACATTCCAATCCTCGAAGTCGATGGTCCATTGGTCAGCAGGGTGGATCTCAAGATCGATCCATTTACGGTAGCCACATAGGGGCTCGGAGGCAAAAGAGGGAGAGATTGTTAGTACGTGATATGAAGGAGAAAATGTCGGGAAAAATGGTGCATGTGTTCGTTACCGGTTCCCGATAGGATGAGGTGTCAAAACGGCGGTTGGGGTATTCACTGGAGTAGTTTGCGCAACCCCGCGAACGCATACCGGTGGTGATGCGTTCGTTCGATTTGATGAACTTGCACGTGTCCCGCACCAACAAAGGGGTGTCTCCCCTCGGTGGGAGTTGCGCGAACGCTCGTTGGGGACGTTCGGGATGGGGTTGTTGCTCTGCGCCGCTCATTGCGGGAGTCGACCTCGTAGCCGCAGCGGTCTTTGCTTGTTCCTCGCGAGCCGCAGCCCTTGCTATGTTGCGTGTCTCCTCCCATTGTGCCTTCTTGGGACTCCTCCTTAGCCTTCCGCCCGTTTCATTTATCTTGTCCGCAATTCACCAACTCTTGATATTATTGTTGTTCATTTTGACCGGAGAAGGGATGTAACATGTAGTGTTAGATGGTGTAGTGCTCTCTTGCAGACGCATTGCACGTCAATTTATAAAGCGAAGGGTAGCCATGTGTATTTTTTGTGGCGCAGACGCAAAGATGACCTCTTTTGTCACGTCGCGCGGAAGTCGGCCTCTTTGTCACGTCACTGAGAAAAGCTGGCCTCTTTTGTCACGTCACTGCGCAAAGCTGGCATCTTTTGTCACGTCAGTGCGCAAAGATGACCTCTTTTGTCACGTCATTGCGGAAGTCGGCCTCTTTGTCACGTAATCGCGCAAAGTCGGCCTATTTTGTCACGTCATCGCGCAAAGTCGGCCTCTTTGCCACGTCGGTCGCAAAGCTGGCCTATTTTGTCACGTCGCTGCGCAAAGCTGACCTCTTTCGTCACATCACTGAGCAAAGCTGGCCTCTTTTGTCATGTCATTGCGCAAAGCTGGCCTCTTTTGTCACTTACGCATATAATGATATACAATTTTGAACTGAGTAGGCATGATTTCCCTGTTCTTTTCTATATGCGAAACTAATCAATTATACTGCAGACATTCTTTGGAGCAAGCATGGGTGGGCAACATTATGCACTCTATTAATTTGTAGTTTAGTGAAGCACCGATCGCAATACCGTCATCTGGTAGTCTCAAGTCAATGATCGTCTGACTAGGCAAACACAATCGATGCATAATAATAGGATTGCATAGACCGTAGAGAACGCGTGGGTCTATTACATTTTTCTCTTGGGTGTAGCGTTATTGTTTCCCCTTTCTATTAGGCCACGAGGATGGCTCATTGCATCATTCTTCCCGTCACTCTTGGTCTTGAGAGCGCCTCACGAGCTTGCGGCGCATCCTCCTTGGCCTTCAGACGGTTTACGCCGCCCTCGCGGCGCTCTCGCTCAAGCCGCATCATCCGTGCCACCTCGCGAGCTGAGTCATCTTGACAAAGTATTGTCCTTTGTTTTCCACCTCCTTTGCCGGTCATTTGGCCATGCCGGCGACACCGATCAACCCATTCGATGAGCGTGCAAGCCTATGTGTGGCGTGGTAGATGTCATAGATCAAGTTGAAAAACGATAACGATAAACAAATTATTTAGTTGTCGTCGTTACCACGAAGTCGTTATCCGTGTCGGACACTTGAAGAACCTACGGTAGTATTTGGCTCGTTGTACTCGATCCGTCTGGACTCCCAACATCGTCCTAAAGCCGCAATGGCACTGGGCGCTCATGCCACTCAAGCACTCCAAATGGGTCGGACCTCCGGAAGACATTGTTGTGTAGTAGTATTGTGATGGCTTGAGGAGGAGATGTGGTATGGAAGACATAGGAGGCCTTTATGTAGGCATGTTAGGCGGTGTAGTGGGCATAGTCCATGGAGAGGATGTCGTCATTTAATCATTTCGCTTTTCGGGATTACAGGTGCAGAATAAATGTTCCTATGTAGGCTTTTCAGAGCCTGTAGTCTCGTAATAAATTCATAGTTAGTAGCATTTTCAGTCGTGTGCGTGAAATAGCTCGTAGACTTTTCGAGATTCGGTGTAGCAATAAATGTTCGTGCGTAGGCTTTTGAGCCTTTAGTCTCGTAATAAATTCATAGTTCGTAGCCTTTTCAGAGCCTGTGGCGTCCACAAGGTGTCAAACTTCCGCTCGGTTACGCAAAGCTGGCCTCTTCGTCATGTCATTTGCGCAAAAGCGCCCTCTTTTGTCATGTCATCTGCGCAAAGTCGCCATCTCGCTTTGGTCATTGCACTAAGTCATTCCGTTCGGTATAAATAGCACGGTTGGGGTCCCATGGCATTGTACGCGAGAGAACCTCAGAATCGAACAACGAAGTACATTATCTTCCGTGGTGAAAATATCATGTCGGAAGCGGATGGGCGAGTCGAATTTGGGTCACCGAAGGAAGACCTTCCTTACAAAGCGTGGAGATCTTGATGCAGTGCATCGCTTGGTACCAAGGCGACGTGCTCAACCATCGTGGCCGAAATGTAGACACAATGAGTACGCTGTCGTGCAGGTCCTGGTTGGCCCGTTCAATGGCGGGCGACGTTTCTTCCGATGCCCACGCTCTGAGGTAGAAAGTAGTAATACTACATTTGTTGTTATTACTTATGGACCTCGAACTTGTTCCTTAGGCCATCAATGGGCCGAGCAATGTGGGAACGACTCTTCTCCATCTTTTTCCCCATATACGCCTGCATTACCTCAGAGTATTGCTTGTTTTCGTCGAGGTGCTTCTTCGCCATCATGGCTCTATTGACAAAATACCCGACAGTACGGTTCCAGCTCTCGTCCACGATTGCCGTGATTGGTAGAGATCTGACGTCCTTCAAGACTCCGTTGTAAACCTCCGACATATTAGTTGTCATGATCCCATACCTCGCCCCCCGGTGTCGTGCAACAAAGACCACATCTCCAAGTCAGGTGCATTTGATTGAACCCATTGTGTGAACGCCCCAACTCTTGTGGAGCCTCCCTCCACGGCCCCGGCTCTGTCGGACATGCTTGCTAGCCTCCTGATCGAGTTGCCTCCACAAGGTGTCAAACTTCCGCTTCTGATTCTGCACACATAGCTTCTTAAACATCTTCATTAAGTCCTTGCTACGGAACCTTCTGTGGAAGTTCGCTGCAAGATGCCTCATGCACCAACGGTTCTTCAGATCATTCCACTGGAAGGGGGGCTGCGTCCCATTCTGCATCGTTCGCAACGCAGATAGCAAGCCTGCATTGCGGTCTGAGATGATACACACTTCGGGACGACCTTGCACTATGGCCTGCTTCACATTGGCAAGGAACCAAAGCCGACTATCCGTATTCTCATTCTCCACAATTGCAAATGCCACCGAGTAATCGGTCATTTGCGTCCGCTGCTAATCGCGGTGAGGATAGTACCCTTGTACTTGCGGATATGAACGTCCGTCTATCGTTAGCACCGGACGACACGACACAAGCCTTGTATCGCTGATGGAAGGCCCGAACACTCTGTCAAGAATATAACGATTCGGGCCCTCGTAGGATGAACCCTCTCACGCTTGTTAATGTACGTGCACGGATTTGATTACGTGATTTGTGCGGCATTCTTGGGAGCAGTCGTCGCCTCCTCGTCGTCCCAAACATATGGTGCGGCACCTTCGTTTCGCCCTCCATGCCTTCTTGTAGCTCACCTTAATCCCCTCCGAATTTGCTACTTCTGCCATTATAACCTTCGGAGAAATGGATACATCTGCCACGATGAGGTGGCTCACTAGCTCCGCAACATATGCTGATGTCATGTTGCGGTGCCTACGTACTGGCCCCGCAAGCTCACAACTGTGATCTTGCAGGACCGTTATCCGGAACTCAGTGCCAGCGCCCTTGAACCGCTGTGCACGAACTTTGCCAGCACAGGACCCGTCAACACACTTCACAATGTACGTGTGCGGGTTTGACCATGCACCCGACACGTCCGTCCGCTCATGTTCACGGCGTATCTAGCAATAACTTCTTGGACGAAGACTCTTATTACTAAGCACCGCCCAAAATGAGTGTGCCTCGTTGAACCCCATTCTCCTCCTCCGCTTTGTGGCGAGTAACTAGGGATGCCGCTGCGTTGTCGTCCAGTCTGGATGACACGTACGCACCGTCGGTGGTCACAACACCACCTACCACCCCTCCTATTGCAGCTTCGCCACCATCGTCCTCTCCAGAACTGCCTGTTTCCTCATCCTCCTCCTCCTCGCTGCCCACTTCTTCCACCTGGTCCCCAAGGTACTCATGACGATCAATACGGCGCCCACCACCTCTCCTCCACACCTTCGTTGGCCTCGAAAATTCTCTGCCGCCTCCGAGGTCTTCATCACCCACTTCCTCGCCCACATCTTCTCCCTGAAGCATCTTCATGACCGCCCAAGATGAACCCGAGCATCGATTACGCACCGGTGCATGAGAACCACCCATGGCGGATGATTCTGCCCTCTCCACGAACTCGACATATACCATTGGTCTAGCATATATCGCAGCATCAGGGTTGCACACAACCTCCATGTAGTTGGCCCACGAGGCATCGTTGGTCACCTTCAGAAGTTGCCACATTCTCTCCCCTGCATCACCCACCATTGAGGCATAGACTGCCTCGATCCGTAACTTCTTCCTTGCGGTGTACCGATCGAGCGCCGAACGGACACACCTCCGTAGGTCGACAAGGTCATGGCGTTCAAACCGGGTGCCCTGGATCACGGTCCGGTCACAATTAGACAGTCCGCCCATACGGCCCGTCGCGTCGAGACCACTCCGTAGAATACGAACAAGTCTTGAATGTCGACCATGACGTACCTAACATAAGTGCACAATCAACCATCTCGAAGACACAACATGCAACAATCGTATCATCACACCCCCACTGCCCCATTATAACATTAACAGTGCGGTATTTATAAATCGATAATTTACTTCTACCTATTTATCTTCCAAATTCTAGCATACATCAAATTACATATTCATTTCATTTTTATTTCCATTTCTAATAAGAATGAAAATTGCATTACAACGTTATTTTATTTTCACTAATGTTCTGCATTAAGCTTGTTACAATTCATGCAAAAAATGCAAAAAGTAATTTCTCTTCATTTCTTTCGTAATATTTTACTGAACGCTGTCTTCCACTAACCAATTTCATTTCCATTTTTTCTATTAATGCTAAATTCCCATTACATATTAAGAGCATAATCAACCATCATAGTGTAAAATATGCAATAATCGTACCATCAAACACCCACTAGCGTACTTTATTTTTAATTTATTTTTACCACCGCCCATAGTATACCTAGTGCTTCCGTAAACGTACTAATTTTATGTTTCTAATTCTGCTACTATTGTTATCATCTACAAAAACTCTAACATAAATATGTATTTTCTAAATATCTACACATCTACAAGTTCATATTTTCACACAAATGAAACTACATTACAATACGTGTGTTCACAAAAAATAACCTACAACATTACATACACTACAACTACATATAAAAATTTAGCTACAAATACATGCCGTACCAAAGATTGACATAAAATAACATTAACAAAATACGCTTTGCTTAATTACGGACTAATGATATACAAAAAAATATAGTTGGACGGGCACAAGACTTACCTCTATTTGAAGCTCACGAGACGATCTACAACTTTTATACTTGCCAAATCCGCTGAAACCAAACGAAAAGAACTCAAATCTTCGTGTTTTTCACTCACTCGCTGCCTCCCTCGCTGCCTTCCTCGCTCGCTCGGTCTTCACTCCAGACGCAAATGAACTTCCTGTATCAGATGCATTGCTCGCGCCATTTAAATGCCCATTCATCACTCATGGAGGGGGGGCTATGCAATCGGGCTGCAGACGCGTGTGTATGCCTGTGAAAATAATGCAACCCACGCTGCTGCTTTCGGCGGACGGATTGGACAGCACCAGGCGCAAGGAATCTCGCGGTCGGCATTGCGCGGGGTCGTGCGGTCGGAGGCGCGAACATGCGGCCGGCGGGTCGTGCGGTGGGCGCGGCGAGCGTGCGCTTCGGGCGGGGCGGCGGGCGGTCGTGCGATGCAGCACCGCACGACCCGTGAACAATCTTGTCGTGCGGTGCCGCACCGCACGACTCGCCAGTGTCGCCGCCGGTGATCTCGCGGTCGGGAAGGGGGTCAGTTTTGGAATTTTTTTGCACCAGGAGCTAAATTTAGAATTTTAGATTACTACGGTGCCACATGTGGAATCTTTCCGAAACAGGCAGGAATACTTCGGTGGCAGGCAGCTACTTCTCCTATACTGTAATGCAATTTATATCTAATCAACAAGGCTCTCTCTCTCTCTGTTCTTAGAAAAAGTTAGATATATTAGCCAGCCAATTAAACTCCGTTCGTTTCCCAGCCAAACAAATCCAAAGCCCTACGCTTGACATGGTCTGGTCATATCACATGCCTCATCTGTGCACGCCAGCCCAAGCACGGTAATACTGTGGTGTAGGGCTGCTAATCGGTCGGGTATCATTCGGTACCGAATTCGATTGGTACTGAATCCGAAGAAAAAATATGGGTTATGATATGGTAACAATAATATCCGTCTAAATTCGATCCGTTTGCATCCCTACTATGATGGATGTTGATAAGTATTAGATGTTTTTTTTCTAACTATTATTCAAATTTATGACTATTAGGTTAGAGATCTAATAGCTATAAATTCTTTTCTCACCCTCTCCAAAAAAAATTACGCTGATGAGAAGAAATTACGCTACGGAGATGTATAACACTCATTCAGATTGATATAGTAGCCTACGGAGATGTGGAAGAAATTACGCTGATGAGATCGTAGTAGCTCTGTCTGCCGGTCGAAAAGCCTACCATGGTATAGAAGAAACGAAATTAGGATCAGAGTTTATACCATATTATGGAAGCAAAACCAGTCAGGTCAATGAAGCATCTCCGTGAAACAATATCTACAATAGTGAAGTGTGCTCTGCACAAGTGCTACTTCGGATCCCTATCACCACTCTGCATTGAAGAAGAATTTCTTGTATGAATAATCTATTTTTTATTCAAACTTACAGAAATATACCTGCGGAATTTTTTTTACAAAAATAGGCTTCAGTCACCCAATGGGGGAGGGGGCGACTGGAGCCAATCGCCCAATGGGGGGTGGCGGGGGGAAAAGTTCCAGTCGCCGTACCCTCATACGACTGCAACCAGTCGCCCCCCCCATTGGGCGACTTGCAGTGCAGTCGTCCCCATTGGGCGACTGCACTCAGTCATCCGTGAATTTTTTAAATTTTATAAATTTTGTAGTATTTAACTGAGAAAAAATCTGCTAGAGTTGTAATAAAAGTTTATAGTTGTAATAAAAGTTTATGTTCATTGTATGTTATAGATGCGTAGAAAATTTTAGAATTTTTTTAGGAACGATTGACCGTAGAACGATCGGTACGTACAATGGTAAGTGATATTTTGATGTTACTTAGAATTCGTGTACGGAGAAAACCGGTATGTTAATATTGCTAGATGACTTGCTATGTGAATCATTGAATATGAAAAGACGAGATATTAGGCTTGTTTGGATTTAAATAAACTTCATAATATTGTTGGGAGTAACATGCCGCATATTTTTTGATTACATGCATAACATATAGCATCATGTGTGACTAACCCACCTAACTGCTCGTACGACCTACTGTGTGGACCGGGGCTATTTTCCCTTCCTTGCCCGCTCGGCGTTCAACTCCTCGGCGGCCTCTTTTGCCTTCGTCGCCATTTCCCTCTTTTTCCCGCGCCCCCTCTCGTGAGCCTCCCACTCCCTACATGTGCACGCTTCGAGATAAGCTTTTATCTCGCATTGTATACGTAGGGTTTGTTCGTTCTTGCAGCGCTCCTCCTCCCGCATCTCCGATGACCTTGCGACATTCCACTCCTCGAAGTCAAGGGTCTATTGGTCCTCAGGGTGGATCTCAAGATAGATCCATTTGCGATAGGCACATAGGGGTTCCGAGGACTATAAATACAAGAGAGATTGTTAGTGCATGCTGTGAAGGAGAAAAGGTAGGGGAAAATGGTGCACCTGGTCCTTACCGGCTGCTTATAGATTACGATGTCTAAACGGCGGTCGGGGTAGTCACTGAAGTAGTTTGCGCAACCCTAGTAACACATACCTAGACTGATGCAGTGCTTAGACTTGAAGAAGTTGCACGTGTCCCCGCACCAACAAAGGGGTGGTGTCTCCCCCTCGGGTGGGAGTTGCGGCGAACACTCGGTGGGAACATTCGGGATGGAGTTGTTTCTACGGGGCCCCTCATTGTGGGGAGCTGACCTCGTAGCACGCTGGGTTTGTTCCGCAATAGCCCTTATTTTCTCATCGCGGGCGGCAGCTGACCGTGCTAGGTCGTGGGTCTCCTCCCATTGTTTCACCATCTTGTCCCATTGCTTCTTCTGCCTTTTGTTCATCCAGGTGCGGTGAAGGAAGCGCAGTGTAGTGTGAGGTTTTGGTGTGGGGTATAAATACCCCCTTGTGGCCGGTTGGAGCAGTTGTTGCTTGACCTATTGCTGTGTTCTTGAACTAGAGTGAGGCTCTCCACTCAATTGTGCATGTGTTGCACTTTGTGAAAAGAAAGAAGAGGAACTAGAGTGCATGTGTTGCCTCTAGAGGTGGACTTTGTGTCCAATCTGAGCTAGTGCATTCGTTGCACGTGGTGAGAGTCAAGTGAGGGACTTAACTTGTTACTCTTGGAGTTTGCAGACTCCTAGACGGCGTTGGAGGCGTCGTGCGCGGAGATCTTCTCAAGAAGGTTGTGAGAAGACCCGGCGAAGTTGTGAAGGTCGGAGCTCACCTACCCAGAGCGGAAAAGAGGTACCACTAGTGGATTGAGGTGTTTCGGCTTAATTCGTGGAGTCGGTCCGATTAGTTCGGGCTAACCTCAACGTGGACTAGGGGAGACCTGCAAGTCTCCGAACACCACGGTAAAAAGGCACCGTGTCATTTGTGGTTTATTTTCTTGTACTCAATTTATATTCAAATAATTTACATTCAAAGAGTTAAATTGATTGCTTGTATACCTAGAATTGCAAACCTTGACTTAGGTTAGAATTTGGTGCACTTAGACGAATTTACTTGTTGTAGGCGCTATTTGAGCTAAACCAAATTGATTTACGATTCCGCATTATATACTTGGTTTAGACAAATAGAAAATGTCTTGAATCATTATCATTAATTTGTAGAGAATTTTTAGACCGCCTATTCACCCCTCTAGTCGGTCTCCTCGATCTTACACTCTAAAATCATTATATTTCATAATCTACAAAAAAATATTTGGCTTTTCCCTTTGTTTGTATTCTATTGGCTCTTATTTGTGCTATTAGGTGTTATGCGTGTAGATACCGATGTCCGAGCCAAAGCAAGAACCATTGTTCAACGAGTAAGGCAAACACCACTATTGACTATGTTGATCCCATATTTTCACTATTTTATATGTTTTGTTCAAAATTATTATGCATGTACGTAATTTCGATAAATTGTTGTGTTGGAAATCATAGTAGTTATACCAAATTGTTGCATTAACTTTATCTTGATAAATTAATACCCCCGCTGTTGTCACTATAGTATTACTATCCACTACTTGTATAATTAATGGTGGAATTGTAGATCAAGCAAATTAGCAAATGCTTAGCCCTGCATAACGGTACTAGTTGTGTTAGGATGCAAAGTCATCCAAATGTTCAAAAATGGGAAACACATGGGAAATGGTACAGAGGTGGTACCTCCGCTATCTTGGTTAATAAATAAACTTGAAAAGATGATTTGGACTTAGACAAGTGGTTGTAGATATTAGTGCAGTTGCACGAGGCTATAGTTGGTGGTTGTCTCACACGGGTCGCTAAGGACTGAGTCTATGGTGTAGTTAGACCTTAAGATATGAGTGCAAACCACATGTGCCTTTAATGGTAAGGTTCTAGCATAATAAGTTGCCATGTTTTAGTAATGAACCACATATAGTAGTTGATATGTTGATCCGTGGGCTAGTGCGGGCATGGTAAAGTATTTCCATGTTCGTAGGGGCTTAGCGAGGACCGCTAAGCTTACCAACATAAAGTATGGTTTTAGGATCTTTGAGAGATTTCTATATCTTAAGAAGGTATCATAGCGTGATTTGCTTTTAGAACCGGTAATGTAAAGGCTTTGTTTTGAACTCTCAAATTAGGTGCCAATGGTATCGTGTGATGTGTTTTGACATAGTGGGATATTTATGTCCTGTGGATAAAGTTGTATGAACTCTGCAGAGTGTAAATCTATTCAAATAGTCATGTCGTCAGTCATGGATGACTTGATTAATCCTCCACCCTAGTAGTTTTATGGTTTGGAAAGTGGTTTAGGGAATGCATGGATAGGGATTCCTTGCATAGCTTGCACGACGGAAGGGTTTCATCGTTGCTTTAAATTATATGGCAGCAAGCTACTTGTATAGATATGTTATTATGCTCTAGTATTACTTGCTTATCAGCTTCAAATGCTCTTATAGCTTCCAATTATAATCTACTACTTATTATTGCAAATGAAAGCTTGCTTGGTGCAAAATTAGAAAAACTTGGTAAGATGTGGAAGAAGACCCGTCATATGGTTACTTTTACACTACGAGTATTGGCAATGATGACGCCAATTTTTAAGGTTCCATCCCAGTCACTTGCCTATAGTTTGACTAAGGCATACTAGCTGGCTTTTATTATCTCTTTATCTTTGTTTTTGCTACAACTTTATGTCATGTGAACTATTTAGCCGATCGGCTGTAAAATTAGTCATTAGATCTTAATTTCGGTTATTAATTATATCGTGCTACGTTGTTTATTTAATCATGTATGGAAGTGATATGAATGTTGTATATATGTGCTAGCCACTGATAATGAAATTAGCATGATAAACACATAGGATTCGGAATTAATCTTCCAGCAAAGTATAACGTTCAAGCAATTCAGTGGAGTAGTAAACTAGGACTAACAGGGTGTGCTACACACTTGCTCCTTTTCTGATGGTTTTCTCACTTTCCCTTCTTTCTTCATTAGAAAAACAAAAGCTTGTGTACTCCTAGTGCGGTTTATTTCAACTGTAGCTATTTTTAAAAAAATCTAGTCCCTAAACGTCTGTTTTTGCAAACCTAACCCCCTCTTTGAGCTCGGCAGTATGTGTCCCCTGTCGTGCTACCCGAGCTCGACAAGAGGGAGCCACCGTGGTAGCACCCGCCGAGCTAGGGGAGCTCAGCAGGAGGACGTGCCGGGCTACCCAGCTCGACACTCCTGCGAAGCTCCTCTAACTCGACAGGTACCTGCCGCGGTGCGGGAGCTCAGCAAGTAATATGTATCGTCTGTCGCTGCTCTCACGGTCGTGGAGGAGGTCAAAATTAAAAATTCATACGTGGGGGGTCAAATTTTTTTTAAAAAATGCTGCAGTGCCATATATGCGATCGACTCTAAGGATTGCAAGCTAGCTCGGCTTTCAGTTATACCTATCCGGTCTTGATCAAGGAAAAAACGTCAATATGTTCTTTTTTAAATTTGAGAAAACAATGAGTCAACTTGTTGAACAAAAGTTTAGCCCAACATCTAATTTAGTAGAAGAATCGTAATTCGAGCATATTCTTCTCTAGTCTGCATATTTTGTTGGAAGCACTTCTATTATTCTATATGTATACTCCATCGAAGTCGGGAATTCTTGAAACTGGTGGTAACTTGTCGGTTACCATCACTGCTAGATTTTAAAACCCTAGTTGTAACTCCGACCATGCATATCAGCCAATGGGTGGGTTCGAAAACGTTTAACCTTTGGCTTTTTATTTTTTGCTATAGTAACTAACTTTTAAACGGTGTGTTCTTTAAAGCAGGGTCTACAGATTGATAGCAGTAGACACGGTATCGAGTTCAGTTATACCAGTCAAAATCATATACGACTATTTCACTCCATGTACTGTTTCTCACGAACAAACATACGTCAGAAACCATAAGCCAAACACCATAGCGAAAAAAACCCACCCAATATTTACAACAGTTTTTCTAAGATGTTCGTTCGGGCATATCATGATATCAACCCCTAATTTCCCCGGAAGACCCATCCAAAGTCGTACTAAAAACAGCCCTTCGGTTGCATCATTCTTGCTCTGGGTCAATGAACAAGCGAGCCCGGAATGAACAGTTGCGGAAACCTAGCACCACGAGGTCACACCGATGGCGCGAGAGGAAGAGAAACTGTTACTGCTGGGTCTCTCTCTGACTCTCTGTTCTCTCGCTGAAAATTCTTCATGTGAGGCGCCATGGAGCACCAGGAATCGAATCTTAGGGCCTGTTTGGCACTGCATAAGCTGGTTGGTTTTTCGCAGCCACTATAGTACCTAACTTTTAAACGGGGTATTTTCTCAAGATAGGGTCTACAAGTTAAACGTAGTACACGTTAAAAGCTTAGCATCTGTACCAGTCAAAATTACAAATGAGTATCTATTTTTCCGTAATCTGTACCGTAAACAGCTAAAATTCAAAAATTTCAACCAAAAACCATAAACCACAGCCAAAAAGAACATGCCCGCCTATCATGGCCATTGCCCGCCTAGCTTGCTCACTGCCTTGCTTGATACGGTACTTTGATACTGCAAGCAATGGTGTGTGGTTAATTGAAATTATAGAATAGGTCCCGCTTGTTTTGGCTTTAACTTTTGGTTTGTTTTTTACTATTTATAATTTTCGTTTTTTCTGAACTTTTGACTTTTTTAGTTTTTTGCCGGTTCTTTTTTTTTCATATTCATTTACGTTTGTCCGAGATGAGCTAGCATATTTTTTCTATTTTATTTTTTAAAATTTTAATTACACTAAATAAGCCACCTTCAGCTGCAGTGATATTTCAGCCGCTATAATACAATTTCAGTTATAAGCCGTAGCTTTTCAGCCCAACATCTAATTTAGTAGAAGACAGGTTTGTCCGTAGGTTCTCTCCATAGACAGAACAGATGGTGGGTAAACATTGGTCTATGGGATTCTCAATTTTCTGAAAAACATGAAGAAATATGAATTACTAATTTTGCATTATAGCAATTTTTTCTAAAAGTATACTCAGGTTAGGTTTCAGGGAAAAAATCATCTAGGAGAAGCATACTTAAATACAAAGCACGTTATTGTCCGGTTAGAGTATCTAGGTCACTATCTGACTAAAACGTCCACTGAAAAAGGGCTCGTTGAGATGGACTTTCAATCATAATCTAGCTCTCACAGAATCCTATAGCTCAATTCATTATTGTGAAAGCAATCCACATGTTCCATCTTCTGTTCAAATCATGCTAGCTGTTTAGCATCACCTTTCAGCATGTCTATTTTGGGTCTGTTTGGCAACGACTGCGGCTTATAGCTTTTGGCTAAAATATTTGAATTTTGGTTGTTTATGGTACAAATTATGGAGAGAAAGATACTCACTTGTGATTTTAGATGGTACATATGTTGAGTTTTTAACGTATAAATCGTTTAACTGTAGACCTTGTCTTAAAAAATATTCCGTTTAAAAGTTAGGTACTATAGTAAAAATTAAAAACCACCGGCTTTCAAGAAAAAGAACCGACTCTGTCTTATCAAATACTAACAAAGAAGCAAACACTTGGGAAAATTTTGCAAGGGCATTCGATATACTTCTTGATTTTGAATAGGCAGTTCTAAACTACGTGATTTTTTTTTGAACGTGTTGTGAAGTTTCTCCCCACATATAAACTGCTACTATAAGAAACTAAATAACTAAAGAGGTAATTGATCTTTTGCCATACCTTTCATTGCATTTGATGATTTGCCCCAGACCCACATGTCAATGAGACAAATGGGACAAATCATCAAATTCCATATTTATGTACAGGATAAATGCTTTAATCTCCCATAACTAAATAGGTAAATATGGTAACTGTGGAAACTCAAAAAGTGGTCGTCATAACTACAAGCACACCACAAACTCCAGAAGTGGACAACGGTTGCAGAAAATCCTGGACAATGAGTTACCAAAAAGAAATGCTGGAAGTCTTCACAGCACTGAAAACTGAAGCTAAAGCCCAAAACCAGAAACTTCACATGAAAAAAAAACACAAAATCCACATTATTTTTCCCCTCATCAGCACTTGTCTTCTTCTACTGGAGAAAATGGAGATGCTAATACTTGTTTGCCAGAATCATACATCTCCACTTCTATATGACCAGAATACACCACTAGTCTTTTGCACCGTTCAATATAGCTTGAGCTTCTAGCTTCTAGCTTATTTTTGCACTATTCATAATTTAATCTTTTTATGATTTTTTGGTTTTTTTGAGCTTTTTTGCCGGTTCTTTTTTTTTCCGTACTCGTTTGCGTTGTCTGTGATGGGCTAACAAATTTTTTATATTTTTCAATTTTTTTAAATTTAATTATGTTAAATAAGCCTCATCATTCTGATGTTTTTTCAGTCAACTACAGTGTTTTCAACCATAAGTCATAAAAAATAAGCCGAAGTAAACACCACCAAATTTATCCTTTGCTTTCACTTGATCACTCCAGCCCTCTCCCCTCCATTAAGAATCTCCCCTGCACAAGTATTTCTTCCGTGATATTTGTGTAAATTTTTGCTCGATTTCTTGTGGGGTAGGCTGCGAGACAAGGCATTTGAGGCGAGGCAAAGCAGCAAAAGTTGCGATCTTTATCGGTTGGATTGCTCCTCCTCTCTCTCTCTCTCTCTCTCTCTCTCTCTCCTCTGAGCTTCTTTGAGAACCACTTCCCTCTCTTACACCTTCCAACCCCTCCTGGTCCCTAGAAAAAGGAGATCTTTTAGTGGAAGATTTGATCTGTTGGTGTTTGCTGTTGTTGCCTTGCTGCGCAAAGATTTGTTCCTTTCTTGGTCTGTTTCTTGGCCGGTTTAGCTTGGTGTTGTTCTTGGAGTCACATGGTTGGTGTGGGCAGTTCTTGATCCAGACTCGGATTGAAGCGCCGATTGATTGTTCGAAGCTGAAGATTGCTGTTCCTGGAGGAATTCTTGGTCGCATTCTGGTGGCGGTGGCCATTCTTGATGCGCTCACTTGGGAGATTTGATTGATGTGGTGGGTTTTCTTGGAGCTCAGTTCCCCAATTCGCCATTTTGATGAGGAGTTCCCACTGTGTGAGTTACTGCGCTCCTCCCTTGTGCTACCTCCCGTGCCTCCCCAAATCCAAAGACGATGCAAGAAGTGATGCCGTGGCTGCGTCTCCAAGCCCAGCCGGCGTCGCCGAAGACAAGCCGCCTCAGGTCCAGAAGATCGAGACACCGGTGGCCGGCGATGATGAGGAGGCTAGTAAGGAGGTGGTGGTGGGAGTGGCTCCCAAGAGTAGCCTTAAGAGAGCTAATTGTGTGGACAGTAAGAATGTGGTGAAAGGCAATGTGAAGTGGATGGATTTGCTTGGGAAGGATCTCCTTGAGGTTAAAGAATTTGAGCCAAGGTACATGTTGTGTTCTTGCCTTTGTCTCTCTACTGCTGTATAGTTTAAATTGTGGATGAATTTGGTATGATGTAGAGTGAATTTGGTGAATGTTTTCTGTATGTGATGTTTGTGTTATCAATTTAGGTAGAGGTCATTTCTGCTTGTGGAAATGTGGAATGTCTCTGATCTCTAGAGGAATGTTCTGGTTTTAGGTTTTCGGTACGAGCATTTGCTTCTAAGTCATGGTCATTTGCTGTTGTGTTGTCGTTAGGAAAACACTATCTAATGGCAAAGTCAATGGTTGTTTGTGCCTCCTGTCCCTTGATAATGGTGGGTTTCTTTTGTTATTCCAATGTAGTGGGCAGTGGCTGTATGAGATGAGAATGGGGCAAATCATTGAGTATTATACAATTCTACTATATTTTGACCTTGGTTGTAGTTTGTAAGCATGGATGCGGCTGCAGTGAGCTCAGTCCATCTGGTCACCATTTGATTAAGAAATTAGACGGTTGAGATCATACTCTGAAGAAGTAAAGATAGATCGGCGACGACGGCGATTCATCACAATTGGTAGTAATAAAACCCATTTGTCGTGTTTGGATGACGCTGGAGGCCAAGCCATCTTTTTTCCCAATTGGGTAGCTGCCGAAGAATCCTAACTGGGATGTGTTTTTTTTCCTTCAATGCGTCCAAACTGATGGTTTTCTTCAATGCAGCAAGGAAACGTAATCAAACAGCTAATGTAACTTCTTTGTTGCTATCTAGATTTAGGCCAGTCCACTTGAGTAGCTTGAAGTTTTGTCACCTTGCACTGCATGATACTTGTAGGCGCTTGGTAATTCTTGCATACTTTGCTTTCAGTCAGTTTTGCTATGTGATTTTGACCATGCATTGTACTCTGTATATATAAAATGTAAACCTGAAGCTTTCTGTGAGATTTGATTTTTCAGACTGCAAAAATATCCATGCACCAGTCTGAGGTAGATTGAGGTGCTACATAGACATCATCTTTGAAATATCGGCCAAGTCCATGCATCAGTGAAATGGCCCAAGTGTATGCTAGTCGAGTAATCAATAATTAGTGCATCCAACCAAGTTTGTTATGTTCAGAAATTTTCTTCTACAAAATTACACATCACACTGGAGTTGATGGTGGTTCATATTGATTTTTGAGCTGCAATCTTTTGTTTTTGTTGTTTGCATGTAAGAAAAGGTTCTGCTGATTTTTTTTTCTTCAATTAGTTTGCAGTGCGCCATGTGGCCAGTTGAATACGACCTTGTGATAATCCTCTTCAATAGCCAATAGACAGCCTAGCTTAAAGACCAAGTAAACTTCTAATCCAAATCAGCACATCTTTTCAAAAGAATAAACTCACAACCAGGCAGTTGAGCACTTAACCTTCATTTTCAACAAGTCATCGGATTTGTTATGGATTGCTTCCAGCTTCTTTATAGCACCGTATCATGAATGGATATGTTGAATGTTGATTACGTTGATCGCACTCCCATCACTGCATTTAAACTAGTAATTGTACGCTATCATTCTTCTTCTGTGATGGGAATACATTACAGACATAATTGTCCATTCTTGTGCTACTTTTGATCCTTTTAGAAATGTGTTTGGTTTGAACCTTTCCACAGTAGGGTAGTGTATCCTTTTTTTCTTTTCTTTTTTTAGGGTAGTGTATCCTTTTTTTCTTTTCTTTTTTTTTTTGCGAGGCAGGGTAGTGTACCTTGATTGATTTGACTGCTCAACCTCTTATTATCACAATCAAATCTATCATATATTTGTTCTTGATCCTCTTATTATCAGAATCAAATCTATCATATATTTATTCTTGATCCTAACACTATCTTTTCTTCCATGAAGCGAATCTGGAGACTCGGACGACGACGACGACAACACGTGCACCTGTGTCATCCAATGAGCCTAGAGATCAACATTGTAAATTCTGTGGAAAAACAACAAAAAAAAGGAGTGTCTGAGTCAGTCAGCCATTTGTTTCCTGTCAGTAGAGAAAGAGAGCCCCATTGCTGTGTTGGTATCTGGATGCCATGGCTTGTGTCTTATCAGCAGCTTCAAGCGTACATGTTACAAGTGCATAGCTTTGGAAGATTTCTGCCAAATCTATTATCATGTTCATATCTGAATTTTGTTCTGGTAGGCGTGGACGAGCCCTTATGGTGTGGCACAAGTAGCATCCTACTAGATTGGCTGATCTGGGCTAAACGTGGGCCTATCTTTTTTATGTTCGGCTTAGCGGGTCGGGCTGTATGGGCTTGTACGGCCCAGCCTGATGACACCAACCGGCCCGGGCTTGGGGCTCCGATCCCAATGCGTTTGTGTTAAAATGCACTTTGATTAAAGTTTACAGCAACAACAGTATGGTCACAATGTGGGCCGTGAGCAGAGAGAAGCAGAAGGCAGATATTCTAATGGCAGTAGTTGGCCCCATCCTTTTATATTGCGGCTGCTAATAGTGCGTTGTGTTTTTTTGATACGATAACGGATAATAGAGATATAGATGGTGTATATAGTTTTAGATTTGCAAAATTGTTTAAAAAGTGGCTCAAAAAAGTCGTTTGAAGAAAATATCTATTTGTTTTGGCTCACAGAGAAACTGAAGCTAAAACAAAAATAAAACCCAACAAGCCAGGAGGAGAGAGAAGAGGGTGTGGGGGGCATTAGCAGAGAGAGACAAGGATGATGTTCTACTAACCCAACAAACCAGGAGAGAGAGGGAAGAGAGAGAGAGAGGGTGTGTGGGTCCATTGTGAGAGAGAGAGAGACAGACAAGGCAGATGTTACGTAGCTCTCGCGTGCGCGCCCACATACGTGGCTGTGGGCAGCTGCAATAGGTAAATTATTTACAGCTAAAGCTAGGCGAGCCTTCCTGATGCATCACTGTGAGTCTCTGATACCAGTGGTTAGCAAGGAGTAGAGCCAGAGATCGTGTCCATGTTTCCCTTTAACGATTACCAAAATAAGTTGCTGTAGTAGAGAATTGTCATGTGCAATGTATATCAGTAAGTACTAATGTCATAACAGTACCAGTGGGTAATAATAGTGCATCGGTACCACCTGTTAGACATGTAGAGGTTGTAGGGTTATTATATTGTATAGGGGCTCATTGCGTATTGTCTCATGTATATATTTGATCTATTGTCCCATTGGAATATTAAGTTCATATTTCTAACATAGTATCAGAGCTAGACAGAGCTAGGGTTTCCCAATCCTAACCACCGCCGCTTCTCCGCCTCACGCATCCGGTCGCCTGCGTGCCCCTGTTTTTCCCGGACGCGGGCCGCCGCGCGTGCTGGAGAGGGCTAGCATTTCCCCACCTTAGCCGCCGACGCTGCCGCCACCGCTTCTCCATCTCACGGGCCCGGCCGCCGCGTGCCCTGCTTCTCCGGACGTGGCCGCCACGCACGCTGCCGCCCGCCTGCACACACACCGCCTAGCGCGTCTTCTCCGCTGCCCGATCATCCGGATCCGCGTGCCCCTACTGTCGGATTGGGGCTCCCCGCCGCCAAATCAGCTCCCCGCCGTCGGATCCATCCAAATCCGGTCTTCCCCACCGCCGCGCCGCGTTCGGCCGCCTACACCTCTGGCCGTCGTCGTCTGCCTGCGCCAGTCGCCTGCGTCTCCGTCGTCATCGCCAGCCCGCACCAGGTGCCTTCGCCTCTCCGTGCGCTTCTGTGCCGCCCGTGTGCTTCTGACGAGGATGACTCGCCACGAGCAGTCGTCCGCTCTGGTGGGAGACGGGCATGGTGAAGTGGCGAGTTTTAAAGGGAGCAGGCTGAGAGCAGCAGCAGTAAAAAAATCCCGCACGTGATGGCCACCCACACTACTATTCCACTTCCGTGGATCATCGTCGATGGGATGAACTATCGTGAGTGGGCCACACACATGCGGATTCACATGAGTCAGCGTCTTTGGGGCCATCTTACAGGCGAGAAACAGTGTCTGCCTTGCCCTCCGCTGCCAGCTGCCCCTCACATCCCTACATCTGCTGATGAAGCAACCTAGAAAGCTGTGATCACGGCCTTTGAGGAGGCCATGGAAGTGTACCATGTTCAGCTTCACTCCTATGAGAGGTGGCAGGACGACGAGGCTCATGCTTCTACCATCCTGGTGGGTAGCCTGACTGTCGCTATCCATGGATGTAGTGGAGCTGTCGACATCTCAGCTAATGTGGGAGCGCCTTCGTGCCCACTATGAGCTGACGAGTGATGCTATGTATCTCTCGGTCGTACATCAGGCGCACTCTTTTCAGTAGCTTGATGCCACTGTGGACGACTTCTACCAGCAGATGTCCGCGGTGTGGCATCAGCTTGACTCTCTGGGACCGGACGTCTGTCGGACCTATCCCTGCTGTGTGCGTTAGCGTGCTCACCTAGAGAATCACCGTCTCTACGAGTTCCTGACACGTCTTTGGTCAGAGTTTGAGCCTGTCCGTACTCACCTCTTGACTCGTTAGCCGCGTTCGTCCGTGCTAGAGGCCCTTACTGCTATTCGTGCTGAGGAGACTTGTCTTCGCAGCGTGGGTCAGCTGCAGCCTACCTCTGTTCTGGCTACTCAGGCATCTACTCCAACACCTGCTTTCGTTGCACCCGTGCCTCTAGATGCACTGGTGGCAGTGGCTTCTACTACGGGTCTTCACTGCACCTTTTGTGATCGTGATAGTCACACGTTTCAGCAGTGCTACAAGCGGAAGAATCAAGGCCGTAGGGGTAGTCGCCCTCCCAAGGGCACTGGTGGCTCTTCTCAGTCAGGGTCACGATAGAGCTCCGCTACTGAGGTTTGGCAGGAGATGCTCACTCTGCTTCGACGCCTTACTGCCTCAGCTTCGTTTGGTTCAACTGGTTCTACTACTAAGTCTTCTAATGCTTCACCACCACCTCCTTCCTCAGGTATCTCATTACCTTGGATTCAGGATTCTGGTGATTCATTTCATATGACACCAAATTATACTCATCTCACCTTTGTGAGCCCTCCCGTTCTTCCTCATACAGTTATGACTGCAGATGGTACCTCCCTTCCTGTGGCAGGACGAGGCACTCTTTCTACTTCATCCTTTCTTGTTTCTGCAATATCTCATATTCCCAAACTAGCTATGCAGCTTATGTCCGCTGGTCAGATCACTGATCATGGTTGTCGTATCATTCTTGACTCTGACTCGTGTTGTGTTCAGGATCGTCGCACCGGGACTCTGGTTGGGACTAGCCCTAGGCGTCGTGATTCGCAGCGTCTTTGGGAGCTTGACTGGCTGCACCTTCCTCCTGCTGCCTCCATCAGTCAGTCAGTTCCCTCCACCGCCTCTGCTTCAGTCGCTTCCTCTACTGCTACCTTCGCCTAGTGGCATTATCGTTTGGGTCACATCAGAGGTCCACGCCTGTCTTCATTAGTTCAGAGTGGTGTTCTTAGCTCTATTTCTGGTGACACTTTCTTACATTGTACGGGTTGCAAGCTTGGCAAACAGCTGCAGCTCCCATATTATTCTAGTGATTCTGTGTCTTTCAGGCCTTTTGATCTTGTTCATTCTGATGTATGGGATCCGACTCCCTTCGTTTCGAAAGGGTGTCATCGCTACTATGTCATTTTTATTGATGATTATTTTCGATATACTTGGATCTATCTTATGACTTCTCGTAGTCAGATTCTTTCTATTTATCAGTCTTTCACCACTATGGTTTGTACTCAGTTTGATTCAGTCATTCGTGTTCTTCGTGCTGACTCTGCTGGTGAGTATTTATCTGCTGCCCTTCATCACTTCCTTGTTTACCAGGGTACTCTTCCTCAGTACTCTTGTCCTGGTGCTCATGCTCATAATGGTGTTTTCTGAACGTAAATATCGCCAATTACTTGAGACCGCTCATACTTTGATACTTGCATCTCATGCTCCACCTCATTTCTGGGCTGAGGCAGTTTCTACGGCTGCTTATCTTGTCAATCTACAGCCTTCATCTGCTCTTAAGGGTTGTACTCCGCTTGAGCGTCTTTCTAGTAGGCCTCCTCAGTATAGCCATCTCCGTTGTTTTGGTTGTGTCTGTTTTGGTCTTCTTCCTCCTCGCGAGCGCACCAAGCTGACTACTCAGTCATTTGAGTGTGTTTTTCTTGGCTACAGTTCTGAGTATATGGGTTATTGCTGTTGTGATCCTATTGCTCGTAGGATGAGAATATCTCGAGATGTCACTTTTGATGAGTCTCGTCCTTACTACCATCGGTCTTCCTCCACCAGTTCAGCATCTTCTGACGTGCTTTTTTCTGATTTTTCCTAACTCTCTGCTTCCTCCTCCGATTTTACCTTTGTCACCCTCATCTCTTTCACCTCCATATGTTCCTTGCTCTCCAGACTCTCTTGTTCCTGCTCCTACTACCTCTTCTATTGAGTTCGTCCCTCCTTTCCCGCTGCACTACTCTTGACATCCTTGCCCAGACACACCCTCAGGTGTGCCTTCTTCCGCCCCTTCCCCTCTTCCGTCCCTACTAGGTCCTGCTCCAGTCTCTACTCCCCAGTATGATCTTCGTGATCATCGCTCAGTTACACCTCCCGAGTGCTATGGTTTGCGGCCACTGCTCTTGCTGAGCCTACGACTTACCGTGAGGCTGTTACTCATCCGAAGTGGCAGCACGCGATGGTAGAGGAGATTGCTGTTCTGGAGTGTACTGGTCCTTGGGACCTTGTTCCCCTACCTGCTCGTACCACTCCTATCACGTGCAATTGGGTGTACAAGATCAAGACTTGCTCGAATGGTTCCCTTGAGCACTACAAGGATCGTCTTGTGGCGCGTGGTTTTCAGCAGGAGTACGGTCGATCGTGACTATGTTGAGACCTTTGCTCCTGTTGTTCATATGACCACTGTTGCACTCTCCTTGCTGTGGTTTCTGTTCGTCAGTGGTCCATCTCTCAGTTGGACGTCAAGAATTCTTTTCTCCATGGGGAGTTATGTGAGGAGGTCTATTTTCAGCCGTCTCCTGGGTATTCTGTCCCTGATGGAATGGTTTGTCGTCTTCATCGCTCTCTCTATGGGCTCAAGCAAGCTCCTCGTGCTTGATTTGCGAGCTTTTCTTCTGTCGTCGCTGCTGCCGGTTTCACCTCTAGCGATCACGACCCTGCTCTTTTTGTTCACACTTCTCCTCGTGGTCGTACGCTTCTTCTTCTTTATGTGGATGATATGATTATTACTGGAGACGATCCACACCATATTTCTTCTGTGAAGAAGCGTCTTGGTGAGCACTTATTGATGTCTGATCGTGGTCCCCTTCGTTACTTCCTTAGGATTGAGTTTTCTTCTACGCCTGAGGGCTACTACCTCTCCCAGGAGAAGTACATTCAGGATCTTCTTGCTTGTGCTAGTCTCACTGATCAGTGCACGGTGGATACTCCTATGGAGCTTGGAGTCCATTTTCGACCCACTGATGGTGAGCCTCTTGAGGACCCCACTCGATACCGTCATCTTGTTGGTAGTCTGGTCTATCTTGGGATCACTACACCGGATATTTCCCACTCTGTCCACATCTTGAGTCAGTTTGTTTCGGCTCCCACTCAGATCCACTATAGCCACATTCTTCGTGTTCTGCGATATCTTCGTGGGACCATCTCTCGTCGTCTTTTCTTTCCCAGTTCTAGCTCCGTACAGCTTCAGGCCTATTCTGATGCGACCTAGGCCAATGATCATTCTGATCGCCGGTCTTTTTCTGCCTACTGTGTCTTTCTTGGCTCCTCTCTTATTGCATGGAAGACTAAGAAGCAGACTGTAGTTTCTCGTTCGAGTGCTGAGGCTGAGTTGAGGGCTATGACGTTGCTGACTGCTGAGATCACTTGGTTACAGTGGCTTCTCGCAGACTTTGGTGTTTCTGTTTCTGCACCGACTCCTCTCTTGTCAAATAGCACGGGTGCGATCAATATTGCTCGTGATCTAGTGAAGCATGAGCTCACAATACATATTGGTGTTAATGCTTCTTACATGAGATCGCAAGTGTAAGCACAGATCGGTACAAAAATAAAATAAAAAATCGTACAAAATTTATTTGCTTTTCGGGTGAAAAATAAAAAAACCGTGAACAGTGTAGTCGTGCGGTCGGGAACCGTACGACTAACACGTGTCACGTCCCTCGGAGTCGTGCGGTAGGGAAGGGGGCTAAATTTGGAATTACGGTGATCTAGAGACCAAATCTAGTTTTAACGTGGTACAAAAGGTTAGAAATGAACAAAATTCCCATCTCTAATGCTGGAAGTGTTACTGGTGGTCTGGTCGGTGCTGGTCTAACTCAGCTTTTTGGAGTCACTAGGGACAGGACAGCTTTGGAAAACTACCTCTATTGATTGTTGTATGCAATCTCAGTTCCTTGCTGCCTCTGCCTCTTCTAGGTCTCCTTCCAGAGGAAACAGGCGATGCAGATAATGGAGAAACAAGACACAACTAACCGAGGTTTTCTCTTAATGTGTTCCAATTCTCAAGTAGTACGGCCCGTCCCGGTGTCAACTCAGACAACAGATATGGCTGCACCCTGTACGAGTTCAACAAATCAGCAGAGAAATATGGGACTTACACTGCATATAGCTTCAGTTGTCGCTGCTGTCATGTAAAAACTCAAAATCAATGGACTCCAATGCTACTGAATACAGGTACTTCCTTTTTTTTATATATAAATTTATCTAGCTAACATGTACAACGGGACAATGTTTTAATATTTTCTACGCTCTTTATGTAGCTAATGTACAACGAGACAATGTTTTAATATTTTTCCCTGTTGCAAGCTGCACTACGGATAATGTGTGTTAGAGATATATGTTAGAGATATATATCTATAGAGTTGTATTAGGACTCTTTCCATATCTATAGAGTTGTATTAGGACTCTCTCTATGCTTTCCATATTTACCACATGTACCGTGTGTATATATATCGGCCCTTTGGCCTCATATTGAATACAAGCGGTATTCATAACATGGTATCAGAGCCAACCTAGGTTCTCCCGTCGCCTCGCTTGTCGTGCCGCCTCGCCGGCCTCGGTCGCTCCATCGGCCTCCTTCGCCGCCGTGCCGGCCTCCTTCCGCCGTGCCGCACGCCGGCCTCCCGGTCCGGCCCCTCCGCCGCCTCACGCCGCTCCGCCGCCCGGCCGCTCTCCGCGTCGCCGTTGCATCCGCTCGGCTGCCGTCGTCTCGCTTCACCCGCGCGCCGTCATCGCCGGTCGCCGGTCGCCGCTCAGCCGCCCGCTGCTCTGCCGCCTCGGCCTCTCCGCCGCCGCGCCCGCCCTTCCGCCCCGGCCGCTCCCACTGCGCCGCAGCATCCGCTCATTGCCGTCTCTCGCTTCGCCCGCGCTGTCATCGCCGGCTTGGTTTGAGCGCTTCTCCTCTGTGGTCACCGCCACCGGTTTTTCAAAAAGTGATCATGATCCTGCGCTCTTTGTCCACACTTCGTCTCGTGGTGGACTCTTCTTCTTAGTATGTTGATGATATGATCATTCGGAGATGATTCTCGAGTACATTGCCTTTGTCAAGGCTCGTCTTAGTGAGTAGTTTCTTATGTCGGATCTTGGTCCTCTTCATTACTTTCTTGGGATTGAGGTTACTTCCACTCCAGATGGTTTCTTTATGTCCCAAGAAAAGTATATTCAGGATCTTCTTGATCGCGCTTCTCTCACCGATCGTCAGATTGTTGAGACTCCTGTGGAGCTCAATGTTCACCTCCGACCTTCTGATGGCGAGCCTCTTTCTGATCCGACTAGCTATCGTCACCTTGTTGGGAGTCTTGTCTACCTTGTCACACTCGTCCGGATATCACTTATCCGGTTCACATTACGAGTCGATTCGTTTACGCTCCCACTCAGGTCCACTCTGACCACCTTCTTCGAGTTCTGCGATACCTTCGTGGACTATCTCTCGTCGTCTCTTCTTTCCATCCTCTAGCTCGTTACAGCTTCAGGCTTATTCGGATGCTACTTGGGCCAGCGATCCCTCTGATCGTCGGTCTATCTCTGCTTACTGTGTTTTTCTTGGTGGTTCTCTCATTGCCTGGAAGACGAAGAAACAGACTGCAGTGTCCCGTTCAAGTGTAGAGGCTGAGTTGCGAGCTATGGCTTTCTTGACAGCAGAAATTACTTGGCTACGGTGGTTACTTGAGGATTTTGGTGTTTCGTCACTACAGACTCCTCTTTTGTCGACAAGATGCAGTGCTATCGGTGTTGCGAGATCCCGTGAAGCATGAGCTCACCAAGCATATTGGTGTTGATGCTTTCTTCATGAGATCTTGTGTGCATGATCGGTGATTGCTCTTCAAGATGTGCCTTCCGAGCTTGGATAGCGATTTCTTCACAAAGGCCCGCACTCGAGCACAAAGACGGCTTCTACCTCTCCAAACTCAGTGTTGTTGATCCATCATGAGTTTGAGGGGGTGTTAGAGATATATATTAGACATATATATCTATAGAGTTGTATTAGGACTCTTTCCATATCTATAGAGTTGTATTAGGACTCTCTATGCTTTCCATATTTACCACATGTACCATGTGTATATATATCGGCCCTTTGGCCTCATATTGAATACAAGCGGTATTCATAACATGGTATCAGAGCCAACCTAGGTTCTCCCGTCGCCTCGCTTGTCGTGCCGCCTCGCCGGCCTCGGTCGCTCCGTCGGCCTCCTTCGTCGCTTCGCCGGCCTCCTTCCGCTGTGCCGCACGTCGGCCTCCCCGGTCCGGCCCCTCCGCGCGCCTCACGCCGCTCGGCCGCCCGGCCGCTCTCCGTCGCCCGTTGCATCCGCTCGGCTGCGTCGTCTCGCTTCGCCACCGCCCGTCATCGCCGGTCGCCGCTCGGCCGCCTCGGCCTCTCCCGCCGCCGCCCGCGCGCGCCGCCCATTGCCCCATCGCCGCCATCACAGCATCCGCTCGGCCGCCGTCGTCTCGCTCGGCCACCGCGCCCGTCATCACCGGTCGCCGGTTGCCGCTCGCCGCCGGCCGCTCCGCCGCCGCCGTGTCGCGCTCTCATCGGCTTCCCAGCAGTCGCCGCCGCGGGATAGTCTCCGTCGCCGCCTGCCGGCCGCCTCCTCCGCTGCCGCTCGGTCTAGCCCGCCGCGCGCCTCCTGCGCGCGTCGTCGGCGTCTCGCCGCCTCTCTTCTGCCGCCGCCGCCTCGGCTCCTCGAGCACGGGAAAACCTAAATCCCGTGAGATCTGTTTTCAGGAGAAAGCAGCGGCCCAGATTAAGTAGCGGCCCAAAAAAATGAGGGTTTCGGTAGGGGTAAAACACGCGAGTTGTTCACGCCTCTAAGAACCCTAACACTACCCGATCTATTGACGGCGCTGTAGTGAACGAAGACCAAACCTCTACATCCCCGTCCACGGCTCCGACGACCTCACCGCCGTCGGCCAACCACCTTTACGACCGCCGTCTCCTTCACTGACCGCACCTCTATTTCACCCTCATAGCCTCTCCTACTTTGGGTATGTACTCACGTTTCCGCACTTATGTTTATTAGGTGTTCATTTTTTTGATCTAGGGTTTTAGATTAATTCAAACAGTCAGGAAGGGATCAAGATATGTGCCTGTACTATACATTCACGTTTCTGTCAAAATCACGTCTACATCCTCTCTCTCTCCCAAAAAAAAATCACATCTACATCATGGTCTTGCATCATATGCATCAGTTTATCATCTCTAGATTTTTAATCGTACGGGGCATATGCATGAATGCATCGTGTTTGCATCCTGGTGTTTGGTCTCCCTATTCAAGCGCTCTAATCAGCATGGTTAGATTATTTGTGGCACATGACGGATTCTGGACTTGACCTATTGCGTTGGTTGCGTTTGTGCAACTTTGGAATGCATTATTTTTCTTTTCCTGATAAAAAGGCTGGAGATCGTATTCCCATCCGATTTTCAGGATCAGATCAGCCTTTTACTGTCTTCAGCCTCAAACTATGACCTAAGTCTCCGTTCACTTTACAACATCCAACTATTTAAACCAGTATAAAACACCCCCTTTCGCCCGAAACTACTTAGGTTTTATCCAACGCGGCGGTGGTTTTGGCTTACATGGCATCCTATCAGAGTAGTGCTCATTTGGGCTTAAAAGCCTAGGTTTCTGGCTTTTTTTACTGTAGCGGCTAAAAATGTGTTGTAGTTGCTGTTATTTTTTTCAGCGTAATTAAATTTACAAAATAAAAAATTATATCATTACAGACAATGCAAAGACATAAAAAAAGAGAAAAACAAAAGGCAAAATTGCCAAAAAAAACTAAAAAATGAAACTAAAAAGTTAAAAGCAGAAACTCGTTAGAGAAGGGCCTAAGCCATATATATTAACATTACATGCAAAGGGCAGACAAGCATAGCTTGTTGGTTCCAAGCATCGCCCAACACTTGCTCATTAGTGCCTGCTTGTTCACATGGCCTCAAGGTGGACACGTCGCTGATCCCAGAGTGCACGTTCGCCGCCGAACTGCACCCGAGACCCGCAGCCGTGTTCGCATTGCACCGGTGAATTTTTTTCACGAATCCTTTCGCGTCGTATCAAGTCCCACCTATTTCTAAAACCTAACCACAGAGTCAATTTGATTTCCGTGCTCACAGCCCATCGAATCAACTGTTTTTCTCCTCGGCCTCCGATCGTCTTCCCTGGTGCTTTTCATATATGCCTAGGCTAGGTCAATTATCATAGGAGAAACCTCTAGTTATATAGCATATTTTGACACGCTCACCTTCTCCTCCTAAGCACCGTAGAACCATCGCCACCGTCACTAAATCGGCACCACCACCGCTGCTGCTTGCTATCGACCCATCTCCGCCGTAGCAACTCCCGAATCACCGTCACCATTAGACTCCCTTCATCGCAAGCACCCTATTTTTCGCTTTCCTAGTGTCTCACCACCCCCACCACCGTCGGGATCATGCCCACCTTTCCCCTCCACTTGTTTTCCCAGCCGAACCAAGGGGGGAGAAAGACTTCTTTCCATATGACGTGTGGACTTCACTCACAAATGTCTTAAAAGGAAAAAAAAATCGTTCAATAACATGTGACGATGTGTTCGGTGACATGGTAAACATGTGGCATCAATGTCAATAAAATTTTGACACATAGATGTCATGTTGGTCAAAAACCACCTTGGATTAGGTTAAGGGGGTAGTGTGACTCGGTTTTGTGAGTTATTTTTCGGAAGGAGATAGTTGAAGGTTGTAAAGTGGATTTTTCTTCACTGGATCCTCGCCATTCAACTGCATCCATTTCCAGTGATGCTCCATATGGTTGTGGAAGTCTAAGGCTCCACTCTAAGTGGCTTCGGTTTCTAGCTTCTGGCTTTTAGAAACCGAAATGCACGCATTGTTTTCTTAATTTCGGCTTTTTTACCTTCTGTTTGTCTTTTTGTTCTTTTTCTTTTTTTCCTTATTAATTTGTATTGTCTGTGGAGATATAGTGACGTTTTTCTTTTTTTTTATTTTTTAATTAAATAACTTAGAAAAAACTTACAAGCACAATTTTAGTAAAAAAACCAACGAACGGAGCCTAAACTCTAAACTCTCATCAGTTCCGATAGCCAAAAACCACTTGGAGCGGGCCTAAACTCTAAACTCCCATCATGAACTGAATTATGAATTTGAGTTCAGACTGTAGTGCGAGTATTTGTTTCTGTTCCGTACAAAAGTGGGTTGTGTCGAAGTCTTAAAGCCAGAATGTTTATTAGAGTAGTACTGTAGTAGTACTAGTGTGAGCCGTTCAATTGGACTTGGCTAAGTAGTGATCCAGTGGCACTTCAACTTGTTAGCTTGTTTGGTGCTTGCCAGTGGGAAACTAATTTTTTTTCTGCGAAATTTTTACGTTCAAAACGGGCCTGACATGGGACTGCCCAATAGCATGCCAAAGAAAAATTATCGAGCATAACAATCTTTGATGAGCATCTGAAGTCTAGCAATAATAAACATGCAATTTAAGTCCTAAGCCTATATACAATGATGTGGCGTCAGTTGTCTGTAAGCTTTGTCACATAGAACACAAGATAATATAGAGAATTAGATCGTCTCTCGTACAGCAATCAATTATAACACAAGAAATAAGATATATTATGTTAGGAAGAAGTTGTCTATAGAATTATGCAAAAAAATAACTTATTATATAAACTATATTTAATACCGTCTATAGATGATATATAAATGGTATTATAAACAGTATATATGATTTTTCCATACAGTAGAGGCCCCGCCGTAGGGTGACGTGTGGTCCGGTGTAGATGAAGACAGGATAATATACCGCCTCCTTTTGTTTGTTTTTTAGTATTTCTTTTTTACGGCCTGTATTTTTCAATTTTGAGCTACACATGTCCTGCTACTGATCCTCGGTGGGAAAACTCCAAACTCGACCAATTATGTTGAGACTCGAGAATCAAACTTGTTAGCTCTTGCTCATTTCGGTTTGAGTTTCTGGTTTTCGGATTATTTTTTACTATTTATAAATTTCGTCTTTTCTGATTTTTTAAGATTTTTTATTAGTTCTTTTTTTCCGTATTCGTTTGCATTGCCTGTGATGGGTTAACCTATTTTTTTATTTTTATTTTTTTTAAATTTAGTTACGTCAAATAAATCATCATCAATATAGTATAATTTCAGCTAACAACGTTATAATTTTATTCATAAATCAGTTTATTTCAGCCAACCAAGCGGCACCTTAAAACGGTAGTATCTGTTTACACGAGGGTGAATGGATTGTCCAGGTAGCTCGTGGTTTTTTCCGATGTGGCGCGTCCTGTGTAAACTGAAATTGCCTGAGTTTGCGGTTTCCTTTGATTTGTTTGGAAAATATCAACACGGCGATCCACTGAAGAATAAAGAAAATTCGAAAAGATGAACTCGACTACTTCTTAAAAAAATGTGCCAAGTGAGGTGGAGCAATCTTATCCATCTCAATTCCAAGCGAATAGCAATTCATAAGTGAGGCGCTAAGTACTAACAATTACGGGTGGTTTTACCGTAGAACTTTAACAGGAAATAGTTTGATTTTTTAGTTCAATTTTTATAGAAAACGACAAAATTCTCTCGTTGATCTAAAATTGTTTCGTAGTTGCACTATATTCAAGTGAGAATAATTTACAATTACTATTTAAAAGAGAGAGTTAATAAGTGGTACATTGTTTCCCCTCCCCTTTGCGTCGAGGCACGCACGCCTACCCAGGCCGCCTGCCGCTAGCGGATCTCATCCTCCACACCTCCACCTCATCCTCCCTTGCTGTTGTCTTTCGAGCTCGCCCTCCGCATCCTTTCTTCCCAAGTCCTCACCTCCGCCGCCGAAGATGGTCGGGAGATTGGAGCATTTGTCCCATACATAAACATGAAATTTGATGATTTGCCCTATTTGTCTCATTGACATGTGGGCCTTGGACCCACATATCATTGAGACATCACAGGGCAAATCATCAAATGCAATGAAAGGTGTGGCAAAAGATCCTCCGCCGCCGAAGATGGTCTCGCACTCACCTCCTGTGGTCGCTCATCGATGCCTTCCCCCACGATGTCGACACCATATGCACGCCGCACTCACCGTCACCCTTCCGCGCTAGAGCACCAGCCTCCGTTGCATCTCGAGCCCTCCCTCCACTGTGCCCTACTCTTTGCTTCTCCAATACAGCCATACACCCGTCGGAGCCCCGCCACCAACCTTGTCGGTCACCTGGATCCCTCTTTCACGCTCACTGCCACCCCTTCCACGCCGGAGCCCCTGCCTCCACCGCATCCTGATTTGGCCATCAAGGGCCTCCGCTTTCTACTGCGCCACATGCTGACAATATGTTTGACAAAATTGCTAGCCAAGAAATATAACAATAGTTAGTCATGGCCGCACCTAGGAAGAAGTATCTAAGAAGGTTACACACATAAAAAATCTCATCTAGATCTGACCTTTTCTTGTTTTCTATCCTGTTCTTTTTAAGTGATATTTTTTATTTTTTACGCAGCGGAACAACAATATGCAAAGGAAAAGCACAAAATGCTCCATTTTGAATTTCATTTGGGGTGGGGTGCCTTGAGCAAGGTGTTTCAGGGGTGAAAATGGTTCTGCTTCACTGCCTTTTGCTGGTCTCTTTGGTTAAACAAGAACAAAATGGCTGTTAAAAATAAATTATTATCACATCTAATTAAAGCTTTGTATAAGATAACTTCCTTTCAGCAGTAACGGAAATTCTTCTGAAGGACGAGGAGCCACTGTGAGAGGATCAAGTGGTGACCATGCTCAAGTAGTAAATTGATCTTGTGAAACAAATGGAACTACAAGTAAACATTTGAAAACATTATTTTCTTTTTTTGGTTGGATTATGAGTTTCTTAGTTGTTTAGTTCTGCCAATGTTATGTAAAGAGAGGTGTTGTTTCTTTGTTAGTTAGTGGCTCAGTATATTTTGTAAGGTGATATCTCTAGCAGTACTCCTCTATCTACCCCTCTCTTGTATTCTGAACATGAGCTTTTCATAAAGCTGGGAATAAAATCCTTTTATTTGTTCTTTTCCTTGGTTCAATATTGGAAGGAAGGGCAAAGGGGTAAGAGTAATAAGTGGGTACTTGATAGGTGTGCAAAAACAAAAATTAGCCATTTTTAATTGTCAAATTCATATTTTCTTTTTAAGGAGGAGAATTAAGTCCATGAATTTGTCATTCCTGGTAACATTCTCAATGTTCTTCTGGTTATGTATCTTAAAATTGGGTGCTCCTCCTCACACATTGCTGTGGACTGCAATGCATGGGCACTCAATTGATCTATCTGACATGTAACTTCACTGCAGCCACCTTGCAAAAAGAAAAACTTTGCCATAACTAAATACGCTTTTCCGTTGCAACGCATAGACACTCGGCTAGTAACTTACAATTTGTAAGACCTTGTTTGGGACGTGCAATTCTTATGGAAACTATTGTTTCACGTTCCTGTGAAATTCCAGCGTTTGAAATATGGTCTAAAATTCCTTGGTGTTATCTTGGCACGGCGAAGGGTAAAGAGAAACAATTAGGTCGGAATAACTTTTCCTGTCCAACAAAAATAAGGTTAATCTATAAAGTTCAAACTAAATCATCAAATCAGCCTCTGGTTAGAACTCTTTTAATCTGGCCCTACTCCAAATGGTTTTAGCTTCTAATTTATTTTGTTTTTTGGCTTATTTAAGTCAGAAGCCATTTGGAACACTTTAGCTTTTAATTTTGGCTTATTTTGATTTTTTTTTTATTTTTTTCTTATTTCTTTGTATTGTATATAACAATATAACAGATCTTTTCTTTTTTTTAAATCTAATAATTATTACAATATAATTTTAGTCATACTGATTGTAGCAGACCCTAATCTTGGCATCACTCCCACTTTCACTTTCCTGCCCCCTACAAAGGCGAAATGGAGAGGCAACAACGTTTTCCTCGTCGCCACGACGTCTTCCTCCCCCGTTCCGCGCGCACAACACAAGCACGGAGCTCCACATCGAGAGCGCGAAATTTAAAGCACCCGTCGCCTCCCGGTCCCAGTGTCCTCGCTCGCTCGCGCGCGCGTCTAGGGTTAGGGTTTCGAGGCTCCCTCTTCTCCTCCTCCTCCCGACGCGGCTGCATCAGCCGCGCCCACGCGCCATGAGGGTCGACCCGGCCCCGCGGAAGCGCACCATCGCCGTGCAGCCTTGCGCCGCCGTCGCCGCAGTGGCAGGCGGCGCGGGGAAGAAGCTGCGGCGCCTCCCGCACATCTTCGCCAAGGTACTCGAGCTCCCCTTCGCCGCCGACGCCGACGTCGCCGTCGAGGAGGACGCGGCGGCGCTCCGCTTCGTCGCCGCCGCCGCCGGTTTCTCCTCCGCCGGCGCCCGCGCCCACGCCGTCGAGATCCACCCGGGCGTCACCAAGGTCGTCGTCCGCGACCTGTCCGCCGTCGTTGGCGGCGACGCCGCCGCCGCCGCGTTCGAGCTCGACCGGTGGCGATTCCGCCTCCCGCCCTGCACCCGCCCAGCCATGGCCACCGCCACCTACGCCGAGGGCAAGCTCGTCGTCACCGTCCCCAAGGGTGCCGTCCCCGACGACGGCGACGTAGCTGACGTCCTTGGAGGTGCCGGCGCCGAGGGCGTCCTCTTGCTTGTAAAGTAAATATAAGCCGTAACTCCACTATTTTGCTCGCTCGCCTGTTTCTGATGTGAGATCATATTTATGGTAATAACAGGGCAGTAAAGAGTAAGAAATAATGGATATGAATCACTGTTTGCTGTGAATTCTCTGTTGCTACGTCTGATCTTCTCCTGAAATTCTTGGTAGTATTGTCCGAGTCCACTGAGATAAATTGTTGTCAGTTTTGATGCTCCATATGTAGTATATAGTTGAGATGATTGGATGGGTAGATTAAGCAATAAGTAGCATGCCATCATATAGTGTAGTCGGACTAGCTGGGTTAGATTTAAATGAGATGATCATATCTGAGTCTGTTGATCTGATTTGATGAAAAAACGACAATCCGCTTGGTGAGATGGTTTGATGAGAGATTGAGAATCAGCTCTCGTCAACTATTCATGTTTTGTGCTAAATCAATGGGTGCGGATGCCGGGAGCACTAGAGTTGACTTTGTAGTTTGCATGGATCATTTAATTTGTTGGTGTGTACTGTGTTCTATCATTTAGCTGGAGCTTTCGAGCAATTCTTTGATCTTGTGGTACTTGAGATTTATAGATGCTTCATGCTTTGATTATAGTTATCTCTGTTATGTATGTGCGTCTGCTGTTTTTGAATCAATGAAAATGACTGTTGCATTTGGAGGTTAAGAGGTCACGGTTTGATGCAATCTAGTTTTCGTTTTCTTGTCATTTTGTCTATAACTTAAGCCGGGTCACAATCTATGTATGTGTTGTTTTGAACATGTTGGATTGGTGATGCCTATCAATCAATCACCAATCCCTTCAAAAGCCATATCCAATTTTTTCTGATTATATCACAGCAGGAACTTGGTTGTGTTTCATGCAAAGTGCAATAATTGTATCCTTTAGATCTATAGAGCGTATCCTATCACATGCTGAGCATATGTAGCCTTAGATTTTTCATTGTCAGCTTTATTCTAGTTTTGTTCCAATGTATTCACTCCCTTTTCATCTCATCTTTTGCTTTCAGAAGATTCTCGATTTGCGTGTCAAACATGCCAAGTTGCCAACTGCTAGTGGGGTGTTACCTAAAAGACTACAGGCAGAATGTGATACCTTGATTCTTTTCCTCTAAAATTTGAGGATGTGGGAGACTACTTGAAACCTAAAAATGGTATCTGATGAGTTGCAATTTCGTCATTACCATGATAGCTGCAAGTTAACTAATTTTACTTCCATTTTAGTGATTGGAGGATGCGTATTATTCAATATTCATTTTAGTGTTTGGAGGATGCATATTATTTAAATTTTATGTGAAAGTCCTAGCCACCTAGGGCCTAGGATCCATGTTATTCCAAAAAAATTTAGTTGCTTGGAGCAATTGCATTCTCCGGTTTCTTTTTGTGCATTTGTTCAAGGGGGTTGAACCATGGTTGTTACGGCGTCGCCTAGGCGTCGCGGCGGAGCTGAATGGACGCCATGGACATTCGCCACGACTTGGGGGAGGAGGCGGCGGCGGGGAGGAGAGGAGGTGGCGGGGCGGGCGGGAGAGGAGAGGAGGCGAGGCGGGGGGAGGAGACGTCGGGAGAGGAGAGGAGGCGGGCGGGGGGGAGGACCGGAGGAGGCGGCGGGAGGGAGTGAGTGCGGGAGATGGAGATGCGGGAGAGAGAGAGAGAGAGAGAGAGAGGAGGGGAGAGGAGTCGGTTCCCAGATATATGCGATGCAGAGTATGAGTCGGTCTACCGGTCGGCAGATATACGCATACACGTATGTAATGTGCACATACAGTGCGGCGCTCGCCTAGACGTCCAGGCACTCCTCACTTGCCGTGGTCGTCGACTCTGTCAGGACAACCATGGTCCGTCGTGACAACCATGGGTTGAACTACATACCTGTTAGCCTATTATTTGCCCATGGTTTTTACTGGGGTGGATGCGTGGCGGGGGTAATTAGCACAGGCCTTTCCGTGAACTGTTCGTCCTTTTTCATGTTCTTTCTGTTTTGTCTGTGAACTGTCTGCCCTGTATAAGTGATTTCATCTGAGCTTGTTCATCCTGTTTTCCCCTTTTCTTTTCCTATTTTCCTTGCATCTTTGTCCCTGTCCATTCTTTAGTGCAACTGCAGATGTATTTGTAAAGATGCTGAGATAGTGACATTATCTTATCTTTTCTAGGGTGAAACAAAAGTCTGAGAAATTCTCTCTCCTTTCCTGAGGTCTTCTCTGGGGAGTGGAAGCCAAAAAAAAAAACGTGAGAATACCTTTATCCTTTTTTTCTTCTAACAATTTTTTGGCATGCAGATATTTTCTCAGTTGCCCTGCTCAAAAGAGCTTTTTTTGGTTTAAGCTTATTGGCTTAAGCTTATTTTGGCACTATTCATAATTTCGTCTTTTTCTGAATTTTTGACTTTTTTTTGCGCTTTTTTGTCGGTTCTTTTTTTTCTCGTATTCGTTTGCGTTGTTTGTGATGGGCTAACATATTTTTTATATTTTTTAATTTTTTTAGATTTAATTATGTCAAATAAGCCTCATCATTCTGATGTTTTTTTCACCAATTACAATGTTTTCAAATAAGCCTTCAAATTTCAAATGAACCGATCACCACCTGAAAGGTAGAGAATATTGTGTCCTTTTCTGGGAGGAAAGTGACGCCTTTTTTGTTTTCCTAGTCACTGCAGATGCTAAATGGTACAATCTTGATTTACCTTGACCAGAATGTTCAGTATATTTTTGTGTACAGGAATGTGCCGGCGTCTCCCTTGCGTTTAAGACGATATTTTTCACCGAGGACGTGGTGTATACACTGGGAAATGATCAGGAGACTTCATGTTGGCTTTCTTTCTGAGTCTTGATTGATATTTTGATCGTTTGAATGCGTGTCCATGGCTGAATTTGCGCCACAACTCACCAGAGCAGGACACAGGGGACACGTACTTAACGGTTGCAATTCACATGCGTGTTCCATAGCACTCCAGGAAAGGAACAAAGCTTTTTTTGTTAAAAATGTTGCAAAGCCACTATGCCATGAACAAAATCTTTGTTGTTCAAATGTTGTAAAACCACACCAAGGGTATTTAGCCCTTTGCTAAAATGAATGCTCAAAAAGACCAAGAACGGCAAAGCAATATCATCAAATATTACAAGCAAAAAAGAAGAGAAATGGAGCAAAAGATCTACGCCATAGGACACTACGGTCTTGCTCTAAACACTTCAGCTTCCAGAAACCACTTAAAACGCGTCGGCTTCTTAACATCGGTTTTTTTTTGGGTTTTTGGAGTTTGTTGTTTTGTTTTTTTTTCCTTTTATTCCTTTGCATTATCTCAAAAGACATAGTGGTATTTTTCAAAATTTTCAATTTTAAATACTTTTTCTCAACTTTTGGCTAAAAACATCTGCTACACAGTGCAATTACAACTAAAAGCCTACTACAGTGCAATCATAACTAAAAGCCTATATAGAAGCCAAAAGCCATGAATTTAAAACCGTTTAAAGCCCTACTACGAGCCTGTTCTTTTTGGCTAAACCTTATAACCTTTAACTACGGCTTATAGCTTTTAGGCTGTTCGTGTGAGAGATTACAAAATAACAGAAACTCACATGCGGTTTTTGCCGATATAAATAAAGTCGGTACAATATGTACTAAAATTAATAGTAGACCCTATCTTAAAAAGATATTTCGTTTAAAAACTGGTTATTATAGAAAAACTTAAAAGCAACTTTTAAAAATTGAAAAGAACAAGCCCTGCATCTACCTCAGGCCGCACGAACACTCCGTCACAAGACGGTAAAACTGAATGCACGCATGCATGCTTCTGCCTGCCCGCCTGCTATCAGCCACGACACGAGCCATGTGACCATACCCCACACCATTACGATCTAACATTTGGTGCATCATCACTCACTAGCCTATAGACTTCCTCGTCCAAACCAACTCCAGCTGCACAACAGCATACGCAAACAATAAATATGCACCACCAAACACCATCAATCTCAAGTACAAGGGCAATCAAGAGCACACATCAATACAATACCCTACGGCATGGCTAAACTAAAAACACATTTAATTAAGTCCATGGTCCATCCAGCACCGAAGGATTACGTGCTGATTTTTTTTAGGATTTTATCTGGTTCCTGAACAGAATTATACAAGGCATTACACAGGGCGGTAAAAGTCCGGCAGATAGCATACATAATTTACATCCAGGTTTCTTAGTGGTACTAAGTAGTGATCTAGCATGAGGGAACTAACACAAAGCACCATCCGTTATTGTCATGTCATTCATCAGCGACCTTTCTGACTGATCCTACCGGTAGTAAGCCTGGTGGAAGGCAGGCGCCATTCCATTGTTGTAAGCTCCCATTCCATGGCTGTAACCGCCATAGACGCCGGGGTAGCTCATGGGTGGGGAAGAGTATGGCATGGCAAGGCCAACATTGGCCACCTCCTCAGCTGGGTAGACATATGGCTCCCTTATCGCCGGTGGGCTCCGGTTACAGATTGAGAAAGGCATTCTTGATATCCAAGCGAGAGATAGACCACTGTCGAGCAGAGGCCACAAGAAGAAGAGTGCGAACGGTGGTCATGTGAGCGACAGGAGCAAAAGTGATGCGGATACGCACAAGCTTAGCACTTTTCAGTCAAATACATTATTTCACTGGAAAGAAGTATTGAGTCGTATTAAATATTGTCAGGTGAATTTGTTTCTTAAGGAGTTTCTTTTAATTAATGATGAACTTGGAATACTACATCATGCTATTATTTTACGTATTCTTAGGTATGATTCATGTGATACTCGGGAGAGCAAAAGGGAGGAGCACAAGGACTTAAACTATAAGTTTTGGATAAGATTTTCAAGACAAATTCGGATCTCCCACGTGCTCAATCCAATTCAAACTCGGATTCAACTCAGGATTCAATTCGGATTCGGTTCGGGACAGCCTGACAGGCAGTTACTAAAAAGGTCATAACTTTCACAAACGGAGTCCGATTCGGGTGTTCTTGTACTCGTTGGAAAGATAATTTCAAGGGCAACGCAATGGATCCAGCCCACCTTCAAATTCGTCATGGATAAAAGGTTATGACCGAAACATTGTGATGGCTTAATTTTAGGTTTTTCCTTTTGTGTGAGTTTGTTTCCAAATACATGTAGGAATGAGTTGGAGTTGGTTTAGGACCTCTTGGCCAGCCATGAGGTGGATAGGGAACTATATATTGAGGGTTAGACCCCCATTGTAAGGGAGACCACGTTTGAGAATAATGAATATACTAAAGTTTGTTCGAATTTAGCATTGCTACCGAAGTTCCATCGGGAATTAGGAGTGTTTTTCTTCAATCAAGATCGTTCAGCCTTTCCATTGGGAATTGGGTGCACGATAGATCTTCGCTTGGTGGTCGGTGAAATCAACACGAGTGTGTTTTGGCAGATTAAAGAGTGTTCGTCCCTTGCATTGGCATTGGAGGATCGTTACGATTCATCAAGACTCCCGTCAGTATCTATTCTACGTCGAGAAGATCGGGCGACCCCGTATCAAAAAGTCTCATCATAGTCACGACCATATTCCTGCTGAAAACCACGCGCTACAAGACGAGCCTTATAACGCTCAAGAGAACCATCGAGCGAGTCTTAACCTTATAGACCCACTTACACGTGATAGGAGTAACACGCGGAAGAGAAACAAAATCCCACGTGCCGAGACGCTCAAGGCGCGATCTCCTCCACCATCGCATGCTGCCACTCCTAATGAACAACAACATCACAATAAGAAGTCGGTTCGACAAGAGCGGTGTAAGATCGAGGAGGCCGACTAGAGGGGTGAACAGCGGTCTAAAATTCTCTACAAATTAATGCAAGCAATTTAAGACCTTTTCTATTTGCCTAAACCAAGCATATAATGCGGAAGCGTAAATCAATTTGGTTTAGTTCAAATTACGTCTACAACAAGTGAATTCGCCTAAGTGCACCAAATTCTATCATATGTCAAGGTTTACAATCCTAGAAATACAAGCAATCAATTTAATTCTATGAATGTAAATAAGGCACAAGGAAACAAACCACAATTGACACAACGATGTTTTCGTGGTGCTCGAAGAGTTCCGCTCTCCCTAATCCACGTTGAGGTTAGCGAACAAATCGGACCGGCTCCACAATTAAGCCAAAACACCTCAATATACTAGTGGTAGCTCTTTCCGCTCTGGGTAGGTGAGCTCCGACCTTCACAACTTCGCTGGGTCTTCTCACAACCTCCGTTGAGAATATCTCCGCGCACGACGCCTCCAACGCCGTCTAGGAGTTAGCAAACTCTAATAGTAATAAGCCAAGTGCCTCACTTGACTCTTACCACGTGCAACGAATGCACAAGCTAGCTGGACACAAAGTCCACTACTAGAGGCAACACATGCACTCTAGTCCTCTTCTCCTTCTCACAAAGTGCAACACATGCACAATTGGTGGAGAACCTCACACTAGCTCAAGGGTACACAAATGAGTTCACAGGAACATCTCCAACCGCCACAAGGGATTATAAATACCCACACCAAAAACTAGCCGTTGGAGCCAACTTTCGAAAAATCGGGACGGCGGAACTACCGGCCGGCCAATGGCGTAGTTCCGCTCTAGCTCGACGACTGCAACGACTATGTCGAGCCTCGAACTAGCCATTACACTCGGTGCGGTAGTATCGCCGTTCATTTTGTCGGTACTTCCGCTCAGCGGTAGTTCCACAAATCGACACGGTACTTCGCTCGGCCGAGCCGAAGTTGGCACTCTCGGAAAAAGATTTCGTGGGAGAGTCCGGAGCTTCGATGTCCGGCAGATCGCATAACACATGTCGGTACTTGGCTCCCTCGGTAGTACCGCTCACACGAGCCGGCTTCCACGAGCGACCATCTGCTCACAGAGCCGCTCGGGACTTCCACTATCCGGTAGTACCGCAACACATGTTGATATACGCCGACAATAGTACCGCTCATACGAGTGGTAGTTCGATTTTCTAAGAAATGCAGATATCTCAACACATTTTGCAAAACATATTTGCAAACTACGATATCATGCACAAAGGATAAAACATGATTTTTAACAAGTTGCAAAACACATTCGCACACTTTTGAAATCATGACACAAAGAATTTGTACAAGAACTTCTCACATCTGCAAAACACATTTGCAAACATAAGTCACATGCCACAAGGATTTCATATGAGCTTTAACCATTTCAACCATTTCATAGAAGCCACCAAAACCGAAGGAAATGATGATAATGATAGCGGACTGCTCCACGAAGTCGAATCTCCTTAGTCGAATAGCGCAAGGGCCTTCAACAAAGTCACATGAGGGTGACGGCCGACAATCGAGCACGAGTCGCTCAAACTCGAGGCCGGAGGCGTGTCAAAAAATCGTAGATGCGGCTGAGCTCCATGTGAGACTCTCGCGCGACAACACTGACATGTGCGGCAAACATCTGGCCCCAAAGAGTTGATCTGACGCCATATCGCAGACAACTGAGCATAAAACTCATCCACAGTGGCATCTCCCCTGCAACGATTGCTCTTCTGCCAACAAGAAGTATAAGGAATCACCGGATGGCTCGTGGCGATGCGAGATCGTCCACGTCGCGTCGGAAGCCAATCCAACAACATCACCAGTGAGATGCACCTCCATGCTAGCAACCAAAATAGCAGAGGCACGAGCATCTTCATTAATCCATGTCTTGTAAGCAGCATACTGAATCTGAAAAGTCTCCATGGCATCCTCAAAAGTCTCGAAGCCTTTGTACGAGCGTCTTGGAAGCATCCTTCGAGTACAGGCTTAGCATGTGGAGTAGGACGAGGCGGCAAGGTAACTCGCTAGTAAGAAAATCTCAAAGGCGCGACCACGCATGTGAGGCGCATGTCTGAAACCAATCCCGATAATTGAGACCATCGAAGATCACCGGGCAACGAGGAACAGAAACGATGCCTGCAAAAGAAGACATTTTTCCTTTTTCCTTTTTCTTTTCTTTTTTTTTGATTCGTTTAGTTTACAAACCGATCGAAAGTCTGAACGATCGTCGGTCGATCACCACTCGCCAGCGGCGAACACGAGCTCGGGCGAAGGCGGCGGCGACGACGATGAAGTCGGCGGACGGCAGCGGTGTCAGCGAGTCGGCGTCAGACCTCAAGAAGCCGTCCGGACGAGGCCGGCGGTGGAATCGGCGGTAGTCAAGCGATCGGGCTCACCGACGGTGAGTCGAGGCGATCCGGCGGTCGGCGGCCGACCTCAAGATCTCGGCGATCGGTCGAGCAAGCCCTCTCGCGATCGAGCTCCGTCGGATCTAAGCCGATCCGGGCGAAGTCGAGTAGTCGGTAGCTCGGCGAAGTTGACTACGACGGGTTGGCGGCGACGACAGTAAAAAACAAGCGAAAGCGGCAAAACGCTAGGTATGGACAAACCTAGGTATCTGGCAGAGACGCGGCGATGATAGCAAACAACGGCAAGCGTGCAAAACCCTAGGTATGACGAAACCCTAGTCGGCTCGATACCATGTTATAAATAACGCTTGTATTAGCGCTTGTATTCATCATTAGCTAATGGGCATATATATATATATATAATATATATATATATATTTATATATATATATATATTATATATATATATATATATATATATGCTATATATATGCAAAAACTCTTATACAATAGAGTAAATACATAACTATGTAAACAGATCTAACATCTTAATTGTATGAACGTGTGTCAATGGCTGAATTTGCGCTGTAATACATATCTAACATCTTGATTGTATGAACGTGTGTCAATGGCTGAATTTGCGCTACAGCCCACAAGAGCATGAGACAGGGGACAAGAACTTGACAGTTGCAATTCACATGCATGTTCCACAGCACTCTTTAAGTAAAGGAACAAAATCTTTTGTTAAAAATGTCGTAAAGTCAGTATGCCCATGAACAAAACCTTTTGTTAAAATGTTGCAAGGCCAGACTAAGGGCGTTTAACTCTTGCCAAAGGAATTCTCACCCTCACCATCCCATCAAAAGACCAAGAACAGCAAAGCGATCTCATCAAATACTACTAGCAAAAAAGAGTAAGAAATAAAGCAAAAGAGCTATGCAATGCTTCTGCCTGCTATCAGCCACGACACGAGCCATGTGACCATACCCCACACCATTACGATCTAACATTTGGTGCATCATCACTCACTAGCCTATAGACTTCCTCGTCCAAACCAACTCCAGCTGCACAACAGCATACGCAAACAATAAATATGCACCACCAAACACCATCAATCTCAAGTACAAGGGCAATCAAGAGCACACATCAATACAATACCCTACGGCATGGCTAAACTAAAAACACATTTAATTAAGTCCATGGTCCATCCAGCACCGAAGGATTACGTGCTGATTTTTTTTAGGATTTTATCTGGTTCCTGAACAGAATTATACAAGGCATTACACAGGGCGGTAAAAGTCCGGCAGATAGCATACATAATTTACATCCAGGTTTCTTAGTGGTACTAAGTAGTGATCTAGCATGAGGAACTAACACAAAGCATCCATCCGTTATTGTCATGTCATTCATCAGCGACCTTTCTGACTGATCCTACCGGTAGTAAGCCTGGTGGAAGGCAGGCGCCATTCCATTGTTGTAAGCTCCCATTCCATGGCTGTAACCGCCATAGACGCCGGGGTAGCTCATGGGTGGGGAAGAGTATGGCATGGCAAGGCCAACATTGGCCACCTCCTCAGCTGGGTAGACATATGGCTCCCTTATCGCCGGTGGGCTCCGGTTACAGTAGAGGCCGTGTCCAGCCGGCCTATCATAAGGATAAGGGGAGGCTGTGGCATATGATGTGTGGGAGGGGGAGGCCGTGGCATATGATGTGTGTGAGGGGGAGCGGACAAATGTGGCGGCAGCTGGGAAAGAAGACACGCATGCGTTGTTAGTGAGACGACCTGCCTTCGCAGGAGGCATTGGGCCTCCATTGCTTGCCCGGATGCGCTTGTTGGCAGGGCCACTGCTACCGCCGCTGGACGCGCTTGAGGCTGCCTTTTTCTTCTCGGTCTTGGCCTTCTCCAGTTCTTCAAGCTGCTTCTGAAGATCCTCCAGTGGAAACTCAGCTTCCAGTCTGCGGTCCTCAATGCACTTTATAACAGCTCGCAGCGCAAATTGCTCTTTCTTGTTTGCATTGCTCTGCAAGGTAAATATATTAGATTCCATTCGAGTTCCATTCAACAAACAAACACAATATAACAGAATGTACTCAATAGGAAAGGTAATCAACTGAAATTTATAAGCTGCAGAGAGAAGATAAATAGCACTAACAGCATTAAATAACACATATTACCAATTTACCATTGTTAACAAGAACGACTTGTAATGATTTTACTTACTAAATTCACTAACACTTTTGAGTTCAAATAGGTGCTTTTGAATTGCTATTAGACGTACCCCAGATTGGCCACTGCTAGTGCTCGAATTATCTGAAGCAGTCGATGATGACTTCTTCGAGTCCTCCAGGTACGACTTCAAAAGAGGAACTGGGGAGAACTTCTCCTGAAGACCAGCCTCATATGCGAAATTCACAGCATCAAGTTGCTGCCCCTTAGCAATTAGTTCCTCAATGATATCTGCACAAGAAAAAAAATAGTCACTGGTCTACTTAAGTCTGAACAAGATCATGATTGATTACTTGTCATCGAGAAAACTCTCAAAGCGACCAAGGAAAAAGAACAACCGACACAGAAGCATCAGGCATGCAACTGTGAAGGTACCCAGGAAGGCAAACGCAAACTATCAACACCATGTATTTGGTACCAAGGTCAATGGTAATAACAAACAAGTAATTAGATACAGCAGGGCAGAGGCACTAAAGTATCAGTGATGTAGGAACACGACAAACTATAAGAATGTAATATGTGCTGGAACAGAAAAGAAGGCTGTTAGGTACTTTCTGGCGCTGCAGTAAGATGTGTGCCACTGGAACAGTCCAGCAACTTGATGTTAACGATGCTGCAGAACGGAATTTGTCTTTCACTCTTAAGGAAACAAAACTGTAGACACAAGATTCTGACGTAGCAATGGCCCCAAGACTAGCGCCACTAAGAATGATGGCGATCAGGAAACAAGACACAGTTATCCTTAGCCACTTGACAAACAATAGACAACCTTTTCTAGCACATGGCTATGACAGTGACCACCCATCCCAGCAAAAGACATGGCTTACTCCAAAAACATACTCCGTCCTAACCATAGTACTACCATACCCTTACACACTAATTAGCAGTTTAGCACTAATTAGCACAAAAAGAACAGATTTTTTTCTTCTTCCAATTCCTATTGCTATGCTGGTGCTACTCTGACCTACAATTGCTCAAATGCCAGCCAGTGACTCCTAGTGAAGTTCAAGGCTAGATCTAGGCCAATTTACACAATTGTACACTTGGCCATCTCCCAACTATTCATCTGAATCCCCAAAGGTCCACCATTTCAGCACTTGATATACACAGCACTTAAAGAACTAGCAACAACAATTTAGTAAAAACGCAACAATAATACAGCAGCAAGCAAGAGGCAAGCATATACCAGCCATCTCTTCCTCAAGGCCAAGGCCAAGAGCGAGGCGAGGCATCTGTCGGCGCCAGGAGAAGCTGACCACAATCCTCCGGTACAGCGGCCGGTCCTCCCTCTCCGCCACGGCGAACGTCGCCACGTGCTGGAGGAAGGCGTGCGCGTCAGGCGGCTTGGCCCCCTCCACCCCACCCTTCCGGTCCGCCGCCTCCTTCCACTCCCTCGCCATGCCCCGCGCGCGCGCCGCGCGGCCCGCGGCACCAGGGGCCGCGCCGCCCCGATCTCCGGGTCCGGGTCGGCCAGCGCCGGCACCGCCGCCTCCAGGATGAGCACGCATGCCCAGGCCAGATCGGCGGGTTCTTCACCTCCCGCCGGTCCACGGGAACACGTCGGCGACCGCGTCCATGACGAACTTGGCCGGATCCACGCAGCGCTTGAGTGCGGGCGGCATCTCCGTCCGCAGCGCGTCCGCCTCCTTGCGCCGCGCGACCACGAACCCGAAGAACGCCGCGGAGTCCATCCTGGCGCAGAGCGACCTCAGGCTCTCGGCGACGCCAGCGGCGTCGTAGGAGGGGGACGACCCGCGGGAGCCGCCACCGCCCAAGGCAGCGACGGAGTCGAGGTGGTCGAGCGCGCGGGAGACGGAGCCGTCGATGGAGAGCTCGCGGCGGCGGAGGGAGTCGAGCGCGCGATGGGTTCGCGCCTCCACGGCGCGGCGCTTGTGGCGGAGCGAGTCGGAGCGCGCGGCCAGCCCACGCTCCATCGAGGAGAAGTGCTCCGCCAGCTGCTGGTACAGCCGTGTGCAGCTCGCCAGCAACTGCTGCTGCCGCTCCAGCTCCGCGAACCCCGCGCTCACCATCGCGCTCGTCACCGCCACCCCCTCCCCATCCCCCTCCGCCGGCGAGGCCATGGGGCTTCCTAGAAACCCTAGGCGCTCGATCCGCGAAACCCTAACGCCAAATTCCTTCGAGTGTTTTTCTTCGGTGCGTGCGAGAGTGTGTGGAATCGAGGGGAAAGAGAAAGAGAAAGGGAGAGGTGGGAATAAAGAGTGGGTGGGTAAGGGGGAGGAGAAGCGACCAATGGGGCAGCGACGCGTGGCGGTTTGCGGCGCTGTAAAGCGGTCGCGAGAGACAGGAGGCGCGGGTGGTCTTGTGTTACGCGGGTGAGAAAGGTGTGTGCGGGTTACAGGTGGGGTAGGAATTATAGTGGGGCCATAATGTCGGTGATAGTAGGACGTGCGCTTGGGTGATGATACAATTGGGAGGGAAAAGCTGGAGGCGCGGCGTGGCGGGCAGAGGGATCGCGGGAACGGGGTGGGAGGAGCAGAGTGCACCCGAGAATGTACCCCGGTAACTGGCGACGTGACCAGCACACGACATTGCGCCGCTTCATCTGCTCTTAAAAACCCTCGATCAATTTTGTTGATGTGTAGTGAACCCCACGTGTTCGTCATCAACTCAGGCGGCCACCGTCGCCATTGAAATCCTCCGACTCCGATGAGTTTCATCTTTGAGCGCATGCATATTTGCTTTTTTAGCATCTATGGCACTCCTCTATCGTTGCTCATTTTCACCGTCGATCCCAACACGTGGACCTTCTCCTCGTTGCCGTCCTCACGCTATTACCGATCTTTCCACTGTCCTTAACACCATAGATGAGCTCTTAGAACTATCTTGATACTTATATGCTTGCTGCGGTGGTAGGGTGGAATTCTCGTCAAATTTGGGCTTCTTTTCACCTCTAAAGCCCCGTCGGTCCGGATCCACTTTGTCACTGCGATGTAATTTAAATCGAGTTCATATCGATCGGTTGCACATATGTTCCACTTGTCGGTTATTATAAAGTAAATGGAATTAGAAATATGTGTCCGTGACAAGTAGCTAGGTCTCACACATTAGAAAAATGGCTTTTGAATCGAAGAAAATGGCTTGGCCTCTTCAATGGTGCTGCTGCATGGGGAAGTCGCTAGCAGCCACCACCTCCCAACATGGCTTCAACCATCTTGGAGCATGCGACTCTGTTGGCGCCGCCTACAATGCGACACCGCGACCCCAAGAAGAGCGCTATGGCCATACCAAGGCATGGTCGATGACCGGGCATTAGCTCGCCCACAACACTCGAGCGCCTCTTGTTAGTGATATGCCTTAGAGGTGACCATGGAGATGATTACATCACTACTTTTCGGCTTTTTTATCATAACTAGTTTTTAAACGAAATGTCTTTTCAATACATGATCAACAAATTAATTGTTCGTAGAACTATTTATTCATGTTTTGATATTATTCTAAATTATTCCGATCTTACATCATTATGTAGGAAATTAAGATTTATAAATCAACACATGTATTAATTGATAATCATGTGTTCACGGATCATGGATATGAAAATATCAAATCAATAATATGGACACGTATTAGAGAACATGGCGTTAGATTGATCACTATGGGACACTACAAGAATTGTTATTACATCGACTAAAACTACACGTGAATTTCTGTTACTCTGTACTATCTCTCACGAACAATTAAAAGTCATAAACTGTATCAGCGCTCTCATCACGCATTCTATAGCCTTATGCTGCTAGCAAATGGCAGGCACGGTGATGAACGCAACTTACAATTAAGTTCGAAGCATTATATTGCTACTCAACATAATTTATGATGTGGGAGAGATGGCATGGCTAAACTAATACTCTAATTGACAGATGCGGCTTGTCATAGCCCCTGTGAAGTTTTGATGCAAATGTAATTGGAATCCGAGCAAACGTTAAGGAAAGACAATGAGATCTCATAGGCTTGATACATTAGGGAAAATGAACAACTGCACCCAACTAGCCCTTTGCGTGCTAATAATAGTTGTAGAAGACCATACATCATGCGTAGTTTCGGTTTTATTTGTTGATGTTTAGCTATGCAAATATGTGAATATCAGAGCCTAGATACCTAGGAAAAAATATCCATAAATACAAGCAAAATAAGATTTTACCCCTCAATATGGTACCACCAACATGTAAGGTGTAGTAGTACCTTTGGAGTGTGGTACTACCGCTCCTTGGTTGACGATACTACCTTTCCTTCAAACCAGCAATGAAAAATCAGTCCGAGTAAAACAAAAAACCACACAACTTTCATATGAAATGTCCAAATAAATTGAAATTTGAACCAAAGTAAGATCATAACCTTAGGAGCCTAAAACAATAAGAAATCTTGCAAGATCACAAGAAGTTTAGGATCTTTTGCCTCTCAAAGCTCTATTGTGGCAAAACCGGGCTTAAACCACAAAATGAACCAACTCTCAAATTGAGATTCCAAATCACTTAAAACTTGGTTAAAAGAATAGTAACTGAAGAAGTAAGCTCGACCTAGACTAAAGGAAAACATAACCTAGAAGATCTAAATTGTGCCTAAGAGGGACTCGTATAGAACGTAATCCTATCCTTAGCCCAACCAACCCTCCAACTATAAAAGCCCCCAAATGATATGCAAAACATGAATCAAAAGCAAAATTAAAGAACAATACACAAAACCTTCATCGCATCGCTTGACGGTGAGATGTAGTCAAAGGAGTAGAAGTTGAGCCAAGTTACATCCTATGATTGATAGCTATCACCAGATACTGGAATAAAGAAGACGAAGACCCAAAAGCTCCAAAACTGTGGAGTTCGCCCAGTCGATCGACCACCATCATCGGCCAAGATGACCATTGAGGCCGGTCGGTAGCGAGATGAACAATGATGCGATTGCTCCCTAGGTCTTAGACTGCAGTGTTGCACACTTAGTATCTGCTTTCTCATATAATGCCTATGCCACAGAAAAGAAGTATTTGTGTCTCGGATAGGGGTTAGTAAGAAATGACATGCAAATCCAGTCTCGTGACACATGACAAGCAAAAATACTATGATCCAAAGTGAGAGATAGAAAATAAACATTCAATGCTCATATAAACATAAGCAAACAATTTTGAGTATGCACAAGAATAAACATAGCATGGCAATGAGCAAAACATGAACACTACATGTTAGAGAGATAAAACAAGATCTATATATACCTATGGTAGACATTAAACCAAATGAGCAACAAATCACATAGCATAGCAATCACATAATCAAACACAAAGAATGTAAGAAATGCTATATCAAAGCTCATCTATCCATAATTAGCTATACCACTTGTATGACCAACACCATGTAAGAATAAAAATATGTCCATGAACAAAACATGCCTAAATTATGCTAACATGGAACAAGATCAATGTATAATAACATAGATATTTAATGGAAACATAGATATCTAGAGCAAGATATCACAAAGGTATGATAGTGAATATATCAAGGTAACACATGCTCACAATGACAAAGCCAAGCTCATATATACATGGAAATCATGATTAAAATCCTAACCTATGTACATATGAGCAAGCAAATTGCTGACAAATGATGAATCTGGATTAGCACATGCTAAAGACAATATGCAAAGCTTATGTACCCACAGTTGATATCTCACAATACCAAGTATAAAAAATATGACATAAAAAATCACACAAATATATGGTATACTGATATCAAGCAAGCGCATGATTACATAAAGTACAAACAAGAACATGAACAAGATATTGCTAGAATAATGCATGCTCAAGAAAATAAAACTCATATATCCACAAAACATGAACAATTAGATAGCACAGGGTTATACAAGCTAAATACACATAAAAGCACGACAAGAATGTGATATAAGTAATGCATGCCAATATGGTATAAGAGAGCACATGGATATAAAGGCATGAGGGTATGAGATAGCTCATAAAGTAGGTGAAGATGCCAAATGTAAAATCATATGCCTCTTGGAGGCCATCAAAGAGAGTGGAGAACCATCCAAGTTATAATCATGCGATGAAACAAAAGATCGAAATCAATTAAGTTATTATTCTCTATCTCGTGTCCTGGTACTTACACATGGGAAGAAGAAGATGCCTAAGTTTTAGATCCCAAAGGGTTAATAAGCAAATACTTTGAAACCTAAAGCTTGGACACACCACCACTAGAAGTAATTGTATTCTTATATGAGTTAGCATAATGTATTAGATGATTCATGCAGGAAGATCTATTCTTGAAGGCACGCTACAAGTGGACAACTCGATAAGGAAAACAAATGCTATATCTAGAAAAGAATGATAATCTTACTTGAAAGCATCATAATGAGAATTAACAAATGCACCAAAAGAACTCACAAATCCTCACCATGGGTGCACACCTCGATGGAGAAAATGAGATCCATCACTTGAGAAATGGTGAAAATCTTTCCTTAGGACAGCACGTGGATTAAAATCAAAACCATAATAACTAAGTCTACGGCACCATCCAACACCACTAGAAAATGTGTCAAAGAAGTTATCAACAAAGAGAGCCCTCATGGTAGGCTCATGAGTGTTCATGCTATGAGAAAAACTAGCACACTTAGAGACTTATAAGCATTGTCTCGGCGCATGCGTTTGGCACGTCGAAAGCAAAAGTCTACATGTTACTCATCATTCTCACAAAATAAGTAATGGTGTAAAGCTCTACTAAGAGACACAGGCTAGAAGGACAAAGAACTATTCTTGATCAAAGGAGAAGTCACTTGGGACAAATATGAAGACCTCATATCTATACTAAGTCCATACATGTCATGAGATGGACGATGTGTGTTCCTAAAATCTTGACGATGAACTCGATGCTCGCGCTTGACATGGCAAAAGCAAAACTCAACAGTGTATCTATCCATTTTACAAAAGGTACAATAATACTTCTCTTTGAGAGATATAATATCATGTGAGAAAAAACACCCTTGTCTTTGGAAGTCTTTTGAACAACACCGAAAGAGTCACAAGAAACATCACTAGCCAAGGAAGAACTATCCAAAGTAATTGGCACATGTGCCAAAATCAATAGACTCATGCTCAACACTACAAGAATTCAACTCTGATTACAAAGAAGTTAGGGAAATCTTCAAAACATCAACCTCAGAATGAAGGCAAATACAAGAGTCATATGACTTAGCACTCATATCATAGCACACTTTCTCCAAGACTCAACTTTCTCTCTCAAAGCAATGCAAGATGTACAAGAGAATGAAAATGCATGGTTAATGTGCATAGAATGCAAAACATCAACATTATTTAATAATCTAGCACAATTCTTGTAAGAGAGTAAATTATCATCAAGCAATTTCTTAGTTTCTAAGCACATGCTAAGAGGGCTAGACTTAAGCTCATCAATTTTAGCTTTAATATTATCTAATTGTCCAAACAATTAGAAAAGATTAAATTCTATTTTTCATTTTCATCTCTAGAAAGTTCAAGTTGTTTTATACAAGTGGAATGAGTCAATTTTAGCTTCTCAATTTTAGCAAGCAAGTTAGCACAAGAATCATATTTATTTCTAGCCAAGGTTCTAAAATTGCCTATTTTAAATCTGGCACAATCAAGCTCATGGTGTAAGGCAACATAAGAATCATATGGCATAGAAACTTTTGATTACAATAATTTATTTTCAAATTTCAAGTATACAAGAGAATTCATAATTCTTTTCAAGTATACAAGAGAATTCATAATTCTTCATTATCCACAAGCAATTCACTTTTCTTAATAATTCTCCATATCCACAAGCAATTTACTTTTCTTCATCTCGAGAATATTCACAAAATTGTCAAGAGCATAAATTCTTAAATCTAGAGAGATAAGATGATCAATGAGTTTCTCCTTGCTCATCTTGCTTAGCTTGAGTCGAAAATCATCCCCGAAGAACTTCTAATTATCATCCTTTATGCTCGCTCCACACAAGCCATTGGGTTCCTTCTCCAGCCATGCCACACATAATACAATCAATTCCCATCCTCTTTGTCAAATTATTTAAGGAAAACGTAGCCCTCCCTATGTCATTGGCCAAAGAGTCACAAGAAGAAGAATCAAAAGACTCACAAGACCTCGCACTAGCCATCATGCTTATGATCGGTTAAGATCAATTAAAGAGCAAACATTGCTCTGATACTACTTGAAGGACCAAGAATGGCTACTAGAGGGAGTGAATAGGAGTCAACCCAATTAAAAGCTTTTCAAAATATTTTCCTCAAAAGAGTTTAAGACTCTTCATTTTAAAAGTGTTTTAAAGCTATGCAAATGTGTGAATATCAGAGTCTAGACACCTAGAAGGAAATCTCCAAGAAAAATAAGGTTTTACCCTTCAGTGTGGTACTACTACCATGTAAGATATGGTTCTACCTTTGGAGTGCGGTGTACTACCACTCCTTGATTGGTGGTACTACCTTTCCCTCAAATCAGCACTGAAAAATTAGCCTGACAAAAACCAAAAATCAAACAAGTTTCACATAAGAGGTCCAAATGACCTAAAATTTTAACCAACGCAAGATCACAACCTTAGAAACCTAAAACAACAAGAGATCTTGCAAGATCACAAGAAGGTTGGGCATTTTGGCTCTCAAAGCTCTGTTATAGCAAAATCGGGTTCAAACCACAAAATGAGCCAACTCTCAAATCGAGGCTCCAAATCACTTGAAACTTGGTATACACCTTCTCTTTTGACGGCTCCTTGATCATCTGGACTTTAGATCCTCTTGAGCATAGCCCAATTGCTTGACCTCTTGGACCTAAGCTCTCCTAATTTAGTTATAGTCCCGTTCGCTTCACCGCGATGTAGCTATGGAGTCCTACAACTAATAACAACAAGCAAACCGTTATATAGCACTATACGATACACAAAATCATTAATTGACACAATTAATCTATATAATATACCATGCAAAATGTATGGACCTAATAAACGACACCTGTGTTGTGCCCACACTCAACCAACTCAGCTCAAAACCTCCAAGGTCTATCAGACCGCCTTCACCTCGGTCGATCTAACTGCCACGGCTGGTATGACTACCAACCAGAGGCCGGTCATACCGCCATCTCCCACAGTGAAAACACACTCATAGGAAAAAAGCTACTGCCAACTAGAATCCCATCATACTGCAACCCTGCTCTGACCGCCATTTAAGTCTGATACTATCGCACCTAGTTAGTTGGTCAGACCATGAATCCCATTTTGGTCTAACCGTCGCTCCTCGGTCGGTCTGATCACCAGATTGCCCCTAGCTGGTATGACCGCGGTCGTAATGCTGGTCATACCGCTAGCAATACAAGTAACTAAAAAATTACAAACTCTCAAAAATCAAACTCACACTCAGCAAACTCTTTGAACCAAAAGTCAATTACTCATTATAACTATAGGGTGACCTCCACATGGTTTCACATATATACAAACATGTTTAGCTCAGTAATTAAGCTCCATATCCCTGAGCATGCTTATGAACGATAGCTTCGCTCAAAAAAAGGATCGTAACGGGGGTAGCACAATATGCTAACCGTTATGTAGTTTAGACAAATTTTGGCAAAAATAGTAGGTGTGCTTACAAGCTTACTCTACCTAGGTTTGTTGTAGGTATGAAACCCAAACACAAGTAAGGGGTGGATGTCGGCCGTTTTACGGGCCGTCGTCCAAGAGAATAAAAATGATACGGGAATTTATATAAGTTCTAGGGTCTGAGAGGACCGTCCTATTCCTGTTGATGAGCCTACGGGGGTCACCTCCGAGGAGGGAGCCCCAAGGGCTCACTAGTTTGAATATGCTTCTTTATTGCTCATAAGAGCTCAAGAGAGCCCCCCTCTAAATGAGGAATATATTAGGTATTTATAGGCTCTTGGACCTGTACAAATAATCGGAATGCCCCTTGGGGGATAGCTACCCTATGAATACAAGTGGGGTATAGTTGTTCTTTCTAAGCGTAACTGCATTTCTTTGATCTATAGGTAGGTGTCTTTTGTAGAGTGGGGCCGTTAGTGTAGAAATAAACTATTACTCCAACAAGGTATACGATTTAGATTTCAAGTTCGAATCCGTCCTATGCTGAGGCTAGTAAATATTAGATAAATTAGTAATAAATTAAAAGAAAAAGAGAAGAGACAAAAAAATTCACTATTCGTAGCAAATTACGATTACACATACTTGTTAGCTTAGTTTGCATCGAAAATCTCCCCAAATTGTTTCTAGTTAATGTTATGTTTTCTAAATACGTGGAGCTCTATGAGAAATTATGATTGCACATAATTTTGGTGTTATTGAAATCTAACATGGCCAAAACGTCGCTAAAACAGTGTTGTTTGGATTTTGACCAATCTAGAGTCAAACAATTTGCAAAAAAAAAAAAAATTCCGATGAACATGCCAAAGTTGAAAAGCAACTAAGGATTTTATAGATACGCAAAAGCAAGCTCAGGTTACAGTACAATGCTACGATTACGATTCTTCTTACTACTACTAGGACTCCCTACTGCTAAGAACTCCTGCTAGGACATTTAGGATTCCTACCAAGAACAACTCCTCGTACTATCAGGATGACCAGGACTCATCACCCTCCTAATGCTTATTCTCCCATCTGTAGCATCATTGCCGGCCTGTCCTGCTGCAGCTGCTGCAACAGGTGAAGTGCCGCCGTCGAAGAAGCACTCGGCGAGCTTGTTGGTTTTCGATCTGTAGAAAGCTGTCGAAACATACAGATGCTGGCGACGAAGCATCTAGGGCGATCGCCATGATTGATAGCTCGCTTGCCTGCCGGGCATCCTAGGCTCAGAGCGCACGGTGGCAGCACGATGGTCGATCACCTGCAGCAGCGTAAGCGACATTTCTTAGCTACAAAAACCGGAAGCGGTGCCCTGAGGAAGCACCTGGACAGCTTCCTGATCTTCTTCAGGAAGGCATATATTGGTGCAGATGCCAACGATGCATGAAGCAACTGATGATCAGGGTGATCACCCCTAGCTCACCGATCGAGCTAATGGATTTCTCGATTGGGTCTGTCCCTGAGTTTTGGCTTAAAGTAGTTCAAGCTCGTCTAATCCGAAGACAAGAGCGCACGGTTATGGCTTTTGGCTGAAAATTTTGAATTTTGGCTGTTTACGGTACAGATTACGGAAAGATAGATACTCATTTGCGATTTTGGCTGATATAGATGTTAAGCTTTTAACGTGTACTACGTTTAACTTGTAAACTCCATCTTGAAAAAATTACTCTATTTAAAAGTTAGGTACTGTAGCGGCTTCCAAAAACCGACCGATTTGTGGCCTGAAGAACATGCCCTAAGTAGTGCTAAAAGCCTTGAAACATCTGCACAGAACGAGGAGCCGAGGTTTGTCCATTGCCTATTTTCTTCGAGAAATCAATGAACATCTCAGGCTCTTCTAAGCACGGCCTCAACAACACTACTTAGGCACCATAGCACACGACAAATTCTTCTTGTATCAGTGCATGTGCAAGTATGAATGAACCTTACCTCATTAAAAGCCATATGCATCTACGTGTCTGTTCTTTTTTGCTACAGTTTGTGGCTTTTAGCGGATCCATTGCCGGGCCATTGAAAGTCATCGGGTTCGTTGGTAACAAAATGGACCATTGCCGGGCCAATCAAGCCCAAGAAAAGTTTCACAATTACAGTTGCAAACTTCACAATTAAATCCCCTAAGGCCCGTTCGTTTCGGCTTAAGCTTCTAGCTTCTGGCTTATTTTTTACTATTCATAATTTCGTCTTTTTCTGAACTTTTGGCTTTTTTTGAGCTTTTTTGCCGGTTCTTTTTTTTGCCGTATTCGTTTGCGTTGTTTGTGATAGGCTAACATATTTTTTTTATATTTTTTAATTTTTTTAAATTTAATTATGTTAAATAAGCCTCTGTCAGCTACAGTGTTTTTTCAGCAAGCTACAGTGCTTTTCAGCTATAAGCAACCAAAAATAAGCCAAAATGATCACCACCTAAAAAAACTTCACAATTAACGTACTAATTTTTTAATAGAAAAAAATTAGTAATATTTTTCAAAAGGTGACGATGGCGAGTTGTTAGCTTGCTATATGTGCTCTTGAGGTCAGCGCCGCCGCAAAGAAAAGAATCGAACACATCAGATGCCGCTAGTATTATTGATCTGTGGATAATTCTCGTCTATTACCAATAATAGCATGGGACCTACAGGACATGACCAACTGCAGAATCCAATGCTACTGGATTTGGAACCTACCCTTGACCTGTGACAGAAAGATACTCGATAAGTGACAGAAAGAAACTTATGTGCGGTTTTCGACGATATAAATAAAGTCACTAGAATGTGTACTACAATTAACTTGTAAAACTCATATTAAAAAGATATTCCGTTTAAAAGCTAGTTACTGTAGAAAAATCAAAAGATAGCTTTTAAAAGCTGAAAAGAACAGACCTGTGGATATGGTTTCTACTCTGAATTCAAACGATGTTCTATTTGGAGGAATTTGCAGTCAACCTGTATGCACTTTTTTCCGAGTCTTCAGAAATTCTAACCTACAGTTTAATAATTTTATGGATTTTAGCCTTGTGCGAGCACTAGTACTAGAGGTACAGTAGCAAGTGCTCTACCTCATCATTTTAGTAATTTTGAAAGTACATATATTGGTTAAATTGTTAGTTTTAAATTAGAGTACAATTGAGAAATCTATGAAACATGTACAAGAGTGCGATTGGATGTAGCGTGAATTTTGTTGAGAGGTGCTTCTATGCTCCTCCCGTTCAAAATTGCATAAATTTTGACTACTCAATTGTATGTATCCGTGTCACTTGAATTTTTAAAAGCAACACATCACACATTTTCATTTGGTCCCTTTTCAAACTTCTCCACAGTTTTTTAGCATGAATTTCCAAATTCTCAATTTGAAAGGAGTGTTGTGAGTTGTGACAATTAAGGAATGTTACCATATTAGAGATTGCAACATGCTAATTGTTTTTAGTAACAAGCAACAATAGGTGCAACATTTAGATACAAGTAATTGTCCAATGGAAAGAATGGTCGTAAATAGACATTCGATGGCAGCTATCTAGCTAATTGTGTTGTTTGGCTAGGTCACCATTTTTCACCCATCTCCAAAAAAAAAAAAGCTTACATAACATACCACCTCCCCATAAAAAAAAGAAACTTTTTTCGTGTGAACACTAGACACAATCCTTATGTACAGCGATCTTAGCTAATGATCTTATTTATTGTATTAAAATGTGTACCATTTTTGTTCATTTTTAGGTCAAATTTGAATATCTAGTTTGGAAACACTTTAACAAACACATCAAATAGACTACACACTCCCAACACTTGCGGTAAATGCAAAAAATCCTACCAGCTTCCTATAAAAATCATCGTGCATTTTCCTGATACCCCCTATTGTTTTTGTATTTCCATACAACTTGTTTTCATAAAAAAAAAATGATTCATCAGGTCCTCTATGTTTCTAATTGTACCAATCAGATGAGCTTCTCTTATCGTTAATATAAAAATTGACATAGCAATAACGTTTGCTATTCTTCAGTCAACTACTTATTTATGCCAAGAAATCGATCGAATTTCTAACCTCAGATGCGCATTGAGTTCACGTCAGGCTTTGATCATGTATTCAACTATATTATTTCGACCATGTTCGACTTTGACCATGACTGACTTTGATCATGTCAAACTTCGACCATGTCCAACTACGATCACATCCGGCTTCAACCACGTCAGCCTTCGAGTACGGTCTTTTCGACCACGGCAGAATGATCATGCCAGGTAATCGGTAAGCTTCGATCTCGACCAGCGAACTAGTCGTAGCTACAATACTTTTTGATGGTCATAACTACAATATTTTTTCATGGTTGTAGCTACAGTTCCTTATCTGTGGTCGTAGCTACAATAATCGGTCGATAGTCAAAGACTTTTCTGGTCAATAATCAATAGTCATTGCCTTTTGTGGTCGATACTCAATACCTAGACTTTGCGGTCGAAAGTCGAAGACTTTGTGATTGGTTGTCGTTGGCTTCACGGTTTGTACTCATAGACTTTATGGTCGATACGAGTGCTTTAACTCTTATTATCTTTGAGTATGTTGAGTACTCGTGTTAGGCCAGCGCTATGACTGGTTGGTGCATGGTTTGATTCTTGTCTATGGATAGACGAGGATGTGCTTCGAGTGTGTGTGCTGATGTCGGTCAAGTTAGGAAGAACTTGTGCCGGGCAAACTTTCTTTGATCTTTGCATGTGCAGGTGGACATAGAGACGATCATGGTCGGTGACGAGGAGAACTGAGACTAGGATGAGGAAGTCTGAGGTCCAAGCGGTTGAGGATGTCATGCGAGGAGGTCGGGCTTACGCTGGAGCACGTGGAGATTAAATGTGGTGGTGCGTGGAGAAGATACAGGAGGTGTGGTCCTGAAGGATTCAACATGTGAGGATGATGCGTTGAGAAGATACGAGAGATGTGTTCCCGGAGGCTTCAACATGTGACATGGATGAGACGTGATAAAGATACAGGAGGTGCTGTCCTGGAGGCTTCATCACGTAGTGAAATTGAAAACGTTATGGAAGAATTCCATAACGGGAAGGATTAGAGATTGATTAAAACCCGTATTTGGAAGGGTTTCGGATCCCTTGATTTGAGAAAAAGATAGGATTTCATGTTCTTGTTTGAGTCGAACACAGTTTAGGGTTCTAGCATATAAAAGCAGGTAGATGTTAATAGTTTTAGCCATGGCTTTGAGGAGACCTTTTGTGCTAGAGTTTTTAGGGGTATCGTGAGGGCGCTTTGTAGCCAAGAACATGACTTAGATATAATAGATCAGATGTATTCCAAGGAAGAAAATCGCCACTGACGTTGTCTCGTTATCTCAATCGAAGTACGATGAGTTGTACTGAGCATTGCTTTTCTATGTCCACATCGCTATGCTATCGCATCATGTGATCTACGAGCACAGTGTTATCCTCGGCTTGCTCTCTTTCGAGCAGCTGAAGCTTTCGAGCGGAGGGAGATTTCGACTATGTATAAAGATGGTCGAAGCGAGCGATTAAAGTGTTCTAGCGATCGGAGCGCTAGAGCTGTTGAAATAGTCGAGTGGTTGAGGAGCGGTCGAACGCCGAGCGGTCAGAACCTCCATCGAGCCCTGCACACGATCGAGCGTCTTACGATCGAATTCTATCTCTGTAAATTAGATTGGATTTTCTGTTTGTTTGAGATTTATTTTTAGATACCAAAAAGCGACGCTCCTACGAGATGGACTATCACTTCTTATCGTGAACTTTTTTAAGGGTCTTCTCGCTATCAAACACAAAATCACTAGTACCGTAAACGAAGCGAAAAGTGAAAAACCCCCAACGCAGAACTGATACATAAACCACCTACTCTACAGGGGCCTATATGCAAATGACAACAGAACAGACAGTCGAAGTTGTTATCAAAGAGCCCCCTCTCCGTAGCCCGGAGCCCTTCCCGACGGCGAGAGCGAGAACCAGCTGAGCCAGCCAATCCCGCGACGCGCCGCCTCGTTGTCCTCTCCCACCCCCAAATCCCACGCGATCCCCGAAACCCTAGCCCTCGCCGCCGCAATCTGATCCCGCCGCCGCCTCCGCCTCCGCCCGATCCAGGTGAGCACCGACTCAGCCCCATTACGTGGAATTCAGATCCCGGACGTCTCCGTCCCTTCCGGTCGGAGACCGCGTCGTCGCAGAAGGTTTTGATGTTTTTTTGGGGAGTTGTTTCGATCGAGGGTTGGTCGGAGGTAGCTGGGGCGCTGAAAAATCGAGTTTTTTCTCGTGGTATCCGGGGGCGCTCGGCGATGGTTTCGGAGCTTGGATTGGTTTGAGGAGGTTTCAGATGGGCTCGGATGGGGAGGGTGGCGGCTCGGAGGCCGTGGTGGCGAGGAAGGGGCGGAAGCGGCAGGTGCTTGTGTCCAGCGACTCCGAGGCGGACAAGTTCTACATCTCGACGCGGCAGAAGGCTGACACCGCCGCCGTGGGCAATGCCTGCGCCGGCGGCCGAGGTGGTGGTGATACGTCAGGGGAGAAGGTGGTGGTTGTTGGTCCTGAGAAGCATTCCGGGCCTAAGTCTACTGAAGGAGATGGTTCAGACAAGAATAAGGGATATGAGCTGAACAGGAGTAGCTCACAACCTGATCCCAAGAGGATCAGAATTGAGGCTGTCCATGGTGGTGGTGGTGGAAACGGTGGAAGTGTATCCAAGGTTGGACCTGGTGGGAAAATGCTGCGCCCAGGGTTCCCAAAATGGCGGTTTGAGAAGCCGGAGGTAAGGGCAGGGAGGGTTCTTGATGAGAAAGGTGGGGCGGAGATGAAGGCAAGCAGTGGCTCAAAGGTGAAGGAACCCCTGAAACATGAAAAACGGATGCTGTTGAAGACTGACCAGGGCAACTCGGTTGACTCTGGCCGACAGGAGGTTATAACGGTTCAAGGAAAAAGTGGTGTTTTAAAGATCCTGCCGAAGCACAATAAGGTGGTCAGGGAAACCGGTGATGGCATTCTGCCGAGGAAGACTAAGGTAGATGGGGAAACTGGTGATGGCAAGATTCTACTGAAGAACACTAAGGTGGAGGGGGCCGGTGATGGCAAGATTCTGACAAAGGGTGGCATTTTAAAGCTCCTGCCGAAGAACAGTAATGTGGTCAGGGAAACCAGTGGTGGCAAGCTTCTTACCAAGAATGTGAAGGTGGATGGGGAAACTGAGAATGGCAGGATTCTGATGAAGAATAGTATGGTGGATGGGGAGACCAGTGATGGCAAAATTCTGACAGAGAATACTAAGGTGGGCAGGGAAACTGCTGATGACAAGGTGCTGACGAAGAACTGCACGGAGGATTTAGAAACTGGTGCTGGCAAGATTCCGGTGAGGAACACTAAGGCGGATGGGGAAACCAGTGATGGCTACGGACAAGATAAGGAGAAAAGTGTCTTGGATGTGTCTCCAAAGCAGAATGCAAATGGTGAGAAGAGAATTACAGAAAAGCTAGTCTCTTCCATCATATTGAGGAAAAGTGATCCAAGTGTAGTGGGAGTTTCTTTGGGCCAGAGAATGAAACAGCAAAATTCAAAGGCGCAACTGAAGGTCTCCTCACTAGGCCATCATAGGCCCTCACCGAGTCTGAAAGATGAGAAAACTAAATTAGGTGAACACAAGAATGAGAAAAAGAGATTACTTGAGCATAAAGATTCACCAGAGAATTTATCCAAGAAAGCAAAATCAAGGGTAACTGATCTGCAAGGTACATCTGGTTCTGCTCTCAAGAAGCATGTCATGAAGAAGCCAAGGGAAGGACCTCGTAACTTAATTAAGCAGAAACTCAGGGATCAGATAAAGCACATGCTTTTAGATAATGGATGGAAAATTGATCTAAGGCGTAGGAAAAGCAAAGATTATGAAGATTCCGTGTATGTTTCTCCACAAGGAACTGGCTATTGGTCAATCACTAAGGCTTATGCTGTGTTCCAAGATCAGTTTAAAAATCAACATGATGAGAAGCATGCAGGTTGTTCATCTGAACTTAATAATCTTGAACCAGGTGTAGCAGATGCTTCCTGCCATGCCATATCGAAGGATGATCTAGCAATGCTACAAAGGAATGTGCTGAAAAGAAGGACCAGGAAAGAACTTCATGCTGCTGAAAAGAAGTATGGGGACAACAGAAGCAGAAACTTAAAAGATACCTTTGCTGGTAAAAGTTCTAGAAACAAGTATCAAAGCAACGTAGATAGGATGAAGATCAAGCATCGGAGATGTGCGCTTCTTGTCCGTGGTAGTACTCATAATATGGTAGGCGACATGGATGACTATATTCCTTATCAATGGAAGCGGACTGTTTTATCATGGATGATAGATCTGGGAGTCGTTTCTGAAGACATGAAGGTCAAATACATAAATAAGAAGGGAACGCAGGCAAGGTTGGAGGGTAGAATTACTAGGGAAGGTATTTACTGCGGATGCTGTTCTGAGATTCTCACAATTGCAAAGTTTGAACTTCATGCTGGTTCGAAGGAGCAGCAGCCCTATGCAAACATTTTTCTAGAAGATGGTTGGGTTTCATTGTTGCAATGCTTACATGATGCATGGGAAAAGCAAGCACGATATGAAAAGAAGGGATTTTACAAGATAGATCCTGGTGATGATCCGGATGATGATACTTGTGGCATTTGTGGTGATGGTGGTAACTTGCTCTGCTGCGATTGCTGTACTTCAACTTTTCACTTGGCTTGCTTAGGGATCAAGGTGAGCATACACATATATCATGTGCAGGAGCACTCATATTATTATTTTCTAATAAATATAGAGGAGAAAGCACATCTCTCTCGTTAGTTATTGCAGAATACAGATCCTATGAAAATACACCATTTCCCAACACATTTAGGCACTGTTTGCGGTTATTGTGCTGTGTGGTGCTTAGTTTTAAAGCTGCTTTGAAAAGGAAGTTGAAAAAAAGTCTATTACTCTGTTTGGTAAATCAGATTAAAGTCAGATAATCTCTGCTATCCAATGGTTGTCTTCTCACATTTCATCTTTGCAACTTGATTATGAAAAAAAACAGCTAGCCAAACACCCACATATCTAATGTGGCTCAACCAGATGAGATTATCATAATCCAGTGATGCCAAACGGAGCCTTAGATTAACAATTATCTGAACATTGGTGTAAGCATTATATGGGAAATGCTAGCTATAACTAGCCATGTTATAGCCTTCCACTTGATTTGACGTTGTCGGTTCTTTTCAAATATCTGTTTGCTAGGATGATATGCTAATCTATTTATTTTGCTTATATCTTTCTCAGAATGTCAATTCGTATGTTGTCACATGCTTTTACGTTGATATTAATTTTGTGCGAACTGCCTCTGCAGATGCCTTCTGGAGATTGGTATTGTCGTAGCTGTATATGTAGGTTTTGCAGTTCTGCCCAAGAAAGGACATCATCCTTCTCTGAGTTACTTTCTTGCCTGCAATGTTCAAGGAAATGTAAGGCTCATGATGCGCAAACCTCTCTCTCTCTCTCTCTCTCTCTCTCTCTCTCTCTCTCTTCTCGGTCTCTCCCCTTCCCTTTCTCTTTCCCCCCCTCTCTCACACACACACGCACGCACGCACGAGCTTGTGCACTTGGGCAATGTCTTAAACAATATTGTTGCAGATCACCAAGGTTGTGCACCTGGAACTGGTGGAGACTCTGTTTGTACCAAACCTGGTACCTCGATTGATTGCTTTTGCAGCCCAGGATGTAGAAAGGTATGAAATGCTACTTGATTCTTTTTTATTTTTATTTTTTGCGATGATCTTATTTGGTATTTGCCCACATCTTCGAGAGGTGCTGGAATATATAGATGTGGACCTGGACACTTGGTTATGTGCCCATTAATCTAGTGAAATGATGTTTTTGGTTGCTTCTGTATGTTGGGAATATATCACATATGAATCTCCCAGAGGTGCTGGAATGTATACATATGATATTATCCTGTTTGCAATCTACAGCTATGACAAATCTCTTGCATATTGCATCCCCATATCTTGCAGTATCTCCAGAATATGTAATTACGGTTCCACAGGCTGCCACTTTATCTATACTTCCTATTGTTGAATGTCTTAGGTTGATGCATTTTGAGTTTTATAGTTTGTTCTTGACATTTTATATTTTCTTGGCTATCATATAGAAATTTTTGTCATCAGCATTGTCATCATCTTGTCAATGTTGCTTCTTTCTAACATGGATGGCCAGATTCATACCCTTCAGGGGTTCTATTGATGCACAATATCAATAAATCTCCAGCATGTTTGCAACTGAAGCATAATATCCACTAAATCTCTGTTGTGCTAATAAAATATCCTATAGCATTTAGTTGTCCAACATCGTATCAACCTATGAAACTTGCGCTTACTGATGACATGAAATATCTCAATTAGTGGTAGCTAATGTCTTGACGAAAATATCGTATTTCTTATTCTTTAGTTGATCATGTTCATTTTGATTGTTGAAATGCATGGACAGTAAGGCTATTCTGTTCTTTGAAACAAAACAGATTTGTAAACAACTCAAAAAGCTTCTTGGGGTAAAGAATAATATGGAAGCTGGATTTTCCTGGAGTCTGGTTCGCTGTTTTGCTGATAGTGAGGCTGCACCCCCGAAAAAGAAAGCGCAATTGATACATTGCAGCTCCAAGACAGCTGTTGCTTTCTCAGTTTTGGATGAGTGCTTTCTGCCACGCATTGATGAGAGAAGTGGGATTAATATAATTCACAATGTCGTATATAACTGTGGGTAAGTATGCTGTTGCCTTCTAGGTTTATCACAAGAATCAAAATGAATGAAATGCATCCCACCTGGCTATATGTATGATTTTCGAGAACTAGCTGCACTTAGAATGGAAGTCCAATTCACTTGGAAGCTAGAATGTTAATATGTTATTTCCTTAACCTTCACTGTTAGTCCAAGTCATACATTTTGGAAAAAGATTTTAGTTTGAATCTGTAAGAGCATCTCAACATAAAAAGTTTTAGCATTCCTAAAACTGTCATTTATTCTGTAATATGCTATGGCAGGTCAGATTTCAATCGTTTAAATTTTAGTGGCTTCTATACATTTATTCTGGAGCGGGGCGATGAAGTAATATCCGCGGCAACTGTAAGGTAAACTTTTGTGTCCATATGCTGTTAAACTTTAGTTAGATTAATAAGTTTTTGTGTTAGCATGTGGGCCTTAGCCATCCCTATCTCATGTTCTGTCATGATTATTCAACCTAAATTTTCCCTGCAACATATATATCCTGAAATTTGTGTTTGGGATGAGCAGTTAATCATCTATTGTTTTTGAAGTTTGGCTTGCAATTGGACTTTTGATTTCCCAAGAATTTGATATATTTGTTCCTCATTCATGCTAAGACCAACTGCTACCCATGATGGCATGATGCATTAGTATTTCACAACCTACACACTTGCCCCTCTCTTCTTGTTGTTCTGCATTTATCAATATTAACATAATTTCAGTCCTAAAATTCTTAATTTGTTTTTCTGCATGAATCAGGATTCATGGAACTAACTTAGCGGAAATGCCGTTCATAGGCACAAGGGGCATGTATAGGCACCAAGGGATGTGCCATCGACTACTCAATGCAATTGAATCGGTAATGACATTTGTTTTCTCATTTCTGTTGCACAACCATATGAATACTGGCTTGTGGTTGTTTGCTGTCCAGTGTTTTTTTTCCTTGTGTGAGTTCAGATTTCTTGCTTTATGGTCTCGAAAGATATCTACCCTGTTCTATTCCAGTTTACCTTCATGTAGGCTAATGATGTTTTCAAAGATTCCTCTGTGTAATTGTATAAACAACCCTAGTATGTTTGCTGAATTGATTTTGTTCATCTAATTATGGGACCAACATGTATTTGAGTCTTTCCTCAAATAATTTGAATTTTATGAGACCTGCAATCTATACTATAGTATGGTCACTGAGTGCTGAATTGACTGGCATGTCGATTAACACGTAATTATTCTGCAATTATGTGTTATAGGTAGGGATCCAAATCCTGGCGGTAACATGCCGTTACCTCCAGAAACCAGAAATCCCGGTGGGTACCATGAGTTCTTTTTATCGGTGAGAGTATGCTATTTTGAGCTGTTATTAGTTGTTTTGAACTCTACTTGCTAATATATATTGTTGGAAGTTGGAAATTTGAAAGAAAAATGAGAATGAAATGAGATGTCACCAGGATTGGACTGGTAACTGCTCGGTTACCGGCTACCAGTCAGGTCCCGGGATACTTCTCCCGAAAGGGTTATGAAACCCTGGGTATAGGTGAACATTCTTATATTTTTTAGAATTGTTATGTATTGCTCAATGTGCAAAATGTTATAGGTATTCTGAAATTGCATTAATGTACCTTATGTTTTGTGAGGGAAAGACGTGTTGTAGTAAAGAATGAGGTGTAGTTTCAGTTTTAGTTGTTGATGTTCAGCAGAAGGTATCAATAAACTGACTTTCATACTTAATTGCTTACTTACCATGTCAAGCTTTAGTCTTGTGTTTGACTTAAACAAACTAGATTCTATGTTATCAAACCAAAAGTTTTTCTGGGTAACTGGATATACCTTTATACTGTTTTGTTTTCAGTCTTTTCACATGAATTTCTAACTGTTTTGGGGTTAATTTTATTGTTTTGTAGGCCCTTTGCTCTCTCAATGTTCGAAGACTGGTAATACCTGCCATACCTGAATTGCAGAACACTTGGACTACAGTTTTTGGTTTTAAGCCAGTTGAACCTTTCAAGAAACAAAAATTCAAGTCTGTGAATCTCTTGATTATCCATGGTACTGGTCTTCTAGAAAAGTGTCTGCTGCCAACAGGCACAGTGAATCGACAGATCTCTGCTGGGACAGGTGAAAATAACATACTATTCTGAGAATAATTTCTCTAATTATCTTGTTAAAGAGTACTGTAATGCTGTAGTTTTATATCTCAGTAATGCTCTGCTGTTCATGCAGTTAATGCTGTTGGATGTGATAAGATGGATGCTCAAACATTTGGTGAAGCAAATGGATCCCTGATACCTGTTCATGCTTCTCGTAAATTTGCTGTGGTTGGTGATCTTGAAATTAAGGATCACGAGAATTCGTGTGCTTTAGTTGGGAGCTCCGCAGGATTGACATCCAACCTGCCTCCTTCCCCGGAAGAAAAAACACCAGAAAGGACTTTTCCATTATCCATAGATCATGTTAATTTGCATGCAGTTCCAGGAGTTGGTGAAGATAACATGCAGTGCAAGGCTGAAACTGACAATACTCAAGTGAAATATGCAAAAACAGATGGAATATTGATTGCTGAAAACATTTTTGCAGAACAGAAGCCTGGAGATAAATCTAATTCCAGTTATGCATCTGCTATTCCAGTGACAGTGGATCTGTGTTCATGTTCATCTAATGAGCTTAGGAAAGTTGAAAATTGTGCATCTAGTGAACTTCCTGTTGAAGCTGTTCCCGTAAGAGATGAAAGTGAACCTAATCTGAACTCCAATTCCATCTCTGGCCGCTTTGCTAATCATGAATATAAAATGTCTTCTGCGGATCCTATTAATACTAAAGTTCATTTAGTCAATATGCATCGGAAGCCTGATAATCATGAGTGGAAAACTGTCGTTGCTGATGGTGATATTCAAAGCTCAATGGAAGTTAAAGGTTTGGAAGATATAACTGATACAGTAAATGGAAGACCAGTAGAAGTCTATACAACTAAAGACACTAAGAATGCTGTTGCTGCTACTGAAGATCAAAGTGTTTCTGCAGTATGCAGTTTACCTTGAAGTATCAATGGAGAGATCTGTTCAACAAAAGGATGAGGTTGTCAAGGACAAAGCTGGCTCACTTTTTCCAGATTCGAAATGTTCGTCTGTTAGTAGAATCATGCTGGTGAAGTACAATGAAGCAAAGTCTGTTGAAAGTGATAAGATTGAAATGAAGGACACAACTATTGAAGTGGGAATCACAGTTGAGAGCTCCAATGAAGCAGGAATAACAGTTTCTGCACTTGACATGTCAAATGACATATGTGGTGAAGTTATGGCTAAGCCTACTCTAACTTGTGGGGAGGGTCAACTTCATGGAGAGGATAAAATATACAGTAATAGCATGGAAGATGACATAGCTTCCAGAGAACATGTTAATGCATGAGCTTTGTATTTTCTGCTACAAAATGCTGAAGGTATTCTTCTAGAGAAGGCAGTCAATTTACATTTGAGCTTATCCTATGATAATTTACATTCTTTACAAAATCCACTTCTGGCTGCAAATATGAGAGTTTCACACTCACATCTATGACATAAACACTTGAGCCATGCAAAAAGGTTTTTTAGAACTTGACATACAACAACAAAAAGTTGATCCATGAAATATATTCTGATGTTTTTTTATGTAGGTTAATCACTATAAGTGCATTATGGTTGCCATGATTTATATGCTTCTGTTGTAGCAGCAATCTTGAGAAAGTAGACTGCATGTGCCATTGCGTTTACTTTAACAGAATCAGGAAAACTCTTGCCCATGTAGATGATGTTGTAGTAAACTAATAATCAGGTGTAAAGGCAGGTATTAGCCATGAAAGATGTCAGTTCACTCAGTTGTTACAAACAGGATCCAACATAGTAGTGGAAATCAGACAATCGATAGATACTGAGATGAAGATACAGTTTCTATGACTCAGTTCTATTTTTAGACATTTTAGACCACCTTTTACTTTATGTTCCACACCAATTTACTACTGGTTATTCTAATCTATACAACTTTCTTTATCAGTGACCTTAATATCGCTAGGAGAAAAGGACTAACAATAAAATCCTGTTTGAAAATCCCTTTTCCAGTTTTCTTCGTCATTGACATGGGCAAGAACATACGAAGAGCACAAGAGGATTGTAATGTGATTAATTTTAAGCAAACCTGCGAATTGTTAGTTATTTAGTTATTGGGTATGACTTTAATTAGTAGGAAAATAAAATTAGCTAGACATCATCTGGTGTAATGGGATGGGAGTTAATACTGCCCTAGAAACACATGAAGTTAATATTCCCCTAGAAACACATGAAGCCCTTAGATGATCTGGTGTGATTCTAGTTCCCCGGTAGTTTTCTCATTTTTATTTAGGTTCTGCATTAATCTTTCCTGCACCCTTTTTTTTTCTCATTAAAAGGGACTTTATTGAACTTGCGATCTCTTTGTAGTCAATTGTTTGTTCTTCTTCACCAGTTCTGAACCTAAAAGACTTGTCTTATGCTGACAGTGTGCGGAGCACTAGGGGACGATCTCGTTTTCTGCAAGAAGGATGGCTCAGCTTGTTCTCAACGACGGCTGTAGCGAAGCAACTTGCACTTTGCAGCTGTGGCTCGTCGATGTTTCAGGACTTAGGTTGCTTCGTTGAGGCTGTTGTATGCCATGAAGCTTTTTTTTTTTGAGTAGGCAAAATTAGTTCGCACCAGAGAAGCTCTATACGACCCAAACTGGGTCAATTTTTTTGGTGTACATACATAGATGGGAATTGCGTAAACCCTTTTTGATGCACCTGAAATCTCCCTCTGAAGATGGCCAATAGGCAGGCTTAAGAATGCAGACATATATATATATATATATATATATATATATATATAAACCTTCGCTATCTACCCTGTACATATATATTAAATCCATCATCCTCCTGTGCGTGATTCCCTTGTTGATTCTTCAATTCGGAATTTTAAACGATGATGTGAGCATATTGGCTAAAATGCCGTTAGCGTACGTGCTCATTAGATGAGTACGTGGTACTGTAGTCTTAAGTTGGCTGGGTGCTTGCTTCTAACGCTTGTGTTAAAAAATGAATGAAAATATAAACATATGATGCAGCTTAAAAAGGAGAGGAGAATCGGCTAGAAACTAGCACTAATCCTGTTTGGCAAGTCATAAGTCGGTCGGTTTTTGGTTTTTGCTATAGTACTTAACTTTCAAACGGAGTATTTTCTCCAGACGATGTCTAAGTTAAACGTAGTACACGTTAAAAGCCTAATATCTATACCAACCAAAATTGTAAGTGAGTATCAGTCTCTCTGTAATCTATACCGTAAACAGCTAAAATTCAAAAATATCAGTTAAAAGTTATAAATCACAGCAAAAAAAAAAACAGGCTAGTCGATTGGTAGCTTAAGTTAGGGGTACATATTGTTCGATTAACATATAAATATCAAGAACCAGCAGGCATTCTGGATCTCTGTCCTGAAAATGCCATTATTTTAAGTTTTTGAACATTAGGGGTTAGCCAATCTAAGATATCATGCTTTTTGAGCTGAACTCATCGAACACCCAACCTTGGAAAACAAAGAACAAATGGAGCTCTGGTATGGAAAAAAAAGAAGAAAAAAAAGGAAAAAATAGAGTTCAATGGACTGAGATGCACCTCCTCATCTGGCTAAATCAGGCCCAAGATGACAGTTAGGCAAGCCCGGCAGTGAAGCCCATTGAATCCACAGCCCTAGATCCCACTTCGCATCCTTCCTAGCCGTCCGATCCACAGCACCTAGGGTTCCACCCTCACGCCCACAACTATATAAACGCTCCCCTCAACGCCACCTCCCAACATCCCTGTCCCCCCGCCGCCGCAGCTCACCACCAGCGCACGCCGCCGCCTCCTGCTTTTCTTCCCGCGAGAGCGCCACCACCAGCCGCCGCCATGGTAAGCTCGGCTCCTGTCCTCCCTCTCCTTCAACTGCTTCCTCCTGGTAATCGATCTGACGCGCGGTTGCGGTTCCAGTCGCTGATCGCCGGGGAGGATTTCCAGCACATCCTGCGTCTGCTGAACACGAACGTGGACGGCAAGCAGAAGATCATGTTCGCGCTGACCTCCATCAAGGGTATCGGACGCCGCTACTCCAACATCGTCTGCAAGAAGGCCGACATCGACATGAACAAGCGGTAAAAATCGTATCTCACGGCGGCTCATGTCATGCTTGGGAAGGAGTCTTGATGGCTTCTTCTGCTGTTCATGTGCTGGAATGATGCGTGCTGTTGGATCTTTAGAGGTGTAGAGTGAATGATCAGTGGTGTGATCTGTGGTTAGGTCGTGGCAAATAGGTGGAAACTAGCACATTTGGGTATATAGATTCTTGGGTAGGGGAGCAGCTTTAGATTGGTAGCTTTGGAGAGGTCTAGATTTTTGGTGTGAGTTTTGGTGACTGGTTCTTTGGTCCTTTTTCCTAATGCTAAGTTTTTTAAGGTAATGTTGGCTAGATCTTTTCTAAAGAGTGATCTGTAGTGTGTGAAAAGTGTCGGAGGGAGAATGGTTATTCGGTGGATGGAGTGACATGGTAATTGTAGATGAGATAAGAATTTGTCTGCTCACAGTGTTTGCCGCAAAGATGATTCCCATGGGCTTTTATTCCTTGTATGCTGTTTGGCAAACCAAGCTGATTTCCTTGCAAAGAACAGGGAGGTTTGCTTGGTATGCTCTGATAGTCAAGTGAAAATGTTTGAGGGATGTACATACAATAGGTTGGGTGATGAATGAAAATTCTCTGTGGGTATCTCTTGTTAAGTTAATACTATTCGCTAACTAAGCGAGTTTGCTTGGAAAAAGTAGGTTTGTGGGACTTCCATTGTAAGATGGCAAGAAACCTTTTTCACCAACTTGGCCAGGGACTCGAACAGTCCTAAATTTATTAGAAGTATGGATATGCATGAATCAGTGATGCTGTGATTGTAGAGGCTGAATTTTGTGCTTTGCACTACAGCTGCAGATCTGACTACAAGCTAGAATTATGACTTCGGTTAGTTAAATTTCTGAAGTTGTGTTCATTTTTTGTGTTATAATGTTGCACATGCCATATAGGGCCTGTTCTTTTTGGCTGCGGCTTTTGGCTTTTGGCTGCGGCTTGTGGTTTTTAGGCTGTTTGTACGAGAGATTACAGAGTAACAGAAATTCATATGCAATTTTTGTCAATATAAATGAAGTCAATAAAGTATGTACTACAATTAACTGGTAGACTTTATCTTGAAAAAATATTCCGTTTAAAAGTTAGTTACTGTAGAAAAGCCGAAAAACAGCTTTTAGAAGCTGAAAAGAACATGGCCATAGTGTGTCACAGGTTGTTTCTGTGCAGTAAAGAATCATGGGCAAGAAGTGGTTTAATGTATTGCTTCGATCTGAATTTAGGGCATGTTTGGTTCCCTTGTCAAATTGGGCAAAAGTTTTCTAACTCTACTTAGCAAGTGGCAGTTAAGATAAATAGTGGTGTCAGTAATAGGTTTTTTTTTCTTGGTGGTGATTAGCTTAGTTGGGCTAAGAAATGTAGCCAGAAGATGTGGCCAAATTGATTTTATCTCGTGTACAAGGTTTGGCAAGTGGGAAAATATTGTAGATACCTTCTATACATCATTCATTATTGTTACCTGATTCTATGCTAACTGTTAATCAACTATGTCCAATGCTATTTGAAAAGATTTAGCGAATCACTCAACCATTGCTCAAAACACAGAAGTGAATAGCTTGTGTGACCAATTACAAGGTACTACTCCCATGTTTACAAGTTATCTGAGATGGGATAAAGAACCCAACCACCGATATATATATTTACTATTGGTAGGCAACAGAAGTTTGTGCAATTAAATAATTTTTGTGTCATACTGCAGAATCACTTTTATGGTCACTCGTTTACACCGTTGCTTCTGTTAGAACTCTGACAATTATGTTTTGTGTAGGGCTGGTGAGCTGTCTCCTGATGATATTGAGCGCCTCATGACCGTGGTGGCAAACCCCCGCCAGTTCAAGGTCCCTGATTGGTTCCTCAACAGGAAGAAGGATTACAAGGATGGCAGGTTCTCCCAGGTTGTTTCCAACGCCCTTGACATGAAGCTCAGGGATGACCTTGAGAGGCTGAAGAAGATCAGGTCAGCCCACTGCTTAAATTGACATATTTATTTCATTATGACGACTTTTTTATGTACCACATGGTAAGGCTGCCTTGTTTCTACAATTTGTAACTTGCATGCATAGAGTGCTGTACATGTATACTTTCATGTTCATATTGCATCGTCGAAAAATTCTAGCTTATTTCATCTGTTTTAGTATGATGTTAGTGGCATTCTTAGCAGTCGGGGGAATGAACAATCTCTGGTTGAAGCATATTCATTTGTGCTTGAGACTTTCAACTTCTGTTCACACAAATTGTCTTTCTGCGTGCGTAGATGCACATCCATCTTTCTATGATTTGCATCTAATAACACCTCTCTGTTATTACAGGAACCACCGTGGTCTGCGTCACTACTGGGGCCTCCGTGTCCGTGGCCAGCACACCAAGACCACCGGCAGGAGGGGAAAGACTGTTGGTGTCTCCAAGAAGAGATAAACTCCATATCTTACAGCTTCAGTGTGTCGTAATGATGTGAACCTTGCCCTTCTTGATAGACAGTTTTGTTGGAGGATATTATGGTCTAGGATAGATCATCCGTTGCAGATGTGGAACCTTATATATTTTAACTCGCTTTATCTTTATGCACTGCAAAGCATAACCTGCTTTCGTTTGATGTTTCCTATTGAATTCATTTCTCTGTTTTCTTAACGATTTCTGCATGTGGATGTTTTGCTGTGTTTTGACTCGCTGACGTTGCGACATTGATGGGGGTGTTGCCCGTGCTTAATTCTTCTGTGCCAGATGGCTGCACAAACATGGATCAGTCTTGGGGTTGTAAGCGGGTACATGCCTTCCAATTCGAATTTTTGGCATATATGACATTGTTTACAATAGTAAGTATAAAAATATCCGTATACGTGTATTAGCAGAAATGGTATTTTAACCGTCTGGTGGCCAGGTGGCGACGCTGTAGGGTTGATGTGTGTGGCCTGGAATCCGGTTACCGGACGGTAGGCAACTGGCTATTGGGTGGCCAAGGCCTGTCGCTCCACCATCGGGCACTGGTGTCCTGTCGCCCTGCTATCGGGCATTAGGTATTTAAGTCGGCTAATTAGCCTATTTAATTACCTGTATTAATTATTTTTATATATTATTTGTTTGAGTTTTAAATATAGTAAATGAGTTCAAAAAACTATGAAATTTTATGTGCAATATTCTAATACAGCGTAATTGATTGTGTAATTTTTTAACAATTTTATTCGTTGTACATATTGCCTAAAAAATCTATATGATTATGATATTTGAACGAATTGTTACCAATAGCAAACAAACTTTAAAAATTACGAAATTTTATGTATAGTTTTGTGATAGTCGTATTAATTGTCGATTTTTTAAGAATTTTATGCATTATGAATATTTGTAAGAGTACATATAATAATACAAAAAACACATGTACGAGATGCGATATGGCTTATGCATCGCACGTGATACGATATGGTTTACTCATCTGAGCCATCGCTATCTCCTTTCACGTTTGCATCTGCGTGCATAGTCTTGTCTTGCGTAATCATGTCATGTGGGATACGTCAGTCGGTCCGGAGCTTGTATATCAGTTCGGAGGAGGAATGGAAACTGTTTCGTTTGTTGAGAGGCCGGCAGTGGTTCAGCAGGCTGGGTCGGGGTAGGCGTCGACGTCCTCTGCTAAGACATGCAAGCAGACTAGGTCAGGTAAGCGTCGACGTCCTCTATTGAGACATGCCGAACTGTGGGCCGCTAACAATCAAATCCTGAATGAAGGACTCTAGAAATCCCCCTCATGGTGCAGAGGAGCTCTGGACTTGATCATACGATGTGCCAGCGAAACCGGAGGCACTCTGGCCACCGAAGTCTCCAAACCGCAGTATGGTGTATACTATTATATGTACTACAAATATTCATAATGCATAAAATTCTTAAAAAAAATACAATTACTATGACTGTGTCAGGCTGCACGTAAAATTTTGTAATTTTTAGAGCTCGTTTGCTACATGTAACAACTCCTACAAATATCATAATGTACGAATTTTTTTTAGCAACATTCACAAATATCATAATCACAAGGAGGAGCTGCAGCCTGATACCGAGTAACAACCGTGGACGCGCTGTCGAAGAGGAAGTCCAGTGAGTTGGGCGGTGGACATGTTCCAGTAGAAGCAAACAAAAAAATGGTTTCATCAAATATGACATGGTGTGAGTTGATGATCCGATGGGTGGCGACGTCATGGCAGCAGTACCCTTTGTGGGAGAATGAGTATCCAAGAAAAAAGCAAGCTATGGATCGAGGATAAAGTTTGTGTTTGGCTGTAGCGGAAATATTTGGGTAACATAGATAACTAAAAATCTGTAAATGATGATAGGATGGTGTTGTGTTATAAAGCCGCTGGTAGGGAATATCAAGAGAGATGGACTGAGACGGCCGATGGTTAAGAAGGTGTGTCGTAGCGGCGAGGGCCTTGGCCCAGTAGGAGGGTGGCATGGATGGAACAGCAAGGTACGGACTACGTCGTTCATGGTGCGAATGGCATACTCAGCTTTGCCATTTTGAGGAGAGGTGTATGGGCAGGATAGGCGGAGGTGGATGTGGTGCGTGGCGGAGAGGATCAACACGACGCAAAGAAGAAAAGTGTAGAGAGAGGTTGGGAGAATCGCCATATATTGTGGCGTTGCTTTTCTCTGTGTATGTGTGTGATATATATATATATACACACACACACATACATGCCATTGATTACAGGCGGATTACATAAAAAGTTAACAACCAAATCGATTAGTAAAATGGCAATATTATCTATAACATCAACGACCACCATGCAGATAATCAAATTAGCCCAACCGCCGTACTGATTAGAGGCTTAATCAGCGTAGATCACAGTCTGATTAATTAGCATGGAATTATCAGAGGCACTAAAGATATGACAGTTTTCAAAAACCTTCCGTCTGGTAACTGGTTTGTGAATTTTTTTAAATTTTCAGTGTGACAAAAAATTAAATAGATGTGCCTGGACAAATATATGTTGCCAAAATGCACAACTCTTTTTTATAGAATTTTTCTTGCTTTGTGTAATAACTTATACAGAGTTAGCTAAGTCCTAAAAACAATCAAATAATAGCCAAAATCACATCAGCATCCCTCCTACAAAATCCTAGGACAAACTGACAATCCAGACCCAGGAAAAAACAAGGAAAGAACTGCAGCTGCTTGCACCCAAACAGGAGCAACCGAAAACCCTAAATTTAAGCATGTGCATCAAGCCCTTTCCATGAATAGAACGCTGCAACAAATGCCATTCAGATTTAGCACCATGAGCAAACAACTGTGTGGTCAGGAGAACACAGCAGCCTCCTGGTATAGCCGAAGCATACGACGCCTCCTCCTCCAACGTCCTTAGAAACCACTCCTCCGTCGCGCAATCAAAGCTTTTTCTGGGGACATAGCTTCGCGATTTCACCGGCATTGTTCATCGACGGGGAGGGACCGACCGTTGGCAGCAGCTGGGAGCGGCCGCGCGAAAGATGGAGATCGCCGTTGCGTTGGGCTTGGTGGCGGTGCTGGCTTCCCAGGCGGCGGCGCAGAGCAACGGCTGCTCGAGCGTGATGATGACCCTCTCCCCGTGCCTCGACTACATCTCGGGCAAATCCCTACTCCCTGGGTTCACCTGCTGCACCACGCTCGCCGGCGTTGTCCAGTCCGACCCCCGGTGCCTCTGCATGGTCCTGGATGGCAGCGCGGCGTCCTTCGGCATCTCCATCAACCATACGAGGGCACTGGAGCTCCCCGGCGTCTGCAAGGTCCAAGCACCACCAGTTAGCCAATGCACAGGTATGTTGTGATCCAATGCACGCCTGTTTGATACGGCTGCGGCTTATAGATTTTGGCTGAAATTTTTAAATTTTGGCTGTTTACGACAGAGATTACAGAGAGAGATACTCGCTTGTGATTTTGGTTTTTAACGTGTATTACAATTAACTTATATATCTCGTTTTGAGAAAATACTCCGTTTGAAAATTAAGTACTGTAGCAAAAACCAAAAGCTGCTTTTAGAAGCTATAAAGAACATGCCGATTGGATCAGTACATCGCTTCTTACACTCATCAAACCGGACTGGATGGCTGTTTAATTTCAGGGGTCTCAGCTCCACCAGGAACAGCAACACCTTCTAGCGAGTCACCGGCAACAAGCGCAGAAGCCGCAGATGCACCTAAAGGTGAAGTCATTAATAAACTTAAAGAAAGAAGGAAACATAGACTGTGTTTATTTCAGATGCTTCATTATTCTTCCGGTACAAAATGGAAGGCCAAATTTTACAGTAACATGTGTCACCTGTTTCTAGCTGAATGACAATTCTGGTTTATATCATTTCACAATAGACGAGTGTCTACCAAATGAAGAAGTTACGATGATCAATACGTAGCAATACTAAAAAGATAGCTTCCAGCACAGTGCAAAATGAAATATTCAGTAGTTTGGTATTTTAATTCTCGATCGCTATGCTTAGATGGTGGAAATTCATGTGCACTAAACCGACTAGACTATTCAATTTGATGCAGGAAGCGCGGAATCTAACGCAACGTCAAGCTCCACAGAGAATGCAGCAAGTTTAATGGCCACTATGCTTATTCCCACTTTTGCATTGCTCTATGCCTTCTAAGTATTTGCAAAACTTCATTTTCACTGGCAATGTCACCATGCAGGATTTAGATCCTATGTGACCTTGTATTAAATCGATGTGATTCTTCATTACAAAATGATCACAATACATTTCGTATGATATGCCTTCCTGATGAGTCTCACAAAACATTGTTGTCTGATTCAGAAAAACCAGAATTCATTATCCAGTTTGTACCCTTCAGCAATGAGTTATGCACAAACGAAAAGAACTCCAGTTAAGCCAAATTAAGCAGGAGCAATCAATAAGTGACATGACGACGTAAAATCTCAAGAGAACGTTGTTCTGTAGAAAATATAAGCAATCCGGAGATCAGAAGCAAAAACAGAGAACAAAAATACTGATGGTTTCTGCAGGGAGGTAGCAAACGTTTGCATGACAGGCACAAGATTGAATGCATCTGGAACGGTTTCGAGATGAATTTCTGGATGGTCATTTGGTCTGTTGTCAAGTTTACTAGTGGCCAATGCGTTTTATTGTGAATAATCAACGCCTAATGGCCTATTACGGAGCACAGTTTGTTTGTTTTTGAACTTATGGAGCACAGGTTGTTACTTCCCTTGAACCTGCCTTTTCAATGTAACATCCCAAGCTTCGGACACATATTTCAAAGTAAAAATCCTTAATACGTGGAAATATAATATGGATCAATACTAATAAAACCATATAATATAGAGTGAACTCCTAAATATGTGCATACAAGAATGTATTATGATAGCATAGACACATATTCAAGTTTGACTTATTTAGTAAAGTTCATTCTATATTTTGGATCCGAGGAATACAATAAGATAAACATGTGATATTGAATGCATACCTCCTAAGCTTTTCACCGTTTTATCCAAATGAGACTAAGCAATATCATAATCAATAAATATATTAGTCTCACAATTGTATTTGTCATTATCACAAAAACCAACTTAATGGAGCTTGAACTTACAACTAGTGATAAGTATGTATCTAATCACTAGGCTTAGTCTTGCTTAGATACTCAGGGGTATTAAATTTACCCTAACATCATTTCAAACATGAAAATTTGGATTGGGTAGTCACTGGTGGAAACTAACTAATATGTTGTAACTCGGTTATTTTACACTCTCCAAAAATCCTAAAACTTCTAAAATATTTGGACGGATGGTAAGAGTGGTTGGTACGACTGAGGCACGAGAATGTGTGGTTTGTGCTAGAACTGCCTATATAATCGTAAGGACTTAATCCTGTAACCCCTTCCTAATGTAAAATAGTGTAACCACAAGTCTATAATAGATACGATCTACCCAACTAATTTGCATCAAACCAGTATGAGTTGCGTCATTTGGTGGAGACCACCACCCTCTTTGAAGTCATGGCGAGGGTGCAGTGCATACGTAGGGCGGCAACTTAGGACAAGTGCGAGCACAAGTCGAGGATGAAGTCCGGACGGCCTCCAAGTCACGCTGTCCATTGGAGTTCGAGAGGCGAATCGAGTCCGAACAAGCACCTCGGGTCTACTCAAGTGCACCCGGACATAGTCTGGAGCGACGCGGAGTGACTTGGGGGGGGGTCCAGAGAAGCTTGACCCAAAGGAAGTTCGGAGGCATGGCAGTCCAGAGGGCATCTAGAGGAGGGCCAGAGGCGTGGCGATTTGTAGGGCATCTAGAGGAGGTACATGGTGTGGAGGGGCCCCAGAGGCATGGGGGAGGTCCAGGAACTCTACGCGGAGGTGGCCCAGGAGCTCGGCTCGGAGGCGGCCCGGGGGCTCGGCATGGATGCAATCTGGGAGCACAGCTTGAAGGCATCCGGGCGCACAATCTAGACAAGGTCCAGAGTGGCGGCACCCCGATGGGCCCAGACCCGCTCGAGGTGGCCGAGCATCTAGAGCATATGTGCAGGGCAAGTGATCTGGGGTGTAGGAGCGGAGTTGAGAAGACGAGCTGAGCACAAGGGGTAGGGGTAGGGGTGCAAACGGATCGGATTCGGACGGATATTGCTGTTACCATATCCTAACCCATATTTTTTCTTCGGATTCGGTACCAATCAGATTCGGTCTTGGATCGGTCGAGATTAACCAAGCCGTTTGCACCGTACTTGTTTGTAAGGAATGCATGCGGTACAACAAATGGAGTAGGAGGATGTCTTGTCAAGAACTTGATGTTACTACTTAATAGGCGATGTGGAAGATTTTATTTTACCATTGCAAAAGAAAATGAAACGTCAAATAGTAGCACTAACCTGAAATCAAACTTGAAGACGTATCGGATTCGGGACGGATATTCTTTGTTACCATATCCTAACCCATATTTTTCTTGATTCGGTATCAATCGGATTCGGTACCAATCGGATTCGGTGCCGGATCGGTCGGGATTAACCCGACCCGTTTGCACCCCTAGGTAGGGGCATGCCGGCCGGGGAAAAGCGGAGAGGATTGAACTAGTGGGGATGAATTATTTAAAGACAAGGGGTGGTCTGTGGTGGACCGAGTCCACCCAGCTCCCCACGGAGTCTCGTGCACTTGGCCTGGGTTGAGGCTCCGCACAATGCACGCCCGGCTGGCGGCACAGTGCCCGTCCGGTCCATGGCGCAGTAGAGCTCCTCATGGTGCATGCCGTCCTTGGGCCAACCCCATGTCGAGCCAAGATCGCGTCATTCTCAAGAAAGAAGGTTTGACCCTGGCTTGGCTCAGGCCAGCCTCAACGGCGTTGACTCGGCCAAGCCCTGCCCCGGTGGCCGAACGAACAGTGATCTACCACCTGGAATCCACACCAAGAATAAGATATTTTAACATTCCAAAGTGTCTTGCAGGTTATCAGGAGAGCCGCTGGCTTGAGGCCACACGCCAACCCCTTTTACCAGTTGGTGCACCAGCCCAGGCGGACGATCAACAACTACTAGGATCGGTGAGGGGCTACTGTTGGAGAGGGTCCCTGCGCTACCTCAGGTCATGGTGAACTTCGGCCTGGCACGGTGCGCCGATGTGCGCCATTACAACCGCGTCTTGATGTGGCACCTCGGGGGACCCACCCGGGACGAGGTCCAAGGGTCAACCTCGGACGAAGTTTGAAGGTCAACTTCGGCGATGAGTGACACGTCAGAGAACCCACCCTGGAGATGATGTCTGGGAGCCAACCCAACCTCGGCGAGACATGATACTTCGAACGTCGGCCACGTCGAGTGGGAGGCTGAGGGGAGTTCGACCTAGGCCCAGGGGCCCACCTGATGTAATGAACGAAACTATCCTTAGGAATAAGTTAGACCCCAGTGCGGACTTGTAACTTTACGCACCTCTCTCTCTCCTACTCTATAAATAGTATCCCTTGTAAATGGGGAGAGGGAGGGCACTTGTATCACGCAATACACATATGCAATACGCTAGTAGAGTTGCTCATGTGTGTTTCTCGTTGAGTTCCCTGTGCACCGTTTCCGGTCTGCGAATCCGTTCGAGTGTGCCCACGAGTTCATTGTCCGATTTCATATCGACCACACATTCCTATATCCATCTTTGGACCAGAGAATAGGTAGAGGAGCAAACACTTTTTAATCACTTGTTTAACACTTGTAATGCAGGAATTTGATCGCGTCCTGATACAGAATAGAAACATAGGAGCTTTGGTGCTGGACAAACCTTTGTTTTTCCTTTTCATACTGCTACCTGTAATGTGTCTGCAACTATAGCTGATATGCTTGTGTCTGCTATCACAGTTTGTGTGCCGGACAGACCAAAAATAAATTTGGAGATATCAATTGCTGGACATGTGCAAGGCTATTCAGTGCAATAGTAGTTGTGCATATTTGGGTTTTTGGTTTGCACACTCGCAATTAGAAAGCAACGAGCTATAAACAATTTCTTGTACTTCAGTTGATATTAGTTGTCCGAGCAATATTTCCTGTGAAATTTTATTTTCTGGGTGGAGGAGTCTAAAAAGTAAAAAGAGGATAGAACAGTTCAACACCTCCCTATGGTGATGAGGCGTACAATTTGCCCAGGAAAATTCGTAGAAAGGGCTCACTGGCTCAGGTAGTCGTACTCTGCAAATATAAATGGCAATTTTTTTATATGCCTGTTGAATTGTTAAATATACATGGGTACTAAGGAAAAGAGAATATTCAAGTTCAGTAATAGAAGCACTAGACACAAACTGTGACCAATAAGACCATCTGACCATAAGGTCATGAATTCTTATGGTAATCCAGAAAGTATGAATTGCATAAATTATGGTAATCCAGTTAGTGCTACTATCCGCTTACTCACCGGACTTATTAAGAAACCAAAAAAAACTTTGATTTCCCCATCCATATCTCTGATATCAAGTGTGCTTCTATCAAAGAAGGTTTATTAGACATAACAGCAATTGCAACATAGTAAGATTTCAGACCATCTTACGAATGAAATAACAGTAAATCACCGAGAGAAAAGCATGCAACCTCAGGTTATATCATCTGCAGTTCAGTAAATCACCATCACACATGTCAAACACACACACACACACACACACAAAAGTCTACTTTAGAAACCGTAGCACTGTAATAAACCGAAAATGAGGTACTGAAGCATTCGTGACTAGTTCTCTCCACATGTCATATATACATAATACTCACTAGGCCACTAAAAGGGACAGAACACTGATGCTTAGATAATTACCTACCATGAATTCCATTATACTAAGCAAATTAAACATCTATACAACAAAGTTGCATAGCTAATGACAATAACTCAAGGATGATCCCCTTCCATGTTTCCAAAAACAATTGACCTTAGAAACATCATGGAGATCATTAACTCAAGCATGAGGGTAGTTCTTTTCTTTTTCAAGTAGCTAATCCCTAAAGGAATGGATCACGCTATTTCTGGAGAATCTCTACTGAATTGAGCAGGGTCTGATTACAATAAGGGTAACTGACCAAAATAACATAAGAAAAAAGATGCATCATCACAACCCCAGGTCCCCAGCAATACTTCTAGTCAACTTAGTTCAGTTCAATTGGAAGCTTCACAACTTTGGAGATGTCCTGTAATGATGTCTCTCATCACTTTGCCATTAGGATCCACTTGTTGGCAGTTCTCTTCATCATAACCAGTATCATGATGCTCTGGAAGTTGAACATCTGGAAGCAGTTCGTCTTTGCAATCTATAATTATATTGTGAAGCAGGCAGCAGACAAGAATTATACTCGGCAACTTATGCTTATCAGGCCTCCACATGACTTTGTGCAAGATTCTCCAGGAGCCCTTCAGCCGTGCCAACGCTCTTGTTCCAAGCGTCCTTGCAGCTTTTTGCCGAGCATTAAAGTTGACCATTGGGGCAGACAGATTTTTCCCTTCATATGGAGTCATAAGCCATGGCAGTAGAGGATAACACACGTCACCAGCAATGAATTCCCTGATTTCTGCATTCTCAACTGAAACTTTGACAGGACCATCCAAGCGTTTCCCAGCTCCGCAGAGCTTGAAAAAACTAGAGCATTTCAGCAATCGTGAAAACGTCATGCTGCCAGGCCAACCGGTGACAATATCAATAAACCTCATCTCATCATCAGCAATCCCTTGTAGGAACATACTGTAGTTCTTCGCCGGGTCGCACCAATCTTCAGATGACTCCACAGCAGGAAGCGTCATGATTATGTGGGTGGCATCAATGGCACCACAGCAATTCGGCAGACCAGACGCAGCCTCAAACTTAGCTTTGATCTCCTCCATTCTCTCCTGGCCCGGCCACACCAGATGATGCCGAGCCCTCTCTTCCATGGACTCGATAAACCTCCACGTCACTTGTGAAACAGTAGACTGCCCCACACCAAAAGCAGCTCCCACCGACACCTGCGAATCACCGGATGACAGCCTCCTCATGGCAATTGCCACCTGCTTCTCCACACTGAGCAGCCTCCCCTCAATATTGATCAGCCCAGACGGTGGCCTCGAGATCAGATCCTCCCTCACAATCGAGCAGATGTAGTCGAAGGTCTTCCTCGAAGTCCTGAAGAAGTACCTGAATGCCTCCCCCTCATCTGAAGGTGCACTGAGACCTGTCCATCAAAGCGAATCAAAACTAAAAATTCTACCACACAGTCGGGCCAAGATTCACCTCATAATAGCATCACACAGAAAGGCGCGACTCCACACCAAATCAACCGAAAAGATTCCGCCTTCCATCAAGAACTCGGCTGTTCACCCCAAATCTTGGGAGAACACACACACAAGCACAACAAATTGGCCGTCGATTGGATAGAAGTTGGGGGAATGCAGCAGGCAGGGGCAAGAAATCAAGAAACGGCGAGCGGGGGAGGGAGAGGAAGTGGGGGCATCAGGGAGGTGTATATACCTGACTCGGCGTGCTTGTGGAGGAAGATGTACCACCACTCGGTGTCGAGGCCGCGGAGCTCCGGCGGGAGCGGCGGCGGCGCGCCCCCGGACTTGGCGCCCTTGAGCTTGCCGGAGTCCTTGGCCTTGCGCTTCCCCTTCTTGGACTTCTTCATCGGTGCCATCTTCCGGCCCCTCTCGCCCTCCGTCGTCTTCCCCTCTCTTGCTGTCGTCTGCATTTCCTCTTCCCTGCCTCGGGCAACCCATTTAATCCTGCCAGCAATGCTTCTCACTGGTGAATTATTATTATTTCTTTAAGATCCTCCAACGACTGACTGACAAGTGGGACCATGAGTGTAGGTACACTTGTTAATGACTAATTTGTAAAGAAATTTGTTTTGTGCTCATACCTGCCGTTGTATCTATCCTTCTAATTTTTTTTTAATTTTTTGATATCGGAGGCAATTATTACGGAAATCCTACCTCTGGTGCTAGCCTAGCTGCTTATGAAGCCATTACAATTTACACCACCCATGAGCCATTTCAGTATGTTCTTGTGTGTACCGTTGGCATTTGGCATTACAATTTACACGACCCATAAGCCATTGGATAACTTGTGCAGGGCCGGCCCTAGGCCTAGGCTGTAGGGGCGATCGTCTAAAACCCCCATGAAAGCTAGAGATTCCTAGCCCATATATATATATATATATATGTATGATACAATATATGTATTAAATACTAAACATAGTTGATTAATGATTAATTAGGTCAGCTGATAAAGTCAAATTATAGTCCATTTCATCCATATTGTGCATCTAGCGCTGAGCGCTCCCTAAATATCCAAGCATGGATATTCATAGAGAAAACACATTGAGCGAGTTATCCACCAGATCCAATCGATCATGCACACCGCCTGCGCCCCTTGACCTCTCCACTCTTCCGGTCTTCTCTTCCCCAAAACAAACACCACCGTTGTAGCAATTAATGTAGGAGGAGAGCCCGATTTCATCGATTCCCAACCAATTCGCCTTCAATTTCTTCATTTTGCAACAGGTCTACTTGAAATCCCCTCATATAGCCGTTGCATACATGGTACGATTTTCTGAATTTTTGTTCCTTGATTATCTTTTAAATATCACTCTATGTCTCCAACGAAACATCTACACTATCTAGAACAAAACCTTGGACTTTCTTGTAACATTAGTTTCTTTCTTATATAAAGATATCCATTAGATCTAAGAACAAAACTATTTGAGGTCATCAATGTCACATGAAAGGTTGAATGCTCTTATCATTTTATGTATTGAGAAGGATATGTTGGATCAGATTGATGTTGATACTATTATCAATGACGTTGTATCTAGAAATATTGGAAAAAATTATTTTCTGTGATCATTATATTCATAACTCACTTGCTTGTTCGGCAGGTGATAGATGACGGCTCATGGCTCCCCTTAGCGTACTTTGGCTAATGTAGTCTTCTCCTAAATTATTTTGTTCTTAGTAGCATGTTATAGTTTTATACGACTTATTCACAATATTAACGTGCTAGTTGATTATCGCCAATAAGTATTTTGTATTTTGTGATGTACTAAGTCTCATGTTGCCAATAAGTACTTTGTATTTTGTGACGAACTGTCTAATGATTACTATATTAAACTTTAGTTTTTGTAATTGATATAAAATATATTGTTACATATTTATGTTAGAACAAAAAGCCTCACTTTTGTCACGCCCTAGGGCCTCCAAAATGACAGGAATGACCCTGTTCTTGTGTGTATCGTTGGATATATTTGAAGGATACAATCGGCATCAGTTGAATATAGATTGTATATTGGGTGTGTGACATTCCATTAATAAAATTGGCATTTGCTAGTTTACGGATCTCTACTTTTCAGCTTGCAAAAACTATTTTTCAGCTTTTTACGGTAACTAGCTTTCAAATTAAGGGTCTTTCCAAGATGGAATCTACAAGTTAATTGTAGTACACATTATAGCAACTTTATTTACATCGGTCAAAACCGCACACAGGTTATTTATGTCTCGATACTATCTCACGAACAGCCATAAGCCGAAGAAAAAAAACCCTACGGACGACAATGAGCTCCTTTCCTCACATATGCGTCCTGGAGCCGTTGGATCGCAAGTGGAGTGGTCCTGGATCGCCGTTTGTATCAAACCCATCACTTGTCCCTTCCTGCCCATTTCTCTTCCCATCCTCCATTCCCCTCCCGCTCCGCGCATGGCTTGTCGCCGCCATGCCTTTCCACACCGCAAGCGTGCCTGTGAGAGCCAGCACCCATGGGGGGCCAAGGAGAGAAAGGTGTCTACTACTTGGCGCTCTCGGTGGCGATGGCTGCCAGTGTCTTAGCTGCAAGCGAATCATTGCGATCAGGGAGTACATGGTTTTGAAAGTTTGAGATCTTGAAGTTGGAAAGTTGGATTTATTTTCGAGTTGATTTGAGTTCAAAGTTCGGGGAATTTTGAATTGAGACTTTTCCGGATCCGATTTGAAAGCCTTTTCAATTTTGAGTTGAACGTTTTCAACCATGATTTGAAAGTTTTTTTTCAATTTTTGAATTGAAAGCTTTCTATGTTGAGTGGGGGGATGAGGGAGACGAGAGGGAGAGGTCATCAAAGGTAGGAAAGGAAGGGGGCATCTGTGAGTTGTGCATATCACAGACGCATGTGAATTAGATATTCTAAATAGAAGTTACAGTGACATCAAAAATAAGATAGAGCCTAGTATATGAGCATGCACAAGTTTTTTTGGCATAATTCTTACTTGTGCTCTCGAGCTTTGCAAAGTCCTTGGTCTCCCCTTCTTGGATTTCTCCATTGGTGGCATCTTCTAACCCCTCCCCCACTCTCTTCTTCCTCTTCCTTCTCTTTGGTGTGGGTTTTTGTAAGATCACGTGGAAGTCACTCTATGTTTGTGATGAATATTTGACTGTGTCTGTGCTTCGATGTCAAAGTTCAAGTCTAATTTTGAGTGTTTACAATTCGTGCTTGTTGCTTTCTGTTGCTGACGGTATGATAGGTATTGGGGGCATGACCATACCGGCTAGGAGCGATTTGACTAGCCTAGGGCTGGCAGTCAAACCAGTGGTGGAGCGGCAGTTAGACCAGCATGGAAGCCGTGGTCTAATCGGTTTGGAGCGATAGTATGTCTCGTAGTTGGCAGTAGATATTTTCCAGATAGGTCTTCGACGAGTTGCGAGGAGCAGTACAATCGGCCGTATAACGACAGTACGACCCGAGTTGTTTGGGAGGTCAGATCGACAAGGATGTCGTAGTCTGATCGGTCCTTTGCTACCAAGAGAGTTTGAAGTCGGTTTGGTGTGGTATGACGGACCAATGGTTGACGATCATAACAACCATTGTGGAGTTGGTTTTTGGTGTGCAAGTCATGGTGTAAGTCAATGCATGTGTTGTTTTACCAATGAGAGTCAAGTGAATGCCATTTGTGCACGAAACAGTTACTTAATCTTTGATGTGCAAGGTGTTTGGACATTATTGTGGTCAATGGTAAAACAGAGGTTAGGGAAGGGGTCCTAAAACCATGGCATGTCACATATGTCTGGATGAAGCATCATCTCAGCTAGAGAATCACAGGATAAAAACAAAGATTGTGAGGAGGCAAAAATTTGCATGTGGTGTGCTAATCGGACGTGTGCATTTTAAGTGGTGACGATTCTCGGAGCAGACGTACAAACATCGCGGACTAAGTTGTTGGTGTTGTATGCCATAGGACTTGGGCGTTTCAAGTGGTGATGGCATCTAGATAAGGCGTACGATCTTAGTGATGAGGTATTGGACATCACATCATGGAGATTGCTTTGAGGAGAAGCATCATGTAGTCCGGTGGGTGGCAATTGAGAAAATTGTCTGATATCGGTTAGAGTGGAATTTTGCAAAACCGTGGTAGCGGTTTAGATCACGCCTTGGAGGATGGAGCATCGTATTGGGCTATTGGAACCATGTGAAGTTGCGCTTTACAAGTGTGTTAAGTGTAAAATCTGTTTCTATATGGGTTACTAGGTTCCCAATTTGTAAGTGGATGAATCCACTAAGGGTTGCTAGTATTAGGGTTTGGTGTGAGGAGAGTGATGCGATGGTTAGTCCCGATCTTCCGGTAAGGGATAACTAACGATTTGTGGAGGATGACTTTGACGATAATGTCTACCAACCGAATGTGTCCAAGACACTAGGAAATCGCTAACCACACTCCAAATGGTTATCAATCGTGTTAAGAACACGGCAGACCCGATCACGAAGATCGATTCCCGCAACGCAACTGTAGAATGAAGCAAGAACAAAGTAAAAGCAATCTGAATGGAGGCCAGAGGGTGCGAAGGCCGACGGAGGACAGCGGAGGTAAGGCCCGGCAGAGTCGAGTGGAGGCCACGCGAGGTCCGGTGGAGGCTAGCAGAGGCCACGCGAGGTCCGATGGAGTTGGGGCTAATGAAGTCGGGGGCGCGCAGCCGAGACCGATGGAGGACGAATGGCGTGAAGGCCAGTGGAGGTACACGAGGTACGGCGGAGTCCAGCGGAGGCCACGCGAGGTCCAGCGAAGGCCAGTGGAGGCCACGTGAGGTCCAGCGGAGGCTAGTGGAGGCCACACAAAGTCTAATGGAGCAGGGGCTAATGGAGTCAAAGGCACGGGGGTGACGCCGGGTGAGCAGAAGGCACGCAAAGGCCAGAGCCAGTCTCCACTGCGTTGGGAGGCCAACTCCCTGGTGTCAAGATGGCGGCGCGAGAGCTCGACGCGAAGGTGGCCAATGATGAAGGATGTGCTACAGATGCCGCTGAGGTGCGAGCGGGCTAGCGCAACACCATGGATGAGAAGATTGCTGAGTACGATGCCACTCCACTTCTACTGGTCGGAGCCGGTTTATACCACGCACGGAGGCCTACTACCTGGTGTTCGGTGACGAGAAACACAAATGATTAACCCAATGCATCCAAGAACTCAATAATTAGCACACAACTGTGGTAGATATCTATGGCCCATCTCATTCTCACCAGGGATCCTGAACTCAAGGAGACGGCGTCACCATTCATAGAAAAAAATCCGGACTGGCAACCAATGACTGAAAGATTGGGGGACCCCAGATTTACAATCTGTCTATTAATGTTATGTTAAGGACCACAAGAAAAGGCCAGTATTTGATCCATTTTCTGCAACCTGAGATCAATTGTTGTCACTCGTAGGCTCACAATGACAGCAATGCAGCATCAAATACTTTACAAGCTACTTGCTGCAAGCTGTGCCTAAACTATTTACAGAAACCATGTTGCTTTCAGGCAAATGAAAATGAAATCTTATTGGTGTGGCTGACGATAGACCATGTACAATGCGATTGCAGCCAAAGATGTCGCTTCGCGCTAAGTAGGTTGACAATAAAGTATGACCATGATCTTATCTTGTACTTAAAAGCGTTTCCATTATCTCTGAACATTAGTTACATGGAACAAATTAAGACACCTAAATCACTAGTCAGAAAACTGCGAGTAATTACGCGTTCAGTGCTGACCAAATGGACAGAACTTATCCGACTAATCATCTGAGCTATGAACAGCACTCCCACAAATCTTGGCAGATATCAAAGCTTAGCAATAACAAGTGAATTAATCATACACAGGAATAAAATCTGATGTGCAAACTGAAAATCATCAGAATTCAGAGTCTTTTCTTTACCTATGCATCCTTGCCTTGCCCCAGTCTCTTCTTGCACCCATAGCAAGGGCTCTAATGACAGTAACCATCGCCGCCGCAGCAGCTCTCGACGACGCGGTCCTCGAATATGTGGGTCATCTTGGGGTTGGTCCCCCGGGCGATGACGCAGGTGTAGTCCTCGGCGAGCTCCACCTCGCTCTGCGCAGGCCTCGCCGCCGACGACAGCGGCGACCGCTGCGCCGGGGAGAGCAGCGCTAGCTGGGAGTCCCTGTTCTTAACGCCGAACTCGATCGGCGAGCTCGGTGGCAGCAGGTCCCCGCCGAACCCCTTCTTGGGAGGAGGCAGCTGCACCCTGAGGCGCAGCACCCTGCTATTCTTGCAATACTCCCGCTCGGCCTCGCCGGAGACAAGCACGCCTGCGAGTCCCGTGACCGGGCTGCCGACGCCGCAGGAACGGGGGGAACCGACGCCATTTGCGGGGTTTCTTGGGCTGGAGCAAGGCGAGCTTTTGGACTGCTCGAGCATGGAGGTGAGGCTCATGGGGGCCTCCATGGAGAAGAGGCTTGGGAGCGACCTCGGGGACATCAGCAGAGAGGAAGGCCTGCCGTCATTGCTGTGCCTGGTGAGCTTGCAGCTGGTGAGAGGTGAGGGTGCTTTGGGGTCACGCCCCATTAGGCCTGCCCCTGGCTTGCTCCCAACTGCAGCTGCTCCTGATCCAGACGATGTCTTCTTATTCAGCATTGCAGCTGATTAACAATCCAGCAATGCAATGGAATCTTAGTATGATCTGATCTAATCTATTGCAAATTAAGTCTGCATGTGGCAAGAATGATCGATCGATTAGTGTGATCAGTTGGAGCACACAAGAACAGTATTGCAAGAAATGGACTCACGAAAGGAAGCTTTAGTTTCAGACTCAAGTTGGGAAGGAGTAGTCCAAGAAGCAAAGAAACAGACCAAAGAATGATCAGGATTGATTAACAATCAGCTAAACCCATGAAAATCAAGCATTGCCATAAAAAAGAGTACTGGAACAAAATCAAGCCCAACGTGCTAGTGAAAGATTAACCCCAAGTTGGGTATTTGATCATAAGAGCCTGTGGTTAAGAGAAGATAGAATGCAAAATTTGGTCTTCCTTAACGAGGGCAAAGAACATATTCCTTAAGCAAAAGAGCAAGAACAAAGATGATATTGCTGTCTGCTCATCTCTCCCTCTCTCTCTCTCTCTCTCTCTCTCTGAGCTGAGCTCGAGCTCTGCTTGAAGTGAAGGTGATGATGACGATGGTGCGACTTATTGGCGTGCAGCGCAGCTGTGCAGGCAAGAACCTATAGAGGAGTACTGCGCTAGCAGGAGATTACACCGCTTCCCGAGGGGCACCAGAACCGAGGGCCTTATTTAAAGTCGCCCTTCTCAAAATTAGGCCATCCACTCATTCTTTATTTGCATCCATGCCCAAAAACAAAAGGTCTATCCGTATAAACTATGGTACCAACTAGCGGTGCAAACGAAACGGGTAATTTTCATCCCTCTAATCGATCGAAGGTATATGAAATAAATACGGAAAGGGTAGATGGATATCCGACACTATCCATATTAGACTCCGACTTCGAGAAAAAAAATATAGAATATGATATGGGATAAGTGATATCTGTCCGTATATATCCGTATGTCAAATGATACGAGGAAGTCTGTTGTGACTTCACCTAGGAACAAAATAACATATAGACAGATTGTCATATCTAAACAAGGGGAGTACTGAGTGTTCTTCTTTCAACATCTCACTAATTAGTCTCTCCATGTTCACTCTGATTGTACCATACAGTTCAATGTCCTGTGCAAAGAAGCGGATAATTTTCATCCGACCGACCGTCTGAAAGATTATGAAACGGATACGGAATGAAGAAATAGATATCCGATATTATCTGTGTCTGACTCTAAAGAAAAAAAAATATGGAATTGGATACATGATAAGCGATATCCGTCCGTATCCGCTTCGATTGCACCTCTAGTAACAGCAGCTGACTGGCATGACATGTCGCTGAAAAAACAAAGTGATCTACTTGTACACTAGTCACTAGTAACTTCTATGGTATTTTTTTCTTTTTCTCTCTTAGCGATCTATAACCGTTACAAACAGCTTCAATTTTTAGTTTTTACCTTATAATTTATGGTTTTTCATCTTTTCTGGATTTCTTGTTTCTTTTATTTCTCTTATTCATTTGTATTGTTCGTATCAATATAACACTTTTTATTTTTATTTTGCTTTTTATGTCGAATAAGCTAACAGTAGATACAGTACATAATAAACCAAAAGTTATAGCTTAAAAGCCCTTGGAGCGGGTATCGTATTTGTTTCCTAGTTACAGTTCACGAATTTTCCACCTCTTCTTTTTCTCAAGACTCGTCTTAGCTCCCTAGCCAAAATAACACAAAATTTCACATCTTTGCGGATAAGCCCGCTCTACTCGATCTCCCTTCAACACAAAATGTCATATATATATATATATATATATATATATATATACCTCTTTCTACACCGGTGTAGTTACACTCTATATCGTATCTCGCAATGTAGGGAGTGTCTCGCGTAACGGAGGGTATGTACGTGTAGTATACAAGTATTTAAGACCATCTAGGTGGTATGAATAATTTTTGAAGTGGTATGTACATTTTTTCGACATACTCTTTTTATATGCTGGCGTATATAAGGGTATTTACAAAATACGCTAAAACTATGAACTCCTTTACAAGTTTTTGTGTGGTTCACATTGGAGTATCTTATAATTAGTATACAAATGTACCTAAAGTGATAAAGGAGTATTTCAAGTTTGTTTAGGTGGTATATTAGAGGTGAGTGTAATTACACCTGGGTGTAAAAGGTATTTTCCTATATATATATATATATATAGAGAGAGAGAGAGGACGATGAAATGTGGCATCATGGTGTCTGGGCACCAAGTCTCCCTACATTTGGATTGCTTTTAGATACGTGCAAGTGCAATGATATATAATATATCAGGCAAATCCGTTAATATTCATTAATTCGAAAAGACATCGATTTGGAAAAGAAATCATTGATTTAGCGTGTTGAATCAATCATGGATAGAAAGTCTTAATCATGGATGGAAAATCTTAATCATGGAGCCTGGCCACCATGGTGCCCCTGTTATTTATACTATACACACATATGTGTATATGTATATATACACATATATATATGTATATGTATATCTACACACACATGAATTGAGATCACATTCGATTTGTGGAAGAGCGTGAGTGAGACTCGGAAATGTGAGCTGTTGACAGAGATTTTTGCATTGTTCGAGATCCCAGAAGAACACCACGACCCTGTGCAATGGCATGCCTTGCTAGCGGCATGCAAAGCATGGAAGAACTTCAAGAGCATGCTTGTCAAGCAATATGTGGAGAAGGATCTAACGCCGTTTGATAAGTACCTATTCCTGGAACCACAATGGGAAGAATTTAAGGCGACGAAGACGACCGAAGCTTTCAGAAGTGCAAGTGCAGCGCACAAGGCCCTCCAGGCAAAAAAAACACACACCCACAGACTCGGCATAGCTGGGTATGCGGGTAAAATCCCGTAGTGCAGGCAGGAGGACGAACAGGCAATCCTGCGGGACACCGCCCGGCCATTTGCCACGATCCCGGATGAGCGTGCTCGAAATTGGATTAGAGCGAGGTCATCTACCACGACGTCGAGGGACATCTCCTTCCGGAACCCTGCAGACCAGGAAGTGTCTCACCGCTTGGTAAGATATCGAACTACGTATATTGTAATTACTCCACAACTTCGTATGAAGTGAAATGACATGTCGGACTCTTGCAGGATACACTAAGTGTCGAATTTTCCCAAGGATCATTCCAATCAACTAGGGAGAAAGATATATTCTCTACAGCACTGGGAAACAAGGAGCACATAGGTTGTACGAGAGGCCTTGGGCTTTATGTTCCTTGAAAACATGGTTTCTCAGATAACTCCGAATTGTATCGAAGTAAGAAGAGAAACAAAGCCGAGCGTGATGCACAGCTACGAGAGGAGATCAAGGCATCTCTTAGAGAGGAGCTTGCTGATTACGTCAGAGATGAGGTGCGAAGATTTAAAAAAGAAAATCAGTGAGCCGCCATCGCCGCTCTGCTCTGTGCTAGCCCCCAACCGTCCGAGTAGCTGCGCGTCCAATCCTATGACAGAAAGTGATGCCAGATTTCCTGTGGATGACATCTTGGGGCCTACGAAGTTCAAGCTCCAAGTGAGATATGCCTCCGTTGCCTTGTGTGCTGCTTGGGACCGAGCATATCCGTCTGCTCAAGGGGCCATGGTGCACCATGAACCTTTAGCGCTAGGCTTCGGAAAAGTGGCAGTGGATGGTGTACACGCTAATTTCGAGGTTGTCCTGCTACCGAAGCCCTCAACGACAAGCTCGTGACTCTAGGGCAAGCCATTGGAACCTTCATCTAGTGGCCCAAAAGCAACATCTGCGTGGAAGCTTCTTCACCGGTGGCAGGTCCACAAGGGCAATCTGAACTGGATCAGCTACATACACTGGTGCCATCTCCACAAGGCCTATCTCCACCACCACTACTTGCACCGGTGTCATGTTCACGGTCGTTATTTCTGGTGCAACAACTTCCACTGGTGCTACCTTTATAGTTGACCTACAGCCGAGGCAGCAAGGGCAAAGCAAACAAAACCGATGATGATATCTCGTACCTGAAATTGGCCCGTAAATTCGTGCTTGGCGAGCTGCTGGTCGATCCGGTAACGCGCCTCCAAACCCTACCAATTAGTTGCCTGCAATTACACATGTGGCATATGGAACAGTCCAATAAGCCAGAAGGAGAATGGCGCTCAGGTATCATTATCAAATTCGGGCCGGATCATTTACAACACAATATTCAAGATTGTGTCTTCGTGGTGACCTTTGAGGATTTATTTGATCTTTTCATGCTCAACGCTCTCAACGCCTCACTCATTCGATGCTGGACGCTGTAAGTGTGTAAAATCACAGTCTCCGTTCATGTCATACTGATAAATGTCATATATAATTTGTTGCTTTCGTGTGTATATATATAGACATATGGTGACTGAAGCTAGATCATCTAAATCATTGGTTGGTTCTCTTGGACCCACACTTGGTCGCTGTAGGGCCCCGGATTTTACTATCTGGAATCCTTTGTGATTTAATGCACTATTCCTTGGATCAGTAGATAGTGCTCACAGTTACAGAAAATGAATATCAAATACATACCATGAGGAAACATAAATAAAATATTAAACTTACTCATGGGCCGATTAGGCGAAATCGATGAATCGCAGCGGAAAGCGAAGCACTTTGGGTGAACCCTCAGGACATGCCCACAGGCAGCCAACTGGAGGTTCGCGACCTAGCCCTTGACGTCTTCATCTTCTTTACCATCAAGGCCAAAATGTTGCTGATGCGTAGTGATCCAATTCCTGATTCTGAATTTGTTATGAGAGCGAGTGTGAGCATACTAACCACCGTGCTCCGCGAGCCAATACACAGAATGCAAATAATAGATTGCATGGCTAATCAATGGAGAGGCTCGGGTTGTTTTATTTGCCAAAACTTGCTTTTCGCATTACTCTTATTACTCAATCAGGGTTTTATTATTGCTGTCTAAAGCTCCGAACAGCGAGTGTCATCATTTATTTAATCCACCGAATATACACTTTCCATTTTATCACCCACCCTCTTATTAATCCAGCCATGGGTGCCTGATTCTCGTATAATCCTAACTTCCCCACAAATTTATTCCTCCAATCTCAAGTTTCACCGAATCGAATAATCCCGATCTCAGATCTACCCATTGCTAACTTGTTAACTACACAGTCTAATGATAATCCAATACCTTTACTTATGACCCACCGACCAAATGATTTTTATTGCATCATCCAAAATATTCAATGATCGAATCGACGTTACCAATTCCGTATATAAATCTGAATATCCACCACCAATTCATAAATCCAACCTTAGGCTCATTATTCAACAATTTACTTAACTCCTTATTCCAATGAAGATCTGGTGTCCTATCTTTTGTATCCACCGATATCTGTAGTGTCATAAATTCCTAACAATCCAATCTTGTGATTGCTATTCATCAATCCTTTACCCCGTAGTTTCTAGCAATCCCCTAACATAATTACTTTTTATTCCACCAAAAATCATTCTTATCAGGACTTTCTACAATTCAATTCTTTGATAGTGATTCAAAACCATAATTTGCCCTCCCAAATATCAATCTTATTTGCCATTATCTATCTCTTACTAATTCACTAGTTTACCTCCACCTAGACTATCAGTGCTCAGGATTATGCTTTAGTACTCGCTATCATTTCCCAATCACCCCAGAAATTCAATTCATTCTCCTAGTATATGATCAAATCCTATTAATCACATCATTCTCAACTTCTTCCAAGGATTCATATTATTTGTCCGTATCGTAATCCCGTAATTTCCTTTGCACTTTCTAGTTCTCCAAAAATCGTTTAAATCATCTATCTGGTCTATCAACCCATTTAGACTCCACCAATTTACTCCCAAAATCAACATTATCAATCCCCCTTTTATGGTCGACATGATCCCACTAGCATCTTATATATTTTTACCATGACAACTATCTCCGTCTCTACATCTCTATTTATTAATCCTGACCTATTATTTTATGTGAACTATTATTATTATTTTGCTTTTGAAAGATAATACATAGCAATTTCCTGAGACTTAGCAATTTGAATAAAACGTAATGTGTAAGAGAATGCAATAATAGTAGCAATTCAGATTCCATCCACCGTTACATGGCATCTGCACCATATGCTTAATCCTTCAGCGTTATAGCCGCTTAACTTATCACTGGGGCGACACCTAGGACAACACAAATCAGGGCCTTGCACTGCCCTCCTCTTTTTCCATTCCCGCCCACAAGTTTTTGAAATAGAACTATATCTGGTTAAGTTCTCATGTCCGCCCATGACCGTGGGCACATCTATTCGAATAGTTTTGACTCTGCAGAGTTTGTACACTTTCACCACAAGAGACAATCAACTCTTTGCCCCACACGATTCCTTAGTCATGTGGTTGAGCAGACCAATACAGTGACTTTTCAAAGTATCTAGTTCCTTTTGTCATCTCACCTTATGGGCTTCTCCCACTTGCGGTGGGTCCCATCTATGCATGGGATGTTTTCCACAGTTACTAACGCAGTCGGGCTCCCCTTCCCACAACGCTTAGAACAGCTGGAAAACTTCACCCTCCCCTTAGTGTCCCTTTAGGCCTCCCCTTGCCCTTGCGTATCCATTTCACTCCACTACCAGTGAGATGAGTCCGGGAGTTTCGATACAACTACTTAGCCAAGTTGTATTTTACAGATTTGTGGTTGCACTGTTTACATAGGAGGTCATGACAAGATTCAGTCCTTAGTGGTATTCTCTATTAATTAAACAGATGGGCTCTTCCACAAAATTCTTCAGAAAAACACTTTCACAACCTGACTCAACACAATACTCTACAAAATATTCTACAACATTTTATTATACAGATCCTCCAAGTTTTCAGGATGTTACAGTGAGCGGCGAAGTGATTGCACGGGGAGAGCTGCAGGCATGCGTGGAAAAAGGAGGAGGCAGGCGCACGCGAGAAAGGGAAGAAGGGGAGGGAGGAAAGAAAAGAAGGGCGCGCGGGCTGGTCCACCGGCAGGGGGAGAAAAGGAGGGAAGAGAGAGGGAGAGAGAGAAGAGGGAGTGGGCCCACATGTCATAGAGAGGAAAGAGAAAAAGGAGGAGAAAAACTTAGAATTTGGATTTTACACTTCTATATTTAAGATTATGGATCCTAATTTCTGAAATTTTAATTTAAATCTTTGTTCTATTACAAAATATAATAATCTTTTTGTTTTATTTAATGTTCTTATTTTCATACCTTTATCCCCTTTATTACTACACACATCACAACATTTGCTTAGTATTTTGCATATCTTGTCTCACGTGTATATATATATATATATATTTATTTCCTATTTTGGTAAACTCTTCCTTTTATGGTTCATCTTTTCAGATTCGAATTCAAAATTTATAGGTTTCTTTTATTCCCGTATTTTCTTTATAGCTTATTAATATTGTTTTTAGTTTTCATAGATTTTCAACTACTGGAACCTCAACCAAAATTCAAAGAAACACCGTCAAAATCCAAATTCCAATAAAATATAATGCAATTTAATTCAAGAGCTATGTATTTTCAAACTTTAAATTTTCAGGATGTTACAGTCGCCATGCATACCATCAACGAGGATACACTCTTCGTCGAGAGGTACATTGCAGCAGCACTGGTGGCTTACCACGATAAGAAATATGTACTTATGCCCTACAATCAGGAGTTTCATTAGATTTTAATAGTAATTGTACCAAAATAGAACAAGACAATATACCTTGATTCCCTAAGTAAGAATAAAATAGACTACACAGTTGTCAGCCAAATAATCGATAGGTAAGTACATTTTCTCCACACATACCTATATTGTATTCTTCCTTTCCTTCCGAATGACTAAAGTCAATTTTTTCGAATCACGTAGGGCGTTCGCGATATACGTTGCAATGGTAGGTGTCTCGACGCAAGGGGCCAATGGTCTGACATATGTTCGAAAATTTAAGATATTCGCTATTACACATTAATTAATCTTATACAACAGTTGATAGTAATGCCTCTTGAATTAACACATTCAATTTTTTGCAGTGCCGCCAGCAGTCGTCGGGCAACACGTGTGGATTCTACGTTTGCCACCATATGAAACTACTCCTCGATTCCTCGAGGATCACCAATTCTAAGGTTCGTCAATCTTCCCATAATTACTTCATACTTATCAGGTTATATATATACGCACATTGATATTCCTATCGACAGGCTGCGTCCATCCCGTCAACTACATTGCAACAGCCCGACCTTTTACAAATTCGAGGAGAGTGCGCGTACTTTTTGCTGGCTAAAGTCATAAACTCAGACGGAGAGTTCCACAACGTGCAAAATGATTTTTTGTTGCTCTTATCACTCCGGAATCGAGGTCTCGCGAAAGGAATAGTCTATAATCAACGAACTTGTCAGGCTGCACAAGCAATACTTGGATGACAATCATGCATCATCCAAGTATTGCTTGTGCAGCCTGGCAAGTTCGTTGATTATGGATCTGTTGCTTTCGCGAGACCTCAATTCCGGAGTGATAAAGAAATAAAAAATTCAATGTTACCATCTAAGTGCAAATGCAATGTAGATCTTTTGTAATTGTGTATTTGTTAATAGATATTTTATTTTATTTCAATTAATTGATTTGTGAAATGAATGTTTTATGTTTGTGAAATGAAGTGCGATGTGAATTTGTTGTTTTATGTTTGTGAAATGAACTGAGATGTGAATTAGATGTTTTATGTTTGTGAAATGAATTGAGATGTGAATTATATGTATACATGTACATGTTGATCTGCTTATTTCAGATGGCATGGCTAGCATTTCCTGAGGCTAGCTAATAAACAGAAATAGATTTAGGGGTAGAAAAGAATATCATGGACGGTTTGTAACTAAAACCGTCTGTGATAGCTGATAATCACAGACGGTTTTTACTTACAAACCGTCTGTGATTATCAGCTATTACAGACGGTTTTTAGTTACAAATCGTCTGTGATATTTACACCACCGACGATTCGAAAATCGTCTGTGATAATTTTCGATTATTACTGACTCATAAATTCAGACGGTTCAGTAAACCGTCTGTAATGACGTTTTTAAACCGTCTGTAAAATGTTTTTTTGTAATAGTGTTCGTCAATTCAAAGGTGGATCGAGAAGGCTAAAAGAACGCATACGATCGAAGGATTTCGGGGTTGGCATGACCTTTGCGATCGAAAGAATTGGTAAAATTGTCGTGCCAACACTCGCGATCGGCATCACCTTTGCGATCGAAAGAATTGGTAAAATTGTCGTGCCAACACCCGTCTTATTGTTCATGTGCCCTTTTTTTTGTCAACACACTAACTAGTGCTGATCAGACGGCTCAGATCTTCTGTTCTTAATTCTCGTCAACTTGTTTGATACTACTGATTACTATTGTACCGGATAGGCATTTTGTATAATTGGTGTAGCATCTAGGAAGAGTGAAGCACAAAAAAAGATCTCACCTCGTCCATGGAGGACACAAAAGAGATGGTGCATTTTTTTGGCCGCTATCCATGTTTTATGACTATGATTTATGATTTTTAATTCTACTGTGTTCGCTTACGAACGAATTGAATGCCGACAGGCCGTTTAGAAACGGCGACGAAAAAACCATCCTACTTAGACCGTACTTAGTTCAACTTATATAAGTCGACTTATGACTTTTTTGCACTGTAACTCACTTATTTTGCACTATATCTGCTGGTGCCTTTTTTTTGCATAATTAAATTAAAAAAAATAAAAAATAGGTCAGCCTATCACATATAAAGTAAATGAATACGAGAAAAGAAGGCAAAAAAACCTAAAAAACTGAAAAAATTAAAAATTAAAATTAAAAAACAATAAATTAGAAGTAAAAAGTTAGAAGCTAAAATCGAAATGAGCAGAACCAATTGAGAAAAATGATAAAACATATACTAAAAAGAACATGGGCCCCTGGTTTAGCTAACGTCTCCCGCCGCAAAAGTGCTGCAAAATGGACCCGTGATTCCCAGTGGACACCGCTCCCATCGACCGGACGACTCAACTTTTGATGGAGAAAATGGACGATTTGACGTGTCCTCACAGGCCATGCACCCATCCATCCATTCATCTTGTGATCGACCTACCCTGCACGAATATTAGGTCTCCATTATTGGCATGTCGTATAAATGTTTGGTTAGCTTTGCAGAGGGTACTTTTCTTCGAAACTGACGGTTTTTAATTTTTATTATAGTATTTAATTTTTAAACGAGGTATTTTTTTAAGACGAAATCTATAAGTTAAATGATATACATGTTAAAAGCTTAACATCTGTACCATCTAAAATCACAAGTGAGTATCTCTATCTGTAATTTGTACTGTAAATAGTTAAAATTCAAAAATTTCAGTCAAAAACCATAAGCCGCAGCCGTTGCCAGATCCTCAAGACCTTCGTAATGCAGGGTAGAGCCTTCCTTTTTTTTTGCAATGGTTATTATGTATTCTTCCTCTAGGACATTAAAAATCTAGACGGAGCTTAAACAAATAAGAAGTACGCTAGACCATATATGGCGATGAACACTTAGGATATACAAGGTATTTTAGGGAGTCGGATTCTCTGCCATTACATTTTAAGCGGTCCGATCGAGATTCAAACGGTCCAGATCGATTGCAGCGGTGCGTCGTAACATTGGTACCGAAAAAACACCGTAGTGTTTTATTTACTGCAGCTGCATGATACCAGCTGTGTATGGTCCGGTTCTTTTCGACTTTTAAAAGCTGTCTTTTGGTTTTTCTACATAACTAGCTTTTAAACGGAGTATCTTTTTAAGATAGGGTCTACTAGTTGATTATAATACATATATACCGACTTTATATATATCGGTAAAAAACACACGTGAGTTTCTGTTACTCTGACGAACAGTCTAAAAATCATAAGTCACAACTAAAAACCATAAATAACAACTAAAAAAAGTAGATGTGATAGCAACAGGACGAAGGAGTGGTACAGGACGCATCACACATCACCATGTGTGGACAGAGTCCGGCCATGCATCCACTGAGAACGGGAGTCAGGAGACACCACCGAATTGAGACATCATCTGATCGAGGTCAGGGTTTACATTTGTCCCGTGAAAAGTGAGCACACTGGATCGATATCAATGTATATTAATGAGCAATACCGACGAACAAATTAGAAGTTGTACGACCATTAGAGTGGGATGAATAGGATCCGATAAGATTATAAAATTTCCTAAATCTTTTTTCAAAGTGAAGGTATGACTTTAAATTCTTCACTCCAATAACTAGAAACCCACATGAAAAGATCTAAACAAAATCGAGTAAGATTGGTAGTACTTCTATAGTAAAATCGGTACAACCGCTATAGTAAAAAATCGGTAATATCGCTATAGTAAAACTGGCATAGGAACGTTAAATATGTATGATTTCAAAATCAAGAATTGGTGGAATCTTTTATTCATTGATCCAAATAATTTAAAACTTGCACACACCTTCATTAGGATGTTAGAAATCTATTCCAATCAACGATGGAGATAATCGTTGTCAAAATTCTAACATTTTTTCATTTGAATGAAGAATGCACCAAAACCGAGAAAATGGGAAAACCTTCATATCCTCTTGTTCGTGAGTTCTTGATGGTCTAGATGACTTTGAATATGTTTTCATATACTATAGTAAACTAGATCACAGCACGAACTCAAGCTAATCACTCAAAGAGCAAAACCTCAAAATCATCTCTTTCTTTAGCAAAATCAGGCAAACTCAAGAACTTTTCATAGAAAGTGACTAGATAGATGGAATCTGATCTCCAAGACATATCTCGACCTCTTACACGTCATGGGCACAAAAATCAAGTGAAGAAGAAATTCAAACAAGAAAACTAAACAAAATAAAAGTATAAGAGGGGATCCATACACAACTCACTTAGCGAACTTTTGATGTTCATCTACTTGAAGAGATATTTTACAGCCAAACCCTCAACATAGCAGAGCTCTAAGCCTAAAACATACACATAAGGCTCCAACACAAGGAAACACTAACCCTAATATCTCAAAGTCACCCATCACACAACGCAACACAAGGATTATATATTAGAGACTCCTCATCTCTTACTAACCCTAACAACTTACCACTCCTTAGTGGATCACACCACTTACATGTGAGAAGACCTGGTAACCCACACACAAACAAGTTTTACACTCTCACATACTTGAACGCTTTTCAAAGCACGATTTCCATAAGCTCGTTAACACATTTCATTCATAAAGACGTGACCTAAGCTGCAACAACGAGTAAAGTACCTTCACACCAAAGAACAAAGCAATTGTCAAACCTCAGGTTTAGCAAACCCAGATCCTCTGTGATTACACCGCACTACTCTATGGATCAGTAGATAGTGCTCACAGATACATTACTGCATATCGAAAATATATCATGTGGAAGCGTAGATAATAGAGTAATAACCTACTCATAGACTGATTAGGCCAAAAAAGAATGCAACAATGGAAACTTCATATAGGTGGGACCTTAAGGACTTTCCCACAAGCAGCCAACTAGGGTTCGTGACCTAGTTCCTGGTCTCATCATCTTCTAGCCAACAAGAGTGGCTATCAGGTTGGCAAGTTAAGTTAGCATGGTAAAGAATAAATCATACATATAAAAGCATGGTAAAGTTAGCTAAGCAAGCATAATTATGGCAATGAGCAATATCAAGTTAATATTACATCACAAATGAGCAATGGTTAAAGCTCATAACTAAAATGCATAATTTATAATACAATACCATGTATGTATGATAAAAAAAGGAAGTAAGAACCAAAACTCTCCCTATCTACAAGAACCACTTGCAAAAGAAAAATAAGGACTAAAAGCAAGAAAAAGAAAAAACTCTTACAAGAAGAGAAAATCTCTCCACCACATGGCCTCTAGCCTAAGGAACACACAATTCTAAAGAGCAAATCTACCACACTAGCTACCTCACTACTAGAAGCTAGTAAAAGAAAAAAGCAATGTCAACCTAGATTGGGTAAGAGATCCTAGAGAACCTAGTAAAGAAAAGAAGTGCTTAAGAAAGACACAAGACAGAAAGTGCGACTCACAACACGTTGTAACCTAGAAACTTTGATACTCCCAAATGCTATGCAATATTGAATATGGAAGTAGGGAATTGACAATGCTCAAGTAAGAACCTACGTCACACCACTTAGCAGTGTGTGTAGTCGATGTAGTCGAAGCTAAGCAAGTTGCATCCTGAGAAGTGATAGCTACCATCAGATGCCCACGAGTGAGGTAGAAGATCCAAAAAGACTGACATGATCCACACGATATCTTCTCACTTGTAAAGCCTACATCAATGAGACAGAAGAAGCATGTGCCTCGGTACTGGAGTTGGCGATATAAGAACAAGGAGTCTAGTATTGAGACACATGACTAGTATGAAAACTCTAAAATATGGGTTAGCATGATATGCAATAGGATGCAACCTAGTGCTACCAAAATCCCTCTAAAATTGGCTTTATTCAAAAGGAGACATAAGACCTTCACTTGGATAAGTCTTGCATGTAGTTATATATATAGTTGCATTCTGCTATAGAGACTTGCTGAGTATCTTTGTACTCATTGTTGCTTAATATGTGGTTTTAGATGATGAAAGTGATGATTCCGTGTATGCATTCACCCATGCCTCTGGCTGTGACATGAAAGATGAAGGCCATGACTAGGTTTAGCCCCAGTTGATTGTCTGTTGCAAGATATGAAGGCCCATTTTTTGTTTACGTATTATTCCGCTGCTTTACTCTGAACAATGCTATTTGGTCGGTTGGCCCATTATGTAAAACTCGGTCTTAAGACATATTTATGGTTGACTATGTAATATGAAGTACTCTTTTATTTACTCTTATGTATGGATGTGATATCTACCGGTGGTATTGTGTGAGCTAACTACTGATCCAGGGACTGGCTCAGAATACACAGGAGATTTAGCATGTCAAATCTGGGTCCCCACATCCCGTAGCACACCAACATCATACCATAGTTCGTGATGCCTAATGCTTACTGCTAAGATCGTACACCTGCTCTGAGGAACGTCACCACTTAAACCGCACAAGTTCAATGGCACACCAAATGCATGCATTGTCTCTTCACGACCCTTATCTTTCGTGTGCTTCTCAACTTGAGATGGTCCTGAGGCCATGGCGTGTAGAATTCCTAGTACATTCCAAATACATCTTTAACAATATATGTTCTTTATTACTCTAAAAAAATAGATACATGCATCGTTTCAAATGACTTTAGCTTCTGGCTTTTTTATTTTTCAACGTATTTAAGTCAGAAGCCACTTGAAACGTGTCGGCTTCTAATTTCGGCTTAATTTAGCTTTTTTGGTTTTTTTCCCCTTTATTCCTTTGAATTGTCCGTGAAACAAGTTTTTTTCAAAGTTTTCTCATTTTTTCTCAGAAAAAGTTAACAGCCGCTACAATACAATTTCAACTAAAATCAAAAGCTACAGCTAGAATTTTAAATCAAAAGCTAGTTGGAGCGTCACCATAGTCTCTGGACTTATCTTCGAACCAATCTAATTGTGACATGACGGTTGAGCAAAATTAATTGGTCCAGGTTGGGATGCAATTCAAAGCAAAATTAAAAGAAAATCTATTTCGACTGCGACAGTGCAAATTCACGCATAATAATATGTCACGCAGGCCCCGATCAAGCCAGCGCGCTCTCATCGAATACCCAACACTTGATATATACTAGCCTCGTAGGCGCGGCGCCACGTCGCGTCAGGCACCGTAATCGCGAGAAATTATTTTGAAAAAATTGAAAGGCATGTGCGTATTTTCGCAAGAAGTAAAGGTTTTTTTGCAAAAAGCGAGGATCTGTACGTAAAAAAAATGCGGGGGGACCTGTACGTAAAAAACGGGACCCGTGTGCAATTTCCGAAAACGCGGGGGGCCATCCTGCAAAATGGAGGGGCTAAAAAAAATTCAAGGACCTTTTCGCGAGAACCAGGGACCTGTACGCAATTTCGGGAAACTACAGGATATTGCCTCAGCTGACCGTACGAAGAAATCGTCGCCACGCGCCGGGCGCTCGCGCGCACGGGGCGACGTGGACCGCGCGCCCGCCCACGGAAGCCCCCTGGAGTAATATGGGTTACGATTGCGTTCATATCTCTGGCAACTTACCGTGCATTTCACTGTCTGTCCTTGCCATTGGCCCGGTCTGATGTTGGGGTGGAACAAAAGTTGGCCAGGTATATATTTTGCGAGCAAAATGAGCAGCACGATTGTTATTCATGATCAAGGAGTGTTCAGGTATGGACATCTACGACAAAATTTTCAAAGGTATATTACGCCACAGGATATACATTAACAAAAAAACCAACACAAAATGACAAGTGTGACGCTCGCGTGGGACATTTTTGGCCTAAATTAGGTTGTACCGCTATGAAATTGACATCATCAAGATTACATCAACTACATTTCTGCAGATCAAATCGACCGATTCAACCCATCATCATGCATTGTCGTTTTGAGCAATACAGCATCCACTACTACAGAAAACCGTATTACAGACGGTTCAGAAACGTCATCACAGACGGTTTTGTGAACCGTCTGAATTTATGGGTCAGTAATGATACGAGGTCATCACAGACGGCTTTCGAACTCTCTGTGGTGTAAATATCACAAACGGTTTATAAATAAAAATCGTCAGTAATTATCAACTAGCACAGACGGTTTTTAGTTAAAAACCGTCTATGCTATTCTCTTCTACCCCTAAATCTATTTCTGTTTATTGGCTAGCCTCAGGAAATGCTAGCCATGCTCTCTGAAATCCAATGGAACCCCTGATTGTAGGGCATATGTACAAATTCCTTATCGCGGTAAGCCGACAGTGTTGTTGTAATATACCTCTCGACGAAGGATGCATCCTCGTTGATGGTACCCATGGCGACCAAGCGTGGGTTTAGAAAACGAATTGGTGATTTGGATGATCTAGCTTCAGTCACCATGTGTCTATATATATATGCACAGAAAATCAACAAATTATATATGACATATATCGGTATTACATGAACGAAGACTGTGATTGTACACACTTACAGCGTCCAGCATCGAACAAGTGAGGCGTCGAGAGCGTTGATCGTGAAAAGATTAAATAAATCCTCAAAGGTCACCGCGAAGACACAATTATGAAGTTTGTGCTGGAAATGATCCCGCCTGAATTTGCAGTGATACATGAGCGCCGTTTTGCTTGTGGCTTATTGGCTTGTTCCATATACCAAGCGTATAATCTCTAGTGCATGCGCATGCTGCTCGGCGAGGAAGGAGAGGGGTACCAAATCCATCGACCTGTGTGATGGTAAATCGGCATTCAGGCTTTTTCGATAGTCCTCTTCCTTGGCGTTTTGATTTTGGAGCGGACGCATCCGACGATGATGTTGAAGAATGCGTGGATGACATGTTGGCCTTCTCATATATGAAAAGCGCAATGTAGCATATATATATCTATATATATATATCAATATGAAAATGACATGGAATTACATGAAAGTACATATATTCATAAGTATATGTATTCATGAAACAACTATATACTCATAACAGTAAGATTTAACAGCAACATATACACAAACAATAACAACAACAAGTAAGATTTAACATATATTCATAAGTATATATATTCATAAAACAACTACATATTCATAAAATTAAGATTTAAATGTTACATATAACATTACCGATAGCTACATTCCTATATGTCACCCAAATACAACTTACATATCAATCACAATTCATAAAGAGTACATCATGTGAATTACAATTTCGATATGCTGTAAGTTAAAAGTTACATATCAATAACATTCCTATATAAATCACAATTATGCATAAACATTCTTATATGCTATAAGTTACAAGTTACATATCAATAATATTACAATTCAATAACATATCAATAACATTCAAGTTACAAGTCACAATTTATAAATCACATATCAATAACATTCATATATGTTGTAAGTTACAAGTTACATATCAATAGTTGCAGCCGTCAAATACAAACATTGTATTAGTTACATATCAAGTTACATATCAATAACATTGTATTAGTTGAGTCACCTAAATACAAGTTGCAGCGGCCACTGCCCATCGAACCCCAAAATAGGACATGATATCAACAAAATCCCTAGCACTCGGCATTGTAAATCTACTGACGGCATGGAACACTCGGCACTTGGAACCATGTCACATGAGCAATCCAGTCAGAGGCATCACCTTGCAAGGTGGGTGTAGAAGAGCTGCATGGAGAAGGCGGGTGTAGAAGAGCTGCACGACGGGCTCAAGGAAGGCGGCAGCGACGGGCTCGGGGGAGTAGGCGGTCGGCGATGGGCTCGGGGAAGGCGGCGGCGATGGGCTCGGGGAAGGCGGCGGCGACGGGCTTGGGAAGTAGGCGGCGGCGGCGGGCTTGGGGAAGGCGGCGCGACGGGCTCGGGGATGGCGGCCGGCGACGGGCTCAGGGAAGGCGGCTGGCGACGGGCTCACGGGATGGAGGCGGCGACGGGCTCGATCGGGAGAGCGGCGACGTTATGTCTCTGTGCTCTGGTTGGTATAGCTATAACTGCAGTGTACGCGCAAAACTCTAGCTTGAGGGTATATATAGGAAGGCTTATTACAGACGGTTTTAGTTTAGAACCGTCTGTGATAAGAATGATATCACAGACGATTCTAGTTTAGAACCGTATGTGATAATTAGCTTCTCATAGACGGTTTTAATAAAAACTGTTTGTGATAATTCTCAAATTATCACAGACGGTTTTTAATAAAACCGTCGTGATAATCGACTTATCACGAGCGGTTTTTAAAACCGTTTGTAGTATTCTATTATCACAGACGGTTCATCGGTAAGAACCGTCTGTGATACTCGTTTTTTCCGACACCAACAACATAGACGGTCTTCAAATTAAAACCGTCTGTGATAGTGTACGTCACAGACGTCTGTGATTTGACATCAACTAATAGTATTTCTGTAGTAGTGATCGAAGGGGTCATCAAAAAATTATGTCACAACTATCATCATTAATGAGCAATATGATCTGTGTGGCCGGCGCACAAAGAATGCAAGGGCCCCTTTCAAAAGCCATATACATAAAACAAATGCAACCAACCATTAGTAAAAGAGTAATCACTCATGGCATGACATGTTATCGTGTACTCCTTGCAAGCTACCAATCCGGGGAGCCAAATGACAATCCCTTTAACAACCGCATTTAAGGAAACATAACTGAGTAGTAGACCATGATCTCTGCATGAAATCGACAGGAACAGATTAGTTCACTGATTGGAAGAGTGGGTAGTGTATGCTGGGAATATGCTATGGTTGATGATGATAAGGGCAAAAGAACTTAATTTGATGGAACAAGATTAAGAGGGCTGGAAGCATTATGCATGTAATAAGGTGTTGAAAAATCTTGACATCTTGTTGAAGATTATGCTATCTATCTCCAATCTTATCTGGTCGCAAGATTTGCACTTTGCAGCTTGTCCAGTCATGGTTAACTATGCTTGCAGTTCTACATTTGTTTCCTTTTTAAGAGAGAAGATTAGGTTAGGATTATTAAAGAGATAAAGGAGAGCTTGTCCATGATATCACACACACACTTGTAATAAATTTGGACAACAAAAATGTCTACGGGTACATGATAGGGGAACCCTCTCGTTTTTTTGGGCGACTACTCTTTGTGCACCACGCTTCTGAATGCTAGTAAGTCTGGAGAATTCCACGCTCCTGAATTCCACAGAATTAGTTAACACTGTTTGACCTTTCGCTTGATCAATTTCTAGTCTGGAGAAGGACAGGGAAGTTCAGCTACTTCTGAATCCGATGCGCAAAGCAAACCTGCGTAAGTGACTTCAAACATCGTATTACTCATCAATTACCTTCCAATCTTACCAGTATTACGACCGGGGTTCCGCCCCTCGCTATCCACGTCCCCAGCGCAGCGTGCGCCGCGTGGCGGGGAATTTTCACGGCGGGAGGTGATTACCTCGGTTTTTCAAATTACGTCTGGTCCTTGGTTCTCGCAAAAGGCCCCGGAATTTTTGTAGGTCCACAAATTTTTAACCCCTCCGTTTTGCGGGATGGCCCCCCGCGTTTTCGGATATCGCGCACGGGTCCCTGTTTTTTTACGTACAGGTCCTCGGTTTTTCCGAAAAACACCTCCGCCTTCTTCGAAAATGTGTTTTTCCCCGATTTTTTTTAAAACTCCTCGCGAATTATCGCCTCTTTTATTTTGGTACGTATGGTGGTGGCGTGCGTGCCGCGCCTACGAGGCTAGTTGGTTAATATTTCGCATCAGATTGAGTACTAATCAATGTATTTTCATTGATCTCGTTTTCAACCTGTGATCATGATCTCTTTCTGCGGGTGACGCTCTTCACCGAGCATCTCGCCGGACTTCCACAGTGTTACTAATACCCCTTCTTATACGCACCAGCCTTCAAAGGAGTTTATAAGATAAGGCACGAGTGTACACGGTATTAAGGAGAAGAAATAAATCTCGTAGAGAGAACCAAAATAACGACGTTGAAGCAACTATAATGAGAGAGAAAATATTTAGTAAAGCCGACCGTAAATTTTTTAAACACAACCACAAAAGAGTACAAGGGATTATCGCTTACTCACAACCCTCTTGAATTTTTTAGGACCCTTGGATCTTTGCCCTATATAAAAATCTAGTGATAAAAAATATCCTAGCCTCTAATCCTCTTGTGTCTGGTTTGGATGAGTAGTCTTGATTGCTTTGTTGCTTTTCATGGCTTGGTTCTCCACGGTGACCTCCTATGGTTTATATAGGTCTCCCTAATACTTCTCCAATTTAGAGTAGGAATCATAATCTGAATAGGAGTAGGATTTCTAATCTAGTAAAAATTATTTAGGACTCTTTATAGCATACATTTCTAAATCATAAAAGACTAGATATAAGTTCACCTAACTCAATAATCTTCACCTTGACTCTTATCCGTTGAAGTCACTGTACTCCTCTAAGAACTCGCTCCAAGCCAGCTCTACCTTTGTTTTTGTTTTGCCTCCCACCTTTGGAAGTGCCCCCACCATAGGGGCGTATGCACATCACCGTAATATGTGTATCAGTATCCAGGCTAGTATGTCTGAACCCTCCACTTGAGAGCTCCTTAATTATATAGTTTTTTAACCATACCTCCTGGGTTTGTACCACCTCTAAGCTCCACCTGCTTGCCGGTAGCTCGTGATTGGTCCCACCATGTCTTCGTTTTTTCAACTGCTCACCCCATCCCTTTTGGATCTACTAGATTTTTGTAACACCCTAAAAATTTTAAATTTGAAAATACAAAGCTTTTGAATTATTTTGCAATATATTTTGGTATTTGGATTTTAATTGTGTTTCCTTGAATTTTGGTTGATGTTCCAATAGTTGGAAATCTATGAAAAATAAAACAACAAAAATTTGGAAGTAAAAGAAACCTATAATTTTGAATTCGAATCCGAAAAGATGAATCATAAAAGGGAATGTTTAGCAATATAGGAAATAAGTATGTAAATGCTAAATGCAAAATTAAGTAAGCCAACAAAAATAACAATATGTGAGGCTATATATATACATGAGACAAATACGCAGTATACTAAACATATATTGTGTTGGGTGTGGTTATAAGGGAAATAAAGGTATGAAAATAAGAACATCAAATAAATAAATAAATAAATATATATTATATTTTAGTAATAGAACAAAGACTTAAATTAAAAATTCAGAAATTAGGATACATAATCTTAAATATAGAAGTGAAAAATCAAAATTTAAAAATCCAAATTCTGTGTTCTTCTCTTTCTTTTCTTTCTCCCTCTCTCTCCTCCTTTACTGGCCGCTGGGGCCCAGCTCCCGGTCTCTCTCTCTGCTTCCTCTTCTCCCCACCCGCGCGCCCCGCTCCTTCCTTCTCCTTCTCCCTTCTCCTTCTGCGGCCAAGCTTGCGCCGCGTCGCTCCCTTTCTTCTTCCCCCCGTCTCCCCTCTGCTCTGCAAGCGCCGCTCGGCAGCAGCTTTTCGCATCGAGCCCTGCGCTCTGCCTTCCACGAATCCTGCCGGCGCCGTCCTCTCTGCGCACCGAGCCCCGCGCCAAGGACCGGCGGTCCCTTCCCCGCCGCCCGGTCCTCCGCACCTCCCCGCCCCTTTGCGGCCATAAGATGCCTCCCGCGTCTTCCCCCTCTTCTTCCCACCTCCTCTTCCTCCTTCGCCGGGCCACTTCTCTTCCTTCCCCTCCATTTCTTTTTGGAGTTCGGTCACGCTCCATTCATGGCCGCCGGCGCCTCCACGACCCCCGGCCACCGCGACAGTTCATTCTCCAAACCGAATGCATCATGGCGTGCCCCCACTCCCCCTCCGTTTCCCCTTCTGCCTAATTGGAGAGCCATGAATCGAAGCAAGATAACATATCGGCGGCGGTGATCGCTTGGGTGCCCGAGAGCGTCGAGTTAGGCGGGAGAGCGAGCACGGACGTGAGGATAAATCCCGAGATTATGACCGCATCCACGTAGACAAGAGGGTCAACGAGGATGGCGCTGAACTAATCGATCATGATTCATGGAGAAGGTAGAGGAGCGGCGGTTTTTTCTTCAGTTAACTCTCTATGTGAGCGTGATTACGTGGGTTCCTAATACTTTCTAAAAATGAAAGTACGAATTCACCCTTGTTGCATGGATGGTTAGATGTGGTGGAGGTGTTAGCACCTCCTATACCTTTGGATGGACCGAACCAAGACTCATACAAAAATATAGTATTAAAGAATATCCCAACCTCTAATCCTCTCATGCGCTTTCTGCTTTGAATGAATAAGCTTGATTGCTTTGTTGTTTATTCTTGTGGCTTGGTTCTCTATGGTCACCTCCTATGATTTATATAGCCTCTTCTAGTTTCATCTAGGACTTTTTATATCATATCTTTTTAAAACTTTGAAAGACTGATACGAGTAGCCCTAACACAACACAAAGCAAGAGCCTGTGGAACCGCTACGTCGCGTCCATGTACTGGTCGATCACGACGCTTACCACCATGGGCTATGGGTATATGCACGCCGTGAACACAAGGGAGATGGTGTTCAGCACATTCTACACCCTCTTCAACCTCGGACTGACCGCGTACCTGATCGGGAATATGACCAATCTGGTTGTCCATGGAACCAGCCGTGCAGGAAAATATGTTAGTGATCGATGTATATATCTGCTTGATCTTCATCAAGAGACCATGCCATGTCGAATTGTCGACATACGTTTTACTTTTCACTGCTGTTGCGTTGAGTTGAGTTTTACTCTCTGACATTTTGTTTTGATCTGTCGTCTTGGGCTGATTGAAGAGGGACACAATTCAGGCAGCGATGATCTCCCATCTCAGCCTGAAGTTCAGGACGGATTCAGAAGGGCTTCAGCAGCAGGAGAAACTCAACGCGCTGCCGAAGGCCATCAGGTGCAGCATTTCTCACCACCTGTTCTTTGTTTTTTTGGCGAAAATGCAGGAGATTTGCGTTTCATCTAATAAGAAGAGACATACATTGTTCACACAAAGATAAGTCTAGTTGTCAGGCATGGATCGAGGGCCATGGGGGAGAACCAGAACTCAAAATTTCAGAGGAATAACAACTAGCAAACTTCAGATACAACCGAGTAAAACACTAATTCGGAAGAGGAAGCTGCCCAGAACGAGTATGGGAGCAGAGATCGCCCAGTTTAGTGCATTGGGTAAACAGCAGTCAAAATCTAGCCTTCCTTGGTTATGCCGGATCATGTTCCTCTTCTTCCAAATCATCCAAATTAACCAATAGAATTATTAAAGAGTCTACTCCTTTGCGCTTGGAGCTGGACGTCAAATCTCTAATGGCTGTCCATTGGTCTTGCAGTGTTCGTTCAGTGAAAGAATAAGAGCCGCAGAGAGACAACCAAGAGAAGATGCGCACAAGGGAAGAGGACCGAACCTTGGCACAGGACGGCGTAGGCCGATTTGGGAGAGTATTTGCTGTCCGTTGACCAACACTATGGATAACATCTCTAACCTCCTCTTGCAGTTGCACTTGGTTTAGCATTGCATACGGACTCAAGAAATCACAAATGGCTTGAATGCTGAATGGGCCTTGCAGGTCAGTTATCCACCTATGGTTGTGTAATGCTTCCCTAACAAAGGTCTGTTTTTTTTGCGAGAGTTCTTCACCTTTGCCCAGATGGCCAGAGCTAGATTTAATACATAATTTCGGTAGTGGGCTTAATTAAAATAGCAATATTAAAATATGACCATGTGTGATAAACCTTGCCTAGGTAAATAAAATTAAATTGGAAATAAAGCTACGCCTAATAATAACAAAAGTGTAGATGAAATAATAAGGGTACCATTAATTAAACCTTAACACTAGATTTAATACATAATAATATTGAGAATAATTGTATATATAGCGAGTTGGGACCCGTAAAAATTGACCCTAATTCAAATTAAACTTAACCTAGTGATAACTGAAGGTACATAAAATGTCAAGCCACAAAATGCTGTAAAACCCAGACTATAAAATTTATTCGACAAACTAAAAATTGTATACATCGCATCTAGCATATGCCTTGAATATTAGCGCTCGACAAAATACACCAATCCATAGGTCTAACCTAACTCATGGGACTTCCTTGATAAATACAAAATAATAAAAAAAATTATTAATAAAAAGATCAAGTCATCATATCCTACTCCACTTGGTGCCCTATGTCCTACTCCCCTTCCCGCCATGTTCACAAGCGTACCTCACCCTCGTCCCATGGGTAGAAATTGTGCTTGGAACTACTATGTTGGCGGCATGCTAGCTTCCTTTGTTGTGAATAGTGGACTCAGTGGTGCCCTCCTTGGACACAATTGAAACATGCCCCGATACTCCTCCGGCAATCGCGGGTACTATGCATTCCTCTGCAATGGGCACACTTGAGCGGGGCATGTTACTGGTTTGAAAAGATCGGTCATTGCAATGGCATGAGAGGAAGTCCTTGCTTGTGCATCATAGGGCATGGATCCGCCCTAACTTTCTTCCTCCTTTCTTCAGTTAAATCGGCATGGTTATTCTCAAGTATAATGGCTCGATTCACTAAGGGCCTGTTTGTTTCAGCTTATGGCAACTGCAGCTACTCCTAGAATCTGCAGCTCAAACAAACAGTCCAGATTTTCATCCAGATTCTAAGTAGCGAAGCTACGAAATCCGAAAATGAACTAGTAGCCGAGTCGGGTTATCCGACTTCTCCGGTTCGACTAGTGGATACTCACCACCGCTTCTCGAAATCTACAATTTGAAACAAACAGGCCCTAAGTCTTGGAACTTAGTGATTGCATGAATTGATAAGTGTATCTTGAGGAATGGGTGCATTCCCTCCATGAACCTCTCCACCTTCTCCGCCTTGCTGTTCACGTCCTCAGAGGCATACCTGGCCAACTCATAGAATTGGTCAAATATTCTGTTTATTTTCTTATCACCCTGAGTCAAGGTCCGAAATTCCTTCTTCTTAATCTCCATCTTCCCACTGGGCACATGAGTTGCACAGAAATCCCACCCTATTACGCCCAGAAGAAAGCGTGCGCGGGCGCCACGCCGCAGCGCGCCCGCCGCGTCGGCGGCGAAAAAGCAGTGCGGTCGGTGGGCGGTTTCTGTGTTTTCTTAAAATTACGTACATGTCCTTCGTTCTCGCGAAAAGATCCCTGAATTTTTTTTGCCCCTCCGTTTTGCAGGATGGCCCCCCGCGGTTTCGGAAATTACGCACGGGTCCCGTTTTCTTACGTACAGGTCCTTGGTTTTTTTCAAAAAAAAACCTTTTCTTTTTCCGAATATGCGTTTTTGCCCCCGGTTTTTTTTACAAGTCCTTGTTTTTTTCGAATAACCCCTTCGCCTTTTCCGAAAATACGTTTTTTGCCCCCGATTTTTTAAAAAATTCCTCACAAATTATCGTCTCTTTTATTTTAGTACGTATGGTGGCTGACGCGGCGTGGCGCCGCGCCTATGATTCTAGTGTTCCTTGAATTCTGCCCATGCAATGGGGCGATCGTCAGCTCGATTATGGCAAAGTTTGCCCACCAAGTTGCGGTTGGCCCTGTCAGCTGGTGAGAATACCGAACCTTCTCGCCATCGAAGCACCCCACCGTTTCTAGCTAGCCGGCCGGCAGTGTACTTAACTAGTATTAACTATCAGCTTTTAGGTTACTCTCATGGTCTTAGGTGGCTATTAATTCCAACAGGTTGTGGCTAAGTTTTATTACCAACAGCTTAGCAGTTGGGTTTAAGTGGTTTAGCTTATCATCGTTTTTTTGTAGTAGTAGTTGAATAGGTTACTCATATCATATAGGCCTGCCGTTCTTTATACAGGACAGAAAAGGTCCATATGAAGATTTATCTTCCTAGATTACCAATCACAACTACACGACGCAAGAAATCTGAATCTATAAACACAAACAAACAGATGCGATCACCTGTCAGCTAAGGAATGATAAATGCCTTTGCACCTCGCCAAAGAAAAAAAAGAAGACAAATGCCTTCGCAGTTTGCGTCCATTTTTTTTTCTTAGAAAAAAGGAGTTTGAATCCATTTCTCATGCAGCTTCCAGAATCACCGGTGCTTACTGATTAAACAAAACCCAATCATTAGCTTTGCAATAGCACTCTACTTTCTTTCATTAACCGTAGTTTCTTAAAGTATAAAGATAGTCCATTAAACCGTAGTTTCTTAAAGTATAAAGATAGCCCATTAAAAAAAGGACTCGCTAAAAGCATCACAGAACAAAAGCTAGCACTTTTGGGAACTTTGTTTTTTATGCGAGTGTGGTTATTTTTTTAAAAAAAAATAGTGAACACTACATTTCATTTTTCCTGCATGCTCCAAAAACCTGCAAAATTCAAAGCGCTTGCTCTTCACGGAAGCAAGTTTTCAGAAGCAAGCTTGCCCTTGTAATTTCGAAGAAAAGATCCATTTTTTCCTTGCCAATCACACCAATTACTACTACTTAACCATTTAAAAAAAGTGTCGTGATGACACGCATACCGTTGTTAATTTCTTCAAGCACGGCAAAGACCAACACCAACCTGGTCTGGAGCTTGAAAGATCAACACCAGAAGATTACACTGCTGAATAGTTGTCTGAATTCTGAAACGCTAACCACTATAACAACTGCAAGAAAAGAAAACCATTTTCCTTCGCAAGGGTAGGAAGATTCAGCTCACCTACTTAGCCCACCCCGTCCTCCTGCCACCTTCTCCCCCACCCAAAACCACCCTATAAAGCCATCACAATTCACAGGAGCACACAAATCAAGCACAGATCACAACATCTCCAAAGCGTCAAGAAGGCAAGAAGAAAGCAGCAAGCAAGATTGATCAGGAGATGGCTGCAAGGGCAGCGTCGTCCACGGCCATCCTCGCGGCTGCGGTGATCGCCGCGACGGTCTTCATGGGCGGCGCGGCGGCGCAGTCCACGAGCGAGTGCACGCAGACGCTGATCGGCATGTCGCCGTGCCTGAACTACATCACGGGCAACGAGACGGCACCGTCCAATTCGTGCTGCTCGCAGCTCGGGACCGTGGCGCAGTCGCAGCCGCAGTGCCTCTGCGTCGCGCTCAACGCAGACCCGGCGTCGCTCGGGCTCAACGTCAACAGGACGCTCGCGCTCGGCCTCCCGGACAAGTGCAACGTCAAGACGCCGCCGGTCAGCAACTGCAAAAGTAAGTGTCGTGCGTGATGAAATTGTTCAACAGTTTTCAGAGACCGTTCTTGGATCTTGAGACTGACGGCGACCGTTGCAGGTGCTGCTTCTCCGACGTCGCCGTCGTCCGGGACGCCGGCGGGACAGACGCCAACCTCGGCCGGCACAGGTAAAGAAGACCATACGCTGCATGACCCAGCTGATCGTGTGTCTGAATTCTGGTTACTGACGGGCGTGCATGTCTGGGTCGGATGCAGGGTCGAAGTCGACGCCGACGACATACACGGAGAACGGCGGCGAGTCGCTCCGCGGGTCAGCAGGCCTGGTCGCCGGTTTCATCGTCGCCGTCGTGTACGCCGTCGCCGCCGTGTGATCTGATCCGGTCTCTCCCTTGTCCGTAGCGATGGCATTTGCAGCTTCAGCATGGGTCTGGGAATTGGTGCGTGCGTGCGTGCGTAGGAATTGGGTTAGACGTGTTCTGAGACTTGAGGGTTTGTTCCATTAGTGATGGTGTTTGGAGGAGGGAGGCTTGAGCTTTTGTGCTTCAACTTCCATGCTTCTGCAGTTCTGCTTCCATTGGTACCGTGAAAGAAGAGTTTTATTCTGCTTGAGTTGATTCATCACTGCACTCTAAATAAAGATATCTCCCTGTTCTTGTTTCAATTACTAATTAATCTCAAATCGAGGAGCATGTAAGCATCTTTCTTCTTGTGTAGTAACAAACAATTGCACGCGTGAACTGCTGCGCATTCGGCTGTTTGTGTCCATCAGAGGACAGAACTATTCGATGCACAGGTAATAACCACATTAAACCTAGACATCCAGACTTTCAGTCCTGTGATTGACCTGGGAAACAAAACGCAGAACAGAGCATGGAGTTGGAATATATGTACAGTGAAGCATCATCCCCTTACCTCCTTACCCACTGTCTTCGACCGCGCCGTATGGCAGCAGCGCGCAGAATCGGCAGTGAAATGGCGTGAGGCCATCCACCACGAAGGCTCGGGAGCCCACCCCATCGGCTGTAATCGGTCACCACTGCCTGGGTTGTGGAGTTTTACCGCCGCCGCATGTCCGTCGTCTCTCATGCCGACGCCATTGTTATGTTATGGCGACAGTAAAAAATGAAAATCACATTTATAACTAGACACCAAGTTACGGCCGGATGAATGTACTTTTATTATACTGATCAATTTACTGGACACGTCGTTAGAGTTTACTGTCACACCTAGCCATGGCGCATGATGATCATGTGATAGCGGCAGTAAAAATGGATACAACATTTATGTCCAGATACATTTCAATTTATAGGTAGATAAAAAATAGAACGACTATGTGATAGCGACAGTAAAAATAGATACCAAATTTACGTCCAAATAAAAAAATAGAACCGATGTGTGATGGCGTCCAGATACATATTACAATGCGACTAGATGTGATTTCCATTTTTACTGCGTCGCTAAAAGAGTTTTACTGCCACCTCCATATGCATTTACTGCACCATTATAAAAGATTTTGCGAGCTCATTGTGCGTTCACCAAACCTATACAACATATTTACTGCAACCTTCTTTTGCATTTACAGCACCGTTACAAAGATATTTACTAGGATCTCATTGTACTTTCATTGTACCTTTAATAAACCTATACAACAAATTTGATGTGACCTACTTGTGCTTTTACTGCAATACTACAAGAGATTTACTACGATCTTCTTATTCATTTACTGCACCTTTACAAGATAGGCACTATCATGCTTAGTATTATTGCACTTCTTATATCTTTACTGCGTCTTTGAAGGAGATATACTGCGTTTTGAGTGAAGGGGGCCTTATAGAGAGAAACGTGGGTTGATTGCGAACTTGGAATGACAATATCTCCTAAATCATTTATCCTATTTACAATCTATTTGAAGCGCTTTGTTGGGAAAATGTGTTTGACAAAAAAGATTCATGATGAATATGTTTTAACTCTGTAAAAAAACAATTATTGCACCGAAAGTTCGGATTTATTGTACCTAAGCCAGTCAATTACTGCACCGTGTTAGCACGAAAAAAGTAAGTGGAGAGTGATATAGGGGTTGACTGAGGTGGGAGGTTGTTGGGACCATAGATTTCCGAATCCGGACCCTCTATGTATTACAGCACTAGTCCCAGATCAAAGCTAGTTCACACAGCCAAACAGTGATGATTACATAACCAACAACGCTTTATTACAATAGTAAAGAGTACAGACCGGAAGGCCTCTTTATTACAACTGAGGTTTCAAGACCTCACAAACTCACAAAACACAAAACACAGTGGAAGCAAAAGTAAATCTGGTGAAGACACATCAATACGCCACAGGCAATTGACTGGGGAAGTGCAGCCTAGTACTCCGGAAAGCCTTCATCGAATCCATACGCACCGTAATCGTAATCTCCCTCTTGAGCTTCATATTCCTCTGAGTTTTATTTTTAGTGCAGCATGTGAGTACAAAAAAGTACTCCACAAGTCTTGGAAAAATGCAGTAGATGCAAGGCTTAACAATTGAGGGTTATGTGGTTCTTTTGCACAAAGCAATATTTTATTTCAAGAGGATGACAGTCAACGCGACCAATGGAAAAGGCCACACAAGTGTAGGCTATGCAAGACAGCTGGCCACTCCGTAAGGAACTGCCCGAATAGGCCTCTTCGTCAGGCACCCCGTAGACCTATCGATTTATACCACATGTGTACTCATTCATTCTCTATAACATCGGTATTTTTTTGCAATGTTGGCACGTTAATTTTCGTAAGTTTTAATGGAAATTTTGCACGGACACTGATAGCACAAACACTCAAATATCCTTTTATGTCTTATAGGGAATCATACTACGCAAATAGAAACATGGCGGATAGGCCAGGAAGCTCAAATCGTGGGAGGGGACAGCGGGCACGAGCTCGATTTCGAGGCCGTGACCCTTACCTCAAAGACACAAGCATCTATAGCCCCCTAGACCCCAATCCCTAAGCCCTAATCTACCGCTCGAAACCAAGGGATTGTACACCCCTAGAAATCCCCTCCGTGACTATCCCCACATTCCCGAGCCTTAGCCACAATGCAAGCACAACGTCGACGCCGTGATCTAGGTTTGAGACAATCACATGCACCCAGGATGTCAATTCTTTCGCTGCCCTCTATTCATGGTAAGTGATTCGTTATCTACGTATACTTCCACACATGGAATGCTTGTAGTAACATCGTCTTGCTTACAGATAGTAGATTGTCGGTTCATTGAGTAGGTAGATCAATCATATCCAATACCCACCTAGGTTTACATCCAAAAACTACACATCTGCCTAGAAGAGTTGCACGAAGAGCTCCAGACCAAGAGGGCTAATAATGACGAGCTCCGCGGGTAGAGGATCAGAGAGAGGAACAACGAGGAGGTTGTGCATCTTGGCAGCGACTATCACCCTATATTGTTGTTGTGCTAACCCGAGCTGCAATTGTGCCCGCTACTATCACGACAACTAGCCACGTCCACGCCGGCCAAATAATCGCCACACCAAGTGGGTGCCGTACGGTTCGATATTTTCACCCTAGGAGCTATGTCAAGCTGCACATGGTCCATTCTCGTATTTTTTTTCAATAATATATATGCACCACTTGCAAGATTGAGTTGTTTTCATTGGCCCGTCAACAGTGACTCAGTGTGGGTTAGTCGGGCAGACGACCTTCTATCCAGAGCCAACCAACCTACCGAGCCATGGGGGCCACATGGCAGCACACCTGCCAAGCTAGGGCGGCTCGGCAGCTATGCACCTGTCGCACCCGAGCCGACTGTTGTGGTCTCCAGCTCCTACCGAGCAAGGGGGCGCTTGTCAGCTGCCACGCCCTCCGAGCCTAGAGAGAAGGCTATTTTTGCAAAAATAGACATTTGGTGATCAAAATTAAAAAAAATATTGCTACAGGGCCAGATGGTGAACAGTTCCTCCTTCCTGTCATTAACGTCACGGTTTGTTGGAATGCTCATGAATTCATTTCCTCTATAATGATCATAAATAAGAAGCGGGGATAGCTCAGTTGGGAGAGCGTCAGACTGAAGATCTGAAGGTCGCGTGTACGATCCACGCTCACCGCATCATTTATTTCTCTTTCGTGCTTCTTTGATTTTTTTTTTCTCTGCACCAACTAAAGCAGCAGAGCCTGCAAGCAAAGAGTTTTCTCCATTTTTATCCCTTTTTTATGTCTCCATTTTTATCCCTTTTTTCACGCCAAGCTCCCCCCAACATCTTCTGATCTCTCAATGCAGCAGGTAAATAATGGTGCTCTGTTCTCCTCATCTCTACGCCCCCATGACTGGATGCTTTCCTGCTCCTCATCCCCATCTCTCCAACATCTGAATATATCTTTCTTCAAAAAAAAAATCTGAACATATCTGATTTGATTCACATGTGTTATGAATAGCGCTTGTATTCATATGAGGCCAAAGGACCGGTATATATACACAAATACATGAAGGCACATATGGAAAGATTACAAGAAAGGAAAGAGTACAAGTATGGAAACAATCCAAACTATCCTAATACAATGATATCTGTAATATCTCTACCATATATGTAATATCTCATTCCATATCTCTAACACCCCCTCAAACTCATGGTGGATCAACAACACGAGTTTGGAGAGGTAAAGCCGTGTTGTGCTCGGTGCGGGCCTTCGTGAAGAAATCCGCTATCCAAGCTCAAGGCACATCTTGAAGAGCAACAACCTGATCATGCACACAAGACCTCATGAAGGAAGCATCGACACTAATATGCTTGGTGAGCTCATGCTTCACGGGATCACGGCAACATCTTGATAGCACATGTCTTGTCGACAAAGAGGAGTCGGTGTAGTGACGAAACACCAAAATCCTCAAGTAACCACCGTAGCCAAGTAACCTCTGCATCAAGAGAGCCATAGCTCGCAACTCAGCCTCTGCACTCGAACGAGACACTGCAGTCTGTTTCTTCGTCTTCCAGGCAATGAGAGAACCACCAAGAAAAACACGATGGCAGAGATAGACCGACGATCGGAGGGATCGCCGCCCAAGTAGCATCCGAATAAGCTGAAGTCAGAACGAGTGGAGGATGGAAAGAAGAGACGAGAGATAGTCCCACGAAGGTATCGCAGAACTCGAATAAGGTGGTCAGAGTGGACCGAGTGGGAGCGAAACGAATCGACTCGAATGTGAACTGGATAAGTGATATCCGGACGAGTAACAGCAAGATAGACAAGACTCCCAACAAGATGAAGATAGCGAGTCGGGTCAGAAAGAGGCTCGCCATCAGAGGGTCGGAGGTGAACATTGAGCTCCATGGGAGTCTCAACAATACGCTGATCAGTGAGAGAAGCGCGATCAAGAAGATCCGGATATACTTTTCTTGGGACATAAAGAAACCATCCGGGTGGAAGTAACCTCAATCCCAAGAAAGTAATGGAGAGGACCAAGATCCGACATAAGAAATTGCTCACTAAGACGAGCCTTGACAAAGGCAATGTACTCGAAATCATCCCGTAATGATCATATCATCAACATACGAAAGAAGAAGAGTCCGACCACGAGGCGAAGTGTGGACAAAGAGCGCAGGATCATGATCACTTGTGAAAAACCAGCGGTAACCACGGAGGAGAAGCGCTCAAACCAAGCACGAGGAGCCTGCTTGAGGCCATAGAGAGAGCGACGAAGACGACAGACCATGCCCTCAGGAACAGAATACCCAGGCGGCGGATGCATGTAGACCTCCTCACGCAGTCGCCATTAAGAAAGGCATTCTTGACATCGGTGAGAAGCAGACCCGTGGCGTCTGGGCGCCACCGAAAGAAGAGTGCGGACGGTGGTCATGTGAGCCACGGAGCAAAAGTCTCGTCATAGTCACGACCATGCTCTGCTGGAAGCCACGAGCAACAAGACGCGCTTTATAGCGCTCAAGAGAACCATCGAGCGAGTCTTAACCTTGTAGACCCACTTACATGTGATGGGACGAGAGTGAGATGGAAGGGAACAAGATCCCAAGTACCAAGATGCGCTCAAGGGCAGCAATCTCCTCGGCCATGGCATGCTGCCACTCGGGGTGAGTAGCACATCCCGTGAAAGCAGCTCACAGTAGTGCGCCCAACAAAGGCAAAAGCAGGCAGGGAGGTCAAGCGGTCGGCGATCGCGGAGAACATAGCGAGGAGAAGATGACCCATCGGGAAGATGGTGCATCGAAGAAGAATCATCGAAGAAGATGGCTCTTCGGAATATCCTCAATCGAGGTCGACGAGTGTAGACGAGTGTAGTGGGGAGCTCGAGGAGCCGCAGGAGGCGACAATGGCGGAGAGTCCACGGAAGGGGTATGAGGAGACTCGGTGGGACGAGTGGGCGCGGGTAAGATGATATAGGTGTATCTGGAAAGGTCAAAAAGACGAGACTCCACAGAGGAAGCCAAGAAGAAGAGACATGGCGTGGGTAGAAAGGACGAGACTCGTCAAAAGTCACATCCGAGAAATCCGCATCCGTCGACCAGCAGGATCCCAAAGACCGATAGCCCTTGTGCTCGACATCGTATCCCGAAAAACACACTCAACAGATGAAAGGTTAGTTTGGTACGTTCTCGAGGCGAGGAGAACGTAGCAAACGCAGCCAAACAAACGAAGGCCAGAGTAATCAGGAAGAAGACCACAGAGACGCTCAAAAGGGATTGCGCCACGAAGAGCGGAAGAAGGCAGATGTTGACAAGATAGGTGGCGGTGGAAACGACCTCGGCCCAAAAGTGAGGTGGAATAGGCGGCAATCATCGTGGCACGAGCCGACTCAAGGAGGTGACGATGCTTGCGCCAAGCAACACCATTCGAGCATGAGCACCGGACAAGAGAATCGGCGAGTGCCACCGCTCGGCAAGGAAGCTACGCAGTGATGAGAGAGGTACTCGCCACAGAGTCGGCACGAAAGACACGAATAGGGTGGAGAACGTATACGAACCATAGTGGCAAACTGTTTATAGATAGACAAGGCCTCACCACGAGAAGACATGAAATATATCCAAGTGTGACGAGAAAAATCATCTATAAATATGATATAATATCGATGACCCCCTTTCGAAACGAAGGGAGCCGGACCCCAAACATCTGAATGAACAAGATCAAAAGGTCGCTGAGATACAGACTCACTATGAGGATAGGGAAGCTGAAGTTGTTTACCTAACTTACAACCCTGACAATCTAAAGACACGTCTCCTGAGACAGACCCCAGAAGACCACGACGAACTAAAGACGACGGGCGAGAGCCACACATATGGCCAAGGCGATGATGCCATCTCTGGAAAGATCCGGTGAGACGGAGCGGTAGGCGGAGAGACCGGCAATGGCGGCGGAAGGAAGGTGAAGCAGTCAAGCTCCCATAGACGCCGGGAGTCACGGCGCGAGGGCCGAACCAACCGAGCTCCGTGTGGCGGTCCTGAACACAACAAGAGTCAGAGTCAAGAATGACCCGACAACCAAAATCAGTAATCTGCCCAGCAGAAAGAAGCTGCATGGTAAGGCGAGGCACATAAGCAACAGAGGGAACATAAAAGATGAGTTGCTAAGAGATCCTTGACCGAGAGGCGAAAGAGAGGTACCATCGCAGTGAGAACATTAACAGGAGAATCAAGGGTGTTATAGAGGACAAAGTGGAAGCATCAAAAGTCATGTGAAAAGATGCTCCAGAATCAAGAATCCATGGGGAGATACCTGACTGTGTAGAAGGTGGTTTCTCGGTGCAAAGAATCGATGAGAACACTGCGAACCTGCCGAGAAAGAACCTGAGGCGACAAGTAGGCGTCGAAGTCTGGCTATCTCCTGCTCAGTGAGAGAAACTGCGGAAGTAGTCGATGCAGACGTCAATGTAGAAGTACCAGTGTCAGTGCTAGTAGAAGAACGTCGTGAAAGATGCCGCTTCTTCTTATAGCACTGAGACTCAATGTGGCCGGCCTTGTCGCAGTAGGAGCAGTGAGGACGGCCACCTCCAGATGGAGGACGGCCACCACCGCCTGTGGTAGCCGCTGAAGGAGGCGATGTCAAAGCGGGAGCGATCGGTGTAGCGGGTGGGCGGGCGGCGAGCACGAGAGGGAGTGACATCGGACCGGCACCACTCGAGCGAGTCTCCTCCGCGTATCTCGATGGGGGCCTCCAGGAGAGTGACACGAGGGTGACGTGCAAGGAGCTGGGCACGTCGCTGCTCGAACTCGGGGCGGCGGTAAGGAACTCGTGACCCGCGAAACTCAGGATCGGCTCGTGCGGCTAGGCGGCCGGACAAGAGCGACAACCAGCGGTGCGGAGAGAGTCAGCTGCCGCCGACAAGCAGAGCTCGAGCGTAAAAGCGTCCAACAGTAGCATCACCTGCTGAAGAGAATGCTCCTGACGGACCACGGACAGGTACAAGGCGTCACCAGATGGCTCATAGCGCTGACGAAGATGAGTCCACATCCGAAAGCCGAGGAGAGTCCCACAACCTCGAGAGGAGAACCGAGGTCGGACATCGGCGGCGAGGATAGCGGCGGCTCGGCGTCGTCGTCGTACCATTGATTATAGACGACCAGTCGATCCCTGTATTCATCCAGAGCCTCTTGGTAGACAGAGGCATCCTTATCATCATCTTTAGTGGCAGCCTTGTCGGCTGTCGGGGGCAGCGTGGCAAGCGTAGGTTCCGTCGGAGGAGTAGGACAAGGCGGGCAGACGACATCGCCAGAGAGGATGCCCCATAGACGAAGACCACGCATATGAATGCGCATGTGAGACACGAAGTCGGTGTAATTAACACCATCGAAGATCACCGGGCAACGAGGGAGAGAAACAGTACCCATTGGTAGGCGGTCTTTGAGCGGCACGGCGACCAAAGGAACGATGTCTAACGGTATGGCCGGTAGCGGCGGTTAAACAACGTTTTTCTGCCGATCGGTTTTATAATACAACCGACCGACCGACCGACTTTTACAAATCGCGATCCAGACCGAGAAAACAAAGAAAAAGAAAAGAGGCGACGGGTGGCGGCGCTCTCGGCGGGACGGCGGCGCGGCCGGCGGGGCAGCGGCGCGACCGGCGAGGGCGCGGCAGCGGCGCGGCGGTGGCGGCGGCGGGGCGGCGACGACGCCCGGAGGGAGGCGGCGGCAGCGGCGGGCGGCGGCGACGACGGAGGAGGCGCGGCGAGTCGGCGCCGAGCGGAGGATCCGGACGGGCGGCGGCGGCGGCGGGTTGGTGCGGCGGTGGCGGATCCGGCGACGGCAAGGCGGCGAAGTCGGCGCGATGGCGGATCCGGCGGCGGCAAGCGGCGGGTCGGCGGCGGCCGCAATGATCCGGCGACAGCGAGGGGCAACGGGCGGCGGCAAGACGACGGATCGGGATCGATCCGGACCGGCAGAAGAGCCGTGTCCGGCAGTGCGGAGGATGCCGGCGCGGCGAGGCCGACGTGCGGCACGAGCGACGAGAAAATTCTAGGTACGCTCTGATACCATGTTATGAATAGCGCTTGTATTCATATGAGGCCAAAGGACCGGTATATATACACAAATACATGAAGGCACATATGGAAAGATTACAAGAAAGGAAAGAGTACAAGTATGGAAACAATCCAAACTATCCTAATACAATGATATCTGTAATATCTCTACCATATATGTAATATCTCATTCCATATCTCTAACAACATGAAGCAAGGAGCATGAGTTAAGCAATCCAGTCCAGAGCTTTGCCATCCCTTGGTCCTGTATGTCACAACAACCACGCCATGCATTGCTCAGTGCTCTCGATTCCCAGCTTCAGTTGGTTTGGCTCATGTTCAGGACTGATCGATGGATCCATCATCTCAGGGGCACACAACATACATACATCTAACTACAACGGTGCTCCTTTCTTTCTATAATTTGCCAACTGGGCGACGAAATCGATCGATCGATGGATTAGTTAATACTACAAAATTATAATACAATCGAGATTCCATCAAAACAGAGCTGTCAGAGCATCGGCAGTTACAGTTGCTAAAGCATCACCAAGTGAGTACATATACATGTCGGCGATGTGACCTTTATCTCATTCTCAACGGCCGAGCAGTCCAAGTCGGTGGCGTTCATGCATGCAGGTGCTACATCATATAGTACATGCCAAAAGACAGGACAATAATTCGATTATGACAGTCAGACAATCAATGTTGGTGTCATACATGGGGATGCAGTGGTGGACCTAGGATCAAAACTTAGGTGGAGGGATAATGGTGAGGCGGAGCTCGCCGGAGCCGAACTTGCTGTTCTTCACGGCCGGCATGTACGCGAGGTTGTTGATGTGCGGGTGCTAGTACAGATCGTGAGAACCAATCTCACAACATCCAGGCAGGGGTGGCCGACGGTAGGGGCGCCATCCCCACCTGATCCCCGGCGGATCCACCCCTGAGGAGATGGCATGAAAATACAATGAAGGGACAAAAACAAACTAGGACCCAAAAAAAACATTAGCAAGTGTCAGTGCAGATGCTTCGCTTGTACTACTTGGATTTATTGGATGTGCCTGTTCCTTTCTCTTTTTACCCTGCTTTAGCTTTATCTTTTACTTGCACTGTTGGAACAGTATTTCTTCGATTTTTTTAAATAATCAATTTTTCATTTATAATTACAAAAATATACCTGTGAATTAAATTTTTGCACTTTTGACCTCTAGTCGCCTAACGGTTGGATGACATGTGGCCAAGTCGCTCAACGGTTGGCGACTTGACCATGTCACCCGACTGTTGAGCAACTTTTGCACGTATCGCCCAATGGTTGGGCGATAATCCTCTAGTCGCCCAATCATTGGGAGATTGTTAACAAATATGTAATTATTTGTTAATCCGATGGAAATAATTGTGGGGGTAAATGACAATTGTTGTAGATAGGTAACATTTAGCAAATCTTATTTGTAAGTTATTTTTAAAAAAGAGCAGATATTGTCGGTTGATCTATTTGTAATTTCATAAATTGTGAATGGTAGGAAATATATTAGACTCACAATAACATTTTGCGATTATCGTATGTTATTGTAGTGCATTTAGTTTTCTAAAAAAATTGTGAGGATGATTAAGATAGCAATGATTTGTAAGTAGAAAGATAAGTGCTATTGCGATGCAATAGATAATTCGTGAGTTTTTTATATAATCAATTTTTTATTCAAAAATACAAAATTATACCTGCGAATTTATTTTTTTGCAATAGTAGCCTCCTTTTAACTGAGTGTAAATACATATATGGACTGGTAATCTTTTTGTGGGCCCCACCCTCCGAGAACAAGGATAGACATATGCTAGACAGGACTGTTGATGAAAGATGCATAGACATTTCGTGCATACTTGTAGAAAACGTTTTTTCATGTTGTTGGATGCATTGGTACGCGAAGAATTGAATGTGAAAATACGGCGATATTTGATGTTGCGAGACATAGTGTTGCGAGATTTATCACTGCGCAAGACTAGACCATCTGGTGTAGTCACTGCTCAAAGCTGACCCATTTGGTCTTGTCACTACGTAAAGCTGGCCCTCTGGTCTAGTCATTTTGCAAAACTACCCCGTTTGATCTACTCATTGCACAAAGCTGCTTCACGGGCTATAAAATGCAAACCCCATGCTCTGAAAGTATGAGCACTCGACCCTTCCAACTGTGGAAAGAAGAACATTTTCTGTCCTACAATAACATACAATGGCAGACGCCAAGGACCCAGTCCAACCGAGGTCGCCAACACAAGACTTCCCCTGGAATGGAGGAAGGACTTCGGCCTAATCACCACTTGATGTCAAACAAGCGTGCTCAACCGGTATGGCCAATATACAGACACAGGAAGGACACGGTCATGCAGGTTGTGGATAGCCATTTCAATGGTGGACGATGTTTTTTATGATGCCCACACTCTGGGGTACAAGTAGCCAATAGTTTATTTTCTGTTACTGCTAATAGAGCTTCCATTTTAACCCTCCTTTCCAGCAGATGGCGAAATGCAACTTTGTCTGCAGGATCGATTCTCCCCATGAACACTATGTTGTGATGTACGTGGATACATTGTGGAACCAAATCTTAGAGTTGGAAGCGTAGATTCACAATCTCAATGAGGAGAATGATAGCATCTACCAACAAATGCAGTGCGAGAGGGGCAACAAGGAGGTCGTCAATATGGAAGTTCCTATAATCCCACATCCTGATGTGTGAACCCTAGTTGCATATGTGCATGTCACTACAACAGCGGCCAACCACATCCGAGACACCCCCTCTGTAACACTCCATGTGGGTAGCACAAGGCACCTTCTACCAGTAGCCACGCCTGGAGAAGATTGTACCACGATACTCTCCTCTGTTGTACGCGGCTATGTTCAATCTCTTAAAGCATGTAACATGATGTCATTTTTATTGGCAAAAGAATTTGAGAAGCACATTGCAATGAGAATATTACTATTTGCACAAGGTGGTGTGGATATACATTATACATACGTACAAGGCACACAACACTTCACGGATTTATAGTACCAATGAGGTTAAAGTTTGCAAATAAAGTTACAACATGATAGCGTTTATAATCGGAATACCAGTACACACCACAACAAGGCGCACGGCACTTCACGCCGGTGCCCCTACTCGTCAGCAGGTGCGTTGTAATGTCTCGCAGTGTGGCCTTCCTGGCCACAACGCCCACAATGTCTACTCGCCGATCTAACTTCCCCTTCGTCCATATTGTTCCTAATGCGACGACTCTACGACGGCACTTCCCACCCTTCAATAGGTTAAGATCAGGAATCCAAGCCCTCTGTGCAATATCCGACGTGGCAAAGTTGCCCACAACCCTAAAGCCTCTTAGCTCGCCGCACCATGCATGCAGCACCCTCTCCTTCATGAAGTACTCCGACATGAAATTTAACAGGTTCATGTTGATAATCCCACATGCGGCGAGGACATGAGAACATGGCTTGTGAAGGAGCTTTGGCTTATTTCATGTATAGCTAGGTTCGTTCACATGTTCTCTAAGGCACACCTCGTGGATACCAAGAGAGCGAGCAGTCATATATCTAGCTCTGTCCTAAAAGAGCACGTCAAAACGATGCTCCGTATTGCCCATCACATAGACCGTGTGTGACTGACCCTTCTCAATCTTGGCCTACATGTATGTTGTGATCTTCGAGCAGTACGGTATATGTGGATTGGCTATATGAAATGCTGCATTTGCATGCCTTTCCCTAAAATATTCAATTGTACCTTGCAGAACGCCTTTGATGATAGCGACAAGGGGCTAAGAACGGACGCCCCTAAGAACCTAGTTGTACACCTCCACAAGGTTAGTGATCATTATACCATACCTCGCACCGTCAGTGTCATGCAACAAGGACCACTCATCCAAAGGCTCGGCCTCAATACAATAGGAGAAGCACCGGGAGGGTCAAGCTTCGGCAATGGTGTGATCCTGTGAGGCGTTCGGGTTGCATCGCCCCAGTAATGGCCGGTTGCTTGTTTCTCTCAACAACGTGCTTCCTGGTGTGCTCCTCCAACATCTCCCACGGTGCACCAAATTTATGCTGCTAGTTCTACATGGCTAGCCTCTTGAATAGCTTCATCAACAGCTGCTGTGAGAACTGCTTGAAGAAGTTGGCCCCTAGATGGCAAATGCACCATCTGTTCCTCATGTCTGGCCAAGGAAACGACTCCTTCGGGTCTTGCTGAAGTTTTCTTATGACCTTCATCATCACAAGGTGGTGATCATGGAATATGCAGATATCAAGAGGTGCCCCAACTACTTCCTCCTTCAGATATCGAAGGAACCACAACCAACTATCGAAATTCTCACTTTTGACGAATGGGATGGCCAAGGGCAGAATCTGATTATTGTCATCAACACCAATTGCTGTTAGGATCTGTCCCTTATATTTCCTATTAGAAATGTCTCATCGACTGAGATTACTGGTAATATGTGCATGAAAGCGTCGATGCAGACATCGAAGGCTAAGAAGTCCCTCTGCAAAACCAGGTAACCGGGACATCTTTGGACGACTTGTCCTTCACAGCAATGTGTGTGCCCAGGTTCCTATCCCGTAGCACCTCGAGCATATGAGAAAGGTTGTTGTAAGTGGCCTCGAAAGAACCGAACCTCCTTTCCAAAGCCTTCTGCTTCGCACGCCATGCCTTAGCGTAGCTAATCTTGTACTTGAATTTTTTGCTCAATAGCCACCATGATGAGCTTGGCCTCTAGGTTTTTCTTCACTATCTCATTGTACATGAGGTTTGCTATGAAGGTAGACGTCAGGTTACGATGCTTTGGAAAAACATTGCTGAGCATGCAGGAGTGCGGCTCCACCTTTGAAACAATCCAGTAAATCTCATACTTAGGACTACATGCGTGCACACACCAAGGACAGCCAACCTGCTCGCAAACCACAGTGTACTGCTCTGGGTTGGATTTGAGGACCCAAAACATCCTCTGCATGGGCAAGGCCCACATCTTAATAGCATCCTGCAATGATCCCTTGTCAACAAACATTGCATGAAGCCGAACCTCCGTAGCATGGTACTCCCACGGTGATTCATACTCGTCATGTACAGAAAGACCCTCAACATCCACTGTATTCCATGCCTATGGCATGGGACCTTCATCCTCATCGGAAGAGTCATCGTCATCCTCTTCTAAAGCTTCGTACTCAACCTAGGCCGTCTAGTCACCAATCTTCATCTGACGCACAATGCTGTCGACATACTCCCCTGCATTCGCCTGTCCAGTGGGCTCAACATGCGTAGTGCGATATTCATGATCTGCCTCAGCAACATCTTCATTCGCCTGCCGGGTGGGCTGAGCGTGCAGTATGCGATATTTCTATTCTGCATCCGCAACATCACCCTCCGCGTCCCCATCGTGAACCATGCATTGCGCGCCTGAGCTGCTCCTACCAACCAGACCTTCTGTATCTCCCTTCATACATGGTTGCGTGAGTAGCACGCACTTGTAACCACATCACTAGTAGCCTTGCACAAAGCCCGTCTATGCAAGCGTGTGCATCAGTCTCCTCAACTCCGATTGAATGTCCATGGTAGACCGACTTTAAAGCCCATGTAGGATGACACTATACACCTCAGGGTCCAAGAAGAAGCTGCGTGTGAGCTAGTCCAGGACATCTCCGATTCGAGCATTCTCCACATCCGAGAGTACCATACGGACTTGCGGGAAACTACTCAGGTCAACACCGTATGGGCCTTCACGAATGGTACCAACACCGTAATGCACTTTCAATATTGTGGGTTCCAACATAACTGATTTCTCGCTGCAAATATTATCATTTGTCAATATGTATTCACTAAATATGTGCTAAACAAATATGTTGCTACACGTTGCCTACATTCGGATGAGAACAAGAACGGATGAGGCTATACCTTCACATGAAGACATTTTCTTCTTATCAACGAGCTTCCTTCGCCTTTCTCTCTAACCTCACGAGCTCATCTCCTCCTCCTAAGCTCCTCTCCTCTCCTTCACTCCCTCTCCTGAGCTCATATTCTCTCCTTCACTCCCTCTCCGGAACTCCTCTAGTTCTCCCTATCTCGGCCTCTCCCTCTCCCGAGCTTCTCTACTTCTCCTTCTCTTTTTTTCGCTTCTCTTAAGCTCCTCTCATTCTTCTTGCGAGAGAAATGAGGAGAGCCCGTGAGGGTGTCGGGTCAAAGAGAAAAGGATGGAGTGGTCGCTCAACGGTTGGGCGACTAGTCCAAGTCGCCCAACAGTTGGGCTACATGAGGTCAAAAGTGCAAAAAAAAATTAAATCACAGATATATTTTTGTAATTCTAAATAAAAATTGTTATTTAAAAAATTCATATTTCTTCCCTCTCTTTCTTAGCTTTCTACGTTACTCTGTTACCGTTCTTGAAACTATGTAACAACCATGCAAGATTCCAAAATATGTCAAAGCAAACAAAAATTGCAAATTAACTACGTTAAAACCTATAGGACCAGTATGGCAACAAATGAGATGAATAGTGCCTTCAAATTTTTCCTCAAGTATTCGTTGATTCTTCACTCTAATAGGCTCTGAGTTATAAACATCAGAATTGAAATACAACACCAAAGCAAACAACTCAAAAAATCAAAAGCCACAGAGCCTCACAGCACCAACGGTCAGACCAACTACCAGGGACCGTCTGACCGCTAGCTAGACCCTGATCTGACCGGCCTCTAGCGGTCTGACCGTTCTCCTGTTTCAAAACTGAAAAATCAACCCGAGCTGATGTAACTTTTGGTGCAACTCCAAAAACCAGGTCCAAATGATATAAAATTTTGTATACATCTTGCTGAAGATCTCATAAACCTATTCTATCCAAGGATCTCAAGATTTCATATAAAGTTCAGACATTTCTCAAGAACAAACAAGATTGCACTAAACATGACAAAAATTGAAAACTCTAAATATGACTTGCTCGTGGGTGCAGGATGGCCAAGATGGATATAGATATATTTTTACATGTCACAGCAAACAAGAAAACATAGAAAATCAAGGTAAAAACTCTTGGATAAAGAAATCTCCTGAGAGTGTCAAATCCAAGCAAAACTGGGCAACTTCAAGAACTTGTCAAACATGATGTCTAGATAAATGAGAATTGAATTCCATGAGACATCTCTATCACTTACTCGTCCTTGACATCTAACAAGATCAAAAAGGAGAGAGAGAAGATCAAAATCAACATGATCAAGAGCAAATCAACCAAAACAAGAGAAATCCATAAGATATAAACAAAATTGATGTATTGCTACTTGAAAATGAAGATTTTATAACCACCACACCTGAAGGACAAGAAAGCACATTATAGCACTCATACTTCTCAAATACTAACCCTAGAACATTTTGCTGCAATGAGGAAAGGTAGAATGGTTGAATTGTTCACTAGCAAGTCTCGATCCTAACCTATTAAATAGATAGGCAACTAGCACATATCTAATCCTAATAGATAATATATACTAGCATATATAGAAAAAAAACTTGTTAACCCCACTCAGCACAGGTTTTACTCACACTACACTCATGCACGTTTTTCAAAGCAGATGAGCCATATAGTGTAATTCATCATTTGAACCTTGCCTTCAACATTTTTCTCCTTTCTCATACTATGCTTGACCTCAATCATCTTACCCAGCATTCTTGATCATTCTGGGTCTCAGCTCCTCTATGAGCGTAACTGCAAACCTCATCGTTGATCATGATTGACTCAAAATCTCCCTACACGTTCAAAGACAAAAACATCATTTTCGAACATAAGTTCTTCACAACTTGACCTACGTTAGCTAAAACATACATCATACAACATATATGCACTAATCTAGGTCAAACCAAAGCAACCCATAACCAAAATTCCTAAATTTCCAAAATTTTGGCCAAGGTAACCTACCCTACCCTGCCGGTTAGACCGCTAGCCCAGGTCGATCAGACCACCTCCTCTGGCCGGTCAGACCGTTAGGTCTATAAACTGTCTAGAAAAATTGTAAATTTACAAAATACTAATTTCAACTCCTCTAAAATAGCAATAATTTATTACAATAAAATTCTAGACCTTCTTCTATAGTGCTTCAAAATCACACTCAATGCATAGACCAGGAAGTCTCCACATGCAATGCATGGACCAGAAAGTCTCCACGTGTAGTAGTATACAACTCTAAGTTGGCGGTGGAAATGAAAAATAGGGATAGAGCTCCTGGTTGACCGAATTACATTAATCGACTCTTCACATGGGTAGCAGGTAATCAACAATATATAAACTTGTAGAATTGAGCAAAGAACCAGAGTTCTGAAGCAAAGGGTCAAAACTCTAAATCTGAGCCACAGTTCTGAATCACATCTGGATTAATTGGCATCATGCTCTGCTGTTGATGTAACTGTCATATATAGGGGTGCAAATGGATCGGGTTAATTCCGACCGATCCGGCACCGAATCCGATTGGTGCCGAATCCGGAGAAAAAATATGGGTTAGGATATGGTAACAGCAATATCCGTCCGAATCCGATACATCTTCAAGTTTGATTTCAGGTTAGTGCTACTATTTGACGTTTCATTTTCTTTTGCAATGGTAAAATAAAATCTTCCACAACAGCTATTAAGTAGTAACATCAAGTTCTTGACAGTACGTATCCTACTCCATTTGTTGTACTGCACGCATTCCTTACAAACAAGTAGGGGTGCAAACGACTCGGGTTAATCCCGACCGATCCGGCACCGAATCCGATTGGTACCGAATCCGGAGAAAAAAATATGAGTTAGAATATGGTAATAACAATATCCGTCCGAATCCGATCCGTTTGCACCCCTAGTCATATATATCTATATCATCCAAAAGCAATGTGGAAGATAAATTCTCAATCTGAATTTCTCCAGACTCTGCAGATATTTTCTACCCAACAAGTGCACCGAGAACAGCACAATGTGCCATATGAAGGGCAGCAGGGACGATGCAATTTGGCTCCAGTATCATGGCAATGGAGTGTATGAACATGGGGAGGAGAGATCACAGCATGTGACTCCATTCAGCTAGAGACCAAAAAGAGGTCCAACAGCTATTCTTCCAATATGCTTATAATACCAGGGAGGTGTATTATTTCCATGATTTGGCTAAGAACAAGACTAACAATAGCTTAAAGACCAGTGCCACACCAATCTTCAAGAACCATACATACAATTGGTTCCTTTTTTTCTTTTGTGAACAGCAATGAACAGAACAAGTTTTTGCAAAAACCAGTGCCCATTCCATTTGGGGTGAGGTGATACAAAAGGCATTGTTTTGCCATGTTGCAAATGCAAAATGCAACCTGTACATGAAATGGAAGGCATGAACTTGATTTTTATTAATAAACAAGAGTGACAAATAAGTTAAAAGAGTAGGTGTGCAACGCCAGAGATTTCAAGGAACATCACACAGAGCAAAGCCATCTGGGAGCATAATGGAGGGAGCCAATCCTTTTGTCACACAGCAATGAGTACAACAAATGCATGCGTCACTTAACTGCTCAAGCACTACAATAAAAGTATACACATGATTGTAACTATGCAAGCCTGTCACACCCATCATTCCTCCCTCAGGCTAGGAACAGTTCTGCTAAAGCTAAGTTCAAGTATCATGTTTCGCAATAATTCTGCCACAACTTGCATGGGATACACTAGCTGGTTTGCAAAGCTTCCAAAGGGAAAAGGAAAAGAAAAGAATATATGGTTTTTATTGATACTCTAAAAAAAAGAGAAAGAAATTAAAAAAAAAACTGGAAGAAATATCTTGCTCAGAGAAACTAAGAGGCTAAAGTTGGATCAAGTGTATCGTTAGTGACATGGGCTGATACTTTTTCCATTGACTTGATGGATGCCTGCAAAATTGCCCAATATCCTGCAACGATACCATAAAACAATGTTAATCAACTCAGTGCTTGCAAGAGTTTTTAATTATACCTAGATAATTAAGAAACGTACCTTTAAGTTAGTATTTGCACATTCTTGCTTGAGTATCTGTCATCAGGGATGCCAAACAAACGAGCCATTAGGTTTCAGATCATATCATCACTATTGGCAATCATATCTTAAACGCTACGTGTGTCTCAAGTCAGCAAACAAATAGTAAAAAAAAAGGCTAGCCAAACTCACATCTGATCTTCTAATGAGCTGAATCTTGAACCATACATATATTACTTTTGACCAACCTCCTAACCGCACTGCATGCTCCTAACCTGCACCTCATCACGCAAGGTGAAGAGTAAATAAAGGTGGAATACAAGTTAACAACGTAGTGTAAACAATTACAGACCTTAATGCAATCAGAACAAAAGTGCAAGTTGCACAGTATTATCTTTGGAATCTTGTCAACGTGCAAGAAGAGTTAGCATACCTTACATCATGCTGATAAGTCAAATCAGTAGAAGTTTATGTCTCTGTAGCTCTGAGAATGCGGTAAAAGCTCTTCCACCTCAATTCTAGAGCTGAAATAGCCCAAGTTTCTCCTCCTCTGGTGGATAATCTCAACCTCTGTCATGAAAATACTGTACACTGGTCTGTGGTCGGAGAAGCGAGACTCTCCACGAACGTAAGATAGCTGATTGAGGCCGTTACCATACCAGAGAATGCGATCACACCTTTTAAGTCCATAAGCCAAAAACGAAAGGTAAGTGACCGTCAGTAAGAAATAATCTACGGTAAAATAAGTAAGTTCTAACTAATCAAGGTTATTAAGGCGGTAAGGTGAGGTAAGGCGACTCACCCCCTCACACCTTTTAAGCGGTAAGGCGTGAGGCGAGGCGACGCCTTATACACATCGTAAGGCGAAGAAAATAAAGTTCTGAAGGACTAAATAGGAAGAAATCCAAAGAGAGAGAGGACCTAAAAGGATCTAATTGTAATTTTATAGAACTTTAGAGAGTAAATTGCAAAAATACCCATCCCTTAACCCTAGCATCCACAGGCCACAGCAGACTCGTAGCATCGCACTCGTCGGCCGTCGGCCGTCTCTCATCCTCTCATCTCTCGCTCGCTCCTCTCTCTCGCGCAGCTCCTCCCCCTCGGTCCCTCCCTTCTCCCGCCTCCCCTCGGTGGCTCCGCGCCTCCGCCTCCTCCCCTCGGCGAATCCACCTCCCCCTCGGTCCTCCCTTCTCCCGCCTCCCTCGGTGGCTCCGTGCCTCCGCCTCCTCCCTCGGTGGCTCCGCGCCTCTTCCTGCCGGTCGGCCGGCCGGGCGGCGCGGCGCCACGGCGAGAGACCGGCCGAGCCGCGGAGGCGATGGATCTGGCGGCGGCGGCGGCGATCCGGCTGCGGCGGCGGCGGAGGCGGTGGATCCAACGGCGGCGGCAATGATCCGGCTGCGGCGGCGGCGGAGGCGATGGATCGGCGACGGCGGCGGCGGATGCGGCTGGCGGCGGCGGCGAGGCAAGGCGGGCGACGCCTTGCCTCCTGGGCGCTTACCGCTAGGCGGCGCTATGCGGCCTTGATAAGCTCAGAACTAATATATTATACAAACTAAGGAAACTTACCATGCAGGTGTTCTCCTCTTTTCTTTGCGATGCATGCCCTCTCCAGCATACCGATCTGAGTTGAACGAATACTTGTATGTGGGAGGAAAATAAATCCTTCCTTCCTTCCAGCCCTGGAAAACTCGCCCATATCTTCGTTGCATTCGAAGCTGTTCCATAAGAGGTAAATTCAAAGGTTTATTGTAGTCTTCATAACTACAAAAACAAATGTATAGGCTTTTTGGTCCGAAACATTTTAATCATCCAATTTTTTTGTAGTTTACTAAGGTACAAAATCAGAACCTTAACAATGAACACACAATAGTAATAGAAATGAATAGTAATAGCAAATTACCTGGTCTTTCTCTAATAATTGCTTCCAGTTATGCATTTCAACAAGAGCTTTTGCTGAGCAGTAGGACAGGGCAATCCGATAATTCAAATCCCCAAGCCATATTATACGACTGCAATTAGTATTAGGGGGATAACTAATTATTAGACAAGTTTGCTGCAGCGTCTACATTAGTGTGCTGAAAAACAAAAGTCACTTACTCGTGCTCAAGAATTGTTTCAGGTGACTTAACATCATTGGCACCACGAACCCGTGGAAACCTGGTCTTTCTTAAAATTTCCATAACATCAGAATTCCTGCGCAATTCATCCCCCTCCTTTTCCCCTGAGGTCAAATGACAACAGACGAAGCAGAAGCTCGTCTGGTGCAAAGACATGCTTATTGATATGGAACCCTGCGATAAGAGGGAACCTTACTACAAGAAATTTACAGCATATAACAATGATTAAATGTCTACAGAGAAGGGATGTCTACATCCTTATTGATTCTATGTTACCTTATTTCCAAGATAACCCATCAATCCTCTGCCCACAGAAGAAACTTTCAAATTTCTCACATCATCCCTTATTTCACTGCGTACCCAAACAGTGAGAAATATGCCAACCATTTGTTTGCTGGCAACCAAACAATACCTGAAGAGTCACAGGTAATCTCAAACAGTTAGTTTCAGAGGAACTTAAGAAGCAAAAAAATGAAGTACCATTAAGACCAACATTTAGAAAGTTTTAGGGTAAGTTGCAACAGATCCAAGTAAAAATTGTCGATGTTTATGAGAGCATTCACAATACCTAGAGCTATTTGATTGTTCATCATTTTCTTCAGTAGGTCCTGACATGTTGTAGCTATGAGGGAACGGCGAAAATTGTGCAGCATTGTTCACTTCCTCATCGATGTTCTCCTCATCTGGTGACCCAACCCATCGCAAATTTCCGTCGAAGTCACTTGGTCTGCCTCCCAAGCTGACTGGGTCACAAACGCTAAACCTGCGATCCAACCTTGGTTGCGGGAACATGTAGTCCCCATCCATTCTTAAACTACGGCTGAGGTTGTGGAAAGAACGACGATGGAAGAATGAAAAGTTATCCTGCCTTCTTGCAGACCCCTCAAAATCAGCATCTAGTTCTACAACTGGATCAAGGACTGGTGACGGCGTATGATAGCCACCATAACCACTAGCCCCAGGATTCTTGTTCAGTGTCCTCCTAATAAGGGATACCCACTTTTTTGCTGGAATGTTATCTTCAGTACCGAGAACATTTCCAGCATTTAAAGGGACAATCTCCTGAAATCTGCCAAAGATTGACAAATCAAATTAACCAAAATAGCTCGAAATCACTACCGTATAAATCAAACTGGCTCCGAAGGAAGTCATCGAACACATACCCTAACACATAGATATCGGCAGGAGGGGAAGAATGGAGCCACTCATCCAAATTTAGTCCCCTTGGCGGGGACTTACCACCGACATTCCACGTCGCGGCAAAGATTCTACATACAAAAGGGAGCAAATGAATGACCCATTAGATTCTTTCAACATATTGTAGCAAAGTCAAATTGCAGGAACTACCTAACAGCAATGTGGACAATGATGATCGGACAGAGATGCGAGATTCCATCTAATCTATGATACTGACATTACACAACAGACCCGATGGCGCTAGCAGATAAACACACATGGTGAATCAATGGTACCTACCTGTAATCTTGAACCTCTGTCAGGCGTACCACATCAAAATCATTCCTCCCTCGGCGAACGCGATCGGCACTCCGCTTCGACGACCGGTCTACAGGCCCATAAGGAAACAACAGGGAGGAACAATCAGATAACTTGGCAGGAGAAAAGAGCTGATGCTGCAGAGAAAGATTCAAAGGAGCTTAACAGCTACGTTGCACGAATACGTCTGAAAATCGGCGTATCGGATACGGACCCGATACGGCCAGATACGTATCCTACCCGTATCGGTGAATTTCGTGTTTTTCAAAAAAAGAAAATAATTCCCGATACTTGATGGATACTTCCCCGATACTTTCCCGATACATCTCAATCCTAACCTGTAAAAACCCCGCATGCCTCACGCTGCTGCACCCACACTCCCAAATATCCTCCCGCGCTCATGCCCAGTCGTTCCCACACTGGCGCCGCCCCTCCCTCCCCGGTTCCCGCCGCCCCACACCGGCGGTGAGGGAGGAGCCGGCGGTGAGCATCGGCCGCGAGGGAGGAGGTGGCGTAGCTCCATTAACATCACCCCCTTCTTCTGTGCCTCGGCGATTCGACAGTGATGGAAGTAGGATCGAGCGGGGCGATGCCGATTCGACGGCAAGGGAGGCGAGATCAACCGACGGCGAGGTGGATTAGCTACGGGAGAGGTGGGATCGAATGGAAGCGAGGCGGAGGCGGTGGTGGCGTCTCATTTGCTGGAGATCCATCCTGGCCCTCGCGTCCACCTACCGCACGCCGTCACCCTCCGTGCTGCCGCACGCCACCATCTCCCGACACCGTGCATCGCCTCTGCCGCAGCTGCTCTTTCATCATGGCCCACCGCTGCTCCAAGCCCTAGCCGCCGTCTTCCGCGGCTGCACGCCTCTGGGGATTAAGCCAGGCACCGCCGCCGCATCCCTCACCCCATTCCGCCGCTGCGTTGTCTTCTCCCCTCTGCTCCGGCGACGCTTCGCCCCTCCCCTCCCTCCGCTAGCGCCGCCACCTCTCCTCCACAGCACCGCTGCCTCCCGGACGGAGGCAAAGGAGCCATATATTTGCTTTTCTATTTTGATGCGGACTAGTTGTGGACTTTGGAGTTTGGAGAAAGGGAATGATGGAATATTGGAGTGCTTGGGCTACACTTATATAATATAAGACATGTTGTATTTGTTACTATGTTATTTATATAAATTTTGAGATATCTAATGTCTGTTTACAATCTCATTTCTTGGCAGTGGCAGCCGGGCAGCCAGCAGCATGGAATATTGGATTTGGCTTCAACCTTCATCAATATTAAGGTATTCCCATGTCTCATAGGCCATCAGTAATTTGTATATTTTTGGAATTTCATTATATTATATATATATAGACGTATCGGTGTTTCTGGGGAAATGGCGTATCGACGTATCGCGTACCATCAGTAATTTGTATATTTTTGGAATTTTATTATATTATATATATAGATGTATTGGTGTTTCTGGGGAAATGGCGTATCGACGTGTCCGTGCCCGTGCCCGTGCCCGTGCCGTGCCGTGCCGTGCCCGTGCCCGTGCCCGTGCCCGTGCCCGTGTCCGTGTCCGCGTATCTGGGCAACATAGCTTGACAGGGAACTCAGCAGGAAGAAAGAGAGTTGGGGTGGAAAAAGAAAGCTGCATCTGTGGAGGAGTGTGACAAGAGAGAGGGCTGTGCTCCAAATGACTCTTTTCACCGTACCTGTCCTGCTTTTCTTGGCTGTGCTTGTGCTTGCTTCGCTCGCTGAGAAGCTGGCCCTCCATGCTCCACCACCATCCCTTCCTGGATCACACGGCAAGTTCAGCACAAAACGAAACAAAGGCAGCAACAAATGCAAAGGGAAAGCTGTTTGCTTGTGATTGTTTGATGAACTCCCTATCCTTAAATCAGAAACTAGAAATGTACAACGGAGAAAATGGGATAGAGATGAGAAACATACAGACAGAAGGATCATTCCAAGCAGCACCAAAACCTCTTTTTTTTTTTTTGCAGGATGTGTGTGGAAAAAAGGCTGTTGGTTGGTTGGGACCTTTTAAAGGCTTGCGCATCACTAAATCAAAACCGGAAACTCAGACTGAAACGTAGCAGATATCTATAAGGAAAAAGTGTCTGATTGAGACATGCCAATTAGTTGCTTATCTAACTTTGAATCAAGACCAGGAACTTAGACTAAAAAGACTAGATAAGAAGATAATAACTACAAACACAATAGGATAACTCACAAGCAATGAACTTTCTTGGATCAGATAAGCAAGCTGCTTGCCCAAAACCACACAGGAGCAGCAAAGAAGGGTAAAGAGGAAAGGATGCCATTTATGGGCTGATGCACTATTAATCCCCAAATAAATGCACAAAAAATATATATCCTGACAAAAAAAAACAGGCTGCGATTACTCATCTTTGAACAACCAAAATGGGGCATTAACCATACCTTGGCTGGCATCAACATCAGCATGGAAGCCCTGTGCCTTGGTCCTGACGTTGAACCACTTCCTCACGAGGGACTTGGACCATGAAAGCTACACACATGAAAAAGAAGAACAAAAGGGAGGAGAAAAACAAACACACATCAGCAACATGATCAACACACAGCTCAACAACAAGAACAGCAAGATGCAGTGATCTATCTGATCAAGCAAACCGGACACACTACCTTGCTCTTCTTGGTGCTCTCTTCACTCATTGTCTCATAGCTTCCTCTGCAGCGGCACAGCAGCCTACACACCCCTCCACCTCTGCAGCCAGCAAGAGGGATCTATCGGGCCACCACACAAAGTTGCGATCTCTGCAGCAAGAACCCTCAAATCCAGGACCGAATCATCCCCAGAGGCAGGATTTTGATCCTGGAAACTCAAATCTTGGACCGAATTAGCCCCCACGAAGGACCAAATCAACCGCCCCGCCGCCGCAAACCTCACCAAGATGGGATTCTGAAGGCAGGATCACAAATCTTCCAACCAGTGGGAGCAAAGCAAAGCCTAGGACCCCCTGCTGCAGGCAAATGCAGCCACCACCTCGCTCCCCGCCACCTTAGCCTCTAACTAGGATGCAGGACCTAGGCAAGGCCTACCACTCCTACTGCTTGCAGTCTTGTACTGGTACAAGGGAGCTACCTAGGACATGGGAGAGGAGAGGATGACGACGAGAGAACGAAAATGTTTCTCGTGTGTACTGAGGTGAGGTGAGAGAGTGAGGCTCCCTGTTGTGTGCTCTTCTCCTCTCTCTTTTATCCCTCCAATCAGCTCTCTCCCTCTCTCCCTCTCTCCCTCTCTCTCTCTCTGCTTTCTCCTCTCTCTCCTCTACTCTTTTCTCGGCCTTGTCGCCCAAATCCAGGGAGGAGGAAAGGGAAGGGAAGGAGGGCCAAGCCAAGGAGCAAAGCTGTAGTGGGGGTGAAGCAGGAGGGAGCGCAAGTGGCGGTGCACCGCAGCGGACAAAGCAGTTTGCCCGAGGAAAACGAGGGGGAGAGATAAAAACTTGGCCTTTTCTTGGAATTTTTGCAAATGCACACGCTTGACTGCAAGGTATTTGTTAGCATGCCGTTCCTAAACTTTTTTTTAAGGCAGTAAGATCAAAATAGAACTTATTATCAAAAGGTAATATAAAGGTTGGTTACATTTTTTGCATCTTTAACAAAAAAAGCCCCTAGAAAATTACATATTACTGTAAGGAACTTCAATCCTTTGGGAATCAAGAGCCATGCGTCGATGAGTATGCTGTGGCGGTGCGAGTTGCAGTTAAACCATGAGATCTCGTGGCTATATTGTAACCTGTCGAGTGACATGTTTGGATGGTTTTTTTTCTACATCTTTGGGATGGTAGGTTAGCAAATACCTCTAACTTATGAAAAGCGCGAAATTTTTTTGAGTATGGATTAGAAATGTTAAGTTTTATTTTGGCACATGTTGGCTCGCATCTCACTAAAAAATTATGTCCTTATGATAAATCATGAAATTGTAAAAAAATTTGCACAAAAAACTTGCGCGTTATTCCATTAAGAAGAAAATGTTACGATATAGGTGGTGATCACAGCCATAACACTACTCTGGCTCATGTCAAGCAAGAAAGGAAAAAAAAAAGGAAAACTGCAGGAGGTATCCTCGTCATGATCGGATCTAATGGTCTGACGAAACCAAGTTCAACCCCCGGCCCAGAGAACTGTAATTAATCGTGGAATACAGAATGCAATACATGGTTTGGATATAAACTTTCTAGATTACTTTTAGAAAAGAAAGCATGTTATACCGTAGACTATTGCAATGATATGAATCTGGACAATATTATATTGCAAGGAATATACTAGACTTGTGACACTGAACGGTTCTTAGAAATTATATGTTGTGTGTCCTATAATTAACCCTGTAGTCACTAACAAAGATTTACCTTTGTTCAAGCTAAATTTAAATCGGCTTCTATGTTGGCCTAGGTTTTTTTTTTGTCCTTTAAAGAGTCCATGGACGATTTCCCATGGTAGCTGCTATGAGCTCAGCATGCATAGCTAACGGATAGTACACTGGATCATAATATTCCAAAAAAACGAAAAGGACAGAATAAAGAGGTGAACATGTATTTTTTTTATTTTCTCATAATTATATGATTTCCCATGAATAAAAAAAACACCGACATTTGGTGCCACCTTTCGGTGCAAAAAAAAAACATCAGAGAAACAATGACAGAGCAAAACCATAAAGAACCATGGACCTATAGCCAAAGAAACCCCCAAAACGTACGTATCCACTCGTATACACGTGGTTTTTGTAATTTTCTAAAAACCAGCAAGGCATGTATTGCACTGGTTTTTGAGATGCAGCTGATGACTTTATCTATGCTTTTCGAGACAATAGCGAAGATGAAAATGTCAATACGGATAGCGCACATAGTTTTATATTTAAAAAACTATTCAAAGAATCTGTTTCAAAAATATCGTTTCATTTATTTTAACTTACGGAGAAGCTTAAAAACAATGGACAAAATCCAAACGAACTAGGGCAATCTAGGTACTAAACACTGTTGCGAGAAAACGAAACTAACGATGCACACAGGCGGCACACCCCTGGGCCTGGGCCCCACATGGCAGCCGCCCTCCTCGATGGGTCTCAGTGCAGTGAGTGCAGCACCCGGGCCCTCTCCCCGACAACGGTCAGCAGGAACCGTACCCACAGATCTACTCCCTGACATGTGGGGACAATCTAAGGTCGGCCCCACATGTCAGTATCTTGTGTCGAGGGAGTACGTGTTGCTTGAGGGAGGAGGTCGCCCTGCTTCGCGGGGGCTGCGGTCGCTAAAGCGAATTTAAGTGCATAAAGATTGGTGAGAAGAAAGGAAAAGTGCGAAAAGAAAATGTTGAATGAATGAATCTTGGTCGTCAATGACGAACTGAACCTTTTCAAGGGACAAGTACACGGATTAATACTGTTGCTGTCGTCTGATTTAGAGAGATCGATATAGTACGGATTAATATTTGTTGAAATAGATAGAGTTGGATTTTCGCATGCATTAGATGTTGTTAATGATGCTCTAATTAAGAGTGTTGTTAAACAATGTTCTGTAGGATAGATGGTTTTTTTTTTGTTGTTGCGTGTCTGTGTGTAAGTACATCGCATAATTGCATCCCTAGGCTAGTGAAAAAATAGACGGCAAAAACGACAGCCCCGGCTTGCTGGATAGTATATTATTATAGGGTGGTACTAGCGGTCGGACGTTTGATTTAAGTGCTAGATTCGGCCACTTGTTAAAAAAATTTCATGTATGTATGTAATATTTTTCGGTCATGTTTATAACAAAAAAAAAAGATATGAGTATTCTCATCTGTAACATTTGTCAATCATGTATGTATGTAATATTTTTCGTTCATGTTTATAACAAAAAAAAAGATGTGAGTATTCTCATCTGTAGCATTTGTCAGCCATTTATGCAACAAAAAAATAAAGAACGATGTGAGCATTCGTATTATACACTCCGTGCAATATTCTTAGATAATTTATACAACAATTTTAACTATCATATGCAACAAAAATATATGATAAAAAGTCGATATTGTATACACATTATACGCTCTGTGCAACATTTTTACATAATTTATACAACAATTTTAATGATTATATACAATAAAAATATATAATACAAAAGTCGATATTGCATACACCTGACGCAAACTCGTCCTCAGGACGCTCGAAGGGTACACGGCGTGGTACAATAATTGCCTTTTCCTTTCTGAGGTATGGAGCTGATTCTGAGAACCATGCCGGCAACTTTCATCAGAGATGCACCGATGTTCTTTCAGAGCGCGGATTATAATTTTTTTTTTTGCTACGATTTATTGATCTAATAAATAGTTATTGCTAAAAAAAGTTAAAATTCAAAAATCACCGAAAATCCAGAAGAAACAAGTTTTTTTATGTCGTGGGAGGAATTTAGAAAAAGAAAGAGGGAAAAGAAGGATAGATAAATGGGATAAATTTCAGTGCACAAGGCGAGGACATATGTGGCGGTCGGATGCTGCAACGGCAGCCGTATGGAATCTCTGCATAAATCGTTTAGATCTAGATCCCTGCCTCTGCCTGCCATGGTCGCCCGCAGCACTGTGCCTAAGTCCATGGGCTCGGATGGATAAATTAACCTCAGGCTTTAATTTTTTTTTACTGCCCACTGTCACTAGTTTAATCCATGGATGCAGCAGTTCAGGATCTTGCTCTGGGGACACCGCTAACAACAACAAAACGCCATGTGCTAACTTCCCCAGTTCCAAGGCTCCGCTCGTTTCGGTTTTAATCTGGCTTATTTTTTATTATTTATAAATTTTATTTTTTTTAACTTTTAGCTTTTTTGTGATTTTTTGCTCGTTCTTTTTTTTCGTATTCATTTACGTTGTCCGTGATGTGCTAGTATTTTTTTTCTATTTTTAATTTTTTTTTTAAATTTAATTATAACAAATAAATTATCTTTAGCTATAATAAAATTTTAACCAGTATAGTATAATTTCAACAATAAACGACAGCTTTTCGGCCCAACCGAGCGGACGGTATACCTTCAAGACGTTGCAATGTGTTGGTTGCTTGCACCAACATGTATGCCATTGGACCTCGTGTATACCATCGATAGTCGTGCTATTTAAGCACCGGCGAATCGGATCACGACGGCTCGTGATTTTAATCTCCTTTTAGAAGGTTTTCGAGGTGTTCTTTGGCCTAGAAAGGCTCGATCTTATCCATGGTTATTAACAAATAGAGTACGTAGCATTTCGTCTAATCATCGGCTCGGCTTTTCTGAAAGGCCAGATCCTGGATCCGCCTCTCGAGGGTGGAGCTTTTCCGCTTTGTAGGGGGAAATGCTAAAGTGGATGAACATCTTCAAGAACACCAATAAACCACCGTTATCAAGTTGGGCACCTACATGTTAGGGATAAATAGCTAAACGTTCATGTTTTGCTACGAATAGAAAAATACCATATTACTTTAGCACGTCGATGTTATCGTGGGATCAGGCTTGTCACACCCCCGTTGCCAGGGGTGATGTGAGGACACGGCGTCCCGCCACTATTCACGCATGAACAGCTATGAAACGTCGCAAGAGTATACCATCGCAGATTCTGACAAAAGACCAACATATATTACAAGATAAGGTTTAACAACCCGGTTTCTGACGGGGGCATTTCAAGCCCGAAATATATTACAACACAAAAGAACCTCCGTGAACTCGGCGTATCGAGACCTAAAACCATGGATCTTCATCGGGATCGGCTCCCGGGGCTTCCTCGACAGAGCGACCCTCACCAAAGATCTTGATCATCGATGTGTTCAACAAGCCGTGAGCTAACCAAAGAAGAAGCCACAAAGGAATCCTAACTTAACTATTTGCACGGTTCAACAAAGGTTGGGGTATATTTGGTTTATTATTTATGTGGATGCAGTTTTATTTGACAAAACTTTTGGAAGATCAAAACAAGACTACTTCTTAATTCACAGGGGTTTTCAAAGTTTGATTTACCAACTAATCAAGTTAAACATACTTGTGAAAACTACTTAAGCTTTGCAGCTGGAAATCACCCATTTGACACACTCCATTAACCGGAGCACGGCGTATTCGAATACCATTTAACCGACTGCAGAGTTGCTCAACTTTACCCACAAGCATTCTTAACCCTCATGACCGAGTTAAGAAACCGGGTCTTTTCACCGCCGGTTCTTCGCTTACACTCTACCCGATAGGTTCGAATCCATATACCCTCGGTGTCCGTAGGCCAAAGCAACGCCAGGGCCCGAGTTATAGGGACCCATCGTTATTGTGTATGGATCTACATACCACATACCAATTCTCATGTAGGGCTCCACTTGGATTTGAGCAGCTACTAAACCAGGGTTGACACGTCAACACCGATGGTTGAGCGATTACTATGTCATATGCTTAGCGCAAGGGGTTTAGTCCTTATATTTTCTCATGAGGTTCGCAACCTCCACCTCAGGGTAAACGGTGGGCGAAGACCGTCTCACGGTTTCCCACAACACTCTTACCCTAAATTTCTGTATACCAGCACCACCGACTTAGGGTACGGTGTCCCACACCACCCTACCCTAACTTCGGGTTTTCAAATCTCTCGCCCACGCAGCAACCTTAGCAAAGGCAAAGATTTGCATGATGTAAATATAACCTATAGCTATTAATTCAATAATTTATTTACTACTAGGGTTAACAATGGAATGGCTGCAAGTTTAACATGGCATTTATTGGTGGCAGGTATTATCTATAACGCATGTCATTCTAAGCATTTTATTTTACACAAACTAGCATTTTACATCTAACAATAATGCAAATAGTGTAAAGACATAATTTAAAGGACATGGGATTCAACATGATCAAGGGTTGCGACTTGCCGTGGCCCGGACGACTTGGCGATCTCGTGGTCGCAACTCCCGAATCTCGGTCTTGCACCGAACCTTCCTAGCCCCGTCACTAGCGCAAACACATAAAATAACATAAGTCCTGCTCAATTCTAATTAAGCAAGGCAAAAATAATCTATAAAAAGAAATAAAGAGGAAGTAAATTGCATAAAATATCAAATGAAAAGGGCTCTTTGAATTTTTAGATTTTGCTGGGGAATAATTTTGGAAATTGGAATTTACAGATGTGTTCAGAAAAAAGAAAGGAATATTGTGGTGAAATTTGGGAATTTTTGGGATTTTCTGTGATTTTCTAGGATTTATTTGGATTTTTCTGGATTTTGGAAATTGAGAAAATCGGAAAATCCGATGAACGATGAACGGTAAACCCAACCGCAACAAGGCAGCCCAAAGATCTTTGCGGCGGCTGCGTCGGTCGGCGCGCTGCCCACCTGGCGAGCGGTGCGGCCCGCGTCGTGTGGCCTCTCCTTGGCCGGATGGTCGACACGCGGCCGGTGTTCTACCGAGATGGGCGACAATGGCGGTCTCGATCGTGCGGGTTAAAAGACATCTGACGGTGGTGAGGAGGGTTCGGATCGGGTGGTCGGAGGGGACTTTAAGTAAGATCGGACGGTCTCCAGTCGAGGCTATCCGACGATCGACTTTAAAAGAAAACGATTGGCGCGATGGTGGGGATGCGGCCACGACATCGTCGTCTACCTCCCGCTCGAGCTCTCGCCGGAGAAACAGGGAGCGGCGGAGGAAAACGATGTGGCAACTCTGGTGGTTCCTAGCTAAATCGGAGGATGGGGAAGGGTTCCTGGGGAGATGGGAAATCATTTACGGGGCTTAGAGCGGAGGCCGAGGCTCAGGGCGATGAACAGTAAGGGAGTCTGGCGATTTTCGGCATCCGAGGCCATGAGCGGCGCTCGAGCAAATTGATGGCTCTTAGAGCATCTCGGGATCCGAGGGACTCGGCGGTGGTGGTGGTTGGTGGGAAGCTCTCTGGTGAGCTGGCCACGGTGGCCCCTTTGCTGCCGACAGGGAGCTTCGTCGCCAGAGCAGGAGAAGCAAGTACTCGGTCGGGGAAGCCCACCATTGCATTCAGGAAACACAAGGGAGCAAGTCAGCAAGAGTAATCAGATTTTAACGAAGAAATGAAGAGAAGAGGCTCGGGTGATCACCGGAGACGAAGAAGACGATCGGCGGCAATGTAGGCGATTACACTCCGATCGGCTGCTCGGGGAGTATCTGGGGAGTGAGGGGAAGTGGTTGGAGAGGTGGTTAGGCTCTGGGGTGGCTCGAGGGAGGCTGGCGACGAGAGGGCCGAAAGAGGAAGCTTGGGGAAGCAATGGCGTGGGTGGTGAGGCACGGGCGGGCTGCAGAGGGGTAAGTGAGTTCGTCCGCGCGACAGAGAAGTGACTGGGCGCAGAGGGGAGTAAATGCGGGGCAGTGAGAGTGAGGGAGCAGGTGAGTGGCACTGCGGCGGTGGCGCGTCCGCGGAGAGAAAGCTGCGCGCCATCGGCAGTGGGGCGCTGAAGTGACGGCATCGCGGAGTCATCGTGCACGTGGCGTGCGGCGAGTCGTCACCGGGCGGCGAGCGAGGTGGCAAGGCGGGCCGGGCGGGGTGTCTGGCCGGCGGAGCGAGCGGCGAGCGAGGTCGACAAAGCGACCCCGAGGCGTGTCCGAAGACGCGGGCGCGGCGACGGCGCGTTCGGACCGCATCCGCGGTGGAGCGAGGGAGTCCGCGGGCGCGGGCGCGAGCGCGGCGAAGCCGCTCCCCTGGCGCGGGCGTAGGCGCGAGGAGAAAGCGGAAAAAGAGAAGGCGCCAGCGAAGAAAAGAAACGGCTCGGCTCAGAAAGGAAAGCGGAAAGAGCCAGAAATTTCCCAATTGGGAAAGTTTTCAAAATTCACTCAAAAATTCAGGAAAAATTCAGGAAAAATTTTGGTTTGAAATTTTGAGTTCTTTCAACCTACCCCCCTTAAAGGAATCTCGACCCCGAGATTCAATCGTCGAGGAGTAAGTTAGGAAATCACGCAAGTCGATTCTCTTTCCCAAGTAGACTCATCTACCGTGATTCTTCCACCGCACTCAGAGAATTTGACATTTCTTTCGAGCCGCCTCTCGACATTTCCGAGATTTGTAACGGTTCTTACGGATAGGTCCAATCGTTCGTAGCTCAATGTCGACAACGGTACTTCATCCGTGGGTTGTCGTGACATTTTCAAGTTGAGATACATGGAATACATTGTGTATCTGGATAAGTTGGGTGGAAGCTGTACTCTATACGCTACTTCCCCAACTCTTTCGATTATTTGGAATGGTCCCACATATCTCGGAGCTAACTTCCTTTGATTTGAAATCTCTTGACAACTTTGAATGGAGTGACTTTAATGTAGACAAAATCTCCAACTTCGAAGCTTAGATCTTTTCTGCGTTTGTCAGCGTAACTCTTCTGTCGGTCTTGTGCAATCTTTAGTCTGTCTCTAATGATCTTGACATGAGCTTCTGAGTCTTGAACAATTTGGGGACCAACAAGTTGGCGCTCTCCTGTTTCTGACCAATTTAAAGGTGTTCTGCATTTTCTGCCATACAATGCTTCAAATGGGGCCATTTTAATGCTGGCTTGATAGCTATTGTTGTATGAAAACTGGGCAAATGGTAGGCAGGTGTTCCATGCTGCTCCATACACAATAGTGCAAGCTCTCAACATGTCTTCTAATATTTGATTTGTCCTTTCTGTCTGACCATCTGTTTGTGGATGATATGCTGAACTGAAATTCAGGTCAGTGCCCATGGCTTCATGTAATTTCTTCCAGAATTTGGATGTAAATTGTGCTCCTCTATCTGAGACAATTCTTTTAGGGATTCCATGGAGTGTCACAATCTTTGTCAGGTATAATTCGGCGAGTTTATCTTTCCCGTAAGTTTGCTTGATTGGAAGGAAATGAGCCACCTTGGTTAATCTGTCGACAATGACCCAAATGGCGTCAAAACCTTCACGAGTTTTGGGGAGCCCAGTGATAAAGTCCATGCCGATACTGTCCCATTTCCATTCAGGAATAGGTAAAGGTTGTAGTAACCCTGAGGGTTTCTGGTGATCTATTTTGATTTGCTGACAGACATCACATTTTGCTACACATTCTGCCACTTCTTTCTTCATTGTCTTCCACCAATATTTCTTTTTCAGGTCTTGATACATCTTGGTGCTTCCTGGGTGAATCGAGAATTGAGAGGAGTGAGCCTCGCTAGGATCAATTCTCTCAACTCCTTTTGTTGGGGATGCAATAACGACCACGGAAAATGAGAATCCCATGTTCGTCTATTGCATAATCATCAACTCTTCTTTTGAATTTTCTTTTAAGTTCTTGAATTTCTTTATCTTTTCTTCTTGTTGCCTTGATTTGATCTGTCAGTAGAGATTGAATTTCTAGTGCTGCTTCATCACCTTCTTCTGTTATAACTAAGTTCAGTCGTTGTATATCTTTTGTAATTCAAGGATATTCATTGCCTTAATCTTATTTTGTCGGGTCTTTCGGCTAAGGGCATCGAGAACCACATTTGCTTTGCACGGGTGGTATTGTAGATCTACATCATAGTCCTTGATCAATTCCAACCATCTTGCCGCCTCATGTTCAATTCGGTGAGTGAAAAGGTATTTCAAACTCTTATGATCGAAAATATTTCATAGCGATTTCCTAGCGATAGTGTCTCCAAATTTTGAGAGAATGTACTACTGCTGCTAGCTCCAAATCGTGCGTTGGATAGTTCTCTTCATGCGGTTTCAACTGTCTGGATGCATAAGCAACAACCCTTCTATCTTGCATTAGCACACATCCCAAACCTTGTTTCGAGGCATCACAATAAATTTGGAATTCTTTTTACGGGTTTGGTAGAATCAAAATCTGGCGTTGTTGTTAACTTGGTCTTGATGTCAAAAGCTCTTCTCACAAGCATCTGTCCAAATGAATGGCTTGTCTTTTTCAATAATTGAGTAAGTGGACGAGAGATTTTGAGAATCCTTCTATGAATCGGCGATAATAGCCCGCCAATCCAAGAAAACTTCTCACTTGATCCACCGTCTTGGGTTGGTTCCACTTCATAACTGCGACAATCTTCTCTGGATCAACTTTGACTCCTTCTTCTGAAATAATGTGACCCAAGAAAGCTACTTCTTTTAACCAAAACGCATTTCTCAAACTTGGCATATAATTGATGTTCTCTGAGTCTGGATAATACCATATGCAAATGTTGTTGATGTTCTTCTTCGCTTTTGGAGTAAATCAAGATGTCATCTATAAAGACTATCACAAATCGGTCCAGTTGGTCCATATGCACCAAATTCATAAGATTCATGAAATATCTTTGGTGCATTGGTCAAACCAAATGGCACAACTGTGAATTCAAACAGTCCATATCCGGTTGTGAAAGTCGTCTTTTCGATCTTGTTTTCGGATCTTGAGTTGGTGATAACCTGAACGTAGATCAATCTTGGAAAATACTTTAGCTCCTTTAAGTTGATCAAACAAGTCATCAATTCTTGGTAATGGATATTTATTCTTAATTGTAACAGCATTCAATCCCCGATAATCGACGCACATTCTCAATTCTCCACTCTTCTTCTTCACAAATAAAACTGGGGCTGACCAAGGTGAAATACTTGGTTGAATGAATTCTTTTCTTGTAATTCATCCGCTTGTCTCTTGAGTTCTTTTAATTCGCTTGCGACATTCATGATCGATGTTTGGCGATCGGCTTAGTGCCCGGAATCAATTCTATGGCAAGTTCTATTTGTCCGTCGGTGGTCTTCCGGCAATTCTTCCGAAACACATCGGTACTCATGCACCACGTACTTGATTAAATGTAACTGTCGATGCATTGAGTACATGCTTCTTGGTTTTCTTTACCAATTCTCGATCTGTTTTACCACTCTTGTCGACCTTCCGGGTGACTAATATAACTGCCTTGGATTCACAGTTTACGGCCTTTATTCTTGGCTAGCCAATTCATACCCGAATGGCATCTAGTCTGTCATGTCTAGTCTGCGATAAGTCGCTTTAAAATCTACTCCTTGTATTTTTACCGTAAGTCCACCACACCGATATGGGACTCCATTTTAATCCTGGGGTTTGGACTACATAAGGTTTTGGCAAGGAAGCAGATGGCAACCGATTTCTTGAAGCAAAACTCTTTGAAATGAAAGAATGTGTTGCACCAGATCAAATAAAACCGGTCGGTATGGAATTGATTGAAACATACCGCAATGATGTCGCTGCTCTCTGCTGCGTCTTCAGCAACATGGTTGACTCGGCTAAGAAGGTAGGTCTCGAGCGGCCTCTGCCTCTACCGCACTGTGTAGTTTGCTATCTTTGGTGGTGGTGAGGTCTGTTGGCTTTATCTGTAAGAATCCTCCTCTTGCGGTCTTGGTGCACTGTCGTGGTTTCATTTCCTGCTGCTGATTGAGAACTTGTGTCTTAGCTACTTCGACGGCAAATTTTTCTTGGGACATTGGTCTCGAAATGACCAATTTCTCCGAATGGAAGCATGCATTTGTTCTTCGCGGACAATTGCTAGCTAGGTGATTACCACCACATGTGAAGCACTTAATGGACAATGTAGGGGCTTGATTTTCTTGTGATTGATTTGATTGAGTTCTTGGAAGAATTACAAGTCGTCGCGACGACCGGGTCGGTATGAGGATGACCAGTTGTTCGTCCTCGTTGAGCACCATGTGAAAATGATTGTGGTTTATACATTGCTGCGTTTCTTAAAATCTTCTTTCTCATTTCTGGCTTCTTCAGAACTGATAAGACTATCCACCATTTCAGATAAATCTTTGAATTTTATTGCAGAAATGTGAAATTTTAATGTCTTCTGCAACCCAGTTCGAAATTTTCCCATCTTCTTATCTTCATTGTCAACATCATTTGGAGCAAATCTTGAAAGTCGATTAAACGATGCAAATATTCCATTCTTGTATTATTCCCTTGCTTAAGTGCTAGAAACTCTCGGCTTTAGCTTCAATGATTCCATCGGGATATGGGCTTTACTAAGGCTTTTGAGAATTCCTCCCAAGTGATTTCTTCATTTCTCTGTATCTGACGATAGTTAATCCACCATGTCGATGCAGGCCTTGTAACTGATGTGAGGCATACAATACTTTTTCTTTATCATCACACTGTACTGTTTGTAGCTTCCTTTCTACATCCAACAGCCAGTCCTCTGCTGCTAGAGGATCAGCCGATGTAGAAAAGATTGGTGGACGGGTCTTTTGAAAATCAGCCCATCGAGAGGTGATTGGGGCTCCTTCTCTATTAACATTATTTCCACTTTGTTGACCTGGGGATCGGGTTGCAATCGCTCAAGAAACACGGTATCTTGTTCTAATATTACGCCATATTCTCATTCGATCGATATCGCTCGCTCTATCATAGCTAACACACTTGCAATTGTAGTCGATCGGTGGCGGTGCACCACCGCCTGACCGGTCTCGATCTGCCGTGTTGGGTCCATTGTGAGAGTCTCGCCATTGGAAACTTGAGATTAGCTTTGCGTGCTTTGGTAAACAAGAATAGATAAGTAAGACTTGAATTTTTCAAGGCAAGTATAGGATGAAAAGGTAAGAATTAAGGCGAACAAGACGGAAGAAAGCTTTGAATACATCGAGAATCTTGATAATTAGGTAAACAACATAAAAGATAGTTAACATAAGGATTACAATAAGCAAGTGGTATACACACACCACTTAGGGTTCATGATACAACTTGCATTACACTACCAAAAGTACCACTACTACGGTGGTCGACTAAACTAACAGATACTAACTACTCCTCTCGGCATCCGGTGTGGCAAGGTGCGAGGAGTCGCAGGACGGAACCACGCACGGTACTCCCGGCGGTCGGCTGCGCCTCGGAGAGGCACAGAGTCGCACGAGGAGGCAACGCTGGAGACTCTCCAGCCTCGACATCTCGCCGCCTCGGCCGCCTCATGGCGGACGAGGCGAGACAGGCTGCTGCGCCTCTGACGTGCCTCGCGCATTGCTGCTGAAGGGACCGTGACTCCTTCACGGCCGCTCGTCTTCGAGCTCTGTTTGAGCCACGATGTTGGCGACCCCGTAACGAGGATCGTCTCCCTCGTGGGCTGGGCACTAAAGGCTCTCCGCCGTCCAACGACCGCGGATCGGATCAAGGAGACTCGGCCAACTCCGGATCGTAGTAGTCACGCAGTAGATTGCGGCCTTCACGCCACATCCCGCAAGGCATCCTCTGGGCGATGCGGCGAGCAACGAACCTCCGCTCCTCAGTGCAGGCGGACGGGCAAGGGATCAAGGTCACCCAAGCCTTCCACTCATACCTCTCTCGGTCGTGGAAACGACCAGCGACATGAAACACGAGTGTGCCGCCTGCTCGCTCCCAAGAACTGCTGCATCTCCCGAGCTTGAAGGCCAACCCTCCATACGCTCAGGGCGGGAGTGGATGAAGTGCACCATCTGCAAAGCGAAAATTTTGAAGTTAGACAAGTAAAGTAATAAACATTTTGCAAAAATAAAACTTAAGTGAATCGCACTAAGATGTAAGATAGCAACAAGAGAGAAGCAAGACAATGATAATACTTATATTTTCATCAACTTCTTTTAGAATTTAAATTAGGTTTGGCGATGAAATCGCTTCCTAAATTTCCTTAGGTCTCAACCTACGGTCAAGAAACCCGCTCGATACCACTTCTTGTCACACCCGTTGCGGGGGTGATGTGAGGACACGGCGTCCGCCACTATTCACGCATGAACAGTTATGAAACGTCGCGCAGAGTATACCATCGCAGACACACAAAAGACCAACATATATTACAAGATAAGGTTTAACAACCCGGTTTCTGGCGGGCATTTCAAGCCCGAAATATATTACAACACAAAAGAACCTCCGGGAACTCGGCGTATCGAGACCTAAAACCATGGATCTTCATCGGGATCGGCTCCCGGGGCTTCCTCGACAGAGCACCCTCACCAAAGATCTTGATCATCGATGTGTTCAACAAGCCGTGAGCTAACCATTTCGAAAGCCACAAAGGAATCCTAACTTAACTATTTGCACGGTTCAACAAAGGTTGGGGTATATTTGGTTTATTATTTATGTGGATGCAGTTTTATTTGACAAAACTTTTGGAAGATCAAAACAAGACTACTTCTTAATTCACAGGGGTTTTCAAAGTTTGATTTACCAACTAATCAAGTTAAACATACTTGTGAAAACTACTTAAGCTTTGGTACCGAAATCACCCATTTGACACTGCTCCATTAACCGAGCACGGCGATTCGAATACCATTTAACCGACTCTGCGAGTTGCTCAACTTTACCCACAAGCATTCTTAACCCTCATGACCGAGTTAAGAAACCGGTCTTTTCACCGCCGGTTCTTCGCTTACACTCTACCCGATAGGTTCGAATCCATATACCCTCGGTGTCCGTAGGCCAAAACGAACGCCAGTGCCCGAGTTATAGGGACCCATCGTTGTGTGTATGGATCTACATACCACATACCAATTCTCATGTAGGGCTCCACTTGGTTTGAGCAGCTACTAAACCGGGTTGACACGTCAACACCGATGGTTGAGCGATTACTATGTCATATGCTTAGCGCAAGGGGTTTAGTCCTTATATTTTCTCATGAGGTTCGCAACCTCCACCTCGGGTAAGCGGTGGGCGAAGACCGTCTCACGGTTTCCCACAACACTCTTACCCTAAATTTACGTATATCAAGACCACCGACTTAGGGTGCGGTGTCCCACACCACCCTACCCTAACCGGGTTTTCAAATCTCTCGCCCACGCAAGAACCTTAGCAAAGGCAAAGATTTGCATGATGTAAATATAACCTATAGCTATTAATTCAATAATTTATTTACTACTAGGGTTAACAATAGAATGGTACAAGTTTAACATGGCATTTATTGGTGGCGGTATTATCTATAACGCATGTCATTCTAAGCATTTTATTTTACACAAACTAGCATTTTACATCTAACAATAATGCAAATAGTGTAAAGACATAATTTAAAGGACATGGGATTCAACATGATCAAGGGTTGCGACTTGTTGTGAACCGGACGACTTGGCGATCTCGTGGTCGCAACTCCCGAATCTGGTCTTGCACCGAACCTTCCTAGCTTCCGTCACTAGCGCAAACACATAAAATAACATAAGTCCTGCTCAATTCTAATTAAGCAAGGCAAAATAATCTATAAAAGAAATAAAGAGGAAGTAAATTGCATAAAATATCAAATGAAAAGGGCTCTTTGAATTTTAGATTTTCTTGGGAATAATTTTGGAAATTGGAATTTCTGATGTGTTCGAAAAAGAAAGGAATATTGTGGTGAAATTTGGGAATTTTGGGATTTTCTGTGATTTTCTAGGATTTATTTGGATTTTTCCGATTTTGGAAATTGAGAAAATCGGAAAATCCGATGAACGATGTGGCCTACCAACCGCAATGTCAGACCCGACCTTTGATCTGCTGCGTCGGTCAGAAGGCGGCCACCCCACGGGCGGCGGCTGACCCAGCAGCGTCTGTGGCTCTCTCCTGGCCGGATGGTCGACACGCGCCCGGTGTTCTGAGATGGGCGACAATGGCGGTCTCGATCGTCGGGTTAAAAGACATCGGACGGTGGTGAGGAGGGGTTCAGATCGGGTGGTCGTGGAGGGACTTTAAGTAAGATCGGACGGTCTCGATCGAGGCTATCCGACGATCGACTTTAAAAGAAAACGATTGGCGCGATGGTGGGGATGCGGCCACGACATCGTCGTCTACCTCCCGCTCGAGCTCTCGCCGGAGAAACAGGGAGCGGCGGAGGAAAACGATGTGGCAACTCTGGTGGTTCCTAGCTAAATCGGAGGATGGGGAAGGGTTCCTGGGGAGATGGGAAATCTGTTTCTGGGGCTTAGAACGGAGGCCGAGGCTCAACGGCGATGAACAGCCGAAGGGGAGTCTACGGCGATTTTCTGGCATCTGAGGCCATGAACGGCGCTCTGAGCAAATTGATGGCTCTTAGAGCATCTCTGGGATCTGAGGGACTCGGCAGGTGGTGGTGGCTCGGTGGGAAGCTCTCGGTGAGTAGCCACGGTGGCCCTTCTTTGTCAGGCAGGGAGCTTCGTCGCCAGAGCGGGAGAAGCAAGTACTCGGTCGGGAAGCCCACCATTGCATTCAGGAAACACAAGGGAGCAAGTCAGCAAGAGTAATCAGATTTTAACGAAGAAATGAAGAGAAGAGGCTCGGGTGATCACCGGAGACGAAGAAGACGATCGGCGGCAATGTAGGCGATTACACTCGATCGGTGCTCGGGAGTATCCGGGAGTGAGGGAAGTGGTTGGAGAGGTGGTTAGGCTCTGGGTGGCTCGAGGAGGTGGCGGCGAGAGAGGTCGAAAGAGGAAGCTTGGGAAGCAATGGCGTGGGTGGTGAGGCACCAAGGGGCTGCAGAGGGTAAGTGAGTTCGTCCGCGACGACAGAAGTGATCGGGCGCAGAGGGGAGTAAATGCGGGCGGAGAGTGAGGGAGCAGTGAGTGGCATCGGCGGTGGCGTCCGCGAGAGAAGCTGCGGCGCCACCGGCAGTGGGGCGCTGAAGTGACGGCATCGCGAGTCATCGTGCACGTGGCGTGCAGCGAGTCGCGTCCGTGGCGGCAGAGCGAGGTGGCAAGGCGGGCCGGGCGGGGTGTCTGGCCGGCGGAGCGAGCGGCGAGCGAGGCGACAAAGGGACCCGAGGGCGTGTCCGAAGACGCGTGGCGCGCGGCGGGCGGCGTTCGGACCGCATCCGCGGTGGAGCGAGGGAGTCCGCGGGCGCGGCGCGAAGCGCGGCGGCCGCTCCCAGCGCGGCGTGGCGCGAGGAGAAAGCGGAAAAGAGAAGGCGCCAATGAAGAAAAGAAACGCTCGGCTCGAAAAGGAAGCGGAAGAGCGTAAATTTCCCAATTGGGAAAGTTTTCAAAATTCACTCAAAATTCAGGAAAAATTCAGGAAAAATTTTGGTTTGAAATTTTGAGTTCTTTCAAGGCTGCTCCAGGTCCCTGTGATGTGGATATAATCAGCATCAGTTATATACTCATGATCATCGCAACTGTCAACTGGAAAGAGCTCTTAAGTCACATCAAATTATCCCAGAGAATGAGTTAGAAAGCTTTAAGGCACCAGTTTAACTGCTAGCTCCATATTGATCCAATCGGTTTGACAAAATTCCAAAAATATCTTAGTTACTTGTAACTTAAGTAAATGAAATCCAATTTGTTTTTTTTTTCCCGACAGCAACTAGTATTGTAGCAGCTGCAATTAACATTGTAGCGCCAACCTGGACATTGTAGCAGTCGGCTACTATAGCAACAGACCTAAAAGGTCTACATAAGGGAGAGCACTCTCTAATGTAAAAGGTGTAGTTTTGGTGAATATGAAGTGAGTGTAAGGTTTATTGGCTCTGGGATTTGAATCCCCGATATCTAGTAAGAGTTTAAGTAATTCTTATATGTCTTTGTAAGTTCTTTGAGTTTACTTAGAGTTATCTGTCGTGATCAACCATTTCGTGCTCTTGCCGATAGCACGTTGTGTGGATTGGATTCTTGTGAAGGTTGTGATACGGTTGTGGTGGTTGTAATTTTATGCTTGACACAAGTTTGTTTCCTTTATCAAATCGTGTTGCTTTCTTCGAGTTACCCTTGTGATCGTTATGGTACGATTTTAAATCGTATTGCTTCTGTTGAGTTACCTTCGTCGACCGTATGATCATCATCATCGTAAGAATTCAAGTAACCAAAACACAAATTTTTATTTTGAAACCAAATTAATTGAATTTAATTATATATATATATATAATAAAATAAGCAATTGGTCAGTGACAATGACCTTCAGTGGATCCTCCGTGTTCCCCATGATGGGCCGGTCTTCGTTGGCATCTTGGACTCGCTGGTTCATCTTCTTCTTCCGGATCCCCTCATATTTGGATCTAGACATGGCCCCTCTATAGTGTAGCTCGCATCTGCGTGAGTTCTAGTCGATGAGTAAAGAGAATACAGTTTCCCCGTGGTCGGCGCTTACCACCTCTACAGCTCCTCACTGTTGCCGCTATGGAAGCTCAGCTAGTCGGCTACTGCCATTGACTCGGTCTATCTAAGGCCACCATCTACCTCTTCTTCTCGATACATGTGAGGTGCCCAATGTGTGAGGAAGAGGTAGTTTTAGCTTGCCTTGGAGAGCTCGACCAAGACTGGTGTGTGCATCCTAGTGTTTTGCTATGTCATCATCTGTTGTCTCTCTTTGGGCAATGGTTCTGTACATCTTCGGCACGGCAATGTCCAGTGAGCCTCCCCTAATAACGAGATTCCCTATGTGGACTTGGCATAGATCGCATCTCTGGCCAGCGTGCCGCTTCTCTCTGGCCGTTGTGTATTTCTCCCCTTCTTTCTATCTTTGGATATCCCCACCTGTCGCCCCCTTGTATTGATCGATGCAGGTTCTGGGACTGACGATCCAAATATCAATTGCTCTCGGTGGCTATCAGGGCTTCACCAAGTCGATCGCCAGTGTTTATCGCAGTCGTTCGTCCTACGGTGTCGCCTTCAACCTCCATCCAAAGGAGGCCCCTTTCATTCTCCCGCTGCTTAGGATCCTCGGCAAACACATAGCATGTGACGTAACCGTGGCTAGATCGGAGCATTCAAGGCGAGGAGGCCAACGAACGGCGACTGAAACCCCAAATGCTCAAGGACTTGATTGTAATTTTATATTTCTTTTTAGTCCACTTATGCCGGTGTCAGTGATTGTTATTTAATATGCTATATTCGCAAGGTCCCTTTTGTAACATTCAGGGTGGATGCACCGTCAATCTCATATTAACCCAGAGTTGATGTCCTAAGAGGCCACGTTTGCCTTCAAAACAAAGAACCACAAGGGGGGAATTGGGAGCAATCGCTGAACACAGAACACATCGCTGTCTCCATTGCACCTCTGACCCCCACAGCTCCAGAATGGATAGAGCTAGCTTCGAGAGACAGGGACCCCCAATCCTCTCCATCCAAACACAGACTGGCTGGACGCTGCTGCTACTGATCCACTGGGAGTGGCATCTAGCCTGCAAGTGCCCTTCGCACGTACGCGTAGTTTGTGGTTATGTGCAGGCGTCCTTGGTGAGCTCCAGGTCTTGTTGAGCTCTCATGGCGGAATAGTGGTTCTTTTAGGTCAAAAAAGATGAGGAAGAAAGAAAAAAAGGGGGCTGGAGAAGAGGACGCGCACAACGGCACAACATAGAACTCGTCCTGAAAGGTGCGAAGGGTGAGATCCAGCAACAGCTGAACGGTGGGCCCAAGGTATAATTAGTCTACTATGAACTACAGGAAACCCCTTGTTACATGTTAGCGCTCTCTCTCGTTGGCAACCAAAGGGGAGGTTTTTCTTTGCATTTTTAGTATTTTAAAACATGTTTAGGCACCTATGATGTATTGCACTTCTCGTTATCTGATCGAAAATATAAACACTTCAGATCATACATATATATATATATATATATATATATATATATATATATATATATATATATATATATATATATATATATATATATATATATATATATATATATATATATATATATATATGCGAACATTTATTTATTTATCGATAATATGTTGTGAGAATCATATGCTTCTTGTGAAAATGTGGTATCTATGACCAACATGTATTTACTACTTAATCCTTAAATCTATAATTCAAAGGATCCAACATCCATCAGACCATCCTCCTCGGAAGGCAACAAATTTCTTGATTCGGTATAAAAAAAATGTTGATACAGAGACACCGCACTGATATGTTGTTTCATGAAATATACATTTATTATTATAGTTTTGAGCTGGAGGAATTATTTCTTAATATAAGTAAATTTGTACGAAAGGTACATTATATCCAAGAGCCATAAAGTTCAGATCGGGTTGCATTAACAAACAGTGAGACTAATAATTGCATTCATATTAATATTAACTAATAAGAATATAATACCTCTCTTAAAGCACAAAGAATTCCCACTTAGCCGAGCTATCTAGTGCGTCGGTTTCGCAAAAAAGTCTCTTAAAGTGGAAAGAATTCCTGCTTAGCCAGGCTATCCAGTGCGACATTCTCACAAAAAAACCCCGTGTTCTTCAAAATTGCGAAAGCCCCTCCAAGTTTTGTGTTCGCTTATTGTATAGAAAACTCCTCGTTGTTTTCGACAATTGTGTTTCGATCCTTTACACTTGTGGCCGTCGATCTCGCACAAGGTGTCAATCTTGCTATCTACCTATGCGTGGCGCAGGGGCGCGTGAAAAGCCCTACCGCCTAGAGCTGGGAGTCGGGCCAGGCTTATCCGTGCCAACCCGAGGCTCTACCGGCTCGGCACACCAAAGCACAAGACGGCACGCCACGCGTGGCGGGCGTCTTGCCCGCACGAATAGTGAGTTGGGTCGGGCACGAAAAGCCGGCCGTCGGGCGGACGCAAGACAACCACGACATATCGTGCCGTGCTCGGGCCCGCCTAGCCTAGCGAGCACGGCCGACACGCCAGTGCCGACGGTCGCCTTGGCCTCGGCCTCAGCCTCGCATCTCGCCTCCTGTCGCCCTCCTATGGGCACTACCATCTCACAGTCATCCCCAGTTCCCCATAAGCCATCACAGAGCAGAAAAGGAGGGAGTAAAAGGGAAGGAGTTAGGAGTATTGAGTTTCATGCACCAACCAGTTCACCCAAAAGCTTAAGCTGATGAGGAAAGATGAGCAATTCACTTATACTTCAACACTCCCCCTCACGTGTAGGCTCCTGGGCACTACCATCTCACAGTCATCCCCAGTTCCCCATAAGCCATCACAGAGCAGAAAAGGAGGGAGTAAAAGGGAAGGAGTTAGGAGTATTGAGTTTCATGCACCAACCAGTTCACCCAAAAGCTTAAGCTGATGAGGAAAGATGAGCAATTCACTTATACTTCAACACTCCCCCTCACGTGTAGGCTCCCTTAGGCCTAATACGTGGAATAGAAGTGGACTGCAATTAATGTTTTTAATTGCGTCAGCCAGGTCTTGAACTCGAGACCTCTTGGCTCTGATACCATATTAAGTTACATGCACCAGCCAGTTCACCCAAAAGCTTAAGCTGATGAGGAAAGATGGGCAATTCACTTATACTTCAACACTCCCCCTCACGTGTACGCTCCCTTAGGCCTAATACGTGGAATAGAAGTGGACTGCAATTATTTTTTTTTAATTGCGTCAGCCAGGTCTTGAACTCGGGACCTCTTGGCTCTGATACCATATTGAGTTGCATGTACCAACCAGTTCACCCAAAAGCTTAAGCTGATGAGGAAAGATGGGCAATTCACTTATACTTCAACAAGGAGTATACCAGAGCTCGAAGGGGCACTGCAATGATGACGGCGTGCCATGAGGGCCATACCAAGAGGAGGAGCCGTCAGCCATGCTATCGAGAGGAGCTGAGTAGATAGCGGGAGGCGGCTAACCGCGTATGAGGCAAAGGTCGGAGGGGAGGCTAGTGGTGGTCGGGGCTGAGCCAGAGGGAGGCTGCCGGAGGCACCAGGGGCTGCAGTAGGGGCGCTGAGAGTTGCAGGAGGGAGGTGGCATCGGGGGTCAGGCCAATGCGCGCGGCCGTCGTAAGAGGATGAGCGGCGCAACCGGAGCCGAGGGCGGCAGCCGGAGGTGCAGGGTGCCGAGGCCATGGCGGCGACCTCCCCCACCCCGGGAGGCCCAGACGACAGCGATGACCTCCCAACCCCGCAAGACGACGGCGGAGACCTCCCACTACCCCCACCCCCGAACGGCAGGGACCTACCCCACCCCTGGAGGCCCAGGCAACGGCGTGGAGGGGGTCGTTGGGGTGGACAATGGGCAGGTGGGGAGGCGAAGGGCGTGGCCGATGGTGGGACGAGGGCAGGCGACAGGGCGCAGAGGCGGCATTGAGGTGGGGTGGGGGAGGAGTAGACTAGTTCCTCTAGTGGTACTAGTAGTAGTAGAGCTGAGAAGCTCTCCTCTGGTTGTTGGATTGCAACTTACAAGGTGAAGGGCGGAAGGGGCCAAGGGCAAGGAGGAGTAGGGGACATGGTCGACACTGAAATTGTGCAGGCGTACGCTAACCTCGAATGCATTAATGATCTGGACATTGATGAGTAGACACTATGTATGCATGTTGTTATAGTTAGTATATACATATATTGTTATTGTACTCTTTTCCTTACTCGGGGAACCCTACTCTAGGCGTAAGATTTTCAACAAGACAGTAACATTGTATTTTTAAAATATCAAGAAAATTCAATTTTCCCCAAAATATTTATATCATTGTGTGCCCATGTTTTTATGAAACTAATTCAATTTTAACTAGTTTTTAACGAGGTGGGTACGAGAAAAAGGAAGATGGTGGTCGCCACTGTCTTCGACGTGTATAGTTACTTCAGGCTAGGTTTGGGCTGGTACAGCACAAACAACGGTACAGTGGGCTTTGGGTCGTGCCTAGGCCTGCCCGAAAGCAAAGCGGGCCGGCACGGCACGACGGGTGACCAGGCCGAGCCAGCACAGCACGACGCAGCCCGAATCACGGTGGGCCTGGGCCATGCCGGCACGGCCCAATGCCCACCTCAACTACCGCCCTAGCCACGAGCCCTCGTAGTCATTCCCGCCTTCTCGGCTCTGCCGCTCACCCGCCTCGCGTGGCCGCATGTGCTTCCTCCCTAACGTCATCTGCACCACCATCTGGTTTGCCTTGTCTAGTTTCTTCTCGGTGACTTCGAGTGTCACCAGTGTTGTGAGTATTTCGGCTGTTTACTCTTTGCAATTTGCTTGATCTGCTTCAGATATCTATGAGTTATCACTGTCTGTCAGTAATTGGAAATTGCAAAGTAATGTTGGTAGGTTAATTGCTCAATGATGAAATGACATCAAACTGAAATTGTATATGATCATGAGTATAGATTGGTCTTGAGCTTTCGGCTAGCTTGCTATTTGATATGCTCTGATCACTGAAGTTGCTATATACATTGCTTGCTGCTCACTGTGTAGTCCTAGTTCTGTGCTTTGTGATCTTTTCGGTCACTGGAGTTGATATCTGAACACTGTTATACTGTTATAATCAATATTGTTCATCTCACTTAATGTTAGATTGATTATTGTGTTCTTACATGATGTCCAGCAAGATTATATTAATGATATGTTAGCTTCTTTAATAGCAAAGTTTGATTTAAGTTTAAGATCTAATCTATAGGCTGTCGTATATAATTAAGATTGCATTTTGTCATGGCTATGATGGCCAAGAGTAAATATTGTGTAACTAGCCTTCTGAGAGCAATAAAGAACATTCAAAGTCTTAGTATTATGCTGATTTTAGGCATTCACATGATATATATGTTGGGCATAAGGTTCCACTTGAATGACTTAAAAAGTTTATATATGTATATGTTGATTAAGTCATTTTTATGCCTCTGGTATCATGCTTGTGTCCTTGTTAGTTATGCTGGGATTAATTTTGAATTTATGATAAAACCACATATTTTACAACAACTTGCGAGTGATTTGGCAAGGACTTCCATTCAGATTATGCAGTTGAAGAAGGTACAGTTAATGATCTGCTAACACCACCTATTTCAGCGTTAAATTAGATTAATGATTTTGAATTCGCTGCATAATTTCAATTTACCACCATTGATCTATGTTACATTGTTCGGGTAACAATAGTAAGCAAGTCTACCATGTTGCTACCTGTTCTCTTGTGTAGTGATATTTATTTTGGTTCCTTACAACCAAAATATGCTTGAGGTCTCAATAAAAAAGGAATTTTGTTTTACCGTGTTTGTCCTAGAGTTCCTTTTGATCATTTCCTTAGGAGTGCACATGAGCTCGTTTGTGCTTAGGCTTCTGGTTTCCGGCTTATTTTTTACTATTCCTAAATTTCGTCTTTTTCTGATTTTTTAGATTTTTTTGAGCTTTTTTACCGGGTCTTTTTCCCATATTCGTTTGCATTATATGTGCTGGGTAACCCGTTTTTTCTATTTTTAATTTTTTTAATTTAATTATGCTAAATAAATCATCATCAGCTACAGTGTAATTTCAGTCAGCTACAGTAAAAATTCGGTCATAAACCACAAAAATTCAGTTCAACCGAACACCACTAAAGGTAAGAGGATAGGAACTAATCAAGATGCCAAAACTACTACCATATATCTATCGGCCGTAGTGCTGCTTTGCAAAAACATTTTCCTTTGTGTTTCTTCCACCAGGTAAAAGTGCATATGTAGATATAGAGTTTTACGCATCAAACTTGTTTTGGTTGTCCCTGTTGAAAAGGAAAAATATTTTACTTCCTTTCTACCTTTCCTTTGCTCGCAGCGGTTCTTTCACCATTATTTCTCTTGAGTTTAGTCTGTAGAATAGACCTGCAAAGTCTTTTGTTTTTTACTAGATTTGTGAGCAGGATCAAGGGCTGGTGACAGAGGTAGCCATGATGCTAGCTTATAGCAATTGCCTTCTTGTTTGTTCTTACCTTTTTTTCCCTGATCTCCAAATTCAGTATGTGATCGTGATCATTTTTTGTGGTTGCAGAACTACTGCAAACAAATGGGGAAAAAACCCTGCTATTAGCACTGAGTTTTCATATGGAAAAAATTCACCATTCTTATATTAGATTTCACAATTTAAGGCATTTTTGATGTTCAGGTTTGACTTGTATTTCCATCATAAACAAAATGCAGTTTGGAGAAATGTATACAGCTAGGCTTCGATTTGTTCTTTCCTTTTTCATTGCGCCACAAATAGTGATTTATTTAACACATTAAAATAAACCAATATGTTTATAATGTTGGCGTTTCACTTAAATTAGTTATCCATTTATTATTGATTAGTCCTACTTTTTTTCTGAGATTGAAATTGTAATTACAAATCGGGATTTCATTTTTTTTTGCTTCCTTCTTAATTTCTATTTTGTGGAACTTTTCTACGGATTGTTTGGTGCTTTAGGGCTTGATATATGCATCTATAGAACATAGAGTCCTTTGTGAACAGTTCAGCTAAAAATATGTATTGATTATTTTTAGATGATATGCTAGAGCAATGTTCAATAAAATGTTTGAACATGACATATTTGGAGCAGAAGATTGATATATGCTACAAGATTATTATTATTATTTTCCATGCTAAGATGGTCAATTTCACAGTAATGTTCATTTTTAGTTGAACTATTCACAAGGTGCCCCTTAGTTTTCTTTTCCTTAATTGATTCTTTTTCTATGTAGAAACTTCGTTAGTTAGTACGTCAGAATGGTAGAAACCCAAAGAACGGTCGCGATTCATATTAATCAAGTGGACCATAAATTATTTATATGTGCTTGCTTACTGTACTTTTGACTTTTTGTAGGCATCATGGTCTTGAAAGAATCCATGCTCTTCACTCTTAAGCTGGTGTTGTCATCCACCTGAAGATAGAACGAAGAAGGTGATATCCTTTGGTTCAATTGTAGGGTAGGTTCTTTTCAGCTTCTAAAAGCTGTTTTTCGGTTTTTTTTTATAGTAACTAGCTTTTAAACGGAGTATCTTTTTAAGATGGAGTCTACTAGTTAATTATAGTACATACTGTACCGACTTCGTTTATATCGGCAAAAACTGCACGTGAGTTTCTGTTACTCTGTAATCTCTTGTATTAACAAATCCAAAAACACAAGTCATGACCAAAAACCATAAACTTGTGGCTGTTCTTTTCGGTGCGACTTATGACTTTTGGTGAAATTTTGAATTTTGACTGCTTACAGTGCAGATTACGGAGAGATAGATACTCACTTGTGATTTTGGCGATGCAGATGTTGGGCTTTTAACGTGTAGATCGTTTAACCTGTAGACCCCGTCTTGAGAAAATACTCCGTTTAAAAATTAGGTACTGTAGCAAAAGTCAAAAACCGCCGGCTTCGGAGGAGAAGAACATGCCCTCAGCCAAAAAGAACAGGCCTGTAGAAGCTCATGAGTTTGCTATGCAAAGCCTGAACCAAACTGAACACTCTAGGAGCTGTATTTTTGTTTTAGTGATTTTTCGGCTTTCTTAATATATCCTGTTCATTGAGAAAGGATGCCAACAAAAATCCCTTTAGATGTCGTTATGCTCTTTCGAAATTGTAGGGTTCATATCCTTTGATGCTACGGCATCGGACATGGTGAGGAAGACTAACATTTAGATGCAAAATTTCTTTAAAATTTTAGAGCGTCAAGAGCTAGCTGCACGCAGCGTAGCGTGTGAAACCTATCCAAGTCCTTCCGTGAGTGCACTGAGAGAGACCCTTCCCTAGTACACACCATCTCACAGGAATGTCCAAGCTTTAAAAGTGTGATACATGATGCACATGATGAGGCGATTAGAGAGAGGAGTAGAGCCAATTTGATTAAAAGCTTTTCCAAATCTTTTCTAAAGAAAAAAAACAAAGATCTACACTCCAATATTTACGAGAATCTATAAAGATCAGAGGTCAATCATCTACAGGAAAAGATCCAAAAAAATCAAGTCAAATAGACCAAATCTTGCCCGGATGGCTTGATCGCAGTGCGATGGGCGGTCTGACTGCTTAGATGTGGTCAGACCTCTCTCATGGGCGGTCTAACTGCTCAGGTGTGGTCAGATCTCTCTCAGGGGTGGTCCGACCTCTCCTCTCAGGACAGAATAGATTTTTCGTACTATTTCAAATTCAAAAATCAATAAAACTTTTGATTCACAACTTCAAATGACTTGAAACTTAAACCAAAACTAGATCATGATCTTAAGAACCTATCCCAACAAAACATTTACAAAAAAACTTAAGAAAATTAGACCTTTTAGCTCTTGAACCTCTGTTGCATCAAAATCGAGATAAAACCACAAATTTAACCAACTCTCAAACCAAGACTCCAAATCACTTAAAATTTAGTATACACGTTCTCTGGGAGAAGAGAAGACACCAAAAACTAAGCCAAATCAAGGGCACACACCTATTAACCCGTTAGTAAATCAACACTTGATACACTTTACATTGTCAACACATCCATAACCTAAACCATTTATGTTACCGCCATAGTTTTGTACATCACCACTTTTCTGGTATTAGAAAATTTACCAAACTACCCCTCTATAACCTTCCACGAAGCTTCACGCTTCCTTTGCCATGAAGCAACCCAATGCTTCATCTTCAAGTCTATGTGGCTCCAATGATTTGTCGCCAAGCCCCTCATGCATCCAATCCCACTGCTTGCAAACGAACCTAAGTCATTTAGTGTGCCATATGCCTTTCTTCGCATCATGACGGCACCTGCTTCCTTAACCGCTCTAGGCCGCAACTCCTCCTTGAGTTTAGTCCCGATCCACGTTGTCATTGCCCATCATGTCCATTACTGGTAGCTCCCACTCTGATTTCTCGTCATCCCGGCTTATAACCACTATACTATCCTTAGTCATCTTCCAACGGCTCCCTAATCATCTGGATCTCAGCTCCTCCTAAGTGTATTCCCGATCCATTGATCATTTTGGACCTAAGTTCTCCTAACTTAGTCTCGGTCCTGTCCGTCTCACTGTGACGTAGCTTCGGGGTCCTTCAACCAACAACAACATGCTCAAAGAAGAGTGGCCAATGACACCACAAAGGTCACCAATCTCATCAATGCCATCGGCCAAAGAGTCCCAAGAAGATGAATCAAAAGACCCAAGGAGAAAACACACACATCGCAAATAACTGAGAGAATACAGGAGAAATTTTGAATTTCTCTATTCTCTTGCTTGCTCCCCCTTTTCTTTTACTTTTGTTCTTCTTACAAAATTGGCTATAAGTCTCCTCAATATATAGGCTAATAATCTTCTACTAGCATACGTATTCGGACTTCAAGTTGGACACAACTTCAACTTGAGTTACACATGGAGACGGACTCTACTACATCTTGAACTCTAAGTCAAGATTATTTCTAACACGGTGTGCCAACAGTTCACATTTGTATTTTTTTTATGGGTTTGCATGCAGAAAGCAGATTAGTTTAGCCAAGCAATGCTTGTAATCATATGCTTCACTTTGGCTGATGGTACACTAATAAATTTTTTGGCAAAGTACTCGGCTTGGATCTTCTTTTGGATACAAATGCAATAAACAAGACAAACTTTCGATGCTCTTTTGGATGATTTGGACACTTTGATCTCCTTATCTTGAATGGGCTTGAAGAGATTCGTTCTCGGTCGTGTGATCAATCAAAGGAGACAGATAATAAGACTTGAAACTTGAAAGTCGGTCAACGAGTCAAAGATCTTTGTTCTCTCGGCTCATCACTTTGGGGTCAAGTATGCTACTAGAATCTGTTCTGAGCTGCCTCTCCTTTTCTGTTCTTTTCCTTTCGTGTTCAACAGATAGCCTGACAAGAATGGAAATGTGATTTTCTCCCTCGAGCACGTACCTGAAACCTATAGTCGGTGGAGAGATCGCGGTATCAAATCTCAGTAAACTTTAGGTATCTCCAAGTGGCTTTGGTCGCTGACTTCCAAATTTGAGAAGTCAGAAGTCACTTGAAACACGTTAGTTTTTTAATTTCAACTTTACATTGCCTGTGAAGATACAATAATGTTTTTTATTTTTTTAAAAATAATTAATAAACAATTAACAACCGCTGTATTATAATTTTGGCAGAATCTAAAGCCGGCTGAAATAGAGCCATGAAAAAAAAAAGAAGCCACCTAACATGTGACGGGCCACGGGCAAGTTGTATATTAGGATCTTCATTATTAGGATTCAGATCACAGAACAAATGTATACCGAAAATCATAGTTAGTACCACCGATTAGTCTTGTGCTAGTGATGGTGGCTGATGCAGAGCTGGAACAAGGCTTACGCAGCTCTGCTGCACTAGCACAGTGTAGAGGTATCGATCTCAAAATCAAATGGAGCCCAAGTGGACACAAGCGTATGATATCATAGCTATGGCTATGAGCATAGACGTAGCTTTGACAAGAAAATTACTCTTGATATTTTAATTGCTCCAAATTGGAATACCGCAAATAGGGCCACTTCTTTTTGGTTGAAGCTTATGGCTTTTGGCTGCAGTTTGTGTCTTTTAGACTGTTCGTGCGAGAGATTACAGAGTAACAGAAACTCACGTACGGTTTTTATCGATATAAATGAAGTCGGTACAGTATGTACTACGATTAACTAGTAGACCCTATCTTGAAAAGATACTTCGTTTAAAAATTAGTTACTGTAGAAAAGCTGAAAAACAGTTTTTAGAAATTGAAAAGAACAGGCCCGTAGTCTCCCTACCTAGTATTCGTTGGCGCGGATTTCTTTAAACCGTGATAGGATTTTGCTGTACTAATTCACTTGGACAATGACATTGACACTTACACTGAAAATCATCACCGCGCTAAGTTGGTTTTAAATAGATCACCTCTGGTTTTCTTTCGATAAATAATACTACTACCGAGGTACTGGTTCTACACATCTATGAAGATCCTTCATAATATACTTTCTGCTTACATAATCATCGATAATTATGTCAACGTTGCAAGATCTGGAGTTTTCGACGAGGAAGATAAATAAGTTCAGCACGTACATCCACTCAGAGACTTAATGGTAACAAATTATTCGTTGAATATTTTGATATAAAAGTTGGGTGTTTTTGTACTTTATCCTCACGTAATTAATGCAGAGGTTTTTTTTCTCTAAAAGTTGGTGGCCCAAGGACCAAAGGGTAATGTATATTCGTATTTGGTGGCGTCACCTGAGAAGCGAATTCGTCTCATGGCCTCATGGGTCTCTACTCTCTTGCAAGGTTAACACGATGATGACGATCTTAGGTGTGGTGCTTAGTTGGACTAAATTTTAATAGTTTATAGTTAAATTTTTATTATAGTTGGTTAAAATTACACCGTAGCTGATGGTGGTTTATTTGGTATAATTAAATTTAAAAAAAAATAAAAAAATAGAAAAATAAGTTAGCCCATCATGTATAATACAAACGAATACGGAAAAAAATCGGCAAAAAAACTTAAAATAAGCTGAAAAATCAGAAAAAAAATAAATTTAGGATTAGTAAAAAAAAGATAGAAGTTAGAAGACTAAATCCAAATGAGCAGGGCCTTACACAGAATGGACTGGTTAACGTCCAGTTATATTTACAGTGCAATGCATGCTTTCAGGCCTTGATCTAGGACCTTCTGTTTCCTTCCTTTCTTGAACCTAAGCCTGATGGAACAAGAACTCGGATGGCAGAGCACCACGTGCCCAAGGTTTCTCTGTTCGCCTTGGGAGTTGGTTTACGCACTTGCTCTGGCTCCGCTTTTAAAGGCCGGTCACGTGTTCCTGTCTGGCCCAAGGCCCTCCACCATACTGTCGGATCGAGATTTGCGGGATCAGGATGGAGGCGGAGGAGAAGCCATTCTTTGGGCTCTTGGCTTTTTTTTTTTATTTCTTCAAAACAAACGTAACGGTTTTCTAAATGATTTTCTAGATTTATAATCATGTACAACATCCATTGTCATCTCAGAATATATATATAAATCATTAATTATAGCCAAAAACTATTAAACACAACTAAAAAACAAAATCAAACCCCACAATTGATCTCACGGAAACACGAGGAACCTCGATCTCAATGTGTTGATCCCATCCGTCTATACTGTGTATGCATATCCTCTGCCTCGCCATCGTGATGGCACCTCAATCGCATCTATTGGAACAAAAATGAATAGCATAGCTCGGAGATGATTAGGTGCAGTAGCATCAAAACGTAGACCCTGTTTTTTTTGCTACAGCTGCGGCTGATGCTTTTTGGCTACACTTTTCGATATGATAGCGAATGGTAAAGATATCGACATGAACAACACATATAGTTTTAAACTCAGAAAGCTGTTTAGATAATTCATTTCAAAAAAACTACTTCATCTATTTTAAGTTTTAAAGAAGTTAAAAGCTAAAAGCAAACCCAAAAGAACGAGACCATAGATCATATAGCACTGCAGCACTTCTTACCGTAGCCATTTATCTTGTGTCTGGTTTTTCTTGGATGTGATGGCTATGGATGGAAACGGTTTGGATATGGAACGAATAGTAAGTAAATTATATCCGTATCTATATTTTTTCTCGAATTTAAATACGAATCGGACAAATATCGGATACAAATACGGACCGAACAAATGTCGGATACGAATTCAGATCGGATTCAACTATTTTTCGGATTTCAATAATTATTTGTGGCCTCTCCTATTTAAAATATGACACCGAATTATTTTAATATTTTAAATTGATAAATTACAAATAAATCGGTTACAAACATATCAAATTTGGCTAAAAAGAGCACGCAAAAATCTTTATTAGGGAATGTGCCAAAATGAAAAATATAAAATGCCAACTTAAAGCCCACTATGACGATGGGCTCGTCAAGATGATCGAAATACATATATAATATATCTAATTTAGAGATCAAATTCAAAAAATACGTATTACCTAGCTGATGCTATTGTACTTGTCGAATCCGGATATCTGACTCTAAATCCGTTTCACGTCATACCAGATTCACATCTGACATCTGCGACTGCGCTAGAAAAAGATTCGCATTCAATCCGATTTTCTATTTGGATTCGATAGCTGGATTATTCGACCAAATCTGACTCAATTTTCACACCTAGGGATGGCTGCAGGTCAAAGAATGGCATGGTACTGTTTGTTCTCCGTCGGTGCAGTGGCAGAGAACCTGCATCCTTGGTGTGTGGTGATCGTCGCTTGGGTGATCGATTTAAATTTCCGAGGCTAATAAACGGTTGACAAGTGAATCCAAACACGAAACTAGTGCTGGCTAAGCCCCGTTTAATCCAGCTTTTTTTAGCCATTTTTGATTTTTACTATTAACTTCTAGATAATAAATTACACTATGGTGACTGTAAACTTTTTTATTGAGTCATTTAATTAAATAAGAAAAAAGAAAAAAATACCGTTAATACAAAGAAAAAAGGGGAAAAAAGCGAAAAAGCAAAAAATGTTAAAATTGAAAGGCCAATACATTCATTGTGGCTAAGCCAGAAGCCAAAGCCGGAATGAGCCGGGCCTTTTGACCCGTTCGGCGTTCGTATTGATTTTTGCTGGTGGCTTTTTGGTTTATGAATATTAATAGCTTTAGAGAAGCCATATAGAGAGATGCTTACGTGCGATTTTAACATATATAAATGAAGTCACTACAGTGTCTACTACAATCGACTAGTATATCTTATCTTCAAAAAATACTTTATTTAAAAAGTAGGTATTGTAAAAAAATTATTTACTGTAAAAAATGGCTTTTAGAAACCAATAAAAACAAGGAATCTCACAATGCTATTCTAATGAAACACTTGCACGCTCGTGTAGTGGAGAGGGTCGGATAATTTCCTTGCATTGCAGAGATGGAACTAACCGATGTGTGCTAGAGGCCAGCTCCACAAGTTACATCCAACATTCTAAGGCCACATTTAAAATGACTTTTGCTCATGCCTTTTTCATGCGACTGTTAGTTTTTGATTGAAATAGACACTATAGCGGATATTATCTGTTGACTGGGGCATTTAATTAAACAAAAATAAAGAAAAAAGAGGAAAAATGAAAAAAAGCATTATATCTGTAGGATCGAATACCGCAATCAAAGGGGATGAATGATTGCCTCTGCTTTTTGGAATCTCTTAGTGCTCGGTGAAGCCTTCGATCCCTCGGTGTACGACCGCTCGCTCGATCGCTCAGTGTTCGACCGCTTGCTCGATCGCTCAACTTCTTCAACACCGGGAGCAGAACCTATCGATTACGTATGCCTTCGAGAAACCAGCGTCTTCGAGTACTCGTATTTCCTCTGTTTTTCTGGCAGCGATTCGTCACCTTTACACGTTGTCGGAAGCTTCAATCCAACTGCAACCGCCAGTAATTTTTTGAGCAAATCAAGAACCAAATTAATTCAAGATGATGTTTATTGCTGGATTTTCGTGGATTTACAAAATGTCCTCATAAACACCTCTAAAAGCCTAGCTAAAACTAAAGCCTCTTCAATCTCTCGGCCAAAACCACGCGTTAGACATTAGTCTCTCTCTACTTTTATAGGCTAACATATCAAACTATATCCTCATCAAACAAGGACAATAAACTCTATCTGTTCGGAAACTCAAGGGATATTAAATCGTTCCGAACACGGGTTTCCTATAATCTCTAAACCTTTCAAGTTATGGACTTTATTTGTTCTGAAAATCAAGAGACCCGAGGCCATTCCAGACACGGGTTGTTCATAATCTCTAATCCTTCCCAATTATGGACTTCCTCCATAACTCTTTCAATTCATCACGTATTAAAACCTTTAGGACCTCACCTCCCGTAGCTTCTCCACGCATCAACTACCTTTAATCTCCACGTACTCCAGCATGAGCCCGACCACCTCGTGACATCCTCGACCATCTGGACCTCAGATTTTCCCCCTCCTAGTCCTGGTCCTCCTCGTCGCCGACCATGATCATCTCCATGCCAACCTGCACATGTAAGACCAAAGAACATTTTTTCCCGGCATAAGTTCTTGCCAACTTGATCGACATCAGTCTACACACGCAAACTACACCCTTAACCATCAATAACAACTAATCAAGTCATCCACGATCTGAAATTCCACGATCTCCAAAAATCAATCTTAGACCACTCAAAAAAGTCAGTCAGGCCGCCAGCCCAACAAACATGAGTACTCGAGGTATCGAAGATCATAAGTATTGAAGCACTTGAAGTCTACAAGTACCGATCGTGAAACCTACAGCAAACGATCGAAAAACCTACGACAACCGATCGCGAAGTCTACGACAACCGATCATAAAATCTAAGACAACAGATCATGAACCCTACTACTATCGATCACAAAGTGTACAGCTATCGACTACCGAGTATGGACCAAGTACTGTAACTTACGACTATCAACCGGTTATTGTAGCACCGACCACCGAGTATAGACCAGATATTGTAACTTACGACTACCAACCGGTTATTGTAGCTTTCAAGTATCGACCGATTACTGTTCTACGACCATCAGCAAAGCACTGTAGCCACGACCACCGATAAGATACTGTAGCTACGACCATCAACCATATACTGTAGCTACAATCATCAATCATGCACCACCGTGCACCGTAGATACTACCGGTTTCTTCGCAATACTCGAGTTTCGATCGCTATCGATTCGGGTCTTGACCTCTCGATCGCTCTCCGACTCCGGAGTCTTTGACTCTTCTAAAGACTTTAGACCGAGGTCGTTCTGCCACAGTCGTTCAGCCGTGCTGGACCTGCCGTGGTCAATCTTCCATGGTCGATATATCGTGGTCGTTCTGTTGTGCTCGACCTGTTGTTGTCGATCTTCAGTGGTCGTTCTGTCGTGGTCGACCTGTCTTGATCAAAATCTGCCGATTCTAGTTTTGCGAAAGAGCATCATGCGAAACTTTCACAAACACAAATTTTAATGCAACATAAATATCAATTATTTATCATCACTGTATACATGACCTATCCACATGGTCTAATAACATCTCACGGATATACAAAGGAAAAAAAGCCGTGTTAAAAAGCCAACGCGTTTAACTAAAAAGCCAACGCGTTTAAAAGCATTCGCTTAAAATGGCTTTCGGTTTCTGGAAGCTAGAAGCTATTTTGAATAGAGCCTTATGGCCCAGTTCAAAAGTGCTGTAGCTTTTGATTTTAGACTAAAACGACATTATAGCAACTGTTAGCTTTTGAAACTAAAAGTCGTTTTAGATGGACCCTAAATTCACCGGTGCCACAATGCATACCACGTCAGGGAATAATTAAATTTCCATGTCAGCCTATGCCATCTCTCCATCGGTGACTGACGTCTTCACGTGATGTAGCGCGCGCGCGAGGGGCGGGTGGTGGTGCCCGGATAATTCTTCGCTTCGTTGCGGCCTCTGACAATCGCATCCTTCTCTTCCATCTGCTCCTCCTTCTGACAATCGTCTTTTTCTGAATTTTTATTTTTTTAGTTTTTTTGTTAGTTTTTATTTTCTCATATTCGTTTATATTATCTATGATAAGTTAGCATGTTTATTTATTTTTAAATTTTTTAAAAATATAATTACGTTAAATATATCATCTTCAACTACAGTGAAATTTCAGCAGCTTCTGTTCTTGTACCTCAAAGATATTAAATCAATTGCGAGCTGCTGGTATCGATCGCAACTGCACTGCTTTTGTGCGTTAGTTCATCGGTGCCGAGTGGTTTGCCGCTTGTCAGGCACGGGTTCGACACAAAGGTTCTCTCCTGGCCGTCCGATCCATTCGTTGGCGGCTCGAGAGTGAATGCCCAACGGCCACACCGCGCCAACCGCAGGAGATCCTCGCCTTGCAGTCCCGCGCGCCAAACCGTTAAAAGCGAGCCGCACCGAATCCAGCCCCGCCCCTGATGAGGTACCCAGAGGGGCCCACGCGTCAGGGACCCATGCCACGAGTGGCGCGTGCCCGGGTCGGCTTCGAAAACTGGTCGGCGCCAGGAGTACCAGAGGGGACGTACAATGTACATGTCGCGCATAAGATTTCCGTGAAGGGAAGAGAGAGACGGAAAAAAAATTCTGATACTAGACAGACAATTCAATGGATGGTTTTTTTATTATCTATACTATTATATAAGATAACTTATATAAGATTATTATAGATAATTATATATACACTCTATTATTAAGTTGCTCTTAGATCTGTGAACAGATGATATAAAAATATATATTACAAATAATTGTTGTTTGTATCATTATACATACACTAGTTAATGGGATAAATGCATGGCTCACGGGAAAGCAAGTGGCTTAAAGCCAAGGCTTTAGCAACTAGTTTATTTTTTTGCTTTTTTAATCTTTTCTAGCTTTTTTTTATATTTTTGGCTTTTTTTCCTCTTATTTCTTTACATTGTCCGTATTGATATCAGGTTTTTTCCTGACGCATCGATAACTGGTAGCAAAGAGACAAAATAAGTCGTGGCTACAGTGTAATTTCAGCCATAAGCATCAGCCCGCAACAAGTTCGAGCGAGGTTGTGCCTTTTCAATTCTGACTGTTCGCGAGAGAGATTATGAAGAGATGGACAATGACGTGCGACTTTAGTCGATATAACTGAAACCGATACCGTATATATCTATATTAAAAAAACTTACCATTTAAAAGGTACTTACTGTAGCTAAAATAAAAGGCTGTAATCCACAGTCCATCCGAGCCCGCCCACTAGTCTATTAATTAACTGTACGCACACCCGGTATTGTAAACCACGTACTAATTACCGCGATCGAGCCCAGAGGGGTCAGAGGAGGGCCCGGCCACAGGGGCGGCGGGCGGCGCCTGGCCCCAAAATCCAGGGGCCCCCATAGGCCATACACTGATATACATTATACATAATACATTGTATATGCATGCGTATAGTAATACTATCCGGATCCGGCTCGACTAAGTCGACTTCTCATCTTCAGAATTCAGATCTTCTTTTCGTGATTTCGTCTAGGGCCTCCGGCCTCCACAGCACCATCACGCCGCGCCGCCGAGCCGCCGAGGTTGGCTCGCCCGACCCGGGCCGCCGCCCGTCTGCCTGCCTCTGGGCGCCTCGTCGTCTCTCCGGCCTCCGCCAGCGCGCGCTGCCGCCGCGCCACCGCTACGGCGCCACGTGCGTGAATACGTGATCGTCCTAACGTCCCGTGCCCCACCGGTAAGCTTTGCAATTCGGCGCTTGCCCGACCGCTCATCTGCTTTGCATTGCATGGCTCGATGGCCAAGATGCAGTGCGACATGATTGGCTGATGGCTCGCATGCAGTGCAAAGATGAATCATGTCATCATGAATGATTATACTGTAGACTGTAGTTTGCAATCTTGCATATTAGGAATTTTTCTTTAATACATAACGTATTTTAAGTGTTTGTTGGTAAAATTAGATATATATATATATATGTATGTAGATTTATATTTAGATATTTATATTAGAGCCTCTATTCCTAGTTTTGCTCCGAACCTCTAAAATCTCAGGACCAGCCCTGTGTAGGAGTCGCACCTACTCCACGGCTTAGGTTAGTTACCTCGCCTACACCCCTACATAGATTCCTCGTACTGACTGACTGTTACCGCTGCTCCATCCCCCCGTTGCTAGCACTGTTCGTTACCACGTAAACCTACGGCGTTGTTCACTTGGTTGCGCACGTTGTATGGTCGGCAACGCGTTGCGCAGAGTGGGGATGAGACGAAACAAGTTTCTTTTTTTGGTTTCCCATGCGTGAGATGGGTTAAATTTTTTTCTCTCCCACGGACAGTACTGGACTAAAGTAGGCTAGCCCTGCCGCACAAATTTGGCAATCTTAAGGTGACAGGTGGCATCCTGGTATGAGGCCGATAGCAGACAGATGATTGGTAGACTTTGGTGGATTCTTTTGAACTGTAGTTTATAAGTTAAATTATTGAATTCTGACTAATTATGAGACGTATTACGTAAAGAAAAATAATACAATTCTGACTAATTCAATATAGTCGGTACAGTTGAACTCAATATACTTTTTACTACAATCTTCCTTTCCTTTCGTCTTAAAAAAACACACCATTTAAAAACTACATACTGTAATATAAACCATAAGTCTACAGGCTGTTAGCAGCCGATGACTTCGGAGTTGGCCGTGCTGGCTCGGCCATTCCCCGTGCCGGCATGACTCGCCTCCGGCGAGGTGGCCTAGGCATGATGAGCTGCCGTCATATCGTGCTGATCCAAGCTAATCCCGTTTCTAAATTAGGAAGAAACATATGAGGAAAAGTCTAATTGTAATTTCTATGAAGTTTGGGACTTCATCGGGAATTTCGGGCCGTACTGGTCCGAGCACAGCCTATTGAAACGTGTGGCGTCATGCCGCTCGATATGCCTAATTCTTAGTTCTAGCTCGACTCGATTGTTTATGTCGTGCTAACCTGGCCCGTCACATGTGACGTGTCGGCTAGGCCTTTGGTCGGCTCAAGACTAGTAGCCGAGGTCACTGAAGCATGGTTCCGACGGATCACGGTTAAGATCTTACGTTCCTGGAGATACCTCGCATGATTTCCAAGACTTTTCTATTTCGAATTGAATTCATCCTCGACATCGTACACGAACAAGATTGTCATTTGGTAGAATGAATGACTACCAATCAAATTTTGCCATCTAACATCAATGGAACAGGTGAAGATAGGATATCAGACGAGATGTTTGTCATGTCTTGTCTGTCAAATAACCCTTTACCAGCAAGAACACATCAACCAACAAGAACACATTAAGATAGAAAACATGAGGTTGATGCGATGAGCTGGTGTTGTTTATGTGGAACGAGATGATGATAGAGTTTTTGGCATTTTTGATATGTTTTGAACTCGTATTTGTAAAAAAAATGCATCATTTAAAAACTAGATATTGTAGCATAAACAATAAGTCACAAGTCATAGATGAAAAAGAAGAAAGCTGAATTGTTGTTGGATGCTACCATATTGAAGATCTCGATAAGCTGAATGTGATGATAGGTTATTCATCCAATTCTCAATTCGGATGGAGACGATACAAGCCAGCATGTTTCGATAGGTTGTACTTCAGCCGATGGCCTCGGAGTTGGCCGTGCTGGCTCGGCCATTCCCCGTGCCGGCATGACTCGCCTCCGACGAGGTGGCCCAGGCATGATGGGCCGCCGTCATATTGTGTTGGTCCAAGCCGATCTTGTTTCTAAATTAGGGAAAAAACAAATGAGGAAAGGTCTAATTGTAATTTCTATGAAGTTTAGGGCTGCATCAGGATTTTTGGGTTATATTGGCCCAAGCCATATATTTAGTGTGGAATGTATATTCTTTTTGCATATATTTAGACAAAATGTGCATTTATACATTATATTTATATTTTGAACCTATATTTTTATGAAAATATATACATAAAATACTTATAAAGTAATTAATAAATCCACTTTAATATTTTTAAATATACATGAAATACTGTTTTTTCAATCCCCGTGGGGATCCCCACAGAGGGCGAGGCAGCACAGCTGGCTCTGAGATCCATCGCTAGAGTCGTGGCCGTCGTGGTGATGGCAAGAATAGCGCCCTGCGCTGGCTGCTCGGCTGTGGTAGCGTGACGTTTTCGTCACTGCCACCACCGCCATAGCTTCAGGACATCGACGAGGTACCGTGCCGCTCGACGTGGTCAATTCTCAAACATGATCTGGCCCGATAGTTCGCACCATACCAGCCAAGCTGTCACGTGTCTGAGCCGTGCCACGTCAGCTGGGGCCGAAAAAAGCAAACCCAAAACTCCCGGAAGTAGACGACTGATCGGATCACCGAACCCCGCCGAGCGGAGGCGGCAGCCAAAAATAAAAAGGAAAGAAAATAGAGAGAGAGAGAGAGAGAGGGGTTGGCGAAAAGAGGCGGTCTTCCCGCCCTCGCGCGTCTCAAAATTGTCGGCCCGCAGAGGGGTCGTTGCGTGGCGTCCTATACAAAAAGGGTCCCAGAGAGAGAGGAGGAGCGAACCAAATCGCCAAGGAGAGCGGAGTGAGGGGCGGGAAGGAGGAGGAGGAGCGGAGCGCGTCGGAGATGGACACGCCCGACCGCGCCGCGGCGGCGCCGGTGGCATCGAGGGCGGAGGTGACGCTTCCACTCCCCTCCCCTACCTGCTTTCTTCTTCCTTTCCGGTGCTGGTTTCTCGGGGGGGTTCGGTGGTTTCGTGAGGAGACGCGGTGTGTTTCCTCGGATTCTTGGCCCCTACTTCGATTCCGGCGTGTGAGATTTGTTCGCCGGTGGAAAATCTCAAGGATTTCTGCCTTGCCACAGTCGGTTGCTTCCCGCGGCGGGTTTTTGGCGGAATTGGGGTTCCGTTCTGGGTCCTTGGCCTTCGTCGTCCTCCACCAAATCGCTGGGGTTTCTTGCCGAGCGGTGCCAGATTGGTACTACCACCACCCTTGTCAGAATTTTTTTGGGGATTTTTGTTTTCAGCTTGGTCGTGATATTATGCCCAGTTCCTGTTCTTGCTACTACCATTAGGGCCATCTTCCCTGCGGAGGTTATGCTACTTAGGTTACTTGGGAACTCAGAGGCCTGCGTAGTTGTAATCATGGAGTGTGCGCGCGCGTTCGCTCTAGATCTAGCCACTAATCTCAGAGATCGGTGCATCGTGTTGTTGTTCTTGCAACGTGGACTTGTGAAGTGAGCTCTGTGCTGTATCACTACTCACTTCAGGGGTTTAGGGATTCACTAGTTCAGATTTCAGAATTGGTACTAGATCCCTGGAGATGCTTACCTTGTGTTAGCCTCCGGCAGGTTCAGATCCATTCTGGGTGAAGGTTTGACTTGGGATTTGTGTTAATTAACACATTTTGGCGCAAATGTTTGCACACATCGTATACCCTCAAGTTGGATGAAGGATTGACTTTTCAATTGCTAGAAATACCACGACTTTGGTGGTGTAAATGCAAAAAAAAAAAAAGGAAATTGCAGCAGGTGCTGTTCACTTCTAACAACTGATGATAACCATTTCTGAATGCAGGACTCCCCGCTTTTCAGTTTTATCGATAGTCTATCTCCGATTGAGCCTCTCAAGTCGGCGTATTCTGCGAATAGCCTCCAGGGATATCAATCTCTGAACATCACCTCCATCTCCTCCATCTTCACTTCTCCGCATGACAATGCGCAGAAAGAATCGAAACTTCCCAAGTAAGTTCTGGCCATCTTTTCTTTCGGACATACCTGCGGATAATGTGCGAAATGCTCTAGCATAGGAGGGTGATCCTGATGCTGGTATCTTTCCCCCCCCTTGTCAGGAGCTCTTTTGCTGAATTTTCTGAAGGTGAGGTCTGCGCTGATGGCAGTGGTAAAAGCAAGTCACCCAAATCTTCAAATGCTGTTAGGTTGTTTGCCTGCACTAGCAGTCTCACTCAAGAGACCCACAAAGCTACCACTTCGGTAAATGAAGGTATTGTTGATCCTCCCAAAGGGCCTAACGATTTGCCTCAACCTGGTCAATTCGATATTGGCAGTCCGGATCACAACACAACACCTTGCCACGGTGTTAGATCGGATCTTAAACAGGACAAATGTCGGAAACTAGTAGTAGTCCAAACGACAAAGAATAATTTGGAGAAAAGGAAGTGCTTGTTTTCCACTGATATCCGGCTCCTGGATGGCCGCCAGCCTGAAAAAGACAATGATGAAGTCTTGGGGTGTGAATGGGAGGACTTAGTTTCCGCAACTTCGGGTGAGCTTTTAGCCTTTGACTCATCGATGGACGAGGATCACAGAGGAGTGCAGCTGGTAAATAATGCAGAATCATGTGGATTTTTGCTATCAAAATTTACAGGAGATGGTGACGTTTCGGACAGAACACACCCCAGTGCGTCTAGTCAAGCATACTACCGTGAGTTGGTGATGGAAGAAGATCAGACAGAAAATTCCCAGTTCTTTCCTGAAGGTCAAAAAACAATCTCAAATGAAGAAATGCAGGATAATCTTTATGAAGCTGATGGATGTATTCCATTAGGCTACAAGGTACTTGATCACCAAGTGTCAATTCACCAATTTCTTATGCTCTACTTCGATGTTGCTCACACTTCACAGTTCTGGCTTCCTTTGTAGGCAGTAGGTTGCTGTTACTTGATCTGTTATGGCTTAGATATTCTACCATAACATTCTCTAATTCTTTTTCCTTCCTGTTGGCATGTTTAGGTTGAGACCCAACAACAACGTGGCATGCGAAGACGCTGTCTGGTTTTTGAGGTAGCTGGGTATGCAAATAGGATTGCGCAGAAAGAATCTGCTGGAGATCTGTCTGTCTCAGCATGTAAAGGCAAAAGTCCTGTACAGAATCACACAAATCCAGGAAAAACTCCATCGCCTCGTGTATTGCGTGGTATCGGTCTACATCTGAATGCTTTGGCATTAACACCAAAAGACAAAATGGCCTGTCAGGATCCTATGGCTTCTGCTTTGGTTCAGTCATCGACAACTGAACAGGACGTGCGTGGGAAGATGCTGTCTGCTGGAGAGAATTTCATGCCCTCAGGTAGTGAACTGTTAGAGCTTCAGATGGATGATGACTGTTCAGCTGGAGGTTTTCTTGGAAGTGACCATATTTCAAGTCAAAGCAACAGCCCTCAAAAGAAGAGGTTTGTTTGTGCTTCTGATTTACTTTTGGAGGGTGATAACTGACAAGGTGTTTCTATGCTCCATTACATTTCAGTTGACTGATATCTATTTGGTTGAATTGCAGGCGTAAAGCAGATAATGGGGATGATGGTGAGGCATGCAAGCGTTGCAGCTGCAAAAAGTCAAAGTGCTTGAAACTGTGAGTGCTCTTTGCATACTGTTGAGATTTTGTGAGCCAAATTAAGTGAAGAGGCTCCTTTTGAAATGCTTGGGAATTTTGAGCACTACATTTGCTCCACGTTTTTATGTGCGTATGCTAAAATTGAATTTATGTTATATGCCTCTCATAGTCATTGCGCACTGTTGTCACGTGCAGTTACTGTGAGTGTTTTGCTGCTGGTGTGTACTGTTCCGAACCTTGTTCATGTCAAGGATGTCTTAACAAGCCCATACATGAGGAAATTGTTCTTTCTACTCGCAAGCAGATAGAGTTCCGGAATCCACTGGCATTTGCTCCAAAAGTGATCCGCATGTCTGATGCTGGTCAGGAGACTGGGGTAGGTGTTTCTGTTAGATATTCAGATCTACTTCTGTTAGACATTACTCACAATTATGTGATGCTGAAATTCTTTAATAAATAGCAGGAGGATCCTAATAGCACTCCCGCTTCAGCTCGCCATAAGAGAGGATGCAATTGCAAGAAGTCAAGCTGTCTCAAGAAATACTGTGAATGCTATCAGGTATTTAAGCTACTCTGGAAACTTTATATTGAAGATGATGTTATCTGAAATTGCACTTGTGGCTTGTTACTTACACTCTAAACGTTTGATTGAATAAAAGGGAGGCGTTGGATGCTCCAGCAACTGCAGATGTGAGGGTTGCAAGAACACTTTTGGCATGAGAGATGGTGAGCATTTAGCTTTTCTAATTTGTACAAACATGTGATGCTTGTTCATTTTTCAGACTTGTACACCATTTCTCTGGAAACAAGCACAATCTGTTGCTTCTGACCTGACATATTGATAACTTATACTGTAGTTCCTTCAGCCTTTATGTGCTATTAAGCTCCATAAAAGCATTGGATTACTTTTCTTATGATTCTTATTTGCATGAGTCACTGTTTAAACTTTTAAGCATGACACCCTGGATGCTTTGCTAGTTTTGTTTCCTTGAAAGGCGGAAAAACTCAAGGTTAGCGTGCTAATACAGTGTTGCTACGACTGCATGGGTGCTTCTGAGTTCTGATAGAGAAAAAAAACTGTATCTAGTTTGAGGGAACATCCTTTTGCATTTGCAATCTTCTGTCTTCCAAATTTACGAATGATAATCTTTTGTATGTTGGATCCATGCTACGTGTGCTTATTTTTATCTCTGAGGCATCTACGATATATAGTACCTGATGTGCCCAAGTAGAATCTGCACTCTTCAGTGATCAAGCCACCCTGGCTTTTAGTTGTTCCCTCTGAGATTAATGTCCTCTTGGCATGTGCTGTATCAGCTGAGACTGATGAAATGAATCAAGGGGGTGAAGAAATAGAAAATCGTGGAAAAGAGAAGGAAAATGACCAACAAAAGGCAAATGTACAGAGCGAAGATCACCCACTCCTTGAGCTTGTTCCAATAACACCTCCTTTTGACGTTTCCAGGTTTGCTGATTACATTTTACCCTCCTTCAATGCACTGAATATTTTTACACCTTCATTTTATTAGCTGTATGATCTTCAGTTCTTTGCTCAAACTACCAAATTCTTTTTCAGTTCTTTGCTCAAACAACCAAAATTTTCAAGTGCAAAGCCACCAAGACCTTCTAAAGCTCGCACTGGAAACTCCTCCCGTTTGTCCGCTTCAAAAGCTCCAGAAACAGTTCACTCTCGCAAGTTTTCAAAGGTTGCTGACAGTGGTTTCAATGAGGAAATGGCCGATATTTTAAGTGAAGCTGCTTCTCCTGGTAACTGTGTCAAGACCTCTTCACCTAATGGAAAAAGAGTCTCACCACCACATAATGCACTCAGTGTTTCGCCAAGCCGAAAAGGTGGTAGGAAGCTGATACTGAAATCCATTCCCTCATTTCCCTCACTTATTGGAGACGCAAACAGTGGTTCTGCAATGAACAATTCCGACAGCACATTCAGCGCATCGCATTGTGCTTTAGGTAAGGCTTGTTTTTGACATGCAGACATCACATGAGTTTGTTTTGAAATCAATGCCAGCGTCTTACTCATACATTTGTCCATGGAATCAGGTCCATCTTAAAGCTGGGCAGTTGATTATGGGCAACCGGAGTATGACATGTAGTCCGATATTGCGTCTCACATCTTACTCAGCATCAAGGCTCGAGGTACTGGCAGAGAATATTAAGTGAGAATTTAAGGTCGAGTAGTCTGTATTTGTAACATATGTAGTGAGTGAATAATCTGTATGTAAGATGCTATGATGTTATGAAATTGTTGTCTTTATTGGATTCTATCAATAGTATATAAATCACCTCCGAGGAGGTTCAATTCCATTCAATTCCATGTTTTTTTTTCTTAAGAAATTCTGTTAAGGTCACCCTTTTCCCTGATCAAAATGAACACTACATCAGACAGCTCATTTATGATTTTGTTAAGCCTGGAACTGTGTTTGAGATTGGTCATGCATCTCTTTCCTGCATGCATGTGCCCCTCCTAATCCCATTCATGTATAAAGGTAAGGGGTGGTACTATCAACTATGTCTTAGAATAGTGCTAATGGGTGTTGAGATGTCACTCTCTTCCTCTTCCTGACCTAGCATTACCTCTACCAAAGTTGATGAATGGTCCATGCACGTTATACAGTTGAGTGGAGTTGTTGATTAACATCTAGCAAGAGTTTTTGTCGTCGTTGAGGGGAAACCATTGAATTATGGATCTGAATGGAGCTAACATTTACAAATGATTTAGTCACCAAATGGCAGATGATGATTTGAGAAAGAACTACACCAGCACCAGCCATCAGACATGTTTTGTATAATTGTACTAATGTAATGTGCCGAATAATTGCATGCTGGGTTTTGAATTTTGATTTATTGATTGTACCATTGAATTTTGATTTAATGATTTAGTTCACTAATGTTTTGAATTTTGCATGCTGGCAAGTAGGCATAACAAATACATAATGGCGTACGGCTGGCCCCAAGGTAAGGTTGATCTCATTTGGTCGCCTTCACGGGTCACGGCCAAAAAACCTTCGTGTTCACGCACGTTGCCGTCGCCATCTTCGCCTTTGGAAACATTCTCACTGACGTATCCTACTGGTCATACACGTACAAGTGGTATTGCATTTGCAAATCTCTACTTTTCTTTAGCTGCTCTCTTGTTTTAGCGTGCTAGCGATGTGTGTGTGACAAGGACATGAACACTGAACATAGTAGGAGTAGAGTAGGCCGAGTAGAGCAGTATAAGGTCTGTTCTTTTCGGCTTCTAAAAACTGCTTTTCGGTTTTTCTGCAGTAACTAGCTTTAAAACGGAGTATCTTTTTAAGATATGGTCTACTAGTTAATTGTAGTACATATTGTACCAACTTCATTTATATCGGCAAAAATCACACGTGAGTTTCTGTTACTCTGTAATCTCTCGCATAAATAACTCAAACGGCACAAGCCGCAGCCAAAAACCACAAAACATAGCCAAAAAAAAGAGGCCCTAAATGTATAATGCAGCAACTGTAGCCTGTATGAACTGTAATGTAAGCTGGAGCCAGGCAAGATGGTGATGTGTGTGTGGAGGAAGAAGCTCCTCTTTGCAGCTGGAACCCATGAGCATCTGCTGCTTTAATTTAATTTAATTTAATTAAACTCAATTCAATCCTCCTCTGACCCCATCCTTATCAGATAAGCGTAGGCATTAACTCTTCTCCTGTTCACCATTCGGTGTCCCTCAACCGGATTCCTGCTTAATAGTAATAGAGAAGTGCTATAGAATATTCGACTGTTTTTGAAGATAAAAATAGTTAGATGATCTGGGGGCATTGGATTTTTATCCAACGGATCCACTCATATAAACACCCCTTCAAAAAAAATCCAATATAAACACTCCCTTTAAAAAAAGATCTGGAGCGTTGGATCACCACCCAACGTCCTAAAATCTGACTGTTTTTGCTTTCAAAAACAATCGAATGTTGTATAAACACTCCCATAATAATATTATCATGTCAATAATGTCATCCTTTGGTTGTGCTCGACTCCTTTTGATGATTGGAGAGGAGAAACTTCTTACAATATTTGGTTGATTTGGTAGTGGTGGTATCATCTATCATGTTGACTCCCTTTCAAGCCAAGAAAGTGAACAAGTAGCACTAATAATTTACCCAACTTTAACTCAGTTAACATTAGTACTAGTAATGCTAGTTTTCTTTTGATCTATAAAATAAATAAAAAATAAAAGTGCTACTAGTATAGAACAAACAATCATTAATTAGTCGGTAAAACTGTCTACACTTCCATTATTCATTACCATCCTCTCCCTGTGAAAGAAAAGAAAAGAAAAAAAATTTACAGTGTGTGTATATACGATGATTGACATATGTGTACGAATTTACCCTTTCGATCGATCTCACATCACCAACGAATTTTACAAGTCATGGCCGGTACTAATTACCGCGGCGAGGTCAGTAGTGCACCGGCGGCGACTGCGGCGCGAAGCAGCCGTGCGCGTCGCAGTGCACCGGCGGGCGGTGCAGGAACGCGATGCACTGGTCGGCCGGCCGCTGATCGGGCCGGCCGGGGATGCAGTTCTGCCGGTCGTCGACGCGGCGCAGGTCGAGGCACCGCCGCGGCTCGCCGCAGAAGTAGTTGTACGAGTAGGTGAAGTTCCTGAGCCGCGGCAGCGCGCAGATGCCCTCCGGGATGTGGCCGGCGAGCTCGTTGTGCGCGACGTCGAGCTGCTCCAGCGCGCGCATCCCGGCCATGGACTCCGGCAGCGGGCCCTGGAGCTGGTTGAAGCTGAGGTCCAGCACGGTGAGCTCCCCGAGCCGGCCGACCTCCGGCGGGATGCATGACCTGACGCCGCTGTTGAGAATGACGAGCTCGTTGAGCGTCCCCGCCATGCGGCCGATGCTCGGCGGCAGGCACCCCCGCAGCTGCAGGTTGGCGAGCACGATGACCGACGCCGTGGAGTTGCCGAAGTTGTCCGGCAGCTCGAAGTCGAAGTGGTTGTTGTTGATGAAGAGCGCGTCGATCTTCTTGTCGAAGATGGCCGGCGGCACGGCGCCGCAGAAGTTGTTGAACCTGATGTCGACGTACTTGACGTTGGGGAGGCAGAGGATGTGCTGCGGGAAGCCGCCGGAGAGGCGGTTGTTGCTGACGTCGAGTTCATGGAGGAGGTGCAGCGAGGGGAGCGAGTCCGGGAGCGTGCCGGCGAAGCGGTTGGAGTTGAGGTGGAGGAGGGCGAGGTCGGAGAGGAGGCCGAGCTCGCCCGGCAGCGTGCCGGAGAGGTCGCCGTGGTTGAGGTCCACTCCCGCCACCGTGGTCATGCACGGGTCGTCGGGCGCCGGCGCGCAGAACACGCCGAAGTAGGCGCACACGTCGGGGCCGCACCAGCTGCCCGTGAGGTTCTTGGGATCGTCGGTGATGGCGCGCTTCAGCGCCTGCAGCGCCACGTACGCCTTCTGCAGCCGCGGGTTGTTCGCCGCCGTCTGCTTCGGCTTCGGTGCGGTCGTCGGCGGCTGGCCGGAGCAGAGCAGCGCGGCGGAGAGGAGGAGCAGAGCCAAGAACAGCGGCGGCGGCGGCGTGGTCTTCATGTTTGGGCGCGCTCTTGCATGCATCGAGAGTTCGCGATTTTTTTGGTGTGTTTGCGTGTGTTTTTGTGCGTGTGAATTGGGTTTATATATAGGCAAATGCTTTGACAAGCTTCGTGTTTATGTATGCGCTTCACGAATTATTTTGTTATTTTAGGTTTTTATATTCTTTTTTGTTTTTGTTTTTTTACAAGGTTGGCTGTTGGCTTTCGATTTTGTTTGGGCGAATTTGTTTGTATTTTGGGGAGGTTTTGACTGAATTACAGTATATTTTTTGTTCGATTTACAGGGTTGGTTTTGAGTTGGAAATTTGCTATTTAAGCCCATCTTTCTTGGCGGCTTGGACGGTGAGATAGCTAAGTAGGGGTCATGTGATTAGTTGTGACAATTGATCATATGATTACTTGATTTGACGTTGGAGGGGATATCCGGTACAAATGGGCATTAAATTCACCCGAAATCTTCTGTAGTTGCTCAATCAATTATGTGCATTTATTCTAACTTTTGTACAACCTACATGAAAATCACTAAAATGCTACTCCTTTGTTTGTTTTTACTTGGCGTTTTTTTTTATTTTTATGGTTTTTAAGATACGATTTTAACCGTTATTTTTTAATAACTTTACACTAAGATATACTAGTAAAATTACAATATTATAAAAATATTTTTAATGACAAATCTCATTATGTAACTTTCGTATAGTCAATCTAGATAGCTTTGAGTCCATTAGCGATCAAATTTTAAAATGTTTATATTCTAGGAAGTAAGTAAAAACGAATGGAGAGAGTACTAATAACGCGGTTTTGAAAGATATAGTTTGCTGTAAGGATGACAGGTAGAGAACATATTCGGCGGTGCTAATATATAAGGGCAAATCCAAATGATATCTTTTCCTTTTGATTTTCAATTCAAGCAAATGATTACTTGCTAGGCACTAACCAAGGAGTGCCACTCCTTTAACAATCGGCCAAGCAAAGGCTCCTTCAATAGTCGTGCTACCCAAGTCTCTTTCCATTTAACTAACTCAAAAGCGAAAAAGGAAAGAGGGAAAGATTAAAGGTGTGCTTGCTTTTGCATCTAACAAAAAAGAAAAAAAAGAAAAAAAAGAGTTGTTCCATGGCACTAGTGTTTGTTCACTTTGTTAGCCCCTAATTGGCTCCGCTCCAAACAGCTTCAGCTTCTGGTTTATTTTGGTTTTCGATTTATTCAAGTCAGATGCCACTTGGAACGCGTCGGCTTCTAATTTTGGCCTTTTGGCTTTCCTTTTTCTCTCTCATTCCTTTGCATTGTCCGTGACGATATAACATGTTTTTTTTTCTATTTTCCCCTATTTTTTCAAAAATAGGGGAAAATAAGCCAACAGCCACAACCAAAAATTTAAACCGTAAACCAGTTGTAGCGGGGCCATTATTCTTTTCCCTTGTTTGCAGACCATGCGGTTCTTTCTTCACCCTACCTCTAGCTACAAAGAACCAAAAATATTCATGACCAAAAATGCACGCTTTCTATCTAGAGGCTTTGTTTATATTGGTTTCTAAAGATGTCTTTTAATAGTAAATAGCTTTTGTACAATAAATAGCTTTTTTTATAGTACATATCTTTTAAATGGAGTGTATTTTAAGGAGTCTATTAGTCGATTGTAACATACACTGTAATGACTTATTTATATCGGTCAAGATCACATATAAGTTTCTCTCTCCGTACAACTCTCTATAAACTAATACTGTTTATAAGCTAAAATCAAAAGTCATCGGAAAAAAAAAACCAATTTCATGGATGCTTCTTCTAGTTTGAATAGTATAAAGGGTGCGCTGGCCGTTGCTTCCGTGCACACTGTGGTCACCAGTTCCAGATTCTTTTAGGGCCCGCTCCTGCTTTTGGGAGGAATCAATTGACAGGGCCTAAAACGACATGTTCAATGGTTACACAATGTCTGTATGTCACCATAGCTCGTGTCATTGTAACTTTCTCGAGTAAATTACTATTACTCCAAGCTTACTTGATTGGCCTCGCTCGGTTAGGTTGAAAAACCGTGGTTTATAGTTGAAAAACTGTGGTTTACTTGATTGGTCTCGTTTAGTTGAACTGAAAAATTATGATTTATAGTTAAAATTGCACTATAGCGACTGAAATTTTATTATAACTGAAGATGCCTTATTTAGCGTAATTAAATTTATTTTTTATAAAATAGATAAAATATGCTGGCTCATTACGAATAACGTAAATAAATAGTAAAAAATAAGTCAGAAGTTGAAGACGAAATTGCAAAGTCGTTGTTCTTTTCGCTTGACTTGCTTGCGTGCTTGCATCGGCAATTCGGAGACGTTAGATGTGAACACGAACCGCCCATCTCCTCTTCTTGACTTGTGAGACGGTGATGGGTCTGACGATGAGCGTTGAAAGCGCGTTGGTTGGATCACGTCGAGCCCTCTGTATCTGCTATATCTTTCTAGCTAGAGAAAGCTGTCAAGCACACACACGTAGCCAGTCATACTTGACCACCAGCTAAGGGCCTGTTTGGATACGACTGTAGTTTATAATTTTTGGTTGAAAATTTTGAATTTTAGTTATTTATGGTACATATTATGGAGAGATAGATACTCATTTGTGATTTTGGCTGGCAGAGATGTTGGACTTTTAACATGTAGATCGTTTAACTTGTAGACTCCGTCTTGAGAAAATACTCCGTTTGAAAGTTAAGTACTATAGCAAAAATTAAAAGTCGCCAGCTTTGGAGGAAAAGAACAGCAAATTAACGAACCAAATAAAGGAAGTAGAAGAAAAACGGGAATAAAATTAGTTGGTTGTGGGCGCATTTGGATGGACGCTATATTTGTGCCTTGATTCGGTTCAGAAGCGTTTTGATGGAAGTATTTTAGTGTGTGGTTGTCAAATTCTGCGAGATTGCTTAATTGGTTTGGTGGGTGTTTGTGTTCGGTAGGATCCGTTCCAGCTTTTTCTTGTTCCTAGTCACATCATTTGCTTTGCTAGTTTGCATCTTGAAATGAACCTAAAAAACAATTACAAAAGGGAATTAGAATAATAACGACTCCCAACCCCTACATTTTGTTTTTAAAAAACCGAATTTATATGGCAGTACACATAGCGTCTGTTCTTTAACAGCTTCTAAAAGCGGTTTTTGGCTTTTGCTACAGTACCTAACTTTTAGACGGAGTATTTTCTCAAGACCTCCAAGTTAATTATAGTCCACGTTAAAAGCTCAATATCTGTATCAACCAAAATCGCAAGTGAGTATCTTTCTTTTCGTAATTTCTATCGTAAACAGCTAAAATTTAAAAAATTTAGTCAAAATCCATAAATCATAAGAAAGGTGGCAGTGTGGCACGCGCACGGCACCTGCCAAGCCAAAGCTTACCGCGGTATAAAACTAGATCATCGCCGTTGTTTGAAACGTGGGAATTTCGTAGGAAAGAAAGCATATATTATATCTACAGTGGACGTGAGAAGTTTTCTAAGGATTTTTGTGTTCCAAACAAGGGGGCCTAACTAGTTTAGCACAAGCTCAAGAATCATCGAGTCATTGCTGCAATTTTCGTGAAGTTCATTACAAACAAGATTCTCCATCTCATGCATATTGCGTTTCCTTTAAACCCTAGATTGATTTTGTGAAGGCTATCCAATCTACTCTCTATTTCTCTGTTTTTTTTGTGGTGACATTTACAATTATTTTATGAGGCTAGAGCGTAGGGGTCTATTTATAGGGCGGATTCTTTTTGGCTTATTTGTGCTTATGCTCGTACTGTCTACAGTAACTAGCTTTTAAACGGTGCATTTTTTCAAGGGGGGAGTTAATAGGAAAATTGTAGTAAAAAGTGTACCGAGTTTAACTGTACCGGCCAAAATCATATGCGACTATTTTTCTGTGCGTACTACCTCATCCGAACAGCTAGAATTTAAATATTTAAGCCATAAACCATAAGCCATCAGTCTAAAAGAACCCACCCATGCACTCCACTTCCAGGTGTTACAAAGTGACCCACCATTTTCGGTACACTGTGAGACTTCTGAACCATACCACCAACCACGATCATACATGCCAGTTTTATGAGTCTAAAATATATTAGTACCTAGCACACACATGTATGAGTCATGAGCTATTATCAGATTGTTTATGACATCAATTCCAATATGATCATTAGGGTCGACAGTCTGCAGAGCCGATCCTACAAAATAACTTAGCTATTCCATCACGTGCTGTACCCGGGTTAAACATATACATGCATATTTAATTCTAGTAGTCTTGATCTCAATAAATGTGTCTACCATATTCCAGCATAGCCGTCATCAGCACCTCAAGTATTAATTCCTCAAGTTAAATTCCGTATCAAATTATTTTCTATCATTTGCATCAATAATATGAATAATTCCACATTGAGTTAAACAGACAATAACTATAATAAATATTGAAAGCCATATAAAAATCCCAACATCTCCCATTTGACTTAAACATTTCAATCAATAAACTGAAGTTCCATATTTTTAACATGTTTATTTATAAGTCTTTGATTCTTCCTCTAAATCTGAAATTTCAGAGTGGACTTTCTCCTAGAACAAATAATAATAATCTAGATACAGGGATATACTTAAATTCCCCCCACTTCTCCTAAGCATGTTAGTATTGAAAGTTTGATTTGTACTTTTTTAGGAGCCGAACCTCCTTCAGTGTCAGAATTAATATCAGATGTATCCATCTATATTTCTGGTGGAGTTGCAAATAATTCTACCCTCGTTCGCTTAGCACAACGAGGTGTGTTTTGATCTAAAAATATTGCATCCATACTTTCCACCAGTTTATTTTTTTGGATCATAAAATCTCTACCCTTTTTATTCCAAAGAATAACTAATAAAAATTCTTAGCGTGCTTTTACACTACAATTTTGTATGGTTTTGGGTTTTTTTCCAGTTCACAACTCATAAGGAGTGACTATTATAGCCTTAGATGATGAATGCTTTAATAAATAATCAGCAGTATATAAAGCTACACCCTAAAAAGACAAAGGAAGATTTGAATAAGCCATTATAAACCTAACCATATCCATAAGTATTCCATTCCTCCGTTCAACAACACCATTTTGTTGCAGAGCGTAAAGAGTTATTTTCATCAACTAAGCAGTAACTAAGAAAATAAAGACCTTCATGATGAGTTCTAGTATACACTAATTTTTCATTGAGCAATATTTTAACTCTTCCTTTTCTGAATAGTATATCATAACCAATAGATTCTAACTAAGCAATACAGATTAAATTTCTCTCATGTTAGGTGAATATAAAGTGTCCTGTAATAATGATTTTCCTCCATTGGGGAGTTTTAGGACATAATTTTCAATTCTAAGTACATTAGCTTTAGCATTAGTGCCCTAAAAGACATATCTATTTTCCCTTGAAATTGTTTGCATAGAAGTAAAAACTTTATGATATTTAGTATTATGAGATGTAGCACCATAATCGATAACCCAACTATTTAGAAAAGTAGTAGTAAGTAAAGATTTAGTGCATACAAAAATAATGGATATACCGTCAGGCGAAGAATTGCATTTACGCTCAACTGGTTGATTATTTTGATTGTCTTGCTCATTCTGCTTCTTTCTTTTCCTACAGTCAGCTCTGAAATGCCCATACTGACTACAACTATGACATTTGAAATTCTTACTTATCATTGCCCTTGAGTCGAGTTACAATTTCCACGATCATACCAATCGTATTTTTTGTTAAGATTTTCTCTCAAATCACCATTAGGTTTTCTCTTTTGCCACTTTCTTTTATTATTAACTTTTTTCTCTCCAAGGTGAAACTCAGAATTGTGAGTATTTTTTCCCTAAGAAAGTTTTCTATCTTCTTACATAAGTAAATAAAGCCTCAGAGTGCGTATATTAAGTATCATATCAGAATGACAGAAAGATATATTAAAATGTTCCCATGCATTTGGCAAAGAGTGTAGAACAACCATAACATGCACTTTTTTTTAAAAAAAGGATAGTCAACATTTTTTAATTCCTCTACTAAAATACATAGTTTGTTGAGATACTCATTAATTGAAGTACTATCATACATCTTAGTATAGAGAAAGCAATTAACAAGATTAAGCACTATAGTAAGAGATACTTCATCAAAATCTTGTTCTAGACTATGTATTATTTTTTGTGCATTCTGTTCACCCTCATACTCAGGAGCTAAAGAATCAATCATTGATCTCAACATAAAAGTGCGAGCCCTTTTTATTATCTGTAGTCCAATTTTCATATTCTTCTGCATAATTATCCTTTTCCTCAATAGTGGCATTTTTTCTGGGTCTTCTGGTTTGTTTTTGTCTGTAACATAATCAATGTTTTCAGCAGAAGCAAAAATATGAATTTTCTTTTCCAAACCATGAAATTTGAGCCATTCAATATGCAAGATCTAAGTAGTTTTATAAGAAGCACTGTAGCATTACGAGAATAACTGGTCCCTGAATCTGTAGACCAGGTTATCAACAATCCACCACGTCTTCAAAATGCACGAAAAGAGAAAAAATTGTGCAATATTGATCCACGTGAGACGCCACGTGAGACCGAGGGCCGATCGAGGACGAGGTTTGATCCACGTGAGATGCCGTGCGAGGCATGATCGACGGACCAAGACGCCGTGCGAGACTTGGCTTCCACAAATCCGACTAATGGACCGAAGTCGACGATGTCCACAAATGTGTCACCTCCATTCCTCGATCCATTCGCCCGCTGGGTTCTTTTCGCATAACGATCGATCTTCGGTGACACGCTGTCCGAGGACTCCCTTCGCCCGTTGTTTTTCACGTGTGAGGATTCCATAGTTGGGTAGGGTCCTATTATAGACTCTACTTCCAGGTGTTACAATGTGACCCGTCTGTTTTCGGTACACCGTGAAACTCCTGAATTGTGAGACCATGTGGAGGTCACCCTATGGTTGTGATGAGTAATTGACCCTTGGATTATAGTTTGTGTAAATGTTGAGTTTGGTTTTTGAGGTCTGTGCAGAAGTTTGCTGGTTCTACGACCTCTGTTGCTCGACTTGGTGGTCAGCAGTCGGTTTTACGACTTGGTGGTCGGCAAAAGATCTTATGACTTGGTGGTCGACAGAAGATCTTACGACCTGGTGGTCAACAGAAGATCTTACGACCTGGTGATCGACAGAAGATCTTACGACTTGGGGGTCAACAGAAGTTTTTACGACTTTGTGGTCTACGACTTCTGTTTATGACTTGGTGGTCGGCAGGCTCTACGACTTCTGCTTTTATGACTTGGTGGTCGAAAGGAGTTCTTACGACTTGATAGTCGTAGCTCTGTCTGGACGTGATCGATAGTCGTTATCGAGGTGTGCAGTGGTCGTAGCACTCTGCCTGTGTGATCGATAGTTGTAGCGACCAGGTTTGGTAAAGTCGTAAGTCGTAGCCTGTGCTCTCCATGGTCGTAGCGTCTGATACATAGTCGTAGCGTCTGTTTCTTGGTCGTGGCGACCTGTGTGATGGTCGTAACGACTTGATGAGTGGTCGTAGACTACTGGTAGGACCTCATGGGCTATGAGTACCATATGTCTAGTGCATCAGAGTAGCTATAAGTTATATTAGACTAGTTGGTTTACTGAGGTTGTTCTCTTGGATACATTCTTATTATGCAACTTGATGATTTTTGTGTATTGTGCGGTGCTATGTGTTGATTTGCTTGTTGGTTTTAGTTGCAGGACTTCGGAGCTAGGTCATGGTGAGGTGTAGGAAGACCGGGACTAGGCACAGGGAGGTGTTGAGGTCCAGAACGGTCAGGGAGACGTCAAAAATGATCGAGCCTGGTGAGGTGGTTGCAAGCCGGGATGACAAGGAACTGGAGTAGGAGCTACCGGAGGTGGACATGACGGGCAACGATGAGGTGGACCGGGACTAGGCTCAGTGAGGAGTCAAGGTCCAGATGGTCAAGAATGCCGGGTGCTGTCTTGCGCGAGGAGAAGCACATGGTGCGCCAAGTGACTTGGGTCTTTTGCAAGCGAGGACGGTTCGGTGGGATCCAGACGCTTGAGAGGCTTGATGACAAGTCACTGGGGCCACATGTAAGCTACTTTGAGAAGTGTGCATGAGTAAAACCCAATGTTAGGTAGGGTTAATGTGTTATCATCAGTTTGGACTAATGGTTGGATCCATTAGGTCTAAGGTTCGTTTGTGAGCCTATAAAAAGAGGAGAGGAGGTAAGAGTTAGTTGAGGCTTGAGGTAGACCGTGAGTAGGTCTGGTGGTGGCTAGTTCTTCCTACCTCTATGGTTGTTAGGTTAGAGAGTGGGTGTTGGCTCTAGGGTTAGAATTTGGTCCTCCTAAGGGGAGTGGCTGTGAAACCAATCATCGGAGCAATACATCAATAATTGATCTTCTTCTTGAGTATTGTTGTCTGGATGGTATTGAGTTGGCTTAATCTTGTTCGTCTGTGTTCTTGGTTTTCTCTATTCTTTGATCGTTACTTTCCTTTCTTGATCTAAGAGAATGTTCTTCCCTGTTTTGTTGATGATCTAACTTGCTATGTGTTGGGGAATCATACTCAAAGACATTTTGGCTGTTCTATTCCTATGAGTAAGGTCTGATTGTCTTTTCATTCTATCGGTGTCGATTTTGAGTGCTTTTGGTGAAATCTCAGAAAGATCTCTATTCTCTTGCTAATTTTTCAATCAAAGAGTAGAGCAGCATCATGAGACTTTAATTTTGCTATGTACGAAGTCTCATGACCAGATGATTTCTTAATCAAAAGTTTTGTCAAGTTTGGATCTCGTGGTCGTGCGCTGCTATGTTCTTTCGATTCCATTACAACCTCGTCTAGCTTCGACTTTGGTTGAGTTTCCGACCACATCGCTTTGCTGTTCGATCACGTTCAAGCTTTTGGTCGCTGTGAGATCTTTGGTTTTTATTCAGATCTGAAACAGTCGCGATGGTTACTGTCTGAAGTCTCGATCGCCTTTACAACCACTTGTTGGTTTACGGCCATGTAGGTTTCGACCACGCAAATCATTTAGGTTGCAGATTGGTTCCGACTACGTTGGTTGTTCAACCACCTGTTGGTTTACGACCACGTTGATCTTTTGAGTTGCAGTCTGGTTTTGACCACGTTGGTTGTTCGACCATCTCATTGGCTTACGAACATGTTGTCGACTAGTTTCGACCACTAGTTGGCTTATGACCACGTTGGTTACGAGCACTTTGCCAACTGGTTAGGACAATGTGGATTGTTCGACCATTTGTTGGCATTCGATAACGTTGTTTACGACCACGTCAGTTTCGACTGCAACCATTTTCGATCACGTTGGCTCTGGTCTCGGTGATTATCAACTATGATGATCTCTGACCACGTTATCTGCTTCCGATCATGTTGTCGAGTTTACGACCATGTTGTCTGCTTTCGACCACGTTGTCAGAGTTCGACTACGTTGTTGTATTTTGACCACGTTGATGGTCTCCGACCATAGTCAATTCTCTGATGTGTCTTCTCTGTTGCTCTGGTTTTCAAGTGGGATTTCAACCTTAATCTTTATAGCTCTATACCTATCAGAGAAAAGGGGTTAAGTGAATACTTGGGGAGAATTTGAAGGCACCATTCACCCCTCTGTTGCCTATCCAGTCCTACATGAATCATGTCACGAACCATGATCAGACATGCTAGTTTTATGAGTCTAAAATATATTAGTTTCTAGTATACATGTGTGAATCGTGCGCCATGATCAGTTTGTTTATGAGATCAATTCCAATCTGATCATGTTGGTCAACAGTCTATAGAGCCGATCCTGGAAAACAAATCCAGCTATTCCGCCTTGTGCTGTCTCCAGGTTGAACATATAAATGCATATTAAATTTCAGTAGACCCGGTCTTAATAAATGTGTCTACCATATACTAGCACAGCCGTCTTCGGCACCTCGAGTATTAATTACTCAAATTAAATTTTGTACCAAAATTTTCTCTATTACTTACATTAATAATATAAATAATTTTATATTAAATTAACACAGATAATAACCTCACATCATTGCGCCGCACAGGGGCCGGCCGTCGGTCGATCAGGCTCCGACGCGACCGATGAGTCCGATCAGGCGGCTCTTGTTGACCTCTAGCTGTTCGTTGCGGCAACCAGGCAGCATGCATGCTTGGTGGCACAGCAGCTTCAAGATTTGATCCATCTGGCAGTCGCGATCGATGCATTGTTCGTTTCTGGGGTAGCATACGTGCATTGCAAATGAACAATCCGATCAGATCTCGTAAGGTTGTTTTCAGTACAGTGATCCGTATAAGCAGTAGTGTCTTGCCATGCTACGGACACATTTCAATACTAAGGTAGGTTCTTTTTAGGCTGTACTTTATGCTTTTTGGTTTAAGTTTTTAAATTTTGATTGTCTATAAGAGAGAATATGAAGAATGGTACTCGTATGTGATTTTGACCGATATAAATGAAATTGAAATAATATCTATCATAATCGACCTATAGACCCTACTTTAAAAAAACACTCAATTTAAAAACTAGTTACTATAGAAATTCAAACATAAGCCTAAAAAAAGAGCCCTAATCCTATATAGGATCAGGATCATAAAATAATGTTCCAAAATCTTATTTACGGAATAACGATATTCTAGGCACGATACTAAGTGCGTTTGAATAGGTTTGTGCTTATGACCTTTTACTTTTGCTATAATAACTAACTTTTAAACGGTACGTTTTTTAAGACGATACCTACAATCGACTGTAGTATATAGTGTACCGATTTCAGCTATACTAGCTAAATTTATATACGACCATCTCTCTTTTCCAGAGCCGGTCCTGGGGGTGGGCAGGATGTGCCACCGCCCTAGGCCCCAAATTTACATAGGCCCCTCATATAGTACATTAGTACTAGTACTAGTAGACGAAGAAGCCATCTGCTCTGCTCCAACTGATGTGTATTGAATATTATCTTCTTAATTAATGTGTAAGTTATTTTAGTGCATTGAATATTATCTTCTTAATTGATGTGTATTTATAAGACTATATATACGTATATAGAAATATATATAGATATTTTGAGAGAGTGGATTAGGCCTCTGTATTAGGCTGTGTTCAATATGGCTTAAGCTTATGGCTTAAGCTTATTTTTGCACTATTTATAATTTCGTCTTTTTCTGAATTTTTGACTTTTTTTTGAGCTTTTTGTCGGTTCTTTTTTCTCGTATTCGCTTATGCTTGTCCGTGATGGGCTAACATATTTTTATATTTTTCAATTTTTTTAAATTTAATTATGTTAAATAAGACTCTGTCAGGTACAGTGTTTTTTCAGCCAGCTACAGTGTTTTCAGCCATAAGCTTTCAGCTTTTAGCCGAACCGATCACCACCTTAGTACTCGACCTGGGCCCAAAAAAACTCAGGAACAGCCCTGCTCTTTTCATAATATCTCTTACGAACAGCTAAAATTCAAAAGCTATTAACCAAAAGTCATAAGTCACGAATCAAAGAACCTACCCACTCTCTTAATCCTACTATCAGGTCCTACTACCAACATAAAAAACGATTCTATCGAGCATCTTGATCTGACAACCTCGATCGTCAGATAGGATAGGTTGCCATTGAATCGAAGAACATGGCCGATGGACGGATGGATCAAGTGAGGTCGTACCGACACGAGTCGTGTCGAAGTGCCGGTCACGGTAACATCACATGTTCCGCTAATCAAGCGCCTGGCTATAGCTGGTAAGCGGTCAATTTCCGGGTACCCAAACAGCATTAGCCCCCTTTTTCTGTTACTGGGCAGGAGCTAATGTAGAAGATGCCAAGAAGCAAAGGTAGAAAATCAAATTATTAAGCCTAACATTTACCTAATGCCCACTTAATCATGGAACATTTCAGCATTTGACACTGTAAAAATATACATTTTAGAATCTATCATTCCATGTCACATTGACATGTAGGTCCTAAGGCAACACGTTAACGAGACATGAGTGGTAAATCCTAAATTGACATTTTTAACAGTGTCAACTGATCAATTCTCCCTTAATTAGAGCATGGCATTCATCAGCTACCGGTTGAGTACTAGTTGGCTAGGCACTAGAGATGCGAAGTTAAGGATTTTAATATCACAAGAACACATGTAAATCATGTCTTTTTTTGTGGTAATGTAGGTATACAACAACTAATTCATACAGATAATACGTAGCTTGGGCTTGTTTCTAAAGCTATCGAGCGAGAACAATTGCTGTTTGCACATTTAGTGGTGTTTAAGCCAACATTTTCTCACAGGTTAGTTGAATCCAAACCTTCCTAAGACGCATGCCTTATAACAATTTCCTTTTTTCAGCTTGTGGTTAGTTCAAGTCCTAGACCCTGGTAAAAGTATCAGCTACATATGGGATGGATTTTTTAGACTATCTGTGAATCTTTTGTGTTTTAATGCCATGACCAATTGCTCTCATCCTTGGAAAAACGAGACTAAATGATTTCACACAAATAGATTAATTGTACAGCAGCACAAGAACTGCAGCTGCAGTGCAAGAATTGCTCCACATGTACATGCGTCATTCGGAGATGACTATTGATGCCCTGCTGTATTGGTTTTTAAAATTTGTTTTTCTATAGTAAATAGTTTTTTTTGTGTATTTAGCTTTTAAACGGAGTGTCTTTTCAGATAGGATCTACCAGTCGATTATAATACACACTGTAGTGTCTATATTTATATCGGTCAAAATTATACGTAAGTGTTTCTCTACAAGCTGTTACTATTTAAAAATCAAAGCTAAAAATCAATATGAACGGACCTTGAGAATGCTCATCCATTGCAGCATGCCAGCATTTGGTAACACGTCAAGTTCTATCTCTAGCTGGGTCGCCTATCTCTGCAAGCAAGCGTGCTCCCTTGACATGAACAATTAATCCATCCGGCCTCCAGCTAATTGCATTGCTGATCCCTTTTCCATATCCATCACGACATTATCAACTGCTCAGTCTTTTGTATCGTGTTTGCGAAACAACGCAACAAGTTAACAACTTCTTAATAGTTATGTATGAATATGAAATTAATGATATATTGTGGCACATCATTTAATTTATAGGAGATTCTTCTGAAAAAAAGGGAGAAAAATTCCATTTGTTGGAGGTTGATATCAGGCAGGCCTGGTGTTGGGTGAGGGGTCATAGGTGGTTCCTTAGCTGTGGAAATTCGACTCAGTCCTGCTCATTTCGGCTTGAGTTTCTAACTTATTTTTCACTATTTATAAATTTCATCTTTTTTTGAATTTTTGGTTTTTTAGTTTTTTTGTCAGTTCTTTTTTTCCGTATTCGTTTGCGTTGTCCGTGATGAGCTAACATATTTTTTTTCTATTTTTAAAATTTTTAAAATTTAATTACACCAAATAAACTACCTTCAACTACAGTGTAATTTTAGCCAGTTACAGTACAATTTCAGCCGTAAGCCACTATTTTTCAGCACAACCGAGTGGGGCCCCAATTTAATTGCCATTTTCTTTAGTTGTCTGCTCAGTCAGTTGCATGATGCATAAGTTGATTTCTACGACAAAAGATATTCCATAATTCTACCAAATTCTACTATCGAGTTTCCCGAGAAACATGAAAGTATATAGTTTTCGCACAAATGACCCGAGAAAGCGAGAGATTAACAACGGCATACTATGTAGACGACACTTGTCACCGATCTAGACCGTGGTTTCTCGATTGTACGTGTGCTCATTGTACGTTAATCAACTCCTTATTAGACGTGCGTTTATGCCCCGCACATCGGAGTTGTTTTTACTTCTAACTTCTTAATTTTATTTTTTTGGTTTTTTAAAACTTTTTGCCTTCTCTTTTTTCTTTTATTCTTTTAGATTATTAGTAATGATATATTTTTTAATTTTTTAAATTTAATTATGTTGAAAAGCTATCAATATGGATAATATATTTTCAGTTGTTACAGTATAAAATAAATTATAAGGCAAGCCTAAATGCACCACCCTGTCACAAATGTCAATTCATATGTCAACATCCATGAGCAACTTTTCTACCTTTTTCTCCCTTCATTTTCTTGTGAAAAAGACGTGCATGCACATGCAAGATGTAACGACCACGCCGCGATTGCAACAGCCACGATAACCGGTCGATGGGCCTGGCTAGTTGGCTCTGTTTTTTTAGGCTTATAGCTCTCTTTAAGTAAATTAATAGAATAGTTTCTTCACTATTATTTTAAAATGATTTATTGGAATAATTTTTTTTGAAGTGTTTTATCGGTTTATCGATATTCAGATGTTTGCACAGACATTTATGCTAAAGCAAAAAAAAAAAGCTATCAAACCGCAGAATAAAAAGCATGCAACACATGCATGCATGAAAAAAAAGCAAATGCATAACAATGACAATGTGTCGTGTAATGCTTGGAAATGTACGCTTTTCTTGACAATAGTAAGCCTACAAAGCCTCGAAAGTCACATGAATGAATCCATTTTGAAAGTCTGATGAACGCGTCAAACTTGAGCTCCATCCATTTTACTCTTTAAGCATTCCAATTTCCAGCGCACGCGTAAACCCGCTGCTCCGCTGGAGTCTTTTGTTGGGCCATTCGAGAGGTCACGACCACTCTGACGGTGTGAACTGGTGATTGGGCCTGGAAACACAATATAGGCCGATGGTTTTTTTGTTCCAGAGATTTTAGGTTCTCTAGAATAAATGGGCTGTTCTTCGGCTTCACTATCTAACAGAGCCCATGCCGATAGAATACTTGGGCTTATGTACTTGTACCCGGGCTTCAAATTTTTGTTTTTGTTTTTTTTTTTTGGAGATTACGGTTTTGGGCTTATGTGCTTGGCCTTATCCCCTAAGGACTACATAGATTCAATCAAAAGGCCGATGTTATTGGTTTACCTCCTCGTTTGATACGTTACCAAGAAACTATTTTCTATGTAATGAGCCAATTTAACATTCATGGTACTCATGCAAGTCTTGCATGAGCCATGACCTACATAACAATGAGAACCAAGACTAACACACAGAGAGATGACCATGGGTCCATAACTAGGGGCGAAAACGGATTAAATACGGATGGATAATGATTTATGCTATTTTTTTATATTTTATTCTCAGATGCAGATACGAATACGAATGCCAAGATATGAACAAAAATACAAATAGTGTCGAATACAAATACAGAGAAAATATGAATCAAAACGAATATGACCACGGATATTGCTTGGAACATGAAAAACCTCTTAAACTATACACACAAAATCAACGAAAACACATAAATAGTTTATCTGATGGAAACATTCATGAATTCTTTATATTTTCAGCTAGTGTTCCTTTGTTAACTCCATGTAGTGATGCATATATGTGTGTGTATATATATATATATATATATATATATATATATATATATATATATATATATATATAAAATAGGCTACTAAAGTATCATGTAAATGAGCTGGGCTAAAATAGAGGTCGTACAATTTGGATATCTGCCCCCCTAAATCTCTGGATAATTTGCATCCGTATTCATACTCGTTTATAAAAAAATTCATATTTATTTCCGATTTAATACTATTTGAGCTGACAGAATCAGTATTAAAAAAATAGTTTAGATCGATCAGAAACTATCCGAAACGTTTTCATCCCCGACCTTAACCCATACATCGCGCTCTCCATCCACTAAGCAACCAGTCAAGCTGTGATGCCACACACACGTAACTAGTGTAATTATAATTCAGAGTTTCAGACTTTTAAGACGTGTGTCATGTACAGAAATGTTTCAGACCTGTGTTGATTGTTGCGTGCACACGTGCGGCCTGTAGCGTGCACGTGTGTGCTAGCAGAAGGAGAAGCTGCCAAATGGAAAAAGAAAATTCCTTTGGCCTGAAAGAAAAAAATGGTTTTTTTTTCAATTGGATTAATTAATTAGATTAACTAATAAGACTTTAAGAATTGGATTTGCTGGGTCCAAGACAAGAGCTGCATCCCGTAGTATCCTACTACGCGACGTGTGAGGCATCTTTTGATTTAACTAAAGTCTATTAAGCGTCGGCACTGTTCATCCATCCTTCATCCAAAACGGCAAAGAAAAAAGAAGAAGAAAAGGAAAGGAAGATTTATAGGCATCACATCCATAGGATAAATATTTCAGGTTAGTAGACATGCATAGGCCATATTCAAAAGTGCTACGACTTTTGGCAGATTGCAAGAGAAATTGAGAGAGTAAAAGATACTCGTGTTGAGAAGTCGCTCTGTTCAGAGCGGTTCCTACAATAATTTTTATAAAAGGCTTATCAAACCATCTTGAAAAGCTATTTCATTCAAAAGCTAGCTTCTAAAAAGTCAAAAACCAAACTGTTTGGAACAGAGGCGTAGGTCCCAAAAAGAATTTCCCCTTTATTGCTTTGTGATGATTTTGAATTTTGAGGTGGCATTGAAAGGGTGATCCCACATCTATTGCAGAATTTGGACAAGTCAACTCTAGCAGGAATCCGGGAAAATTTTCGTATGCTAACCAATGCTTAAAGGATGTTGATTCCCCAATAGTTAGGGGATAAATTTGTTAGACCATGAGGCTAGATCTAAAATATTTTCGTGATGAATAATCGACAATAGTTAATTTATGATGATGAATAATTGATAATTTTGTTTAGTATTATGCGAGTTGTGTTGCGTGTGTGGATTGATGTTAGTCAAGTTTGAACGAACTTATGTCGGAAGAATGTTCTTTGGCCTTTGCATGTATAGATTGAGCATGGAGATGATCATGATTGGTGACGAGGTGGACCGGGACTATGATGAGGAGATCCGAGATTCAGACGGTCAATACTGTCACGAGATGGTCGGGCTTATGCTTGGAGTGCATAGAGATCAGAGATGGATGATAGGTATTAGAGATACGGAGGTGCGGTCTGGAGGCTACGATAAGTGATGGATGATGTGTGGAGAAGCTACGAGAGGTGTTGTCCTGGAGGTTTCGACACGTGATGAGTTGAAAAGTTAGAAGTGTGAAAAATCCGTGTTAAGAAGGGTTTCGAATCCCTTAAAAATTAGTGGGCCAAAAGCCTAGTTGAGATAAAAAAAAGTCTAGACCTAGTTGGATGAGTGGTATTAGGATTTTTGAGTAGAGTTGAATAGGTGTTGTATGGGTATATATATATATATATATATATATATATATATATATATATATATATATATATATATATATATATATATATATATATATATATATATATATATATATATATATATATATGAATATGCAGCCGCCGGTCGAGGTGTTGCGCGAGCAGGAAAAACAGAGAAAAGTCGCAAGGATGCACGGGCTGATGGATAATGAGTTCTCGTGGGCATGCATGCGTTGATAGTTTTTGCCGAGACTTTTGATTGAAAACGGCGACGGCTGCATGCATGCAACTGTGTTTGTTTTTTTGGGAGTGACTATTGTCAAGGCGATTGAAATTTTTTTATCTCTCAATCACTTGAAGTTGCACTTTCAATCAACTAAAATTGCAGTTGTTCTTTTTAGAGGGGGCTGCAATTTTAGTTGATTGAGAGTGCAATTAAATGTAAATTTAGTTGCACTCTGAATCACCTGAAGTTGCAGTTGTTTTTTTGGAGGGGGGCTACAATTTTAATTGATTGAGAGTGTAACTTCAAGTGACTGAGAGACAAAAAAATTTCAGTCGTCTTGACAATACCAAAACTGTTGTTTTTTTTGTGTTCGATAGCCGTGAGCAGCAACGAAGATTCGTTGGTTGACGGAAACGAGCCGGCATGTGTCATTGGTCCGCGCGAGGCAAGCGATCCAACCAGCAGGACTCGGTTCTGCTGGTTGCTTGGGCCGCGGACAGAAGACCACGCGTGGAGACAGCGCGCGCGGGACGAACTTTCTTGCGGCACCAAAAATTCTGATGCGATGCTCGTGCATGGAAGGTTGCTAGCAGAAGAAGCGTCATCCATCAGAAAGCGACGTGTGCTGTTTCTCAAGACATGAAGCATCCATAAATTATTATTCCTATCTATTTCTGCTGTCTTTCGCTTTTGTGTTTTTACGGAGTTAGCAGGTTTTAGAGAAAAAGTGTCTGCTGCAAATTACAATCATTCGCTCCCATCTGATTGCCATCGACGATCCTATAAATGGTATCAGAGCAGATTATAATAGCACCAGATCGGGATCGCTTTTCAGGTAAACCACCGTTTTTGATGGATCAGATTATCTTTATTGGAAAACGCGTATGGAGGTTTTTCTTCAAACACAAGGTAATTCTATCTGGCAAAAAGTTAAAAATACATATGATGTGCCTCCTGTTGTTACAACTGAAAAATTCTCTGATGTTGAAGCTAATGCTAAGGCTAGAAATATCTTGTTGCAAGGTTTAAGTAGAAACGAGTTTGTTAGAATTTCTCACCTTAAGTCTGCAAGTAAAATCTAAACCACTCTAGCGGATTATCATGAAGGATCTAAATCTGTTAAAAGTGTGCGTCAGAATCAATTCAAAAAGGAGTATTCTAAATTTGAGATGAAAACCTGGAGAATCAATAGATGCTCTTTTTGATCGCTTCAATAAAATTGTTAGTGATTTGCAATCTGTTGATGTCACATATTCTGATTCTGACAACGCTCGTCAAATTTTAAATGTTTTGGATATGTCTGTTTGGAATGTGTTAGTCACTACTACCAATCATTATGTTAATATAGAAGCACCCACTTTGAATGATATTTATTCTAAGATGAAAACACATGAGATTGATGTTTTGGCCAGGATAAATAAGACTAATTCTTTGGGCTTAGTAACTAACCAAGCTGATAATTCTTCTAGTTTTTCTATTATTTCTTTGTCTGTATTGTGCTCTATTTCAGATGAACAATTAGAGGAGATTCCAGAAGTGCAACTTGTACTTCTCTCCAACAGGGTAACTAAGGCAATTAACAATATCAGATCAAAATGGAGAGGAACTCCAATCAGATGCTATGAATGTGGTGAGTTAAACCACATTAAGATGAATTACCCCAAACTGAGGAGCAAGGAGGTCAAATATGACAAGGAACCAACTCGTTGCTCTCAAATCAAGATTGATCCAAACAAGAAGCGCAATTATTGCAGAACAATCAACAAGATAATTTCAGCACTTGATGGGATTGTTTTGAGTGATGATGATTCTAAAAGCAATGATGAAGGCAATGAGAAGAAGGCAAAGGGGGTGGACTTCACAGGGATATGTTTTTATGGTCAACAGTGAGGAGCTCAATGATGATGATCTTTACAGTGATCTTGATGAGGTAAAACCTTCTTATACTGATTTATCTCGTGTTGTGCTTAGATTGACAGAGGAGCTCAAAAAGTATAAAAAGAAAATTAAAAATCATGATTTCGTTGTTGAGAGCTTAAATTCTGAAATCAATAGACTTAGAGCTTCTATTCCTGATGATGAATCTTGTGAGTCTTATCAAGTTTTACATATTGAGTTGGAGTCTGCTAGAACAATTAATGCATCAAATATGGTTTAATTTAGTGATGTAACTGCTACACTTGATGAATTAAGATTGACACATGACTCTTGTGATAAAAAGTTAAAACTTGCAAATGATGAAATTGAAAAGCTCAAGTTTAGCTCTTCTACATGTTTAGAGTCAAGTATTTTAAATGCTCAATCTAAAACTTGCTCTAATTGTGAACTGCTAAAAGTTAGACTTAATTTATCACAAGAAACATTTCAATAGATGCTTTATCATGAGATATCATCTTGCTCTAATTGTCCTAAACTTAACACTGAAATTGAAGTTTTGACTAGACAACTTAATGATTTTGCTGAAAAAGAAAGATTGACTCAGTCTAGTGCTTCTAAAAATATTGTGAATGAACCTGTTAAATGCACAACTTGTCCGACCCTAGCTAAAGAGAATGAGTACCTGAAAGACACTTTAAAGAGATTTTGTTTTGGCAGGAAAAATTTGAATATGATTCTAGACAAGTGAAAAACAAGTGTGAAAAATCATGGTCTAGAATTTAATTGTATTGAGCATGCTAAGAATAATCCTCCTAAGGTTATTAAGTCTCTTGAACCTGGAAAAATTGAAGTGAAGCTTGAACCAAAACAAACTATGTTTAAATCTGCTGGCTTTGTGCAAAGTTCATCGAATAATAATGTAGGTGCTAGCTCATCATATCAAAAGAATTCTGGTTATGTTAAATTTCGTTGCACCTACTGTGGAAGAGATGGACACTTGAATAAATTTTGCTTTAGACGTGCTAAGAAAGAGAGGAAGGAAAGATTGAATGCTTTAAGACAAAAGCGTGCAACCTTTTTATTCCTAGATCTCATGCAAAATCTAAGTTTTTACAGAACTTTTATGATAACTTAAAATCTGGTTCATGTACTGATTTTGGATTTAATTCAAACAATTCACTTTTTTCGGCATTTTGATTACCCATATGCACGTGATTTTGGTTCTAGTTTTGTTGTTCCTGCTCGTCGTGTGTCTCAGTAGTAGATTCCTAGATCTTATTTCACTAACCCCAGTACTGTGAGACCGATGTTTCCTGTGATGTAAGAACAACTAACAAGGATGGAGAACATGAGCTAGATTGGGTTCCGATCTTTTACATCATTGCTTGATTGGAACAATTGATGATTCCTCTTTCTTTGATAGCCTTCAATAGATTTCACCTTTTGAGAGACCATGTGGGAAATATGATGTTGTCCTACACCTTATTGAGTTAAATTCTCTTGTTGCTGATATTCTCACTAAGCCACTTGATACTTCTCGTTTTGCTCATTTGCGAAGTAAGTTGGGTATGTTACATCTTATGAGTTTATTCTGAGGGGGGAGCTTGTTGTTTAAAATTTTAACTTTATTTCAGGAGAAAACACACACATCACAAATAAACTGAGAGAACACATGAAAATTTCTGAATTTCTCTATTCTCTTACTTGCTCCCCTTTTTCCTTGCTTTTCTTACAAGACTAGGTACAAGCCTTCTCAGTATATAGACTAATACTCTCCTACTAGCATACGTATTTAGATTTCAAGTTGGACACAACTTCAATTTGAGTTACACACGAAGATTGACTCTACTACATCTTGAACTCTAAATCAAGATTATTGCTAACAATAGGTATGTCATGCTTTAGTCCTTGTCATTTCGAACTTGATTATTGCCTTACCTTTCCAAATTATTTAGCTGTCGGCTAGATGCTCATACGCAGGCTCATTGTGCCATGGCATAAGATAAAGAGGACAGTGCGGCTCGCCAGTTTTGTTTTCCTTTTTCACAATCTTTTTTCTCTAGGATCAGAACCTACTTACATGATATCGCTCGAGAACGGAACCACGGGTTCCCTGATGCATTGCATACTCTCTCAATTGTGGGTGAACACAAGCATCTCAATGAAACACAAGATCGAAACATGTGCCATGCAATACATATATCCCATCAGATATGGCTTGAATACGGAATACTGTTGTAAGAGCCAAGAGGTATCTCAAATACAATACATGGACCAAATTATGTGGCACAATATCGTGGAAAGCTGTGCAGTATATATGTACACCATGACCCCAAAAAACTTGTCAGATGTTCTTGTCTGAAATGCACAGCTATATTGGAAAGCAATGCGACAACTACAGCTATTTTTTTTCGTGCGTATCTCTTCATGGATTGCAAAGCACAAAAACACGTAAATGCATACGTTGCCCAACCAGTCAACCACTGCTTATTTTCCATTAAAAATTAGGGTGTTGATAAACATCACCCGGATGTTTTCTTCCTAACTATCATTCAGATCGGTCACGGATTCTCCCCCCTCTAAAAAAAATCTCCCCCTCTAAAAAAAGAAGCCGTTGGATCTCTAATCCAACGATCCCAAATTTGGATAATTGTTTAAAAATTATTCAGCCCAGATGTACATGTTTCATTCCTCAGGTCGCGCACTTCAACACACATTTCATTGTTTCAGAAGTTTGGAATCCGCATTCAGCAGAGTAGCACACGATCTGCACATGTACAATGATCTACGAATCTGAAGCGCTCAGGGCAGTGACAATAGCCATGAAGATGTTGATGGTGTCTAGGTACAACGAGATGGCGGCCGCGACGTATTCGTCGTAGGTGTGCCTCTTGATCAGGTTATCCGTATCATAGATGATGAACCCTGAGAACACCACCGCCGCGACGCACCCGTACGCCGTCGTCGCGACGTTGCCCATTGGCAGCAGCATCTGCAGCAAGCCAGCAGGCATCAAGAATCATCAGAGACGCAAACAACTTTTTTTTAGATGGTGTTTGGTTGCCTGACCTGTACGAGCCCATAGAGCATTAGGATGAGGGAAGCCGCGACCAAGAACGGGCCGAGGAAGCTGAAATCGTGGCCTCTCCTCGCCGCCCAGAATGTGTAGATCGTCAGGCCGGAGACCACCACGAAAGTCAGGGAAGCCGCTTCGATTATAACGATGCCTGCTCGCACAAAACGAGATGTTCATATGTCATTCGTATATTCTTGGATTAATTGGAAGATTTCTTGATGGTATCGTCTTAAATTAATGGTGCCAATGTAGGATGCAAATTAACAACCAAGCATTCCCCTTAATGGATCATCAACGGATGGTTCTTGTCACCTTTGGCGGAGAGGCAGCCCAACCCGACGGCGAAGCTCATGCAAATGGTGAACAAGGCGAGAAGGATGAGGTTGATCGGATGCCGATCCCGGAGAAACACCATCGGCAGCATCACTGTTCCATGTCAGCACAATTGATCATTACCATCATACGAAGAAAAATGGACGGCTACTGCATGAACAAGGCTATTGATTAATCGAGGACGGCGCTCACCGATGATGGGGGCGACGATGATGAGCACGAAGGCGGCGAGGGAGGCCGGGGTGCGGGCGAGGAAGAACCGGCGGATGGCCGGCACGAAGTAGACGGTGGCGGCGACGGCGATGGTCGCCAGCAGCTGCAGCGCGACGATCACGTACACCTTACGTATGAACGCCCACCGGAGCTGCGGGCTCTCGATCATGTACGGGCACGCGCCGGCGCCGGCGCCCACCGGGAAGCCGCCGGCCTCCACGTCGTGGTGGTGCTTGCCCATCGTTGCCGCCGCTGCCTCCCGTCTCGCCGGTGGTTCTTGGATTAAATTGGACGGTGGTTCTTTGCACAGTTTGGACGGTGGAGCGATGCGGAGCGATGGCGGGAAGGGGAGGATGCCGCGGGCTGTTCTATTCCTGGTTGGTTCGAACGGTTTCCTGATGGTCGGTGTTCTTTTAGCTTTTTAGCTTTTATTTTCTTAAAAAAATCAAAATAAATAGGTTACGTTTTAAAGTGGATTTTCAAATGCCGTCGTTTTGAAAAGCTCGTACAGAAATCATTAGCTATAAACAGTCCCTCGCATGTTGACGGTCCCTTTCGTATCGAACGTAGAGAGCATGTAGGCCGTACGATCCGATCACACACCTCTCTCGTCTAATTCCGCACAGCATAGCAACTTCTCTGTTCGAGCGATGCACGTGCACGGGGATTCCGCGCGTGGACGGAGGAAGGGAAGCCGAAGCCGACGCCGACGCTGCGTTGAAATTTAGTGCGCCGTTACTTTTCGACCCTCGCTCATGGCGATCGAGGCAACGCGATGAAGAAACGTGATCTCGCCACGCAGCCGAGAGACGCACGGAATCGCACGTAGAGCGAGACGACAAGACATGGATGATGTGAAGCAATCGCGGCGTTAGAATTCTTCTTGAATGGATATAAACTTTCTTTCTGAATCATGGTGGTTACAAAGTGTCCTCATATCTATTTACAGTCTAGGGTCCGAAACTTAGACTGAGGCTAAGTCCACGAGTTCTAATCCAATTCCAACAGCAAAGGACCCGAAAACGTTCCTAACACATGTTTTTCAAAATTCCAACTTCTCAACTCGTCACGTGTCAAAACTTCTAGGACCGCACCTCCTATAGCTTATTCACATATCATCCACCATGTGTCGTAGCCTCTGGACCACACCTTCGTAGCTCCAATACGTATCATCTATCTCTGATCTCTATGCGTCCCAAGTATAAGCCCGACCATCTCATGACATCCTTGATTGAACCTTGGAACTTCCATCATAGTCCTGGTCCGCCTTGCCACTTATCATGATCGTCTCTATGCTCAACCTGCATATGGAAAGACCGAAGAACATTTTTTTGGCATAAGTTCGTCCCAAAAATTATGCCATGCAGAAGAACTCCATTGTTCTTGAGTGCCGAGAGGATACAGTCGAATAAACAACAAATGTAAGTACTTATTCACAAGATAATGACAAAATGCAATGAAGAGCTAAATGGTCTTAATTCGGTGATACATAAGAAAGAGCGACCAAGCAACAGGACTCGTACTATATTAAAGAAAGAAACGTTTTACATGCTAGCTTATACCAATCAGCAATGAGATGGATGCACTTTGAACAACATTCAAGCAAGAACTTCTGACAAAAATGAAAGGAATTCGAGGACTTACGACATGAATATCTCATTCTGAAGACAGAATCCGAGTGCAATTCTTCTCCAAGTCCTCAACTCCAGCGATAGAAATGAAACCAATGTATTGCATAGAAACACAAAGTAACGGACCTTGCTAGTTGATCTAGCCAGTCCGAGGGCGGCGGAACCGACGTCGCCGCGGACGGTGCCGGAGCCGAGGCCGCCGAGGGCGGCTGCGCGGATCAAAACCCTAACGGCCCATGTGTCGTTCCGTTGACGTCAGCCGTCCGATGCGCGTGGCGGTGACGCGCTCGTCCGTTGGATGGTGGTTGCTGCCTCGTCCTGTCGGAGTGGTCGGTGTAAATTGAGTCGTCGTGTTTTCGTTTTCGTTTTGTGGTTAACTTTCAGCAGCAGTCACTACAAGCACGTATTAAATCAGTCACAAGCAAGATACAAGGAGACGAGTGGTGCTGCCATTTTTCTTTTAATTGATGTACACTCTCTCTTTGCAGTTCAATGGGTCATGTTTTATAGACTAAAATGAGAAGCCTACTGCATTTTGCAACGCTGGAAAGTACGTCCGTGAAAAGTGAATGCATGGAGAAAATACAACTGTGGTTAGGGCTTGTCCAGGGTGGTCATGTGTAGACTGTCTAAAATTGTCGAAGGAACCGGCCACCTCCGAAAGAGAAGCCTTGAAGATGACGGCCCGGGCATTCTGGCTTCGGCTTCTTTGAAAACTAAAATAAATAATACGGTTTCTTTGAACAGGTTCTTGAAGCTACTTCTCCAAGTAGTTTCTTCAACCAGCTTCTTAATGTCATCCGTATCAGCGTCTCCATCGTCCGTAATTATCTCAAAAAGTGCAGCCAAAAATCATCATCCGCAGCCCAAAAGAATATGATAAACAATTCTTGAACAGTGCTATTGGCATCTGATCTAATTGTAAGCAGTAATTGTTTAATTCTGCATTTTGCTACCTATATCAATTGAGCAATGTGGCACCAAGTGACAATATAGAGCAAGATTTAAGGGGCGACCATATGGTTTGGTCTAGGGATAGCAATTTGCCTCGTGGGAAATAGCCTAGCGAAGAAAATCCCCATAAGGGGCGAGGGAAGATCTCCCTCGACAGGGCAACATGAATGAGGCCCACTACACTAGCAGGACGGAGGCTGGGGTCATCCTCCCTCTACGGGGCCCTATAGGGACCGGTAATAATTAAAATTACATAATTTTCCTTATAATTTTTTAATGTGTGATATATTTTTGATGTTTGAACTAAAACGTGAATTTATATATTTGAATATATATTTTTTGAAACTAGTTATTTACAAATTAATAAGTAAAGCCACATTATTTCTATTAAAAACTTGTCAAACATATATTTTAATCCCCCACTGGTTCCCGTGTGGGTCGGTCCCCGCGTGGACTGAAGACAAGGGACCATCTTCCCCCAAGAGGCCTATCAGAGGCAGGGCGGGCGTAGAGATGGCAACGGGCACAAACCCGCTGGGTTTTGCTATCCCAAACCCGTGCCTATGAAAATTGGATGTGCCCGTTAAAAAACCCATGCCTGTGACGGGTGTAGATTTTTGCCTGCACCCATGCCCACTCGGGTGCGGTACCACGGTCGCCTGTGTTCGACAACAATTGTGCAGATTGCGACAAGGCAATGCTTAGCAAGTCAACAATAAATTCAATTTATGTGCTACTATGTATGAAACAAGCAACGACAAATCCACAATGCACATCACTAGTTCACTCCATCAATTCTCAGTTCATAGTTTATTGGCATAGCATATCATTACAAGTTCACGGTTCACAACTCATTTAAAACCAAAAGAAGAGACATCAACTGCTCCTTGTACTTGACTAATGGGCTATGGGCTGGATTGGTTTGCCTGGGAGGCTGGGAGTCTGGGTTTATAACTCCTATAAATCGGGTTTATATTACCCATGGGTTTACGGGTTTGGGTACTATAAGAACCTACCCGAACCCGCAGACCCGATGGGTTAGGCTTTTTGCCCATTAAGAGACCTATGGGTTAGGAAATTGACCCAGACTCATGCCCTAATAGAGTAAAAACCCACTGGGTATCGGGTTTCGGGTACCCATTGCCATCTCTAGGCGGGCGTCCTAATGGCATCAGTTAAAGCCCCGTTTAATTCAGCTGCGGCTAATGGCCTTTACAGACAATGCAAAAGAAAAAAAATAAAAAAAAGGCACATTAAGAAGCCTACACGTTCAGAACAACAGCGCCTCAATGGCATACCGAAAATTTACCTGTCTCCGTGTTCTTGACGTTATGAGAACTCAAATGTTAGAAACAAACTTCATGCTACAGATCGTCCCCTTTATGCTGGTTAATAAAATAAGAAATCATGAACAATTGCGCATCAGGATATTAACATCCTAAACTACTGGCCCGGAAGGTACATATCACAATCAATGCACTGCCAAATACAGAACTAGGCCATCTAGCTAGTTAGAATTAATTACTACAGAAGAGATACAACATGGCTCGAGTTTCGAAGCACCAAGGAACTAGTCTGTAACGAAGATCAGGGTGAGCCAACTTCTAAGCCCAAGTCACAATCACATAACCCCACCAGCAAGGCAACCTGCAGGAGAGAGGAATCGAGTAAGCACGCTAATCTGAAAGTAAGTGTTTTGAGTTCAATATGCAAAAAATAATGAACATAAATCCATCGCAACCTACAAGTCCGGGCGTCCAGCAATGATATTTTTTTAGTTTTATCATTAATGACTCATGAACAAACAAATGACACAGTTTAGTGGTACTGAACCATAAGAAACCATCCACACATGCTGTTTATATTTCACTAACATCCTCAACAATGCATCCTTGTAACACCCTAGCCCAACATCCGCTCAAAGCCCAGCCCACTGTGGGGTAAGCTCGCGCATGCTTTTGAAGTTAACCTGGAGGTATTGCGTTTGGACCCGACAATCATTTTTCGCTATTACAATTCAATTTAGACAAGCAATATGAGACTAATCCCACCACCACTCCACATGGGACACCACACTAACAAGTCGGGGTATCACAATCCTAAAAATTCATTTTCGTTTCTTTCATAGAGATGATAGCCTCATGATAAAGTAACGTAGAATTTGTGGTGTATCTATGGGAAACAAGGCATACTTGTATTTCGGTGCTTCAGCAAGTAGAGCATCATGATTTCGAAATCTCAAACGGCGCACGGACAAATAGCTGCCCATGGAGAGTGACAACTGCAGAGGTTTGGTGAGGATCAATGCGGGAGGGCAAACTAATGACCTGTAGAGAGTGTACCGTTTTCAGTACCAACAAATATACTGTAAATAACAAAAAACATCAGGACACAAATCATATGGTTAACAGACCTTCTTGAATGGAGTAACACCCCAAGGATTGTCTAGTTGCTCAGGCTCTCCAGTAACTATCAGACGGCCAGCAGGATCTGACTGAACATGCACCTGCACCAAAAGATGCTTCAGGAGATATCTATACGCAAACTCATCATTCCAACTTTTGCAGCATGTATGGGAAAAATTATGACAAAAGGATGCTTAATAACTAAACCACTAAGGCATAACTACATCCTTGTGAATTGAAAGATCAAATTTATTTACCTCTTCGCGCAGAAGGCCAGGAACCAGCGCATAGACTTCATAGCAATCTTTCTGCAATAAAACAGAAAATTTCTTTTACAAACTGCCCATGAGAAATAGTAATTCACGGATTTCTATTTAAACCATGCTGTTTCTGAACTTCCACAATAACCAGAAGACCTAACTGAGATCTACACATTTCAGATAGAATAAGCAGTTCACTGGCACAGCTTTCGAAGTTTCAGAAATTTCAATGAGACCTATTGGAACAGAGAACTGTGGGGAAACGGAAAAAAATGTACCAAAAGAACATGAAGCAATAAAATTTGACTACTTATAAAGATGTGATACTCACAGTTCTCCGAACGTTTATCTTCACCCAATCAGCAGGGGGGCCCATGTCAATAACCATCGAGTCATTTCTGCCAAAAAGCAAACATTTTCATCCAATCACACCCATGAAAGTCCAAGGAGCAAGGAGGAAAGAGGGAAAGATCTATTCTATTGGCATGTCAAACCTAAGTAGTTAAACAGATATGAGCCCTGTAATTCCATTGTGACATGCACAAGAACAGAATGAAGCCTATCTATTGGTAGCAATATTGCAGAGTTCTTATTAATTATCGACAGCAATGGAAAGGAAAACTTTTCAAGATTTATGTGCAATGATTATATAGAGAAGTTCAAAAGAAGGCCAGTACGGTAGCTTATCAGATTTATATGGTACCACCCTGTCATCTTCCAAGGTTGGTGTCCTTTTCCTCTTGGCCGAACCTATATAGATCCAGTGAACAGTACATAATCACATAACCTTCAAAAAAAAAAGAGTAAATGATCACATAAATGGATGTCTAATAAATAAAATTAAGAAAAAGGTACCACTGCTTTTAGGAGTTTTATCCTTCTTTAAGACAGACATAGTCCCTTTATCCTAAAAAAATAAAAAGTTATGTATACAACACAATGCAGATCACTAATGACATTTGACTTGAAAGGAACATATACCTTAATAATTGGATCAGAAATTTCACCATTGCCTAGCAGGCGCTGAGAATGCCAGCCTTGCATGGCACGAGTTGCAGATTCTCTTCTAGCTCTTCCAGAGCCTGATGCATGGCTTCCACCCACCTGTAGAAAAATTACAAACTCAGCATTCAAAGTTTCAAGATCCTTACTTCCCAATCTCAAAAACATATCTTCAAGCTGTTTTTGTTAGATCTAATCTTGACTTCTTCATGCATGCAACAATTACTAAAAAAACGGATCGGGAGTTACTCTTCATGCATGCAGTTTGAAACGTGCATGCAGCAATTAGTTTGTTTAAGCCATCAGTTAGCGTTGGTTTTAAGCCATGTTTACGTTACTCATATTGTTATAAAAGGAGCTCAAAGCAGCTCTCAGCAGTTGAAGTTGGTAGTAGTCCTCTTCAATGTATGCATGAGTAATTGAGCAGTCCAATGGATGGTGGAGTCCAGAGTATCAGCGTGTTCGTAGGTGCAGGAAATGAAAAACAAAAATAGTATTCTCTGTGTTTCGTTTGTATGTGTGCTAGCGTGAGTCTGTGTGTGCAGTGATCAGAGCATTGCGTGCGTGCGTGTTTGATCGCCTTAGTTCCGTTTTTTTTTCTGGGCTAACATTTGGTATCAGAGCTTGGTGAAGGCCCAAAATAATGCCGAGAAGAATGGAGATCGTCGACCCGAAGACGTCAGGATCAGCAAGCGCACCAACGAAGGAGAGTTCCGCGGTGGCGCTTCACTATCCTGTGCTCACAAGGAGCAACTACGCGACGTGAGCGATAAAGATGAAGGTATTCATGAAGACCCAAGGTGTATGGGACGCCATCGAGCTCGGTGACGCTGACACACGCAAGGACTAGATGGCGCTGGCGGCCATCTACTAAGGTATTCCTGAAGACATGCTCCTCTTGTTGGCTGAAAAAGAGACAGCCAAAGCCGCGTGCGAGACGTTGAAGACCATGCACATGGGAGCCGAGTGCGTGAGGGAAGCTAAGGTACAGACCCTCAAATCCGAGTTTGAAGTGTTGCGTATGACGGAGTTGAAGTCGATTGATGACTTCGCCATCTGGTTGACAACAATTGTCAACAAAATCAGAGGGCTCGGTGACAAGATGGAGAGCTACGCGGTAAGAAAATTTCTTCGTGCAGTTCTCGCCAAGTTTCTACCGGTAGTCTGCCCAATCGAGCAGTTTGGTGACCTCAAGACAATGACAATCGAAGAATTGATCAGCCGCTTAAAGGCACATGAAGAATTGTGGGTATCTCATGCAATAGGTGCAAGGGATCAACACCTGCTATTGACAAGGAGCGAGTAGGAGGCCTGATCCAAGAAGAGTTATGGCTTCGACAAGAAGAAGAGCGCCTTTGAAAAGACGAAGGTACGTTGCTACAATTGCCAGGACTATGGACATTTTGCAAGGGAGTGTCGCGAGCTGAAGGAGGTGGCTCTTCTTGCTCCAGTGGGTGCAGAGGACGAGCCAGCGCTGCTTTAAATCCAACAAGAAGTCTTCATTTTTATTTGGTGAAATTTAGTTGAGTTCGTGTATGAGTATTAGTGCACGATTGCATTGAGTCATTTGGCACAGTAGGTGTGTTGCATGTGTTATTTATTTGGTCGTGCACGTAGGTGTGTTACATACGTGCGCATAGTCGTATCGTGCTCGTGCACGTAGATGTGTCAGTGCATGATGTAATGTGTGTGTGAGTCCTTGTAGTTGTGTCCAAGTTCTCATGTGTGTATGCTCTGATGAGAGTCTCCGTCGCCGTCAAGTTGCGTCATCGGCGAAAGACAATTGGAGCTGAGGAAGAAGTCAAAGTCGTCGGTAAGGTGTGTCACCGACGGTGAAGAAGTGAAAGACGTCAGCAAGTTGTGTCACTGGCGGCATGGTCAACAAGAAGAAAGAAAAACTCCTTAGAGATGTGTCAGGAGATCGGACTTCTTGTGAGGTTTAGCAAGTCAAGATTAGGGGCGAGATTGTTAGATCTAATCTTGACTTCTTCATGCATGCAGCAATTACTAAAAAAATGGATCGGGAATTACTCTTCATGCATGCAGTTTGAAAAGTGCATGCAGCAATTAGTTTGTTTAAGCCATCAGTTAGCGTTGGTTTTAAGCCATGTTTAAGTTACTCATATTGTTATAAAAAGAGCTCAAAGCAGCTCTCAGCAGTTGAAGTTGGTAGTAGTCCTCCTCTTCAATGTATGCATGAGTAATTGGGGAGTCCAATGGATGGTGGAGTCCAGAGTATCAGCGTGTTCGTAGGTGCAGGAAATGAAAAACAAAAATAGTCTTCTCTGTGTTTCGTTTGTATGTGTGCTAGCGTGAGTCTGTGTGTGCAGTGATCAGAGCATTGCGTGCGTGCGTGTTTGATCACCTTAGTTCCGTATTTTTTTCTGGGCTAACAGTTTTAGCATAACTACACGAACATCATGTTGCACTAAAAGAGTTTAAAGAATAATCACAAGGTTAGATGCAAAATGAATTTTCATTGCATTTGAAACTAGTTCTTGTTAAATTAGCCACAAACAGGACTCCTTTATATTTGATTTCCATACAGAACAAGTTGCTTTAGCTTTCATAAATCATAAAACTGTACCTGACTTTCTGAAGCAATTCTCTCTGTTAAAGTAGATGCAGCCACTTGGAACTCGCCTGTTTCGATTTTGTGTTTCTCATATTCAAGGAGTGCCTGCAGGAGACAAAACGATAAAGAGGTCTGTAGGGAACAGGGGAAACATCAATGCTCATTAAACAATATTCAAACGGCATTATGGTTTACGAATAAAATGTACTATCAGTTTCTACCCAGCTGAGAACAGGAACTCCTTTTGCAGTCGTGCCACTCAAAAGGAAAACCTAATCGGACAAACCAGCAGGTGTTCTAAACCCCCAACCCACCCACCACCACCACCCCACCCCAACAAAAACCAGAAAAATAGAAATGTAGAACATGTAACCTTACATGTGATGCACATCCCCTGTGCCGATAATGGAGATTGGATTTTGGACATTGTCCTATGTTAACAGATTGGCAAAACTTCCAAAGAGTTGCATTTATTTGAACTCGTAATGCTCATTTTACAAGAATCATGTAGAATATGAATAAATGAAAAAGGTTTCATTCAACCAACTACCATGGCAGACATAGCACATCACAAGATTCAACCACAAAAGCACTGCAACTAGAGAACTATAAAGAATGACATGGTCATCCCAGGTTTCAGAATTTAGAAAGTACCTTCTCATAGAAGTTACGGAAGGTCCATGAAACAGTAGTGCATGTCCTGCAGAAAACATATAGGTCATTCATATACAAAAACAACTTTCAATTGAGATTCATCAAATGAGAAGGCCTAGATGGAATGATTGCAGAAGAGATTGAATTAATACTTCGGAGGCTTGAACGACTCTCCCACTTGACGCCAGAGTTTGCACGACGTCACCTGTTGATGCAACTAGTAAGCAAGAATGCAATGCGCATTCGCTAGAGACTATACAATGAAGTTACACAATCACAATATGTAGTTACAAAATCACAAATGAACACATACATATTTCTGTAGTCGTACAAAGAAATATAAAATAGCTTAAATATCACACTTTGTGGGAAAGAAAGAATATCTTACATCTATTCTAGAGAGAAGCGACATGGATTCATGGAACAACAAATAATTTTCTTCTAAAGCAACCCACTGTTTGCTAGCTGTATGCCTATATGCTTGTGGTAAATTTCATCATTATAAATTACGATTAGTATTGTTTCTTCCTCTGCAAATCATGGAACTATTAATGTTGGTTAGTTTGAACTCTTTATTCCTAACTTACTTGATACTTAACTGTTTGCCCCCAGTTGTGATTCTTATCATTGCTATAATTTGCGATCACCTTACTGAATACACAAAACAGTGGCAGGAAGGATCATGGGAGGAGGGATGGAGAACAAATCATTTCAATTACAAAAACAAACTGAATAAAACCTAAAGTAGTCGTTTAGTATGAATGAATATCTGACCTTACTTCTTTTATATTGGTGATATAATTAGAGTCACTGTCCACAGGAAAACATTCTTGCGTATTCAGTTGAAGATTTGAACACAGACTATAAGTTTATAACCAACAACAGGGGGAACAGAGATTAAACACTACACCAAAACAAAACAACTGAATGATCGGTAAATTAGGTGGTTGTGCGTATAATTCTGGCAGAAAAAAGAGGGAAATCAGATAAAAAAATAGTGGCTTATGCTTTGCATATGATGTATTGAATTAAGAGGATTTGATGGTAAGAAAAGGCAAAGATACACAACATTGGACAAGTGCAAAATTCACAGTTACTACTTTATATAGAGGTATGGAATTAAATGAGTATGATATGATAAAAAAAGAAACATATCCAAAGGCACATAGGGGCTAAAACAATTTTGGGCTTAACTCTCAGTTAAAAGCTCTATGCTGGACACATTTTTCAAACATAATGTACTCATTCCTAGCAGAGCAAAAAGACTAAGAACTGGATAAGCATATTGCCAAATAAAACTCAACTCAGCCAATCCCATATGAAATAAAAATCCATGGATTTTGCGTTTTCTTTAAAGAATAATACTAAAAGGCAATACTGTAGTCTTATCAGCTTCATGTTCCTACTTCCTAGATCATATTGTTATGCAACAAGCACCAAAATAAATCTAAAAACATAACAAGATGCCCCATATTCTGTCACCAAGGTCACCAAGGCATGAACATGAGTACCTGATCATAGCCACCCAATCCAGTAACTTGTCTCCACAACCTGCAAAAGGATAATCAAGTTAAAATTAATTCATTCAGCATAGTCACAAAACCTTACACATCATACACACACACACACACAAAATTGTCCTTGTGGTACTTACTTGAGGCAATTCAACCCTTCACCATAAAATTTTGGGGGCTTGAATTCCATTAACTTCTCCCTATAGAACCGCTTGAGCTCCTTCATGAAAGCGGCCTGCTCCTCCTCCGTCCCCGAGTCATCACCACCACTGGTGTAATTGAACATGAAGGAGTTGTTTGAGATCTTGGACAACACCTGGTCCTCCCCATCTTCCCCAACTGGTGCCAACGGAAGCTGATTCTCGCCATCAATATACTTTTTGTTATTGCCATTGCTCTCGCCTTCCTCTTCCGGTGAGCTGGCCTTCTCATCACCGTCCACCTTGGCGTGCCCATCTCCATTTCCTAACTTATCGAGCTCCATCTCAGCCCCCTCATTTCCCCGGGCCTCACTCTTGACCTGATCAGCCACAGACACATCCACCACCAGGGCATCGCCCTTGTGCTCCTCCCCCTCATCCCCCGCATCCGCGCCTTCGGGCTTCGCCGAATCCCTCACGGAACCACCGGTGTCGGCCGCTGCATCCACCAGGGCGTCGTCCTTGTGCTCCTCCCCCTCTTCCTCCGTATCCGCCTCCGCGCCCTCGGGCTCTGCCGAACCCTTCGCAGAATCGACGGTGTCGGCCGCTGCATCCACCAGGGCATCGTCCTCCCTCTCTTCCTCCACCTCCGGCTCCGCGCCTTCGGGCTTTGCCGAATCCTTCACGGAATCGACGGTATCGGTGGCCTCAGCCTGGCCACTCTCAACAGGGACGGGCTTGACGTGGGGCATGGCCGGCAACCGCGGGACGCGGAGGCCCTGATCTGGACGGCCCTCCTGCGCCTCCGCGGCGTCACTGGGTGCCGCAGCACCGCTTCGGACGACGCTTCCCGGGGACCAGCACGGCGGATGGGCGGTGGCGACGCGCCCTAGGACGAGGCAGGGTTTGGGGTGAGGCCGGGAGGGAAGGGGACGAGTGGCTTGAGTCCGACTAGGGATGGCAATTGTGCCCGTTTACCCGTGTACCCGTGGGTAAATACCCTAATAGAGCCGGGTATGGGATACATTCTTTGCCCACGGGTAGGAAAATGAGGGAAAATCTCTGCCCATCGGGTAAACGGGTACGGGTATGGGTTAGCTCTACCTGTACCCGTCTCGCCCGTTTACCCGTGAAATAAACTGACATGTGGACCATCCTAAAATAATAAACCCTACCGCATCTCTGCTCCACCCGACCGCCCCCCCTCGCTTCATCAGTTCATCCGCCTCCTCGGCTCCTCGCATCGCCTCAGCTGCCCACCCCCACCCGGCCAGATCCACCCCTGCCCCTTCACCCTACCGCCTACCTCTTCCTCCTCCGCCCCGGTCGTTGGCCTCCTCCTCCGTCCCCAAATCCACCTCCTCCTCCGCACATCCGCCTTAGCGGCCCAGCCCCCACCCGCCAGATCGGCCTCCTCCGCCTCACCCTCCACCACGGCCACCTTCCTTCTTCCTCCTTCTCCCGCCCGGTGCACCTCCTCCTCCTCCCCCAACCGCCTCCTCCTCGATCCACTCGCCCTCGCCCTGCGCCCGCTCGCCTCGCCCTCAGCGCCTCACCCGCGCCGCCGGCACCTCTTCCGTCCCCGATCCGCCTTCTCCTCCTCGCCCTCGGCCCTCTCGCATCTCCGCCCCCGATCCGCCTCCTCCTCCTCTCTCCTCTCGCTTGGATTTTGTCAATAAATCTGGGAACTCATCTTTGTTTTGTTAGTGATTTTTTTGTTTTTGATATAGGGATGGTGGAGTACAGGTTTTTCGTATGGCTTGTGGATTGCTTCTAATTGCAATCATGCTTTATCTGGGAACTCCTCCGCCTTACTTTGTGCTAACTCGAAGTGGATCACCTAAGGTTCTTTACTCATGTTATACAGAACATACAGTTGCTTTATGCCTCTCATTTACAAACTATAGTAGAAAGTTTAGTTGTTTGTTAATAAGAACTTAGGATTAATGCTGGCACTTCAATAAGATACTATTTTGTTGCTGTTTTGATTGATACTTCAATAAGTCCTGAAATGTTCATTGGAAATCGTGCAATATGTTAAGCATATGATACAACTTGCATATGTTCTTTTAACTGCTTGGGCTGTTTTACTTTGTAATGTTAATTCTGTCATATTCTTATTTAGTTTATTTGTTGCAGAGGAAATGCAAGGTAATATCGAGGCACCTCCAGGGTGCCTCAATGTTAGGCCGGCATATCATCAACATTTGATTGACTTTTGCAAGGAACTTACTGGTATACAACAGATTCAGATCGGTGCATATTCCAGCTTTTGAATATTCTTAGATTTGATAATTGATAAGTATGGTCATTGATTCAAAATAGTCTTCTACATGATAACTTGCATATTCCAGCTTTCTGTGTTGCGTGTGAATCATTATAAATCGGTAGATACTTCCATTGTAGTTGTTGAATATGTGAATTTGTGATGCATTGGTGATGTTTGAATGTGAATATGTGATGTACTCAGTTCACGGGTAAACGGGTATGCCGCATGGTGACTGGATACCATGGGCGACGGGTATGGGCGGGGTTTTACCGTGGCGGATCGGGTATACCGTGGGCGAATTGGGGTCGCGGTGCGGGTATGGGCGAGCACTACCGTGCCGCTGCTCGATTGCCATCTCTAAGTCCGACTGAGGCGGTCGAGAGGTCTTGACTGGGTGGGGTTTTCTATTTTTTTCATGAGAGGTTGAGCGGGTGTCAACCAATGGAATATGAATCCAAAATTCTGGATATAGGTTCTGTTTTTTTCTTCTAAAACCTGCTTTTCAGTTTTTTTATAGTAACTAACTTTTAAATGAAATATATTTTTAAGATATGGTCTACTAGTTAATTGTAGTACATACTATACCGACTTCATTTATATCGGTAAAAACCATACGCGAGTTTCTGTTACTCTGTAATCTCTTGCACGAATAGCCTAAAACCCATAAGCCGCAGCCAAAAGCCACAAGCTGCAGCCAAAAAGAACAGGCTCATAGATGTCGGACACTCTTTGAATTTTATTGTGTTAAATATAAATTAAATAATCTAGATATAGATGTCGGATATTTTTAAATCTTATTATATCGAATACAAATTAAATAGTTTGGATATGTATACCCGATAAAACGGATAATCTGAATCTGATTGACACCCCTAGGTGAGTTCGCTAGGGCTCCGTAGCAATCTGAACCATCCGTTCTCGGCCCCATAGCCTAAGCAGCAACGGCCACCGACCCAGCCTAAGCAGTGGGTGCTACGAATCACAGTGGACCGATCCATTCGACTAGGGATGGATATCGAGCCAAATCTTTGTCTTATGGAGCTTTTTTTTAAATTGGTACAGTTTGAGTTAATATCATTTTACGTATAGTTTGAAAGTATTTTTAGAAGTGAGCTAATGAGCAGAGTCGAGCTAGAGCAAAATCCAAATTCATTTGAAATTAGCTCATTTTAATGTTTAACCTATTAACAATGAAGCAATTTTGAGTCGAGCTAACGAGCCCCACTAACGAGCTTTTTCTCACCCCCCGCGTATGGCCACCAGACCTAGATCAATGTGTGGGCCGTTTGGAACTCCATCAAGGGCTTATGCTTGTCAATAATCCCATATGCACCCCTAGACGTACCCCTGACAAGCTAGCAAAGAAACAAAATACAAATACTACTCCAAATATACTCTATGCTATTGCAAATACGAGCCACAACTGCGTGGGGAGTAGGAGGCTACAACGGGGCGAGCAGTCAGTGGCGTAGAAGACAGGGAATGGGAGGGAGGGGGAGAGAAATTGGGAAAGTGAGAAGGAAAAGAGCCGTGAGGACCGGATCGGAAGGATGAGGAAAGGCTGGAGAAGCATTGGATGTTTTTTGCAAAGGGCTTGGTTGATATTTTGCCTTGGTGGAGGATGTTTACTAGAGGTGTAATTGGAGTAGATGCGATTAGAAATCGCTTATTTTGTATCCTACTTCATATTTTTTCGGATTTGGAGTCATACGTGGATAGTGTCTGATATGAATACGAATGCAGATAGTATTGGACATGAATACAGAGCGAATACATATTAGATTCGATATGATAACTATATTTTTGTCGAATAACATGTGAAAATAGAGATCATACATAGCACACATATAGCATTGGTCTATCAACTGGACATGTCCAAACAGAAACCATATGGTAGCCGCTTAACAAGTAGTCCAACAAGTTCTAGAAGTGCACTGAATGATACATAGATACTTGTCCCTAAGCATTACATAGAAGAAATGGCAGTAGCTCTTTGAGAATTCAGTACAAGCGGCCAGCAACAGACAACAACTCTCAATCATTCTCATTGTCAACCATTGTATTGTCCTAACAATAATGTTTTTTTAAAAAGACATAGTTAGCTACCGGCAGCAATCATTAATCAATAGAAATTAGCAAATAATTGGCTCTATAGCCTTAGCAATAGGAATCCATGCACATAACCCGCACACTAGTGAAGCAAATAGAGAAGTTCAGAAGATCATTGACCTGCAAGCATTAGCAAACCAACTGCCGGACCACTTTAGTGATTTAAAGAGCGTGATCAAGTCACATGTGTCTGCACGCAATGCACCGGAGAGGGTTGAAATACCGAAGAAAACTGAAGGTATCCCTAATCCCGTCTATAGGCCTTAGAATAAAAGGACGAGAACTTCAGCCCCTCGAATCCCAAGTAACGGGGGACGCCTGGTGAAAAACGATAAGAAGGACTTACACAGCCAATCACTAAAGTACCCCAGAACGAGAAGGGGAGTCAGTTAAGACCTGGTACCAGTATGACACCTTCAGAAAAGGGCATACCGGATCTGAACATTCCCATTAAGGGAGAAATCAGTATAGATGTGTGCACATACATCGGAGCTGAAAAACTAAAGGGACTAGCTCCCACACATAGGAGTGATGAGCAAGTAGAAGCACTAGAAGAACCAACTTATGATGAAATAGCTATAAACTATGTGTACATGGGAGAATCTATGAGCAGGACAATAGCCGATGTTGATATTTATTTTGCAAAGAAAATTACCACAATCATCGATCTTGATCTAGAGCCTGCATCGCTCTGAATGTAAGAAAAGATCAGATGGGAGGATTGGAAAAGGGAAATAGAAACTGAATTATAATCTCTGAGCAAAAAAGAAGTGTTTGGGCCTGTAAGCCACACGCCTCCCCATGTGCACCCCGTAGGGTATAAATGGGTATTTGTTTGAAAGAGAAATGAAAGAAATGAAATTGTAAGATATAAAGTAAGCCTTGTTGCACAAGGTTTCACTCAACGACCAAGAGTTGATTTTGAAGAAACGTATTCCCTGGTTATGGGTGGTATTACCTTTAGATGTTTAATCTCAATGGCGGTAAACCTAAATTTAAAATTGAAATTGATGGATGTGGTAACTGCACACCTTTACAGAGATTTGGATTCGGACATTTATATGAAGGTGCCTGAAGGTATCCCTGTCCCAATAGAGCAAATAGAGGCCTATACAGTGTGAAAGTTAGAAAATCACTGTATGGACTTAAGGAATCAGGTAGGATGTGGTATAATCGCTTAAGCAACTTTCTATGCAAGAAAGGCTACATGAACAATGATGATTGTCCTTGTGTATTTATACGACGATCCCAGAATGGATTTTGTATAATCTCAGTATATGTAGATGATCTGAATATCATCGGAACCTTGGAAGATATAAAGGAGGCGAGGTCTTACCTGGAGTCAGAGTTCGAAATGAAAGATTTGGGTAAAACCAAATATTGCTTAGGCTTGTTGCTTGGGCATGTCCCGTAAGGAATATTAGTACATCAATCCGCATACACTCAAAAGGTGTTAGAAATGTTTGTCTTTGAAAAGACATACCCTTCGAAGCTACCGATGGTCGGGAGATCTTTGCAGCAAGACAAGGATCCGTACAGACCTAGAGAAGAGGGCGAGGAAGTTGTGGGACTAGAATTCCCGTACTTAAATGCAGTAGGACCACTTATGTATTTAGCAAACTGCACTAGATCAGACATTGCATTTGCCGTAAATTTATTAGCAAGGTACAATGTAGAAGCTACCAAAAGGTATTGGCAGGAAATAAATGACATTTTCCAATAACTCCAAGGAAGAAAAGATCTTGGACTATTCTACAAAAAGAACCAAGACTTGAATATGGCTGGCTATGCAGATGTTGGGTACCTGTCAGATCCGCATACAACTAGGTCGCAGACAAGCTATGTATTCCTACGTGGTGGAATTGCAATTTCATGGAAATCGTCTAAACAAAGTCTTGTATCGACTTCAACGAAACACTCGGAAATCATAGTGTTGTACGAGGCCGCACGAGAATATGCCTGACTTCGACGAATGGTTAATCACATCCAACAGTTATGTGGATTGAACATCATACAAGCTCCCACAATTATCTATAAAGATGATGCAGCTTATGTTGCACAAGTGCAGACGGGGTACGTGAAGAGTCATCTTATAAAGCACATCGACCCTAAGTTCTTCTATGCTCATGAATTGTAAAAGATGGAATAAATTAAGATATTGCATACTAAGTTATGTGAAAATCTTGCAGATTTATTCACTAAGTCATTTTCAGCATCTAATTTTTAAAGATGTGTACGTGGAATTGGAATGATGAGACTTAGAGAAGTGCAGAATTCAGGGGGAGACTCTTCACGAGTTCACTATTAAAACTTGATCATGAAGATTGAGTACCCGAAGAATAAATCCTATAGATTGAATGGAATTGGATGGATTGTACTCTTTTTTTCCTTGACGAGTTTTCCTAAAGTTTCTCAGCCAAGGTTTTTAATGAGGCAACTCGTGTAACACAACATTACATGTATCATGTACTCTTTCTCTAAATTTTTTTCACTCGGTTTTTATGAAGTTTTGATGAGGCATGATCCTGTCGGATGAGTGCCCAAGGGCGGGTGTTGGGAAATCTGGGCCTGGGCCTGCAAGCCCAGCCCATTGGTGGACACACTCCACATTAGTCTATAAAAGGGGTTCCCATTGTCATCTGTTGTACCTTTTGAGAAAGAAAAGTAATCTCTACTCCTTAGAAAAAGAGTTGGTGGTCGTCGGTGCGTTCTCCACTTCGCTGCTCCTCCTCACAAAAAGACTTCGCTCCTCTCTCTGATCTCCCAAACTTCCACCCAAGTTGCCTCCCTCCCCACAGCCCTCCCACCCCGCCCGCCTCCCACCTCCCACTCCTCCGCCTCCGCCTCGCCTCTTCCTCCCTACCCCACGCCGCCTCCTTCTCCTCCCTACTCCTTCGCTCCACTGCTACCTCCTCCTCCCCCACTCCTCCGCTCCACCCTCGCCTCCTCCTCCCCAGCCCGCGCCGCCGCCTCCTTCTCCCCCACCCCTCTCTTCCAAATCCACCCTACATCCCTTCCTGTCCTCGTAGATCTAGGCGTCAATTCGCCGGCGCCGTTGTGCAGGAGCCGAGTCACGCGGCGACCTTCCCCACCCCACGGTTATGGTAAGATCCATCCATTTTTGACATCTCTACCCAACTCAAATGCCCTACAAACCCTAGCCCATAACCCTTCCCCCTCACTGCCATGCCAGATCTGAGCACCATCTACCTCACCTTCCCCGAACTCTCCGTCGATGTCACTAGGGACATCCTTGGCGACCGCCCAACAACATTAGCTGCCGATGCTCCTCCCTCTGCATTCGCCCACGCGCCACCTCTTGCGCTTCTCACCATTTTAGCTTCCCTCCCTTCCCCATTGGGCTCCCAACTAGTACAGCCCTTTTGTCGACCATCGCCTACATCTGGAAGATGCGTCACCACCGTTCATCATATTGCCTTTCACTGCCGAGACCACGTGCATCCGTGCAATCGCCTGCCACCAAGGCCTCCCATTCCCTTGCCCCCGGCCCCGCTCCCACCCTCTTCCTGCTGTCGCGGCTGCCTCTGCGGCCCCATCCTACTCTGTGTGCTACCTATGGAGACGTGTCGTCGGGCACTACCCCAGCGATGTAGCCGTAGACGATGTCCAAGGTCTCCACGGTGGTCATCCATGAGCTACTCGACATGGACCTCCATCCCATTGGCACTTCCACTCCGAGGGGGTCATCGCCAGCGCTGCCTCGGCGATGGAGCCCTTGTCGACATCCAGGCCCTCCACAGTGGTCATCCGCAAGCTGGTCAACATGAAAGCGAGGCCGGTGCGAAGATGCAGGGGCCTGCTGCTGTCGTTACAGATTGGTCCCAGGTCATGGTGCGGTTGCAAGAACGATCGTGAGAAGGAACGTGTTTGCAAAACGGTTGCTCCGTCAAAGATAAAAGAAGTACAACTACTACTCATTTTCAACTGCTTCTCCTTCTCCTAATCTTGCACTTCTCCTTCTCCTACCCTTCTACGCCTCCTCCTCTGCTCGATTCAAGTTAGCCAAATAAACTCTAATATTCTTATGTTTCTGTTTATGTATTCTTTGAGCTGCTTCTCGTCCTCCTAATCTTGCACTTCTCCTTCTTCTACTATTCTACATCTTCTCGTTGGGCCGATTGGATTCCTTGCACACAAACTGGTTCTCAGGTTAGATGAAAAACTCTTTATGCACTTCTTTTCTTGTTCATGTATTCTTGGAGACCAATAATTCTCTGTGAGTACAATGCTTGTACTTTTATGAGTGCAATGCTTGTAATAAACTAACACCCTATTATGTGAGTGCAATGCTTTGCCTCAGTTTTTATGACTTATTGTTAAGTTTTCAAAATTTTTGGATATGTTTGAGAAATCCAACTTCTTCTGTTTATGTTAATGTATCCTATGCACAATTTCTACTTTGTCATTTCAGTTTGATTTAGCAGAGTTTCTGTTCAATGATCAGTCAAGCTATGATCTGGTTGATTTGTTTGTTAGATTTCTGACATGACCATGCTTGGAATTGAGTTGATTATTGTTGATCTCTTGTTTCAATGGATGGTCTGGTTGCTGGCAACAAGATGTTAACAGTGGTGGTTGAAGTGATGGAATATAGAAAAGTGTTGAGGTTAATCAGGGCAATAAAATTTTGAAAAGGATATATGTTACAATGAAAATATGTGATGGTATTTAACATTAGAAAATTTTCTTAACCTAGTAGTGGCATATTGCAACCGATCAAATGTTTATAGTGGCATCTAGCAACGAGGTTTGTTTGCATTGGCATTTTACAACTAGCGCATCTTTGTAATGGGATGTATCTTAGCTCTATTTACACCATTATAAGTTTTTACATGATTCACAATGATTGAATTAGTTTAGTATAAATGTTTAATCTCAATAATTTTTTTGATAACGATATGTTGATACCTCTGCCAACCTCCGCTCTGCACGGTCTTGTCATCGGCCAAGAATAGAGGTGGTGCTCATTGTTCGTTCTTGCGGAAGATCGAGCCTTGCATGCAAATTGAATCTCTATAGTTTAACTTTTTGTGTTATTGGTGCCAAATCTGATTATTGGTTTCTCAATGCACACGAAGGTAATTATTTGGATCCCACTGTGAGTAATACATTTCTTCTGGTGTTGTTTTTGTCCAGCATCGGTGAACTTTCCCTTTGGCTTATTTGGCTTTGAGAGTGCATATTTATCTTCAGGTGTCCAGCCAGTTTGGTCTTGTGGACATTTTCTAATTATATTCTCTATTGCTTGATAGCTTTGCTGTGTAAATAATTCTGTGTTGGATATATTCGTGGAGGCCCTCCAAGGACCTGCAAACTTGTCCTAATATGTCAGGTTTTTCCTATGATCAGTTGCTGATAAGAATAGCCACCAGAATTAGCTACCTTATTTTTAACATTTTTTTTTGTTAAAGTGCAACTTTGCAAATAGAACCACATCTCCTACAAAATAGTCGATATTGGTGCTATCAAATTTACCTGTCCAATATACGCAGGATTGTGTGTAGTTCCTGTTATGGTGGATTTTATTACAAGTTATTAGTTATGTAAGAGATCATCCTTTGTTCATTAATCTTTGCAGGCATGAGTTACTTGAATTGATTTGTAAACGAGCTATAAGCACTATTGGTAAACCACAATGTAGTCACAATTTTAATGCTTGTTGAGAGATTTTTGGTTGTAGCTTTGCAAAGGGAAAAATATGTATACACTATGAAATGATAAAATATATCAGTTGTAGACTTTACAGGAGTGATGACATTTACATAAGCCAATATATTATTTTGTCATCTTATCTGTAGGTGTTTTTACATGTTCGTCCTTTTACGCTTTTGACTTCTCATGTTCACATATGTTGCCCCTTATTTGGTATACTTTTGTATTGTTGCTTTTTTAATATACTTTTGTGTTGTTGCTTTGAACAATCCTTATAATTAATGCAATTTTGGTAAGATGTAGTCGGTTTGGTCGTACATGTCGGCCCAATACGGCACATCAACAGCTTCACACGTCGTATACCAATAACGAAATTATGCCTCATGGATGAGAGACAAGTTCCATAGAATGCTTCTATTTTCTTGAAAGCAAATACTTTATATTGCATATTGTTGATTGACTCTATGTTTTATGTACATCAGTTACAACTTATTATTTGTGTGTATTTGGGATGGACTTATTGTGCGGTATCTAACATGATGGAGACTTGCGGGTGAACAAAACCATATTTTAGTCGTGATAATGCTGAAGAAGAATAGTCGATATGGTATGTGTGCAGCTAATACAAATATTTCATCATCTTACATCTTATTATTGTTCCTTATCAAATTGATATATTATTGAAAAGGTTGTTTAATGAAAATGGGCTGTACAATTTTTATAGTTGGACCACAAGATGATAGGATACAAGAGCTTGAAGGTAAAAAACCAAGTAAATAATGTATGCATGCATGCATGTCTTTTATAATTTAAATAATGCTCCCTTCAAATAGAACTACGCGAAGTAGTGCTGCACGATTTGAATGTAAGGAACTTTATCATGAATGCTGTTGACATAGGGAAATATACACTTGCCAGAATGTTTGGACATTAAATAACGTAAGCAATTCACTACATTTTTTCATATATTTTATATGTAATATACAATGGATTTATGATATTTAACTATTTTATTTTTCATTTTGTAGAGTTTACTTGCTTTCTCTTTACTTGACAAGCTAGAGATGAAGATAAGTCGTCTAGAAGGATGATGCATCAGTTTTATTTTTAATTTTTTGTAAATGTTTCTGTTTATTGCATGATGTCCTATTTATCAATTGGTTATTCTCCAAGATGGTTTGAAAGTTATTTATGTATTAAGTATACTACGAAAAAATATTATTTACTACTATTTTTGTACATATTGTCGTATGTGGTGCTTGTTCTATCATGCTTCATTAATATAATGCTTACTTATTCTATCATGCTTCACTAATATGATGCTTAATTTATTTACGAGTGTAACTGTAACATCCCAAATTTCAAGTATTAAAAATATGGAATTTTTAAAACTTTTCTTGCATTTTTCTGGCATTCAAATTTCTTCTGAATATTTATTTGAAACCTTTTTGAGTTTTGTGGCATGCAAATTAATAATCAAGAATAATCCCGAATGCAAATAATGATCATGTAAATAATTAAAATGGAAAATGACATTACAGATCATGAATTCAAAATACCAAAATCTTGAATTGAAATTCAAGTCAATAAAATGAAACCAAAAAGAATATTAGAACATATATCTAAATGATTAAACCAAAAATTCCTTATTTTAATTTAATTAGCATACAAAACCTAAGGTTGGACATTCAAAAATTTATATATACAATTTAGAACAAAATAAAATCAAAATCGAAATCCAAGGGTAAACTAAATAAAATCGATAATAGAGGAATATTAGATTTTGTATCTAGATATTTGAACCAAAATTTGAATTAAAATTTCAAAAATTGAAATCAATAATCTTAAATATGAAATAGAAAATCAAATTAAAAAATCTAAAGCTTTACATTTTTCTATCATTCTTCTCCCTTTTCTCCTCTCTCTTACATGTGGGTCCAGCCTCTTTTCCTCTCTATTCCTTCCTCTCTCTTTTCTCCTCTGCCGCTGGCCCCCTCCCATTTCCTTTCTCTGCGTCATCTTCCTTCTTTGTCTTCTTCCTCCGACAAGTGCTCGCCTCGCTCACTTTGCCTTGACCGCCTCTTCCCGCTCTTCCCTTCACCCGCGTCGCCGCCCACATCGCCATCCCCTCACCATCACCTGCACGCCGCGTGCCTACTCCCGTCGCCGTCACATCGCTCGTGTCACCATGCCCTGCGTGCGCATGTCGTCGGCCTGCTCCGCTTGCGTCGACCCCAGTCGTCGCCATCCCATCCCGCGCTCTATTCTCCGGTCGCCGACTATAGCCCCCACCGTTCCTTGTGGCTATAAATAGCCAGTTGCTCCTCCCATTTCTCCCTACGCTTCCTCGCTCGTCCCTCTTGAGCCGGCTAAGCATGCCCGAGTACCGGTCGCCGCCGCCTCATGCCGCCCCGACCGTTCCGACGATGCCATCGCAAATGTGATCGCGTCACATTGTGTCCCCGCTCCCTATCTATTCCCTCTCTCCAAATTAATTGGATTCTCGTGCACCAGAGCTCGCGAATTGCCGTTCTTCCCCATTGTCGGCCAAAACCGCCGCCGCTAGTGCCGCTCCCTCCTCGATGACCCTCGGCTCGATTCCTTCCTTTAGGAGCATCACCAAGGTGCCACGAGGCTTCCCCAAGCACCGGCTGCGGCTTCACTTCACCCCAGCTCACCGGCACCATGCGCATGCCCACGCCACTGTAGGCTCACGGTGCTGGCCCACCTCAGCGTCCCTCCAGCTGCGCCGACCAACTAGGTGAGTTCCATAGGTTCCCCTCATACTCGTGCTCTCCTTCGTTTTCCTTCCCGTCCTCTCCGGCACCGTCTCCACCGTCGGCCGTATTTTCACCGCCGCCATGGAAGCCGCCGACCGTCACCCTAGCCAAATTGGCCAGCGACTCTCCGTCTACGGGTGGGCGCGAGCGTGAGCAACCCATTTTGCGGATGCTCACCTCCGGCCACCGCCTCTGCCGCCGGCGGCAACGCCAGCACTGAGCGCCGCCGGGGTGCTCTGTTCTGAGCTCTGCCGTTGCACTTGCTTCTTCTAAATTTACTTTCCCTTGCACTTGCTTCTTCTAAATTTATTTCCCCCCTCTTAATCGCAAGCAAGCCGCTGCTAAGTTGGTCAGCCCAGCCATTGTTATCCACAAGTCACGAGTTCGAGCCCCCTTCGGCCATATTTTTGTTTTATTTTCGTCTAGCCATTTCAATTAGAAAATATTTAGGAAATAAATCAAGGAAAATAAGGAAAATCCATGGAAGCTAATAAATTTAATTAGGATATAAAAAAGATTCTTTAATATTTAATATTGGATTAGTTATCATATATGAGTAATTAATGTGGTTTGAATAATTATTTAAAAGACTAATTATTAATTAAAGGCATGAATAAAAGATGGCTTTGGTTCAATGTCCAAACTTAATAAAGATCCCAATTAAAAAGAGATCCAAGTTAAAGCTAAGGGAAATAAATTGGATATTATGTTTAACTATAAAAGCAAGGCCTTAAATTAAAGATTACCCTTAATTATACTTAAAATATATGCCCTAACATTTAGCATGCCGCCATTAAATAAATCTCAGTGGTAGATTTAATTAAATAGCAATATTGAAATAAGACCCTGTACAACAAGCTCTGCCCCCAGATAAATAAATTTAAACTAAAAATAAAGCTATGCCTAATAATAACTAAAGTGTACACAAAATATTAATGATGCCATTAATTAAATCTCAACATTAGATTTAATAAATAATTATGTTGAGACATGATTATATATAACAAGCTAGGACCCGTATAAATGCTACAAACCCGGACTCTAAGATTCAAATTAAACTATGCCTAGTGATAACTAAGGGTACCTAAAATATCGTACCACAAAATGCTACAAACCCGGACTCTAAGATTAATTCGGTAAGCTAAAAATTGTATACATTGCATATATAACCTATGCCCTGAATATTAACACTCGACAAAATAGTGCTCAGCTAAACTCGTACATCGATTCATAGGTCTAACCCGACTCATGGAATTTCCTTGATAAATATAAAATAACAAAAGAAGTTATTGATAAAAAAAAAGATCGCGCCATGGTAGTCCACAGTCGGTTATGCGTAGCCATCCTCAAGTCCGAAGTAGAATATTCCCGTGAATATTCCTCTATCATGAACCTTCCTTGACATCCATCTCGATGGATTCCCCTTAGTCATTCCCCACTTTCCCCATACCCCATCTGACTGTGTCAACCTATTCTGTGTCCACTAAAACTCCGCCTCAGATCACCCTCATAAGCGTAATAAAGTAAAATTAAATTTAATTGGATTTATTTGGATCTTTTGAGTTATTTGTCTTTATTTAGATTCAGTTGTTTAGCGCATAATTAGAAATTGGAGTCCTGAAGAATCAATGGATCAAGTGAGACCAAGATCGAGGTGAAGATAAAGACCAGAAGCTCAAGACCAACGAATGAGAAAGCTTGAGTAAGCTGAAGGCCGCGGTAAACCGTGCAAGGCGAGTCAATATTTTGATCATGTTGAACCTATATTTTCTACAAATTACTTTGGTTTAAATTACCAAATTGCATGCTATTATTTCATATGCAAATATATGTTTGTTTTAAGATTCTAGTTATATGCCTATTATTTGACTTGTTAGTATTACACCTCCTTTGGAACATTTGAATGTTTGAACCTTGCCACCCTAGCAAAATTCTAATGGTAAAACTTTTAAAAATAAGTTCTTAATTATACGCCATGCTTAATACTGCTTAGATACTCGGGGTACTAAAATGCCCTAAGCATCACTTTTAATCATAAGAAACTGATTTGGGAAGTCATAGTGAAAATGACTGGTATATTTTGATATGATTATTTTATGCTTCCAAAAACCCTAACTTGCTTAATTATCTGGGCGAATGGTATGTGGGCTGGTATGTGGTGTAGTGGAAGCACGGTGTGTGGATTGTGGTAGAATCGCATAGACAACTCTAAGGACTGAATCTTGTGACAACCTCCTGTGTAAAACAGTACAACCACAAGTCTGCAAACTGCAACTTGGCTAAGTAAATCTATCGAAACCCCCGGACTCATCTCACCGGAGTGGAAAGGAGTGGAATATGCAAGGGCAAGGGGGGCTAAAGGGACACCGAAATGAGGGTGAAGTTTCCAGCCGTACTAGTGTTGTGGAGAGTGGAATCCGAATGCGCTAGTATCCGTGGTTACATCCCGTGCAACATATGAGACCCACCGCAAGTGGGAGCAGCCCATAGGGTGAGATGACAAAAGGGGCCAGATATTTTGAAAGGTTACTGTAATGGTCTACTCAACCACATGACTAAGGAATTATGTGGAGTAACGAGTGGATTGTCTCTTGTGGTGAAAGTGTACAAAATCTGTAGAGTCAAAACTATTCGAATAGCTGAGCCCACGGTCAAGGGCGGACATGGGAACTTAACCAGATAAAATTCTATTTCAAAAACTTTGTGGCTGGAATTGGAAAAGTGGAGGGCAGTGGAAAGCCCTGATTTGTGTTGCCCTGGGTGTCACCCCAGTGATAATGTAAGTGGTTATAACGCTGGGTTAGCATATGGTGCAGAAACCATATAACGGTGGATGAAATCTGGATCACTATTATTATTGCATTCTTTCCTACATTATGTTTTAGTTCAAACTGCTAGATCTCAGGAAATTTCTATGTATCGTATTCTAAAAACAATTTATGGCAAATAAAATAACCCGAGCCTTTCCCTTGATAAGCCATGCATGTTATCTATTTTCATCCGGTGTATTGGCTCGCGGGGCACGGTGGTTTGTGCTCACCCTCGCTCACTCAATTAATCCAGAATCAGGAGTCAGATCGCTACGCTTCAGCAATACACCTGGACATGTTGGTGAAGAAGATGAAGATGTCAAGAACTAGGTCACGTACCCCAGTTGGCTGCCTATGGACACGTCCTGAGGGACCCACCTGTGTGCTTCGTTTCCGCTGCTGCATTTTATTAATTTCGGCCTACTCAGCCCATGAGTAAGTCTACTATTATATTTACGCTTTCATATGATATGTATTTGATGTTCAATACTGTATCTGTGAGTACTATCTACTGATCCAGGGAATAGTGTGGTGAAATCACAGAGGATTCTGTGTTGAAAAATCTGGATCCGACAGTAGCATTTATGTTTTGCTTGATACATGATGATGTAAGATAAAATTGATATTCAATGTTCAGTTTGAGATTATGTTTGATAGTATGTATCACCTTTATTTGGTACTCTGTTACAACGCATATGTACTTTACTAGTAAAGCAGAAGAAGGAGCTCCTCATCTTTCTGTGTTTAATTCTTGCATTATTCTATGATTGTTCTGTGTTTGATCCATCTATATTGGTATAGAAAAAATCGATCGGATTGGACTTGCCAACAACAGTTGCTCAACAAAGAGATTAGATTTTGTTTGTGATGTGTACCAAAATCCAGTCTCACTCAAGCCTGTCATGGACCGTGATTCATCCCAAAGTCCGGGGCCTTTTCCGTCATTTTCACCCCGGCGACCTTCCACTGCTCCCTCCGCAATTTGGTCTGGCACTAGAGGTGTCCAATGGGCGTCTTGGGGCACGCAAGACGGGCCCCGACAATGGCACAACCCATTAAGGCCCGCTAAATAAATGGGTCGTGCCATGCTTGGACGGCACGATTCTGACTTAGCGGTGTGTCTTGGGCGATCGGCCCGTTAAGCCAGGAAAAAGAGAAAAAATAAAAAATAATAGAAAATTAAGAAAAATTGTAGTAATTTTAGAAAAAATTCAGAAAAATTATAGAAAATTATAGACATTGTTAATCATGAAAATAATTATTTTTAATGATATAATGAGCTTTATTAACATGTTAAATTACATGGGATCTCTATTATATGCAGTATGTTAGAGTCTTGATTCAGTTTGTTCCTAGTCTTTGACGGTCAGAAGGATTTCAACCATCTCGTTCGAGAGACTTGTTCGTCGCTCCTCGATTATTCTTCCAGATAGACTGAAGGCTGACTCTAAGGAGACTGTAGAGACAGGAACAGTCAACACATCCTGCGCTAATATGCATAGCACTGGATATGTTACTTTCTGGGTTTGCCACCATGAGAGGATGTTCAACTCTTGCTCGAAGCTGACGCTATCACTATCGGGATAGCTTGATAGGTCTCCAGTGCTTTGTCGCCTTCCTCCTCCTGACTGACGTGTACCTGCACCTACACGAGAATCTCTAAAGGAAGAACCAAAAATCTTGCCACATTGCATAGTCCCCCTAGAGCTGCTAGGGGCTGCCGGGGGTCTTTCCAAATGCACGGACCCAAACTTATTTTCATATTTCTCATATACCTTATATAATTTATCCTTAACTACTATATAGTATGTACAATAGTCTAAACCGGTAGCATCACTTAAAAGTTGTAATACATTTATAAATCCTTGGAGTTTGGCCCTGGGATCCAAAATAAAGACGAATGCATATAAAATAGAAATTTCCCTCTAGAATTTTAAAAACTTAGTTTTCATGGCAATTACAGCATCTCGTAGTATAGGATCATTTTCAAAAGACTTTAGGTGAGTGGCAATTTCAAGAATGTTATGAACAATTAGAGGAGAGGCTGGATAGTATACTCCAGAAAGACAAAATGTAGATTTATGAAAAAAAAAATACTAAAACCCAATCGTCCTTGGTAAATTCAGGGTCTCTAACTTGGGTTCATGTGAAGCCAATATAGGAGTAGTGCATATTGATATTGGCATACATGTGGAAGATGTGGGATATATGATGGTGAATTAAGTGTGTATTGATGTTGGCTTAAATTTGGAAGAGGTCGCATATATAATGGTGTGTTAGGTGCATGTTGACATTGGAATACATGTGGATGATATGTAGTTATCTAAATTTTTCATTGATTCTATGATTATACGGCTTCTTTCAATGATACTAAAAAAAGTAGTCTAATCCCAGTCATGGTTATTGAGGCGTCGCTATATCGACGATATCGCCGTGGCAGACTGGAGGGTCATGACGTCTGGATGGCATGGAGCTGCGGCGTATGCCGTCCGCCGTCGCCCGAAAAAGCGAGGAGAGAGTCTGTAATATCCCGAACGCCGTTACGGCACAAGTTTTTAAATCAATCGCGTAATCGCCGGTTTTTTCGGTAAATCGCGGGAAGGGAAAAATATAAATTATAGAACATTGTAAAATAAATTAAATAAATTAAAATAATTAATTTGGATGTTTTGGGTTGTCCGGAGGGGTGGGCCAGCCACCCAATTGGGGCCGTGCCCCTCCCAAACCCAAACACCCTTTTATAAACCCCATCCTTGGCCCCTCCACCCTCCCACACCCCTTGGCCGCCCCACCCCCCTTGGGCCCCTCCCGCTATTGCTAACATTGGTGCCCCAAGTCTGCTGCCATTGAAGGAGAAGAAGGAGAAGAAGGAGAAGGAGAAGAAAGAGAAGGAAGGAGAAGAAAAAGAGGAGGAAAAGATTGGGAAAAATTTCTTCATCTAGGTAATTTTTTCCTATCCCCAATCCTCTGTTTTATGGATTAATTAAGGTTCTTGGCACGGAATTTGTTGGTAGATAATAGATCAAATGCCCGATTAGAGATTAGACGCTGACTGCTTCTAGATCGATTTTGCGCCGCGCGGCTTGCCGCGCAGTTTTGATCTAGAAAACAAATTTTCCTGTGGATCTTCCCAAAAGGAAAGTTGTAGAGGGTTTACAGATGTATCTGCTGTATTTGTTTCAAAGTTTTCTACTGTGGGATCTGGGAGATACGGAGTCGGCAATACCGCTGTCCGTCAGGCGGACAGATTGGTATAGTCCGGCGGTAATCCGGATATTAAATATAGTAAACGAATTTTCCTGCGGGTCCTCCCAAAAGAAAAGTTGTAGGGGACTTCCATATGCATCTCCTGTATTTATTTCAAATTTTTATACCGTGAGATCTGGGAGATACGGAGTCGGCAATACCGCTATCCGTCAGGCAGACAGATTAAAAAATAGTAAACGAATTTTCTGGACATGGCCGTAGTTGAGAAAGTTGTGGATAATTTAGAGATCTAGCTTTTGTATAAATTTCATAATTTTTAGACCTCTGTGCTGTCATTGGCACGCATTTGAATACTGCTGTCCAATCTGCCAGAACAGAGTTCTTCCTCTGTTTTGGGCATTAAATTACATCTAGTTGTGATCCGAATAAAAATAGGTGTTCTTCATGAAAATTGTAGGTTTTTAAGTCACGAATCCAGAGAAGTATCATTTGCTGTTTTTAGATTTATATTTTTAAAGATACGAAATTGTGAAGCAGCGCTGCTGCAGAGGGTATTATGTTGGTTTGTTGGGCGGAGTAGAGAATGTGTGGGTTCGGGTTTCTAGCGATGTTTTATATATTTATGTCGTGCTTGTATGCTGTGGTTGTGTGCTGAGAGTTGTCTTATGGACAGGTGGTCTTGTCCCTGAGCGCTCTTGATCTCTGTTGTACCGCCCGTCGGATTGAGGCAAGTGAGCGTGGCGGTGGTTGCTACCGCTTTAACTCGTTATTCCTACTACTTGCAATTTACATTATTATCATAATTTGATACATTATGCCATGATTGCATGATATTTTAATTGTGGAGATGGTAGCAAATATTTATCTATTGATATGTTGATAATCTGCTAGTAGACATGTGAAATTCTTGCTTAATATTATAATGTGGAACATGAAAATAACATATGGTGGATGTGGATATGTTGAGAGCATGATAATGCTCCTTGTGGATGAATTAATGAGATGTATGAATTATCATATCATTCATGTCATATCATGTCATTTGCATATGTGGATGTCGCCGCACTTAGCCGCCGTCAGACTGCGTCTGACATCGTATATTGTCCGTGTCGATGCACCTCTTCGCCATGAAGCATCGTATATTGCCGTGTCGATGAACTACAATTCCTGCCCTGGCAAGAGTGATGTGGAGCATAGCATGAAGCATTCAAATGCATTGCATTGTGGAAAGATTCATTTGCATACATATGCAATATATATTGTGGTGATGTTATTTTGTGGAATATATAACTTTCTAGTTGCAATGTGGAATTGGCTCATGTGAGCTATTTGTGGTATGAAGATTGTGGATGTGGTCATGGAATGAGATTCATCCCTTGTGTGTGGTAAGAGTCGTGGTTGTGGCATGATATTCTTTTCACTTGTATTAATTGTTGATAGCAATTGTGGATGTAAGGATCAATAAAGTAGTGGGATGATCATACATATGTTTTATTGTCTTTGATGGTGATTTGAAGTTGAGGATATAACATTGTTATTTGTGGAAAATTAAATGTTGATGATTAATCTATTGTAGTTGTGGAAGACTAAATGTTTCATATGCTTTTAATTGCTATTTAAATGACTGCAGTCATATGCCAATTAAATCTGAAATTGAAAATGTTTGATTCATGGATGTTTATGGTGATTAATAATTATGGACATGAATTATGGTTGTAGTTGTATGAAATTATAAATGGTGATGTATAACTGTTTGTAGTTTGAATAGCCTGTTAAACAGTTTACTTGCTGAGATTTTATCTCGCCCTTGTTTCCCCCTCCCTACAGGTGGACATTGAGCATGCATGGGAAGGGTAGAACGGCACCACACTGATGCACTTGGATCATAGTTTAATGCTGTAATAAAGTTGAAAGAATTCTAGATCTTTGCATAGTTTTGTTTACATTATCTTAATAATGTTGAATTTGTGAATTGTATTTTAGATTAAAATGTTGGAGGATGTTTTTTATTAGTGAATTGTTATCACTATCTTGTTATTCCTTAGTTGTTTATGCTTCCGCTTATACTATCTTGTTTAGTAAATGTTGCCAGTTTAATTTATCCTGTAAATTGGCTAGTTGTGGAGTAGTTTCAGTAGCATCCCATAGTATTGTGGATCCTGGGGTGTTACAGAGTCGCCGCTACCGCCAGATCCGTGGGATCCACCGCTGAATCCGGTCTCCTCCGCCAGATCGGGCCTCCTGCTTCACCGGGGTGAGTTCTCTGTCAGCTCCGGTCTCCACCGCAGTGCCGCCTCCACTCCTCCAGTCCGCCGCTGCCTCCTGCTTTGCCGGTCGGCTCTTCGCCGCCTCCTACGGTCTACCGGCTGCTACTTGGGGGCGGTGGAGAGTGGCGGCGGGAACAGAGAGCGGCCATCGGCGAACTGGCTCGGCCTCGCCGGCGCCGGAGGTGGAGGAGGCAGGGAAGGGAGAGGAGAGAAGAAATGTGGGGGCGAAGGAAGAACCGAATGCCGAGCTCAAGAAAATTGTAGGCGGCTAGGGTTGTGAGGGGATTTTGGTATTTTGCGATTTATCCCTCTCAATGTTCTGTAATTACAATAAAGTCCTTCTCTATTTGTATTTCTTCTGTTTAGGCCCTTCGGAAGTCCGATATTGTTATGTGCATGGCGTCGTCACGCCACACGTCATAAGCAATATTGTTGTGTGAAGGTGGTGAGGCGCCGCGCCTCGTCACACCGCCTTAATAACCATGATCCCAGTGGTACACTACAAAGTAGGTCCTAATATTGTATGATTATTGACGGTTATTTGGAAGATCCATACCTGGACAAGGCTGTGGGCGTATGGAAGACGTTGACTAGCAAGCGGTGGCCCTCACATTGGGATCACTGATGAATGGGCTTGATCACTTGACCTCGTCGTTGCTGACCTGCAGATCGCCCCTTCCCAGTACAAGACTTCAACTATACCAAAGTAAGTAATGGTGGAAGTATATATACAAATTCTCTAATATGCAGTGACAAAAGCTTAATTAGGTGAATGAACCTTAGCTTATAGGCGGTGTACACAACATTTTTAGAGGAATAAGCAGTGTACACAGCTGGTTCTTACCGAGTTTGTTGTGTTGATTTTTCGACCCAAGACACAAAAAAGTAGGTTAAGCGGGCATTAGACCAGATGTAAGATAGAGCAGAGCCAGATATGAATTGAGCTCTTGGCCCTGGACGTACGATCTGAAGCATTCCAAACATCCATCCGGTTGATGTTCTTAAAGCAAACGGATTAAAATAATTAAAGGGCGAAAATATATGTAGTCTCTAACCTTTGAGAAAAGAAATTATTATGTCTCTATGCATCCAAAAGTGAGACTTAAGTCTCTGTACTTTAAGAGAGAGAAGCATGAGATGATCCCTTTACTTTTAAATAACAAGATGCCAATATATATCCAAGTCCTGGTACTCAATAAAAATAGAACACTTCGTTCCCTCCGTTTGATGTGGCATTGTTTATTTATCTTCAATTTATGAGCCGAGGTGGAAAACCTGAACTAATGGACTGCTTTTATAACTCCTCTCTCCCACAAATCCGTCCTCTGCATGTGGTTTTTGGATTTCATCGGAACAATTCTAGCAGCCTCACCATTCTCTGGTGAAGATCTTGTCATCAGTTTACTCATTTGTGTATTTCTCAAAAAAAAAAAAACTTAACTTATGTGCGTTCTTTTCAGCTGCAGCTTATGACTTTTGGTTCTAATACGAATGCTTGTGCAGGCGAACCAAAAATCGATAAGCTATTTTTAAAAGTTATCTCGATAAGTCGCTTCGAAACGACGGTGAAAAAGCCGTTTTATTTATTTGTTCAAGAAAAACCATAAACTGAAAAAAAACAAGACGTCTGGTAGTCAATCATTTTTATGATTATTTAAGTTTTTACTTCGAGATGGCTAATCTTTCATACAATTGCTAGTAGCACCACTATACTATGACAGTGTTCTGTTGTTATTAATGGTTAAAGTGTGATGAGCTGGTTTGTCTGGAGTTAAAGAGTGTAGGGACTTAATGATGAAAATATAGGAATTCAAATGAACAACTTTAGGGATATTAGTGATTGAAATGGTGCAATATTATTGATAGCAGAAATAATTAAGCAAATCGAAGAACCTTTTTGTGACATTATTGTGCCTCAATATTTTAACCATGTATGGTAATGTACTATGTTGGCATTTTGTACTCACATAGCTGTAGGTACTGTACACAACATTTGTTTTATTGGATAGCAAGACTGCGCGCGCACACCAAGAAAAGAAAAAAACTGCTTCCTAGTGCCTATTTGTGCCTATTAGCAGATCATTCTCAACTTCTTTCAAGATGCTAATGGTAGTGTTCCATTTTACTGGGGAGCTGATGCTGATCAAGTGTTGGATCCAAATTTAGTTAATCCAGAATTTTCTGTAAAATCAGTGTACTATTCTTTAGATTAATAGATAGTGCTTATAGATATATCACTAAATCATTTCATTCACAACGTAAATTATATTATACATTAATATTATAGATAAGAGTTTAAATAGACCGCATTGGATCAAATTTACAATAAGACAGATTAGGTCAAATGGATACATTACATAAAACGAAAGTGTACATAAGACGGAAGCGTTAGCAAAAGAGGACACATCTCGTCACAGGCAAGAGATTGACTAGGGTAAAAGCTTAAACTATTAGAGACTATCCTAATCTCATTTATCTTCTTTACCATTGAGGCATCGTAGTTACGGATGGAAACGGATCGAATATGAATCGAGTAGTGTTGTTACCATATTCGTATTCGTATTTTATAAATGAATGTGAATTTGAATATTCTCGAATGCAAATACAAATCGAATATTGTAATGCATACGAATTCGAATTGAATATCTACTCAATTCTGTTGGATCTAAATATCCTCATAATTTATGTAGTATGAATATATTAATGATATTTTATCCTCGTATAGTCACGCTTAATCATTCCAATTCATTTACTTCATCTAAAGAAATACAAATTCACATTGAATTAAAAAAAATTGTCCAACTAATTAGTCGTATTACAATAAAATATGTGTATTGCTTCGTCAAATATGAATACGGATATGAATAGTCCGAATAAAATAATATTTCTAATGGTAAAATAATTTATACCATATTCGTATCCAAATTTTTTATGCATATTCGAATACGAATACGAATATGAAATAAATTGTTAATTAGATGAAAAATTCATACCATATTCGTATCCTATCGAATGCGGTAACCGAATAATATGGATAATTCGTATCAATTTCCCACCCCTAGTCATAGTACGATAGTGACTTTGATTCATAGGTTCTGAGGGATTTAGTGAGCGAGGGTGAGCACAATTAACCGTGCTCAATGAGCCAACACACAGAATGCAATATTTATACATGCAAGGTTCAATAAGGGAGGCTCGGGTTCTTTTATTTGCTAAATGCATTATTTGAAAACTACAATAATTAAAAAGTTCCTATGACTTAGTATTTTAACTAAACCATATTCATTAAAATGGAGCAAAAGTATGTAATATTTATAACGTTCCAGGTTCCATCCATGATGTGGATCAAACCTCAAAGAGGAGATTAAATCCGTAGGTTGCCCGATCTTTCACGGTGGTAGAACAGTTAGATACAAGTGGAGCACGAATTACGGGATGTAATCCACACTAAGACACCTAAATTTCTCTCCCGCACACACCATAGCACACGAACGAGAAATAGAGATAAAAGATCTAGCGGATAAAAATCAACACCACGATTGTAATACACACGCAAATATGAGAAATCTCGATGAACCCTTATCTTGAGACAATTGATCTCTTCTGATACAAGAAGCATTAACAGTGTTAACAATCATGACGGTGTAGTTAAAGAAATCTAAGACTGAAGAACAACACTTAGCAACAGAAATAACCACTAACTGCAACTGATAAGCAAAGCAATAGACGTAAAACGCATATGGATTTTCAACCAATATGCGTCTTTGCAATTCATGAAATTGTCCTCTCATGTTTGATGCTTCGTCGTATCCTTGCCCTCACAATCTAGAGATTTATATCGTGTCCAATGCTAGCCTTAACGAGGATGATATCGTGTCAGAAACATGCTGAACCCTGAGAAACCTCTCTATCACTTGGCCTTTGTTATTGACGTACTTGCATAGGGCAAAAAGCATAGTTAATATAGTTTAGAGTTACTAAGACATAAAAAAATACCAACAAACTAACCTCAAAACCACATTTTGGGGCGGCTGGCCGCCGGAGGTGGGCGTGCGAGCCGGGAGGGGTGCCGGTGGCGCAAATCGGGAGGTGGGTGGTGCAGGCCAGGAGGGAAGGCGATGGCAGGGAGCTGGGCAGCGTTGGCCGATAGGCGGGGCCGCGTCGGGATGGGGACGGGCCGTCGGCGGGCGACGCTGGCCAAGGTCCAAGAGGGGGACGGGGAGTTCGGAGTCAGGACGACATAGGAGCCCTAGCGCGGTAGCAACATCGCCATTCGCCAGTAGCTAGGATTTGGAGAGAACTTGCTTTGGGCGGTGGCGGCTGACAGTTGTGGCTTGTCACCTGTGGGTGGATGAAGTGGGCCGTCTGGTGGACAAGAGGAGTGGACGGGCTGGGACGATGTGGCGGTAGACCGACAGCATGGGCTGAATCCTAACAATACTATCTTGGGTTAGGTTAAAATTACCTGGGCTATATATATATTACGTATTTTTTATGCTCCGGACTAAAATCTACCTTGCAAAGAGCCAATTAGGGACATATATATAATTATAGATCCACGCCATGCGTATCGTTTCTGCTGATCGCTCGAGAAGACATCATCAGCCGCTGCAAGGTAGCTATCATCCAACTAACAAAAGCCAAAACTAGTGAACTATGTGGGCCAAGTCGTAAATGTATCTTTAGGATTTAACTATGCCATTTTTTTCTGGGTAATCGTCCACGTACGTATGTAATCTGTATGATTTTTTTGAAGGACATGAACGTATTCTATGTACTATGATACTCGTACCATGAGCGCTAGCTCACGAGAAAGGTCGAGATGGCTACCTTGCTAGCTAGCTAGCTAGCTTGTGCAGCTAGCATATATAGCTTCTACGCATGGTGTTAGGTTGTACTTCTACAGGGAACTTGTAAGTTGTTTTGGATTATAGAATCAAAACAACCAAGGACGCGGATTTGCAAGAGTGCATGTACTAGCATGTCTATGTCCATGGTTAGTTATTTTGGTTGACGATTCCCAGCCGGAATGGAAGCAACTGCCCTTAAGAGTGGAGTTGCCGTTCCCATATGTAATCATGTTGTTTTGAACTATGATTGATGTTTTTTGATTGTAACTAATGATTTTTCTTGGAACATTCCGGTCCTCTACAGAGTTCAAGATGCTACCACCATACACTTACCACTTCAAAAGTATTGCTAATCCAACTTTTAGCAGCACCTCCCCTATTCTTTTTTATGATTACTCACAGGGAGCAAACAACAAATTGATATAGAATAATCATAAAGCCAACTAACTTCATATTGCATGAACCGTAACATAAACAGACTTTGGGCCCCACAACTATGGAGACCCACCATCACGGCTCGCATGCAAACTAAACAAACGGTGAGCCACATAAGACTTAACACTAGATTAAACATAACAGCTCAGTGTAAGGCTAAACTGTTATTTTATATGTGCAGTGCCAAAAGGACTATTCCCATTCCATGCATGTCACCATCATTCACCTAAAAACAGCAACAGAGCAAGGGTGAGTCCGGAGACTCAGCAAACATACAATAAAACAGTAACATCACTTTAGTAATTCAATCGACTTCACGAACTGTAAACTGTAAATCAACTCTATGACTGTAAATTGTAAATTAAGTCTGTAACAATAAATTGTAAATCTATTCTATGTCTATAGACTGTAAATCAATTCTACGACTGTGAATTGTAAATCAAATATGTAACTGTAAACTGTAAATCAACTCTATGTCTGTAAACTGTAAATCAAATCTGTAATGGTAAACTGTAACTCAAATCTGTAACTGTAAAATGTAAATCAAATCTGTAACTGTAAACTGTAAATCCAATGTGTAATTGTATCACTTTCTCTGTCATTTTCATGCAATGAAGTACCATGCAATGCATATGTAATGCAACTGTAATGCATCTATAACTGTAGCTTATACTGGTATAGCGGAGGTTACACCCGTCAATGTCACCCTCTTTCTCTATCCTGTGGAGGTGCCTACCTCTATAGGTCTTATTCAAGAGCATCTGGATTAGTCATATGACTTTCTCACTGACTGGCTCTTATGCATTTTGCATGATGCAATATGCTTCAAATGTGGATGTCTAATCATAAGCGGTACTCATCAAGATATAATTAGCACATAATCATATGCATCGTCTCATAAATACTATAGATCATGGCATAGAAATACGAATAACAAACATTCATCATAATTTACTGTTCTACCATGCACTTGTCTGTTAACCTGGCGGACGGTGTGTGGACGACACTAGACTCGAACCGCCACCTGAACAAGCATTAACTATTTCAAATCATTGCTAATGCAATACATTCATATATGAGCAAATGACATCGCTGTAACGTCCAACTTGACATAACCAAACCCTGTCCCACCGGGCAACTTCTCATTGTCTCAATGCTCAACTGGTCTGTAAAATTAGCAATCTCATCATTTATACTCGCGGATCAAATTCTACATGCTTAATCTCTCTTCAATCGATCACACTATTTAACCTCAATTTATTCTCTCCTCCTCCTTCTCCTGCCACGGATCGACCAGATCAACAGTGGCAGTACCGATTGCGTCATTCAGGCATTCATATTAATAAACACTGTCTAAATGGCCATATGCATCATGCTCGACTCGGTAAAATAAGTATGGAGAAGGGTTTTTGAGGCGTTACCTTGGCCCCAAACGACTGGATTGCGGCACTATCTTCCTTTCCTTGGTCGGATCTGACAGATCTGGCAGCGGGTCAAACTTCCCTTCTCTTTTCCTTCCTCTCTTCTGTCCTTCTCTCCTTTTCTTCTCTTTCTCCTTTTTTTAGTCGGCCGCCGCTCCCTTCTTCTTCTTTCTTCTCTCCTCATTTTCCTTGCTCGGTCGTGCCCCTGCTCTTTTCTTTCCTCGCTCGGCTGCGCCCTGCTCTTTCCTTTCTTCTTCTCCTCCCTCACCGGTTGACTCCTCCCTGCCCTCTCCTCGGGTGGCCGGGCCCCTCTCCTCACAACCAGCTCCTGGCTCTCCCCTTGCCTCCTTGTGCGGCAAGCGGTCGGGCAGAGCAAGAGCGGCGGTGAGCTGCAGGGCAGAGGAAGGTGAGGCGTGTCCGTGGGGTGGAGCAATGGCGGCAGCAGAGGACAAGGGCGGCGGCCCTGGAGGCCGGCGAGCAACATCAGCAGCAAGGGGGGAACGGAGACGACAACGTCGGTGGCTAGGAGACGGCGACGCACGGCGGAGGCTTGGCCAGAGAGCGGAGGTGCTGGCCGACGGCAGCGTGCCGGCGATAGCAGCACGCGGTCTGGTGGAGCCGGACGACGGCGCGCGGTAGCAGCTCGCAAGAGCGGGGCGGCGATGGCGACGTAACAAGGTGAAGCGGTGGCTACGGAGGTGGCGGCGGCGGCACGGGGGTTAGCGGCGGCGCCGGCGGCTATCGAGCGGCGATGGCGAGCGAGGGAGAGCGGCAGACGCGGTGAGTACGGGGGAGAAAGCAAAATTGGCTTTTGCTTCCTCCCCCACCTAGCTTTCCCCCTCTCTTATAGGGCAACATGTGGGCTGGGCTGAGCCAAATCTGGTCGTAGATATAATGACGAAGAGTAGAAACACTGACGTAGATGGCGTACATGCCAGCCGGTTCAAAAAACCATTTAGAGAAGAGTTTCAAAAAGCCACTTGAAAAGGCTACCCTATTTGTTATATATTTCGGAGAAACCGAAGACAAAAAAAACTCTAAAAGCTAGAAGAATAGGGCCATACTGGACTTCTATTGTCACGTGTGATTTCAGGTTGTGTATCATGTTCACATAATAGAAATGACCCGAATTTTTTTCTATGTACCACTAATAATTTATAATAACAAGATATACGTACGTACTATAGATTGAGAAGGACCACGCATTCTCCAAAATTCCACAGTAGTTACTGTTTGCAAGTTGCACACACGTAGAAGCAACTTCTATAACTTTTAAGACTTTTGACGTGTGATGTAGGAACATGGTATATATATGCAAGAAGGATATGCATGAATCACCAATTCATTCATCATGCACGCATGGTTAGTGTGGACTGTTTGTAACATAAGAGTCCAACAATGCATAAACAGGAAATTAAAATGCATGCAGGGACCATCTGGATTCCAGAACGCCGAAGTTGTTTAATTATGCTGTTTGGATCTACATACTGTACGTACTATTTATGCCTTTGATTCATGGCATCCTATGCATTTTTGGAGCTTGGGGGCGTTATGTCTCTATTCTATTTTCTCAAATTGATTTTTAGCTTATTTTACGCTCTAACTTTATAATCATTTGTATAATACAATCTTAATATGCATTTCCCCACTAGGGTTAACTAACTACTGCTGCTTCTGGTGTTGCTTTCATCGTGATACGAAAAGTCCAAAAGCTTCAAATGCCGACCATGCTTGACATTTGCCCTATATGGAAAACTATCCTAACTGTTCGTGTGTGGAGGATATATATTTTTATCCCTAGTGATCATGAAGCCAAGGAAGAAAGAAGATTAATTCTTAGTTAATTACTAAAAGGCTTCATCTTTGCGGTAATCAGGAGTGGTTGGTCATTGTTTGCCCATAAGATTGATGCCAAGAACATAATGGGCTAAGCTACTTGTTATCTTTGCGGTATGACTTCTCATGCATGCATGCATGCAGGTTAGCTTGCGCGTGCACACATGCATATACCACAAAATAGCCTCTTGATGTTTATAAAGTTGTTGAAGAGGGCTACACACTGGTAAATAGGAGGATATCAACACCAACTTGTGGCCGATGTGGTGTGAGGGTGTCGAAGGTTTTTGTGGCTTTGAAAACAATTAAAGAAATACTATACACATTATTACACAACCAATTTGTATATTTTATGGCATTACACAAGCAGTACTTGCTAGTAGTTGGTAGCCGTACGTAGTACGTGAGCTACCACTACCACACTTTTCTTCTTCTTTTCACTCACTCACTCTCTCTATTTATTTATTTATTTATTTATTTATTCAACGCATCTCACACAGATCTTCTTCACATGCCACTGAGTAGGACTGGCACAATGTGAAATTAAGAGTACACCCAACTTTCGGCTGTAATAGACAGGGACAGAGAATCTAATGTTGTACACACCAATCGAACGACTAATCAATCAATCAATTGATAATTAATTGGTCCCGCTATTTAATTCAGAAAAATCTGCTGATTTGTTATATGGTCTTAAATTATTAATGTGACTCTCTCTCAGAGAAGGGCAAAAAAAAATGTTCAGATAGCCATGGATATGATCACAAAACAAAGCGTGCGCAAAGCCATACATATATGCAAGTTACATGCATAGTGGTTTCTCTCAACAGGCATCACAAACTATGACAATATTGAGTAAGACAAATCAGAAAGTAGATGCTAATTCTTCATGATTCTATGACTTCTCAGTTGGGATATTCTTGTTAGAGTGATCTCAGGGATTTGGCCCAACGGCCAAATCCCAACCTTCCCCTTGACCCGCGCCCTGATCGGGGGCGCCCAGCCCGTTTTGGCTGGTGGGCCCCTGTCGCAAGCGCCATAATAAATAGAGGTGGGGGCCGGGGTGGCACGCACGACGAGGTTGACCGTGCCACCACTTTCCCCACCAACAGACCCCTAGATCCGATCTGAGGGGGCGCTCCAGCGACGGGACAGCTCCACCAGCCGGCCGTCTCTTCTTCCGGGGACGCCACCGCCAGGAGGTCGCCGCACCGGGACACGCCGCTCTCCACCGACCGTCGCGCCTTAGCGCAGATCGTCGCCGATTCACCGTGATGGCCAACCCTTCTTCTACATCCGACGGTACACATCCCTACCCTCTCCTCTCTCGGTCTCTCATGAACCCCAAAAGAAAAGAAACCTCAAGTCTAGATCAAACAATGGTATCGAGCCATACCCGCCGGCCGCCATCACCGCCGCCCGCCACAGCCTTAAGCTGCGCCCCTGCCGGCCGTCGTCCGGCCCGCCGCCGCCGCCACGCCCGCCTTGCCTTGCGCCGCGCCGCCGCCACACTCGCTGCGCCGCTTAGCCCGCCAACGTCCAGACGCTTCGCTCTGCTGCCTCCGCACGCATGCGCCGTTGCGCCGCCCGCCGCTGCGCTTTGCGCGCCTGCTGCTTCTGCTGCTTCGCTCATGCGCCAGCGCTGCGCCGCGTCGCTTAACGCCAACGTCCGGCGACGCTCTGCTCGCCGCCTCCGCACGCATGCGCCGTTGCGCCGCCGCCCGCCGCGCTCGCGCCTGCGCTGCTGCTTCTGCGCTCGCTCCGCTCTCGCGCCTCCGCATGCATGCGCCGCTGCCCCTCAGATCCGTTTTTTGCGGAAGAAAAAAAGGGAGCGAGGCATTTAATGCATCCGGTTTTTGGGGAGGCAGTTTGAGCAAGTGGAGTATAGCCATATGTCTTGATAGCCACACTGGGGCCATACAGCAATGATAGTCATACAGCACCTTTCTGCCAAGGATGGACGTGGCATACATAGCCATCCGTCTCTTTGTATTCTTGACCGGTCAAGCAGGCAATTGGTTCTAATCTCTGTTTAATTTTTCCATCAACGTGTTAATTATTTCCAGAGATTAGATGCATACAGTAATAATGTTTCGTAGATTGAATTATTTTACGAATATTACGCTTCATTGCAAAGTTAATGATTGATTGATTTTCATTATTAAATTCGAACCAACGGAGAATTTAATTTTAAAAACAGATAAAATTCTGATTAATTATAACATTGTTATTTTCGACCAACGTTGATAATAACATTATTATAATTTTTAATTGAAGATTTTATGCATTATTTCTATTTCTGCCCAACGGTGATGTAGTTTTAATGTATAAATAAAATTGTATGTCCTATTTTTTGACCAACGTTAAAATAAGGCATATAATTTTGCTGTTAAAAGTATTACAATTTTAATTGATGTTTTTATGCATTATTTCTATTTCTGCCCAACGGTGATGTAGATTTAATGTGTAAACAATTGTATGTTTTAATTTTAACCAACGTTGAAACTAAAGCATGCAGTTATTGTTGTTCTCACTATATATATGAATTGTGGTTTCAGGAGGATACTCTTTGATGGGCTACATCAGAGATATCCCTGTTCTCAAAGGAGACAACTATGGTGAATGGAAGAAAAAGATTGATCTTGCATTCATCCTAGCTGAGGTGGACTGGGTAGTCACCACACCGTGTCCCACGGAGCCTATGGCACCGGTGAGGGATGAAAATGAGGCTGATGCTGCTTGGCAGACCAGACAGAGGGACTTTGCTCCCATAAAGATGTTATATGATCTTGATCATAAAAAGTGGGTCACTGCCAATAAGAAATGTTTGGCTGTGATAAAGAACACGATTGAGCCTGCAATTGTGGGCTCAATTGCAGAGTGTGATACTGTCACAGAGTACCTTGACAAAATAAAGAGTCGGTTCTTGGCTCTTCAAAGACTTATGCTACACCGATTAAGCGACTTGTGACAGAGAGGTATTCTGGTGGTGGCAGTGGCATAAGAGAGCACATACTAAGGATGAGCAACTTGGCATCCAAGCTTAAACCAATGGATTTGGCTCTCAATGATGAGTTCCTTATTCATTTGATTTTTGCTTCTTTGCCGAAAGAGTTTGACACTTTTGTTGTCAACTACAATATGCAGCCCGAGAAATGGGACTTAGAAAAGTGTATAGCTATGTGTGTGCAAGAGGAGGAAAGATTTAAATCCTCACATGGTGGTTCATCAACTATGTGAAGGATAACGAGAAAAAGACTTTCAACGATAATTTCTCCTCAAAGAACAAGGAAAAGCCCCTTTTTCAGCCTCAATGAATAATTTCTCGGTGGAGAAAGATCGGTGTCTTCATTGCAAGAAAAAGGGACATTACAAGAAAGATTGTCCCGATTTCTTGAAAATGATTATGTCAAAGAAAGGTGAGAACATTATTATGTTCATAAATGAATCCTCAGATGTACAATATTCAAAATCTACTTGGTGGATTGATTCAGGTGCAACTGTTCATGTTGCTAATAATTTGCAGGGATTCCGTTCGACGAGGAATACGCAAAGAAAAGAAAGATGCGTTAAAGTCGCAAATGGAGTCCAAGTGAAGTTGAAGCCGTTGGCGATCTTTCATTAGAACTAGTGATGGCTTCATCTTTTACTTAGAGATGTTCTCTATGTTCCTCTTCTGAGAGGAATTTGATTAGTGTTTCATGTTTGGACAATGATGGTTATGATTGTAATTTTGGAAATGGCAAGTGTGAAATAATGTTTAATAAAGCATGTGTTGGTCTTGCCATTAAACAAGATGAGCTTTATTTATTGTCACTTCGTGAAAGTGTGAATTCGTATGTGATGTGAATGAGCATATATCCTCGCCCGAGAATACGACGAGAAAAAGAAAGAGAACTCATAATGAATCGTCGAAATTATGGCATTGTCGTTTAGGCCATATTTCGAGGGGGAGAATAGAAAGACTAGTTAAGAATGATATTCTTCCTCCATTAGAGTTCTCGGACTTAGAACAATGCATAGAATGCATTAAAGGAAAATTTGTAAAGAAAATTAAGAAAGACGCTAAAAGAAGCACAGGAGTTCTACAAATTGTTCACACGTACATTTGTGGTCCTTTTTCGTGAAAAGTGTGGATGGATATGACTCGTTCATAACATTCACGGATGATTACTCCGTTATGGATATATTTATCCAATCAAAGAAAGAAATGAAGCCTTGGATAAATTCAAGATATTTAAAGTGAAGTTGAAAACCAACACGATTTAAAGATTAAGATAGTCCGATCTGATCGCGGTGGGGAGTACTACGGTCGACATACCCCATATGGACAAGTTCCTGGACCTTTTGCAAGGTTTTTACAGGAAAATGGAATAGTGGCCCAAGATTCTACACCGGCGAACCTCAAGAAAATGGAGTAGGCGAAAGACGCAACCGCACTCGATGGATATGGTGCGAAGCATGATGAGCTACTCCACACCGCCGTTGAGTTTATGGATGGGCGTTGAAAACCGCCATTCATATCCTCAACAGAGTGCCTAGTAAGTCGGTGCCCAAAACACCGCTCGAGTTGTGGACGTGAAGAGTCCCTCACTAAACCACTTACGTGTGTGGGGAGTCTGCTGAGGCTAAAGTATTTAACCCAAACCTTGGGAAGCTTGATCCCAAAATGAAGTTGCCATTTCATTGGCTACCCCGAAAGTCAAAAGGCTTTCGTTTCTCTTGTCGAACGGATATACAAAGTTTGTAGAAACGAGACACTGCCTTCTTAGAGGATGAAATGATGAGGGGAGCATGGTAGCTCGAAGATTGACCTTGAAGAGAAGCGGGTATATCGCCCACTCCGATGATTCAAGAGCCATTCTTCGCACTACTGCGTCGCTACACCGACGGTACAAGATAATGTGGTGCCAGCACCTGTTATTGTTCCTCCTATGGCAACAATAAATGAGAATGAAGAACCTGTTCTTCAGGATCATATAGAACCAATTGCCACGAGATGAGGGGAGCAACAGACCTCAAATGAAGATGTACCAAATGTGGAGGCCAGGAGGTCTCAAAGAGTAAGAAGATCGACTATTTCGATGATTATCGATTTATCATCTGAGAGGAATTTCAAATGGAGGATGATCCCACCTCATTTGAAGAAGCCATGAAGCGAAAATTCCTCAAAATGGCTTGAGGCCATGGAAGAGGAAATGAGGTCCATGAAGGCTAATAAAGTCGGGACTTGGAAACTATTCCTAAAGGAGCCAAAACAAGAGGGTCAAATGGGTCTACAAGACAAAGCTTGACTCCCAAGGAATGTAGAAAGATACAAAGCGCGACTTGTGGCAAAAGGCTTTACGCAAAGAGAAGGGATTGATTACAATGAGACCTTTTCTCCAGTCTCGTGTAAAGATTCCTTCAGAATCATAATGGCATTAGTTGCGCATTATGATTTAGAGTTATCGATGGATGTAAAGACGGCATTTCTTAATGGGGATTTGGAGGAAAATGTTTACATGGCACAACCGAAAGGTTTTGTCGTGGAAGGAAATGAAAGAATGGGATGCCGCCTAAAGAAATCGATTTATGGGTTAAAGCAAGCTTCAAGACAGTGGTACTTGAAGTTTGACAAGACAATAAGAAAATTTGGGTTTAAAGAGAATGTAGAGGACAAGCGTGTTTATGCAAAGTTTAAAGATGGGAAGTTTATCTTCCTAATCCTGTATGTGGATGATATCCTACTAGCTAGTAGTGATGTCAGTCTGCTACTAGAGACAAAGAAGTTTTTGTCCTCAAACTTTGATATGAAAGATCTTGGTGAAGCTTCGTTCGTTCTAGGGATCGAAATTCACCGGGATAGAAACAATGGGGTATTGGGACTGTCACAAAAGGCATACATAGAGAGTATTAAAGAAATTTGGTATGCATAAATGTAGTCCTTCACCGCACCTATAGTCAAGGGCGACGATATGGGGATTTTCAATGCCCGGAACCATATGAGATCGATCAAATGAAAGCGGTTCCATATGCTTCACCGTCGGAAGCTTGCGGTATGCTCAAGTGTGTACGCATACGACTTAGCGTTTGTTACCGGTTACTTGGCGATTCGAGCAATCACGAATAGAACATTGAAATTGATAAAGAAAGTCTTGCGTTATTTGCAAGGCACAAAAGGCCTCATGATGACATACAGAAAATCAGATACACTCCATATAGTGGGGTATACAGATTCTGATTTTGCGGGAGATGATAGAAAGTCTACATCCGGATATGTATTCACTCGCAGAGGAGCTATATCGTGGAAAAGCTCAAAGCAAACCGTCACTACATCGTCCACAATGTATGCCGAGTTTGTAGCATGTTATGAGGCTACAAGCGGTGAACGGCTTAAGAAGTTCATACCCGGTTTAAAAGTGGTTGACGACATCAATAGACCACTTAAGTTGTCTGCGATAATGAACCCGCGATGACGTATGCCCACAACAATAAGTCAAGTGGTGCTGCCAAACACATTGACATAAAGTACTATGTTGTGAAAGATAAAGTCCGGATCGATCATAAGTCTTGATCATATAAGTACAACAAAGATGTTAGCGGATCCGCTACAAAAGGCTTACCACCCAACGTGTTCAGAGAACATGTAGCCGGCATGGGTTTAAGGGAAAGCCTATGATTCCTGGACTATAAAAGGCCCAAAAGATTAAAGTAACTATTTCAGAACAAAGAGGTGTATTGTAGCTGTTAAATCTATCGGCGATTGACCGTGACGATGAGACATGTTCTATGCACTAATCTGTGATGGAATGAGTAAAGTCAAAAGTAATTAAAGATAAAGTATAGAGTGAGATCAAGGGGAGAATGTTAGAGTGATCTCGTGGATTTGGCCCAACGCCAAATCCCAACCTTCCTTGACCCGCGCTCGATCGGGCGCCACCTGCTTTGGTGGTGGGCCCCGTCATAGCGCCATAATAAATAGAGGTGGGGGCCGGGGTGGCACGCACGACGAGGTTGACCGTGCCACCACTTTCCCCACCAACAGACCCCTAGATCCGATCTGAGGGGGCGCTCCAGCGACGGGACAGCTCCACCAGCCGGCCGTCTCTTCTTCCGGGGACGCCACCGCCAGGAGGTCGCCGCACCGGGACACGCCGCTCTCCACCGACCGTCGCTGCCTTAGCGCAGATCGTCGCTGATTCACCGTGATGGCCAACCCTTCTTCTACATCCGACGGTACACATCCCCTACCCCTCTCCCTCTCTCGGTCTCTCTCATGAACCCCAAAAGAAAAGAAACCCCGAAGTCTAGATCAAACAATTCTTCCTCTTGCATCAGATAGACGCCTCTCCAAGTATTGCTTCCAAATTAATGATTCTTTAGCTTCTCCAGTACATGCTAAAAACACAACTAGAGCATTACAACAACTGCATACCACCTTGGAGTAAAAGGAAAGATAGCAGGAAAAAGTAATCATGCATTGATGCAAAAGAAAAAGAAAGGAACTTAGAATTACAGCTGTTTCACCTTCAGTTCTTGGCTTGCTCATTTGATGCTCCAATAATCGATGCTCTCCCGGAGGCGGAACCAAAACTCCATGAATCGATCGATTTTGTGAGCTAGAAATTTACAGAACACACAAGTGAGATTTGCTGCAAGAAATCTGCAAATAACCCCCTAACGCTGATATCGATAGATCATGTGCATCCACAAGCAGATGAAACTGCACAACATGATCTGATAATTAGTTTTGATCATCTATTCTGAACCTCAACTAGGCACTTATCAGATCATGCTGGCAGCTTCACCTCCTAGAGAGTGCACCACAACAATTGAACACACATATACAAACACACAGAGAGAGAGAGAGAGAGAGAGAGAGAGAGAATATGGGGGAGAAGAGGAAGGCTGGGAGCCTTATATAACAGTGGCTCCAAATTATGTGATTGACTAGTCTTTGATATTGGTGGTTATGTTTGAAAGCTCTAGCTAGATTGATGTAACAACTAACTAATGTGGTGGTCCCTATTGCAATATGTTGTGTCACTGTCAAACACTCTAACCACCACCTTTCAATTAGGGCTTCTAAAATCTATTTGCTGTACATATGCATATATAAAAAATAATGGCCATATATAGCTCTATAATCAGTATGCATAAAGTGCCTTGTTTAATTCATGGAGAGTTTTAGTAGTCCCAAGTCCCAGCCAACCACTACCACATCATATACATACTTTCTTAATTATTCTTTTGCTAAACTATTCCTTTTGTATTTTTGTGGTGACTTGTGGATCATTTGATAAGCCATTGTGTAAATGGAAGTTGCACCAAAATTCATCAGGTTATGTGTGTGTGTGTGTGGATGGCTCTTGTGGAAGGTCTTTCTGATATGATAAAACCAGATATGCTTGTATTAATTTGTTTGATGCCTCAAAAGTACTAGTCAAGTTAATTAGTAGTAATCTTTGTCACAAGCAAACAATTTTAGCAACCAGGAACGCGAGATTCATGCTTGCGGAATGAATTCTATCATCTGTCTGGTAGCAGGCATTGTGCATCTGTGATCATATTGTACACATCTGCTGGCAGTGCTACTGGAGAAAGAGACTGTGAGATCTATACGAACATGGCGTGCAAGTAGGGTTCACAATACCGGCAGAAAACGGGCGATTATCGCTGAAAATCGAATCACTGGACACCCCGGTCAGAGTACGAATAGGTCTCAAATATTTTAGCCTAATTTAAATTTACACCCTTTTTACCAATTTTAATTTGAAATTCAAATTCCGGCAAAAAAAAATCAGTTCTACTGGACCCCGGTAAAAATTTTATATCGGTTTTGAAAATACTGTGTGCAAGTCAACAACTTTTTTTTAAAGAAATTAGTCCTTTGAAATGCATGCTCTACGACCAGAAAATTTAGCCGACCAACTAACGCAATTTTTGTAAAATTGGAACGTAGGAGAGATTAATATATTGTTAACTTGTACTGATACCAAATTAGGTATCTCAATTCTCATACCATGTGCTTGTGTCTAGGAGTAACATGTGCAAAGTATTCCCAGTTGTTACAGATATGCATGCGATATTCATCTCTGGATGGTACATATATAATTACCGCCCTATTCACAAATGAGTGCACACATGATCGATAGTCAAAGTTTATCAACTAATTCATTCCTAGTGGCACCTAATTGTTGCTTTCTATCTTTCAGAAAAACAACTGATATTCACTTTTAGATCTTACTCCTTTCACATATGGAGAGAAAGAGAGAGAAGTTTTCTCCACAACAAAGAACAAGTGATATCGAGGAGATAAAGGGGATAAATCACAGCGCTCCTAAAGATATCCTCAAAGAACAAGTGATAGCAATGCTACAAGAAAGTTAGGTGACATTATCAGAGGAAGAAGAGGAATAGTGTAATAATAACATCAAAACTTGCCTGTCTTTATACAGTAGCAAGAGCTACCCATACACACATCTCCTGGTCAGGGTTTGGAAGCTCCATACATGTGCCCAACAATGGGAAGAAGTGAGGCTGCCACAGCATGACCTAGCAAGGCATGATCCCCAAGAAATCACAACCTCCATATATACATATATTTATTGGTGATCACTCAGAGCTAGATCATGCTGGCAGCTTCACCCATTCCCATGGGCAGTGTCAAGATTGCATGAGAATATACCATGGGCCCATAGCAAAATTAGTCCTAGGAACAGCTATATGGTGTGAGAAACGCCAAGGTAGCTAGGCTCGTTTAGACGATGAAAGAAAACAGGGTTAAAGAAGTTACTTCAAATTAAGGCTGTAACAAGTGATTTTTTGGGGGGAAATCATGCATCTACATGCATCATGCAGAAAAGGAGCAAATTAAGTTAAGAGAATTTACTAGGAGATATTGACATGTGTGGTATGAAGTTAAAAGCCACAGAACAAACAGACATTTTAAGAACCAAAGAACACAATAAAGAAGGATCAGTCGATCAGAGTGCATGATGAGATATGAAGAACAAGCAGGTAAAGAAGGATCAGTCGATCAGAGTGCATGATGAGATATGAAGAACAAGCAGGTAAGTCGCAAGATTTATAGATCGAACAAAGCGGTGTGTGTGTGAGAGAAGGGAGAGGAGATACATGTGCAATAGCAATGGTATCTACTCATGTAATAACCTGAGCTGAGAGTACTGAGGAGCACTGGAAGGAGATAAGATGGAGTAGCGGCTGAGAAGCTGCCAAGAAGACAGAGACTAGCTAGCAATAGGAGCGGCAGGGACAGAGGCTTAGGGTTCTGGACTCCTAGATGCCTAGTCACCAAGACAGCAGCCTACTTCTCATCACGCGGGCTACTGCAGATGCTGTGCATAGGTGTCCAGGACAGGGCAGGAAAAAGGGAGGAGAAGATTTTCCATTGGATCCGTACACCACGCGGGCTACTTCTCATCACCATTGCCGATGTGCCTATACAATATGGGTACGTGGACTGTGAATGGTCTGATTGTGCGACCATGTGAACTGTTGACGCATATTCCTATTATATACATATTTCTAATTTTGTCTTCTACGTTTGTCTCCTAAACGTGTCCTTCCTAAGCTTGGCAGCATATCATTTATCACGCAACAGTAACTTAGTAGATACTATCGAACCATCAGAGCTTGATAGTACCTGCCGAGCAACCACAGGTAGGTCTTCGACTTGGTAGGATGAGCTGCTGAGCGCTAGATCGACAGGATCAAAAAATGGTTAGCTTAAGCACAATTAATACTAATTAAGTGTTATATTATATGATTAATACTAATTAAGTATAATTAATACTAATTAAACATATTACCGCGTGGCCGACTCTGCAGTCCTTCGGCCGAGCTCAAGAAAATAGCTAGATTTGCAAAAAGGACAGCTGGGACTCAATAGTTTTTAAAAAAGTGGTTATAGTTCTATATGTGTTGACAATTCAGCCATATCTCCAAGTACAAGGGTTTAGTTCGTGCAAGATCTGGAAAAAACCTCATAATCTAAATGGAATATAATTGATTAACTGCCATATCTTAATTTCGTCTTCATGCACATGAATTCCACGTGAATCTAACATTTCTTTTAGAGTTTGTGTGAGATTCTCTTTCATCCAAACTCCGCGTGAGAAGAGGTTAATTTCCTTTGCATTACAAACGGAGAATAAACTCAAGATTGATAAACCCACACGTCGAAATGGATGCTGATGGCAAAGATTTACACAGATGACTTATCCTTTCTAAGACAAGGACATCTAATTTGCCGAAAAGAAACACAACTCTAAACGCTTCGACTACAACTCACTACTTATAGAAAAGGGTTATCATAGATGCTTCAAAACTGTCATCACAGATGGTTCTGACCCATCTGAATTTTTGTGTCCGTGATAACAGGTGGTTATCACAGACGGCTCTCGATCCATCTGTTATAAGTTACAACACAAACATCTGTGATACGTTAGATATTACAGACAGTTATTAAACATAATTGTCTATGATAGTCATTTATCACAAACAGTTCTAGTTAAGAACCGTCTGTGATTACGTTCTTGCGTTCTCATAAATAGGTCTTCTTCAGTTCATCAATATTCTCTAATTACGCTACAAAACAAAAGTTTGCAAAAAGCCCCTCGAGAAATTTGAAAATTACGCTGAAAATTTTTCTCATAATTGAAAATTAGCGGATAAGCCCTAAAAAATTATAGCATTCACTGAAAATTCATATTACAGCATAAAAGTGACTCAGGAATTCAAAATTTGAATTATTTTTAACATTTGAAGCATGTTTAGCATTGTTATTATTACTTTCTATGTTTTTTGTATTTATTTACTGTTTTGATTAATCGTAATTATTTAAATTGCCTTTAATCGCTAAAATCAATAGTAAAATTATAGAAAATGCACAGAAAATTCTGAAATATTACGAGAATCCTTTTGTACCATTGTCTAATTTATTTTATGCATATTTACCTGCAGTAAATTTATACATTCCTTTCATGCACATGTAGATGACAGGCATCACGAATCGGGAGTTCGAGGAGCTGGCCCAGCATGGCCAAAATACTTGACTTGGGTTTCTGATATCGAGATCGTACATGGATCCAGGAAGCTCCGCGCTACCATCGGGATTGGTGCACCATAGGATGCCAAACCCGGACATGAGGAAAATAATCAGGCACTTCACTTCCTCAGGCACCACCTCTGTCTTACTCTCAAGAATGAGTACGTGGCAGAGAAGAGTATGCTAGCATTGTGGACTGCACTCAAGAAGCGGTTCGAGAAGCTAAAGTACACCATTCTTCCTCAAGCAGAGCAAGAGTGGATTCGATTGAAGTTTGCTGATTTCAAAACGGTCGGGGAATATAACTCTGCTCTGCACAGAATTTGTACCAATTTTCAAATTCGTGGCAGGCTGATCACAGATAGCAGAAGATTGAGAAGACTCTCTCCACCTTCCACCCCAATGCAGTGTAGTCAGCGCGCAATTATCGTCAAGATGGCTACAAGGAGTACGTTGAATTGATTGATAGTATGCAGGTTGCAGAGGCTCAAGATGAAGTTCTCCACAAGAACTTTATCGCACAACCACCTGGGAGCTCCGCTGACTGTGAGGTCAACACTGGGAGCTACAAGGTGCAAAAGCCTATAATGAAGAAAAGATGAAGGAAGGGTAAGACCGTAGTCCAGAAAGGCAAGTCAAATGCTCCATAGGAGACTAAGGCCAGCAAACCAAAGCGGGACGACAAGCCCTATGGTCAGTAAGACCAAACCTGCTACAAGTGTGGCAAGTGGGGCACTGGTCGCAGATCTATAAAGAGCCGCAACATATCGTCGATGCCTTCTAGGCCAAGAAGAAGAAGGGCAGCAAAGGGCAGCATGAAACCCACTTTGCCTATGTTGAAGGGGAGATTTCTCAGCAGCTGCTTGCACCAATGGAGATTAACTCCACTCCTGCAACAGCACCCTCTTTTGACATTGCAGCTGCCGCCGCCATGATTTTCCAAGAAGAGCATCTCACCCCTGAGAAGATCGCAGCTGAAGTTTCTGGTTTTTTAGCAGACTCAGTCTAATGCACAGAATGCATTTAGACTTTAATTGTCATATGTAGAAGGAATAAGTTAGACTTTGCATTGATGGTACTCAAATAATTTATTTTTTTCGTGATGGTTGGATGATATTGAATAATTCATTCATTCAGTTAATAATGGCATGATATGTTCTGATATTTGAAGTATTTTATTTATGTGATTGATTGTCTTCTACTGTATATTAATAAAATATTTTATATTAGAACGCGTGTGGTGCCCTATGGAGGAAGTGTGCTTAGCTGACAGTGGCACAATGTAACATCCCGAAATTGGGTTACTTCAAAAATATGGAATTTTAAAATCATTTCCTGCATTTTGTTGGCATTTAAATTTCTTTTGAATATTTGGCTGAAATCTTTTTGAGATTTGTGGCACACAAATTAAATATCAAAGAGTAACCCCAAATACAAATAATAGAAAAACTGAAATTTTAAATACGAATCTGAAAAGATGATCCATCATAAGGAGGGAGAAATTTGAATTAAAATATAAAATCTCATATTTGGGAGTACTGGCATAAAGAGCAATAAAAGTGAATAACTAAAATACATAGATATATATATCTACAAATTATGCAAAGAAAAGTTTAGCCATATAAGAAATAAAATGTGTATGTTTGTATATGCACATATAACCTAAATAATAATTATAATAGAAACTTATTTAATAGCTAAAAATTTAAAAGCTTAACATGTAAATGATGTGCAACAATAGAGAACAATAATCTTAAATATAAAATAGAAATGTAAACTAAAAATCCAAACTTTAAAGTAATGCTTGAAGCTTGTAATTTTCCATTTCCTGACCATTTTATTCTTCCTATCTCTTCCATGTGGGCCCCACTCTTTTTCCTCTCTACTTCTCTTTCTTTCTCCCTCCCGTTTTCTCTGGCCGATGGGCCCAGCTCCCCCCAGCGCGGTCTCCTCCTTCCCCTCTTCCCCGTGCGCGCCGGTCCCCCCCTTCTCCTCCGCTCCGCTCTGGGCAAACCACGCGACACGGACGCGTGCGCCACGCTGAGCCACGGCCGCCCCGATTTTCACTGCCCTACCTCCCTGTGCGCCGTCCTTCCCCCTGCCGACCTCCCTCCTCTTCTTTCTCCGTGCGCGCCCAGGCCCCCCCCTTCCTCTGTGTGGCTTCGGCCAGAGCCGGGCGGCAACCACCAAAAAACGCAGCGCCAGCTCCCTTTGGTCACTCCACGCGCGGCGTGGACCATCATAACCAAATCCTGGCCAGATCCCCTCCACTCTGCCACCGCCGCCTGTCCTCACCGGCGTGCCGCACGGCCTCTCCCGTTGCCAGCCCATCCCGCTCGTCCATAAGAACCCGAAAGCCCCCTACGGACTCCCCATACCCCCTACATCCTCCCACAGCAAGCAATTGGGCTCCCCTTGCCCGTAGCTCGCCGGTGCCCCTCTCCTTCCCCAACTCCGGCCACCGAGCCTCCCCCTGATTCCCACGGAGACAATCCAATTCCTTCCTCCCGAGCCATCTCCGGAGCACCGTGAACTCACTCTCGACCTTCCCCAACTTCCCCGGGGACCGTACCTCGCCAGCGCCGAGCACCTCCCCGAGCCGCCGCCACGGCATGCCGCTGACCCCTCTCCGGCACTCCCCGTTCCTCGTCGGCCTCACCGTCGGCATCCTCACCACCCCAGCAACGCATTTTGGTCGCCACCTCAGACCCTCCGGCCGCTCTCCACCGGCGACGCCACCGCCTCCCTCGGACCGCCTGACTCGCCCCCCCTCGCGCTACCTCAAGGGAAAATCAACCCTTATGGGTTGAGATGCGTCTAGCCCGCCTGCTAGCGGCGCCACTCTCTTCCCCGGCTCCCTCGGCGCGTTGAGCCCCGCCACGCAGCGCTGAGGTTGAGCCTTTCTTTTTTTTCCCGATCGACAGTGGGCCCCGCTGTCGTGACCGCCTCATGCGTCCGGTGACAGTCGGGCCCGCTGACAGAGGCGGTAGGTGAGAGAGCCAGCCGCTGGCCCACTTGTTGGCGCCGCCGAGTAAGCCACCGCCGAGCCCCACCCGCCACCAGCATGTCCATAAACCGCCGCTGGGCCCTTTGTCGGCGCCTACTACCCGTCAGCCCACATGGGAAGGAGTCACTGACAGTGGGCCCCACAGGTCAGATTTTGTTATTTTTAGGATTTAACCAAACCAAAGGATTTCAAATAGGCATGACTTATTCATTTTAATTCCAAATTGAATGAAACGAATTTCTAAATTAATCTAAATTGTGGTCTCGTCAATAGAACCAAAAGTATAATTTTGGAGCTCATTTAAATTTAGAAAATAATTTAGAGTGGCTAATAAAATTTATTAGGATATAAATGAGCTTATTAAATGATAAATCATGAATCAATTATTGTGTGTTAGTGACTAATGTGCTTTGAATAAATATTTGAAGGACGAACTATTAGTTAAAATAGTAATTTTCAGAGATGACCCTGTATGATAAACCTTGCCTAGGTAAATAGAGTTATATTAGAAATAAAGCTAAGCATAATAATAACTAAAATATAGATGAAATAATAAGGGTGCCATTAATTAAACCCTAACATTAGACTTAATAATATTGAACATAAATATATAAATGACAAATCAGGACCTGTATAAATGAGTCCTAAACCAAAGAAAAACTGTGCCTAGTGGTAACTAAGGGTACATAAAATATCATACCACAACGTGTTATAAACTCAGACTATAATATTAATTCGGTAAACTGAAAATTGTATACCTTACTTAAATATAACATATGCCCTAAAATACAACACTCGACAAAATATTGCCCCAATAATCTCGGGCACCGAATCGTAAGTCTAACCTAACTCATGGAACTTCCTAAATAAATACGAGAATAACAAAAGAAGATTATTAGTAAAAAGACCGAGTCATTATAATCTCCCACCAACCTTGTCTCAAACCACCCAAGCTGACCATTAACTCATAATAAAACTAAATTGAGTTCATTCGGATTTATTTGGATCTTTTGAGTTATTTGTATTTATTTGGATTTAGTTGCTTAGCACGTAATTAGAATCGGAGGTCGTGAAGATTCATCGAATTAAGCGTGGACAAGAAGAGAATTGAAGATAAAGACCGGAAGCTCCAGAGAGGGCATTGTGTGAGCTCAAGACCATGATAAACCGCGTCAAAGTAGTCAATACTTTGATCATATTGAACCTACTTTTCTGCAAATTACTTTTGTTTAAAGTATCAAATTGCATGCTATTATTTTATATGCAAGTACATGTTTAATTTAAGATCCTAGTTATATGACCAAGTTTACCTTGACTAATATTACACCCTCTTTTGAATACTTGATTATGTGAACCTTGTCACCCTATCAAAATTATAATAGTAATCTTTCGAAAATAAGTCCGTAACTATATGCCATGCTTAGTATTGCTTAGAAATTCACGGGCGTGAGAACGCCCAAGCATTTCTTTCAAACATGTGAAAATTTTGTTGGGTAGTCGTTGTGATGATGACTGGTATATGTTGGTATGAATATTTTATGTTCCCAAAGACCCCACATGCTTAAATATCTGGGCGGATGGTTGGAGGGTGTGAGTGTTGAATGGTGCCATGATAGCACAAATTGTGATAGAATGGTGCCGTGATAGCACAAAGGGGATCGTGGTAGAACCGCCCAGATAACCATTAAGGACTGAATCTTGTGATGACCTCCCAAGGTACAACAAGTACAACCACATGCTGGCAAAGTGTAGGCAGGGCTAACTAATTTGCATCGACTTAGTAAGAGTTGCGTCGGTGTGAACACGGGCGGGTAGAGGATGGCCACATCCTCCGACGTGATGGTGCAAGAGGGGGCTTGTGGAAGGGTGGTCGTACCCGGAGGAAGTGGAAACCTTAGCGGTCATAACTCTGCTAGGAAAAATGCATTGTAAAAGCCCTGTGATAGTCTACTCAACTGCATGGCTAAGGAATCATGTGGGGCAATGAGCAGATCTATCTCATGTGGGTAAAGTATACACACTCTGCAGAGTCAAAACTATTCGAATAGCCGTGCCCACGGTCAAGGGCGGACATGGGAACTTAACTAGATATAGTTCTATTTCAAAAACTTTGTGGGTAGAAATGGAAAAGTGGAGGGCAGAGAAAGGCCCTTATTTGAGTTGTCCTGGGTGTCGTCCCAGTGGAATTGTCCTGGGTGTCGTCCCAGTGGAATTGTCCTGGGTGTCGTCCCAGTGGAGTTGTCCTAGGTGTCGTCCCAGTGGTAATGTAAGCGGTTATAACGCTGAAACGTTAAGCATATGGTGCAGAGACTATGAAATGGTGGATAGAATCTGGACCTCTATTACTATTGCATTCTGATACATTATGTTTTGTTTAAATAGCTAAGTCTCAGGAAGTTTTTATGCATTATATTTCAAAAGCAAATAATGGCAATGCTTCTCCAAAAATAAAATACCAGGAAAAATAAATAGGGTCGTAAGAAAGGAATATGACTGTTGGGGTAAAATACTTAACGATGCTTGGTGGATTCGTGTCGATTATAAATAAAGGAATGGTAGGAAGGAGTCTAGGAGAAATAGATTGGTGGAGTCTAAATGAATAGATAGGCTAGATAGATGATTTAAATGATTTTAGAAGATTAGAAATGTGTAAAGGTAATTACTGGAATTAATGGGATTAATAGGATTTTGATCTAGATGGATGAATTGACTTTGTGAAAATTTGGAGATATGAGAATTCGGAGGTAAACTTGATTTAATCTTGGTGGAGAAATACCGATGAATTAGTTAGAGATAGATAATGGAAAGTAAGGATTAATTATGGGCAGAGTAAATTATGGAGTTGGATCATTAACAAAAGGATTGAATTGTTAGAATATTCTGATACAAATGATTTCGGTGGTTTAAAAAGTAATCATGTTAGAGAATCATTAGAATTCAGAAGTGAAGAGTTGGTGATTAGTGATTGCAAGATTAGAATATTAGGAATCCGGAATACAAAGGTATGGTTAGATTTGAATAAGATAATATGTATATAGAGGATATACGATCGGTGGATTAACTAAAGGATATCACCTGCCGTTTGGAGTTTAGACGGCAATCAACATAGAAAGTGTATGTTCGATGGATTAAATAAATAATGTCGATATGTTTGGTGGATTAACTAAATGATGTCACCACTGATTGGAGTCTTAGACAGCAATCAGTAGAGAAAATATATCCTTGGTGGATTAAGTCAATTATGGCAATCGCCGTGTGGAGTCCTAGGTTGCAACTATAACACTAGGGTTTGATAATGCTACCAAAAAGAGAAGTTGCTGACAAATAAAACAACTTGAGCCTTTCCTTGATAAGCCTTGCATACTATTTATTTGCATTCTGTGTATTGACTCGCGGAGCACGGTGGTTAGTGTGCTCACACTCGCTCTCACAACAAATCCAGAGTCAAGGATGTTTTGTGCATCAGCAACACTACAGATCATGATGACAAAGAAGATGAAGATGTCAAGGGCTAGGTCGTGAACCTCCAGTTGGCTGCCTGTGGGCAAGTCTTGAGGGTTCCCCTGTGTGCTTTGTTCTTCCGCTGCTGCAATTTTCTGATTTCGGCCTAATCGGCCCCTGTGTAAGTTTACTATATTATTTACGCTTCCGCTTGATATGTATTTGATATTCATTTCTGTAGCTGTGAGCACTATCTACTAATCCAGGGAATAGTGCAATAAATCACAGAGGATTCCGGATGTAAAATCTGGGGTATGACACACAACGAATACCATCTTGAGAGAGACAAAATTCTTTCAGTCAATTAGCAAGAATGCCAACAACCTTACAACAATCGCCGGTAGTGATGCTTGTATAATAGGCTCAGGAAGAGCCACAATTATACTCCCAATGGGCATAACTTTGGTCATTCAAAAAGCCTTATTGTACCCAGAATCGACTAGAACTCTCCTAAGTTTCAAGGATATTCACGCTAACGGTTTCCATATTGAGACTGATGAAGAGTATGGTAAGGAATACTTGCTCATTACGAACGTGAGGTAAATGGGAAAAGGGTATTAGAAAGACTTCCTTCATTTGAGACTGGGCTATTGAGAGACCATGTGGAGGTGCTCCCATGTTTGTGATGAGTAATTGACGTGTGTTCTGAAAGTTTGAGTTTGATTTGAGTGGTTTGTGCGTGAGTGTTTCGACTAATGCATATGTTGATTCCATTATCTTGAGCGGTGCTATGTGAAGTGTTTTCTTGTCTGTCATGGCTGCAGGACTTTGAGGTGGAGTCGTGGCGAGGCACGGGATGACCTGACTAGGCACAGGCGGTGCTGAGGTCGGAGCGGTCAGGATGTGCTGAAGACGGCGAAAAATCGAGGTGGTTGCAAGGCTTGAACGACAAGAAACGAGGAAGCTTCCCGGAAGGTGCAGCAGGAGTGTTTTGGGAAATACGCAAGACTGCAAAAGCAGAAGCGGATTTGGTTCGAACTAATGGGTAAAGCAATAGAGTTGTTGGAATTAATGGGTAAAGTGTGCTTGTGAACCCATTAGTGGAGACTATAAAAGGAGAGGGGTAGGCATGAGAGCAAAGTAGTAGTTAGGGTTTTGCTTTGTGCTTTCTCTTTTTCTTTATGCTGTTGAGGGGTTGGTGAGAAGGGCAGAGGTTGTTCTGCCCTTGCTCTCTTGTGTTCTTTGGGTATGTTCTAGAGTTCTTGATTTCCTATATGCGTATGGGGCCGTAGATTGGGATGAACTGGTTGTAGCAACTCTTGTGATCATTCATCTCTCTTAATCAATTGAGAAATCATGCATTTGAGGTGTTTTGGTCTTCAGGTCTTCATCTGACCTTTTCTCTGTTCATACCCTTGCCCCTTCCCTTTTTGTTGATTTCTTGATTTTCTAGTTGTTGGTTGTTGATGCTTTGAACTAGGAATTTTCTCGAGATCACTTGAGCATCCCATTTTTAAGAACAAGAGGAAGAATCAAGAAAGTTCTTTTTGTTTTGAATCCTGCGCATGTATGCCTCTGTTCTTGAGTTTTTAGGGTTGGGAGGCAGAGCTTGTATGCTCTCTGGATTTTCTAGAAGGAAACTTGAATTTGGAGCTTGGCTCATTCTTCTGAGATTATTTCCTTGCTACCTTCAAAGGTTCCTAAGGCAAGAATCCAAGAATATTATGAATTTTGGATTTTGACATTATCTGCTGTATCCTTCAACAAAATCCGAATTTTCTTTGTTTGTTTGATCTTTGTCTGCAATTTCTTCTCAATAAGGTAAATATGCTATTTTGGATAATGTCATGTTCAATTGACCTGAGAAGAGCAGCGTGAAATTTATCAATTCTCAGTTTTTGGTTCTGCTGTCGTCGAATTTCTTCGTGCGGTACTACCGCTTTTTCAACGTCGGTACTCTTTCGCCAAAGAATCGAGTTCATCGGTACTACCGCTTGGCTCGATGGTACTACCGCTCCTCAAGGCGGTACTACAAGATGTCGTCGATCGACCCGAATCGCTTTTCTGACTGCTTTCTCTCGGTCTTGTTTGTCGATCTTGTTTACGCTTCATGAGCTGCCACCTTCATCTTCATAGCTTCTATAGCTATTGGAGAAGAAGGGTTTGTGGATACTTGAAGGAATTTTTATTTGAAGGCACCATTTACCCCCCTCTGTTGCCATTTTGGTCCTATAATTGACATCAGAGCCGGTTGATGAGAAATATAATTAACAATTCACTGGGGCATAATATCGAAGTAAAGAATTTTCCGAATCAAGAAGATTTTGTGTGCCCCGCATGTGCCACCAGGAAATTAATTACTAGACCTTCTGCTCTGAAAGTGAAGAATGAGTCCATGCATTCCTGAAAAAGCATCCAAGAAGATATTTGTGGACCAATACAGCCCCTATTAGGGTCATTTAAATATTTTATGGTGCTCATTGATGCTTCCTCGAAATGGTCACACGTATGTTTATTATCTATAAGAAACCATGGTTTTGCAAAGCTGATTTCGCAGATAATTCAAATTAAGAATAATTTCCCTGATCATCACATAAAGTCCATTGGAATGGACAATGCTAGAGAATTTACTTCAAATGCATTCGATGATTATTACATGGCAATGTGAATTAAAGTTGAGCATTTTGTACCGCATGTCAACACACAGAATGGATTAGCAAAGACATTAATTAAAAGAATTAAATTTATTGCCTGACCACTTTTGCAGAATTATAATTTACCATCTACATGTTGGGGATACGCAGTCCTGCATGCAGCAACTCTCATGAACTTTAGACCATCAGCATATAACATTCATTCACCAATGCAACTAGCACAAGAGTCAGCACCAAAAATTTCTTATCTCCAGAGGTTTGGGTGCAAGGTTTTGTACCTATATCCCCTCCACAGCGTACAGCAATGGCCCCTCTCCGAAAGTCTAGGATATACACTAGTTATGAGATAGCATTCATAATCAATTATTTAGACCCCATGACAGGATATTTGCATATTGCCCGTTTCGCTGATAGTATATTTGATGAGGATAGTTTCCTGACATTAGGAGGAGGAAATCAACCCTTTGATGAAAAATGTCGGGAAATTACGTGGCAAGCAACATGAATCCATGCACATGACCTGTGCACTAGTGAAGCAAATAGAGAAGTCTAGAAGATCATTGACTTGCAAGCATTAATTAACCAACTGCCGGACCACTTTAGTGATTTAAAGAGCGTAATAAAGCCACATGTGCCTACACGCAATGCATCAGAGAGGGTTGAAATACCGAAGAAAGCTGAAGGTATCCCTAATCCCTTCCAGAGGCCTCAGAATAAAAGGACGAGAACTCTGGCCCCTCGAATCCCATGTAACCGGGGACGCACTACTACAAAAGAGGCTATACTGGACGGCTACATCATAGACGGTTCATATGGAGCCGTCTGTGATTAAACTATCATAGAACCGTCTGTAATAATTGAGACATCACAGACAATTCGTTTTAATAACCGTCTGTGATCTTTCACACACAGTTCTTATCACGAACCGTCTGTGATAAGTCAGACATCACAGACGGTTCGTGTTATAAACTGTCTGTGAAAGATGCGAACAACACAGACAGTTCAAATAAAAAACCGTCTCTGATATTCTGGACATTACAGACGGTTCTTGTAACAAACTATCTATGATATTGCGGATGTCATAGACGGTTCGTATTAATAACTCTCTGTGATAATTCACGGACGGTTATTAATATGAACCGTTTGTGATATATTGGTATCACAGACCGTTTGTGGTTGGAACCGTCTGTGACAATCTTCCCTATTAAATACTAGGAGCACGTGGTCGATCTCGACACAGATCTGTCTTCATTGCGCTGCATCGGTCGATCGATAGGTGGCGGCCGGCTTTAGGGAGTTCAGTGAAAACATATCATCGTCTTCTTTGTGATCAGAGGTTAGTACTCAATTGCTTTTAATAACTTAAATGCATGCTTTTGTAATTGAAAGAGATGATAGATACATTTTTGTTTAGAACTAGCTAGCTAGGTTTAGAAAGATAATGTTAGCTAGTTTGCTCAATTTGATTAGAATGGGTAAGATCTAGGGGCTAGAAGGGACTCATCGGAGGCAAGGACAGGGCTCGGGGAAGAGAGGAGCTAGCTGGTAGCATGGACCTAGTCGGTAGTGAGGAGGTCAACACGGACAGCTTGCCGGAGATGATAAAGAGGGTCAGGGAGGGTTGGGTTGGTGTCATGGACTCCTTGTGGTGCTCCTGGCATACCGAATTGGACGGTGGTATGGCAAATCGAGCTCGGCGTCGGCGATAGGGTTTCGGTTGGAGCCAAGGAATAAATGGGTGTGGGATCTCTCGGTGGCAGGGGACGTGATAGGAGTCGATTGGGAGCTAGGTGGAGCTGTCTGGGAGGTTTTATAGCCAAGAGAGAGGGGTTAGATGTTGAAGCGACATTAAGGCAGTGCGGTGGGAGGGTGATGACGTTTGCATGGCATAGTAAGGGGAGGTTAGAGCCAATGCGCTACACAAGAAGTAATTGATGAGGTGTTTCTCAGGGCAACAATCATTAACTAATTTAATTATGTGCCTAAATCCTAATCTTCGCGCTACAGTGCCATCGTCTTCTAGCCGAGAGGAGCGAAGCTTGTTGCCGGCGAGGGGGACTAGGTGGCCGGTGAGAAGGGCAAAAACGAAAAGCCATGGTCGAATTGCACCTAGAGGTGAGGCGGTGTGGCTTGATTTGGCACACAGGGTGACCAACGATGAGCTTATGCGGTGGAGAGGCATGGCGCATGGCAGCACAGTGGCTGGTGGAACCAAACCCAAATTACACGCTATAAGAGCATCTAGGGGCTAGGAGGGACTCACCAGAGGTAAGGACGGGGCTCGAGAAAGAGAGGAGCGAGCTAGCGGCGTGGACTTAGTCGACAGTGAGGAGGTTGACGTGGACGGCTCACAAGAGATAATGAAGAGGGTCGGAGAGATTTCGGTGGTGTCGTGGACTCCTTGCGGTGCTCGCGGTGCGCCGAATCGGACGGTGGTGTGGCAAATCAAGCTCAGCGTCTGTAAGATCGAGGAGGCCGATTAGAGGGGGGTGAATCGTCATTTCTCAAAAATGTTTCAATTAAATTAGTTCTATTTAAGCTATTTAGCTAAAACCAAGAATATAATGCAGAAGCTTAAATCAAATTGGTATTAGCACAAACAAAGCCTAAATCAACTAAGTTCACCTAAGTGCATCAACACCCTAAGAATATATCAAGGGTTTGCAATCCTAGGATAACAAGCAATCAATTTATTTCTATGAATGTAAATTACTTGAAAGTAAATTGAGCATAAGAAAACGAACCATAAAGACACGATATCTTTTTACCGTGGTGTTCGGAGACTAGCCCAAACGAACCATAAAGACACGACATCTTTTTGCCGGTCTCCCCTAGTCCACGTTGAGGTTAGCCCAAACAAATTAGACCGACTCAACGAATTAAGCCAAAACACCTCAATCCACTAGTGGTAGCTCTTTCCCGCTCCAGGTAGGTGAACTCCAACCTTCACAACTTTGCCAGGTCTTCTCACAACCTTCTTTGAGAAGATCACCATGCATGATGCCTCCAATGCTGTATAGGAGTCAGCAAACTTCAAGAGTAATAAGTCAATCCACCCGCTTGACTCTTACCATGTGCAACGATACACAAGCTCAAGTGGACACTGAGTTCAACTCTAGATGCAACACATGCACTCTAGATCACTCTCCTTGCTCACAAGGTATAACACATGCACAATTCAGAGGAGGATCTAACACTAGCTCAAGGGAATAGAAATGATTGAGCAACAATATCTCCAACCGGCCGTAAGGAGGTATTTATACCCCACACAAGAAAACTAGCCATTGGAGCCAAATCCTTGAAAAACCAGGATTATCAGAAGTACCGGTGGCAAAACAATAGTACTTCCTCTCCCCTCGCAATGATAAAAAAACTAGATGAATCCGGTAGCTCCGCTGTACAATTTTTGATAGTTCCTGTAACACCCCAGCCAAACAATGACCTGGAATGCTACCAAACTAGTAACGTAACAAGGATAAACTAAATATGTCTCGCAAAATTTCAGCAGAACCTCCCCTGAATAGTTATCTATACCAGAGGGTTCAGCAAGCAGGATTAATAAGAATAGATATCCAACAGGTATTTCGACCAAGACTAAATAAAATTGACTATAGGTTACTAGGACATTCGTAGAACTAGCATCTAGATAAAGAACAGGAACACCATAACTACTCTAGTAATTTATTACAGTTTAATTTTCAGCAAGGAATGATCATAAAGATACTTAAAGTAATTCAATTCTTCTACTAATTAATTTCTTCATTTCTTTCCATTATGGGTTGATCATGCAAAGTACAACAAGACTAATCCTTCCTTTTCCCATGCATGTCGATCTCATAAGGGTACCTAAAACATAATTCCATAAGAAAATCATTCCAACGACTCAGCAAATATAATAAATGGTAACAATAGCATACATGTACATCAATCCACAAGAACATCCAACAGTTACTTATAAACACATGTGATGCATACATGTACATCATTCCATAAGAACATCCAACAGTTACTTATCAACACATGCGATGCATACATATACATCATTCCATAAGAACATCCAACAGTTACTTATCAACACATGATATGCATACATATGCACCATTCTATAAGAACATCCAACTGTCACTTCAAAATACATGCTATGCAATATGATCAACAATATCTTTATCTCTTTCTCTTTTGTATTTTACCGGTAATGCAAAGTGTGCATCCGTCGATGCACACCCATGTCTGTACTGGTACAGGGACCAATTGTCCATACTCCGTAAGTATGGGGACCTTTAGCCCATCATCAACATGACGGGGACCTCAGCAAATGCTTGATCATCATCTGACCAAGTCTTCAATATGCCAACATGATGCATATGTATGAAGGTCTCAATTTAATAAAAACTTGCATCCACAACAACTGTGCACAAGAAATATTCATGAAATCCATAACTTGCAAACAAGGTCACCACAATTGCTCACAATATAAATCAAACATTGACATTCCACAATATCAATTTAAACCATCATTATACTTGCCTTAACCGCGAGAGAACGAGGGACGTGCGAAGGTGCTGCCCCCGGGACCAGTTCACCACCTGAATAATAATTATAATATATGCTAAGATAATATTAGTGGACCTTAGACCAAATAAAAATAATCACAAACTAGCAAAAACGTATAACTCGGTTCCAATCTCCAAATCCTATAGGTCGTCCTGCCCCCCTCTGTGGACAGTCAACATCAAAAATTTATATCTATTGGTACAGGAGTCCAATAAGATGTTCTTAGACTTTCTAGAAAGATAATTAAATTCTCCAACTAAACCTAGTTGGTGAACCTCCCTGAATCGGCCAACTTTTACCCGCACAAGCCAGTTTTCTAAAACATCAATTTCACGTTAGGTTCTCTGGATAGAGTACTAAAAATACCATAACTGTCAGCACGAGTGTTCGAATCATGATATCTTGACCTTTCTGGAAAGCGGAGACAATTATCTACAACTTTTATAATACTGAGCTCCTCTAACTCTCCCGTTTTCTAATCGCCCAACCCACTTTACCCAAACCTGACAGAAAACTCATAATCTGCAGAACAGTCCCACTAAAAAAATCATAACTTCTGCTACAGATGTCCAACGACGCATTCTAGTACTTCACGGAAATATGGCGACGTCCTCTACAAAACTCTAAGAGACGTCCAGAGCTGAATCCCCACAAAACTACCCCAAAACGGCCGTCTAACGAAATCTGTCCTGGCAGATCAGAATACCGACATTGGTACAACAATTAAAATATGCATCTAATTGGGGGAAAACAGAGGTTACTCTTAACGAACCACTGAAGATCACGATAACAGCACACAATCTCTTTCCCCTTTCCTTTTCCCTTTTTCCCTTCATCTTCTCCTTCTTCCGGATCAAAAACTTCTCGCTGCGATTGATCTCCTTCCTCCGCTCTAACGGCAACAAAGGGTATCTTCTTCACCAATAGTAGGGGGCCTCAATGGAGGAGGGAGAGGAGGGGAGCTCTTGGGCGCAAGGGGAGGAGGGTGCGGCACAAGGGGAAAGGAGGAGGGGTGGCGGCTAGGGTTGTGGGGAGGGCCTCCCTTTGGCCGGCCACTCCTGGGCCAAGGCCGAGGCCCAGGTTGCCAGAATTTTTCAGAAATTCCCCTCTAAAAATTATTATTTAATTCTTTTCTATAAGGTCCCTCCCTCCAATTAATCGATTATCTCTCGAATCACTTTTAGGGTATTACAGTTCCGATCATCGGAAGTACTACTCCCACATGCGGAACTACTGTTGGCGCCGGGAGGAGAAGACCACCACACAAGTGTCTCTCTAGAAAAAACGTATCGCTATATAAGCCGGACGTTCCGCATATTGGAACTACCGCTCGCTGATCAGACCGCTCACACAGAGCCGATCGGACCGCTCACATAGAGCTGGTCAGAAGTTCCGATCGTCAACTACACCGGTTTCTAACCACGTGGTTCAGATCGACCACACAGGTCTCCGACTTCGCTGGTCTACGACCACGCTGGTCTATGACCATGTAGTCCGGATCAACCACATAGGTCTCCAACCATGCTGATCTTCGACCACGTAGTCCGAATCGACCACACAGGTCTCTGACCACACTGGTCTATGACCACATTGGTTTTGACCACTCAGGTCTCGAACACGTTGACCATATTGATATTCAACCATGTTGGTCTCAGATCACACATATCTCCAACCACTACGTCGATCTTCGACCATGTTGTCTTAATCACATCAATTCGACCACGTTAATTTCAACCACACATGTCTCGACCATGTCGGTTTCGACCGCTCTTGTTCGACCACGCTGGTTTTGATCAAACAGATCTCGACCATGTCAGTTTTGACCACGCTAGTTTCGATCATACAGATCTCGACCACATTAGTTCTGACCATGCTGGTTCAACCACGCTGGTTTCGATAACACAGATCTTGACCGTGTCGGTTCCGACCATGCTTGTTCGACCACAGTGGTCTTCAGTCACACAGATCTCGACCACGTCAGTTCCAACTACGCTGGTTCGACCACACTGGTCTTTGATCACACAGATCTCGATCACGTCGGATTCAACCATACTTATTTCGATCACACAGATCTCAACCCCATTGGTTTCGACCACTACGATCTTCGACCACTACGATCTTCGACCATACAAGTCATCAACCACGTCGATCTTCGATCACGTTAGTTCTCAACCGCATAGGTCTTCAATCACCAACAGAGGCAGTAGTTCCGTGATTGCAAACTATAATATCATGCACACAAGGATTATCCATGATTTTCAACAAGTTGCAAAACACATTTGCACACTTTTAGAATCATGACACAAGGATTATATATGTATGAGCTTCAACTATTTGCAAAACACATTTGCAAATGTAATCCTTATATTAAAGAGAGATAGAGCAAGTGAGGTTGAGCTATCAACACATGATGAGACTTAAGCTACTAGATATGACCCCTCTTAATAGTACGACAACCTATACTAGCAATCCGGTCTTCCAACCAAACACCAAGATCGGTAAAAAATACTAGAAACATATCATTAGCCCTAACTAGCCATACCTTTGCCTTGAGTCATAGTCTTGACATGCATCAACTCATGATGCATCCACTTGTTGAACTTCATCAACACATGATGGGTCTTCACTAGGCTTGATGATCAACACATGATCATCTACTCTTGGACATGCATCAACTCATGGTGCATCTTCTTCTTGATGGCCTTCAACACATGAAGCCATCTTCCATCCTATACTTGATGATCTTCAATACATGAAGTCATCCTAAATCATCCTTATTTGTGGAACCTAACCTATTCATCCAACTCATGAAAAATGTTACTCCACAAATCAATTGACATCAATTACCAAACTTCACCATTAACACATAATGTAGTGACTAGATTCTACAATCTTTCATTTTTGGTAATTCATGACATTCTCAAATAATAATGAGATAATGATTCATTACTACAGAAAGCCTAATACTAGACGGCCAATCACAGACGGTTTGACAAAATCGTCTGTGAACCGACATTAACACAGACGGTTTTAATTTGGACACCATCTGTGTAGGCGGCGTCGGAGAAAACGAGTATCACAGACGGTTGTTACCTATGAACCGTCTGTGATACTTTAGTATCACTGAGCGGTGCAGTATTAAAACCGTATGTGATATCGGCATTATCACGCGGTTTGTAATAAAAAACTGTCCGTGATAATGATAATAACATAGCTACAGAGACAAGAGATCACAAATAAAAGACAAATTTATTAATTTCAATTTGAGGCAAATTTATTACAAAAGTCGCAGAGATAAAGAGATTCCTTCCGAATGACTAATCTAACTTTTTCGAATAACGAAGGTCGTTCGCCACATATGTTCAACAAACATGTGGCTTGACGACAGGAGCCAAGCCCTTGAAAAATTCTCGCAATTTTCAGGTATTCGCTAGCTACACATTAATTAATCATATACAACACTTAGCAGTAATGCCTTTTGATTTAACACATTCTATTTTTTGCAGTGCCACCAGCAGCAGTCGGGCAATACGTGTGGATTCTACGTGTGCCACCATATGAGACTACTCCGCGATTCCTCGAAGATCAGCAATTCTAAGGTTTGTCAATCTTCCCATATTTATTTCATACTTGTCAGGTTATATATGTAAGCGCGTTGATATTCCTATCGACAGGCTGCGCCCATCTCTACATCTGCATTGAAACAGCTGGACTTTGCAAAAATTCGAGAAGAGTTCACTTGGTTTTTGTGGACTAAAGTCGTCAGATTAGATGGAGAGTTCCACTGCGCACAATGATTTTTTATTGCTCTTATCACACTGTAATTGTGAATTTGTTAATGGATATTTTATTTCATTTCATTTCAATTAATTCATTTGCGAAATGGATGCCTTATGTTTGTGAATGAAATGTGATGTGAATTGGATATTTTATGTTTGTCAAATGAATTGAGATCTGAATTGTATGTATACATATACTTGTTCATCTGCTTGTTTCAGAGGGCATGGCTAGCATTTCCTGAGGCTAGCCAATAAACAGAAATAGATTTTGGGGTAGAAAAGAACATCACAGACGATTTTTAGTTATAAGCCGTCTGTGATACATCAATATCACAGACGGCTTATAACTGAAAACCGTCTGTGATATTGATACAACACAGATGGTTTTTAGTTACAAACCGTCTGTGATATAGATATATCACAGACGGTTTGTAACTAAAAACCATCTGTGATGTATCAATATCACAGACGGGTTGTAACTAAAAACCATCTGTGATGTATCAATATCACAAACGGTTTTCTGTTATAAACCGTCTGTGATATTGATGTATCACATAAACCGTCTGTGATAACCTTCGATTATCACTGACCCATAAATTCAGACGGTTCACAAAACCATCTGTGATGACGTTTTTGAACCGTCTGTGATGACCTTTTTTGTAGTAGTGATTGTATTTGTGTAACATCCTGGAAAATCAAAGGAACTGTAGAATCAAATATTGCGAATTATTCTCCAATGCATTATTTTGAGTTTGGACTTTTGAAAGTGTTTTCTGGAAAATCTGGTTAAGGTTCCAAATATTAAAATGTTATGGAGGGAATACACCTGTTTAATTAATAGAGGGTTCTAGTTTTAAATCCGAATCTGAAAAGATGATCCATAAAAAGGCAAAAGTATTAGATATAAATATTTTGCAAAGTGTAAGGTGAATATAAATTGGGCCTAAATATTACATAAATACTTGGCCTAAGAATATAAATATCCATATGAAAAATTTTGGGCATATATTTTTACACAAAATAAATGTACCACAAATCAATAAAAAGAAAAGAAAAGAAAAGAAAAAAAGGAAAACGGGGGCAAGAAGGCCGATCGCCCAGCCCACCCCCTTCCCCGCCCCCTCCTCGACCGCTCGCCTCCCTCTAACCGGCGGGCCCCACCGCCCGGACCGCCTCCCTCTCTCTTCTCTCACGGGGACCCCCTCCTCCGCCTCGGCCAAGACGACGACCACGTCGCGAAAAACCCGCGGAGGGGCAGCAAACCGTCAGACATGCAGGCTCCGCCCTTCAACCTCGCTGCACCCCAGTAGCCATGATCGCCGCCCCGCCACGCATGACACGGCCGCCTGCCGTCTTGGGTCCGCCGTGGTCCACGCCATCCGTAGGCTATAAAGCCCGTGGCCACTTCCAATGTGTTCGCCATGTCCCCTTTTCATTCCACCGCTTTTAATCATCTCCAAAACCCCCCGAAGGCCGGCAATCCACCGTCTTCCCCAACTCCGGCCGTCGGCCCCTCCGCACAATTCCGCCGCTACTAGCCGTGGGAACTCAATTCCTTGCTCCCACTCCATCTCCAGAGCATCGCCGACGTTTAGCCGGCCTCGCCCGAGCTTCTCGGCGGCCGTAGCTCCCTGTCGCCGGAAGCCTCCCGAGCCGCCACCGCTCATCGCCGACCCACCCCTGCTTCCCGGACACCCCACCACCACCAACAGCTTCCCGTGGTGCAAGCAACCCGTTTAGCACTCCTCGGACCTCCCGGGCCTCCCTCGCCGGCGACGTTGTCGTCTTCCTCGACCGGACCGACCGCCCGCCTCCCTCGCGCGCTACCTCATAAGGAATAATCAACCCTTATGGGTTGAGATGCGCCGCGAGCCCGCCCGCTAGCGCGCCAATTCCCTTCTCCCCGGCTCTGGGCGCGCGTTGCCCCGCCACGCAGCGTCTGAGGTCGAGCCATTTCTTTTAAATGCGACGCTGACAGGTGGGTCCCACCGTCGGCCGATCGCGGAGCCCGCGACCGCCGACCGCCGCCCCAGGTCGGGGACCGAGAGGGGGAGGGCGTGAGCCGCTGTCGCCTGGGCCCCACGTGTCGGCGCTCGCTCAAGCGCGGTCACTGACAGTGGGTCCCACATATCAGATTTTATTTTTTTTCGGATTTAACTAAACCGAAGGTATTCAAATGGGCATAACTTATTCATTTTAGCTCCAAATTAAGTGAAACCAATTTCTAAATTCATCTAAATTCAAGAGCTATCTAATGGAAGTAGAACCAATATTTTTGTAGCTCGTTTGAATTTTATTGTGTTATTTTGGATGTTGTACTGATTTTTATCTAAATTTTCGCGCACGTAAAATTAGCATTCGAAGCCTAGGAAGAGGAAGCTGCAGCTGTAGGCCCCAACACACAGAATCCCGACATCTATAACCAAGGCGAGTTAATGCTTTGATTATTTTGAGCCTACATTTTCAGTAAATTACTGTGATTTAAGTTATTAAAAATTGCATGCTTATATTTATATTGCAGTACATGTTAATTTCATATTCTAGTTATATGTCCCTGCTTTCTTCGATTAATATCATACTTCCTTTTTGTATACTTGGTTATGTGAACTTTGTCACCCTAGTAAAAGTAATAATAATACTACTCTTTTTGAAAATAAGTCCATAAGTAAAAATGAGAAAGCATTTTTGGGCAGTCATTGTGATGATGACGGGTGTATGTTGGTATAAGTATTTTACGTTCTAAAAGAACCCCACATGCTTAACTATCTGGGCGGATGGTTCGAGGGTGTGTATGTATGAATGGTGCCGTGATAGCACAAAGGGGATTGTGGTAGAACCGCCCAGATAACCATTAAGGACTGAATCTGGTGATGACCTCCCAAGGTACAAACAGTACAACCACATGCTGGCAAAGTGTAGGCAGGGCTAAATAATTTGCGTAGCTCTAGTGTAGTTACGTGAAGGTGTGAACACGAGCAAAGGGATGGATGGTCTCATCCCCGCCTTTGCCCGTGATGGCTCACGAGGGACACTTCTCGAGGGATGGTTGCATCCTACAGAAGATAGACCTTAGCGGGCGTAACCACAAGTAGGATTATGCATTGTAACAGATCCTGATAGTCTACTCAACCGCATGGCTAAGGAATCATGCGGGCAACGAGCAGATTTATCTCTTGTGGGTAAAGTGTACAAACTCTGCAGAGTAAGAACTATTCGAATAGCCGTGCCCACGGTCATGGGCGGACATGGGAATCTGACTAGATATAGTTCCATTTGAAAATTTTGGCAGATGGAATGGGATAAAGTGGAGGGCAGAGAAAGGCCCTTATTTGAATTGTCCTGGGTGTTGTCCCAGTGGTAACGTAAGCGGCTATAACGCTGAAGGCATGGTATGAAAGGCAAGACACATAAGATTCTGGATTGAAAAATCCGAGTCTGACAGAGCTGGTATCAGAGCATACGACTGTAGGGTAAAAACCTTAGGTGATCGTTAGTACTTAGGACTGCGGGTGTTATAAAATATATAAAAAGGAATTTCTTAAAAATATAGCATAATATTTCTTCTCACATCCTTCCTAGGTCTACTCTGTTCTACATTTCAGTTGATATTTTGAAAATTACTAACGCTATTATTAAATTTCAGATGGCAGCAGCTGCAGACGTAGGACACTGGGGCTTCTTCGCTCACGGAGTGCGTGACGGAGAGTTTGCAAATATACTTCGCAAACTACTCCACTACTTGGGCTACGAGGATGCGCCCATCTACCGCGGTCGGAGGACCAGGACAGGAGGAGACGAGTCCTGGTTAGTGGAGATCTTCATCTACCCCCGGCGCGAGGGGGACACGTCTCACGTTTTCCAGACCACCCACCGGAGGAGCTTGGTGGCGGCAGCTCTGCAGGACGCCGCCCGTTTGGCCGCGGCCCGACTCTGCGACATCCACACGACCCTGGTGTTAGAGTCTCCTTTCAGCTATCACCCACTACGGACAGAGCACGCCAGGTACGACGGGACCCGGGTGACTGAGTTGGAGGACGACCCGATGCTTACGCATCAGGTGGACCTCACCTGGGCCATGGGTACAGCCCACGTGGTGGCCCAGGAGGAGATCACCGCACTTCGGGGGCGTCTGCTCGCATGCCACATCGAGGTGGAGTCCTTGCAAGAGCAGCTCGCCCAGTGCGAGCGGGCCTTGACGGAGGCCAAGGCGGGCGGTGCCGCCGCACCCGAGTCGTGACGCCACACCACCGCAGCTCCAAAGACGTCCACCGTTTCCGAGGGACTTCCCACTAGGCTCACGGCACGCAAGAGCGTGCGGCCCCCGGGGCCACAGTCCGCTCTGCGCTAGGGAGAGGCTCGACGCATCCGTTCGCGCTCTCACTCCGACACCGACCCGTCTGAGTTTAGCGGTAACAAGTCCCGTTCTCAGTGTACGGACTACAGCCCCTCCAGTCCCAGTGTTGGTGACATGGAGGAGTAGGCAGTACGAGGTTTAGTTAGTATAGTGCTTGCAAGAGTTGGCTATTGTTAGCAAGCACAGGTCCCCGTCTTATTAGTAGCAGCTTGAGCCAGTGTCTTAGTCTCGTGTATGTATAATTATGAACGCTAAGTATGTGTATGTTTGTAAAGTCCGGCATGGCTTGTGAAGCGATAAAAAGCTGGCTATGTGATGCGTTATCTATGCATAATGAAAACGACCTTGTGTTTAAAATTTTTTCCTGCTGTTTGACATTTGGATTTGATTCTTTGTGTGATGATCTTGGGTTACTAGGCTTATTTGGATTAGAGCAAAAGTTTGAAAGAGTGCTAAAATACCTGCAGATGGCCAGCCATAGGGTTACCCGCACACAAGCTGGTGCGAACCCGGACATGCAGGTGGAAGTGGAGGCCAGCCAAGAAGCGCAGCACGTGGGAAGGGGAAGAGGCCCAAGTCAAGGGGTAAACCTCCCACCCCCACCGGCCAACCCGTCCATGGCGCAAGTAATGGCGTAGAAAACGCAAATACTTCAGGCTATCTACGCAGGCCAGCAGACCAACACCAATGTCCATATTTCTGACCTGGGCGACTTCATCAGGACCCGGCCCCTTACCTTCGCCGGGGCAGATGAGCCTCTCGAGGCGGAAACACCGAGAGGAAACTCCGTATAGCCAAGACCGCAGAGAATGACCAAGTAATCTTTGCAACCCACCAACTCCAGGGAGCCGCAGCTGCCTGGTGGGAGAATTATCTGGCTACAAAAGGATATGAGGACACCCCTACTGGAGCTAGCATGGCAGTTGTACCATGGGCAGAGTTCAAGGCGGCCTTCAAGGCCAACTTTGTTCTAGCTGGTGTAATGCGAATGAAGAAGAATGAATTCCGCAACCTGAAACAAGGCAGCATGCCAGTCAGTGAATACCTCACCAAGTTTAACCAACTTGCTCGCTATGCCCCAAAGGATGTAGCAGATGAAGAAGAAAAGATTGACAGGTTCTTCATAGGGATGAATGAAGAACTGCGAGTACAGCTTATCATTCAAGATTTCACAAGCTTTCACCAACTTGTGAATAAGGCACTAGTTCTGGAAAATGAGAAGAAAAACCTGGAGGCTAGCCACAAGCGCAAGCAAGTGGCTCAGCGACCCCAGGGGAGGTTCATCCATAAGTTCTTTAACAACCCCTCCTTCTCAGGATCAGCCCCGCCCCAAAATCCCAGTCTGGTACTCCATTCAAGTGGCAACACTTTTCAAACTCCCGTCCTTGGGCCACCCACCGAACCAATCTCTGCAGCCTCCTTTAATCACATACTGTGGAGAAAGGGCATTTTGCCTATCGCTGCCCGCAGCGGCAAACCACTCCCGTGAAGTTCAATTTAGGGACAACTCCCAACCGAGGCCAAGCTTCAGCACCTAGCAAAGGAAATCAGACTCCTCAATCCAGTAGGGCGACATCAACTCCAAACCGAGGGAGGGTTAATCATGTCACCGCAGAAGAAGCTGAGGAGGTTGCTGGAGTCCTGCTGGGTACATTCTTTGTTAAGACATTACCAGCACATGTTATTTTTGATTCTGGGGCATCGCATTCATTTATAGCCAAGAGATTTGTGGATAAACTTAGGCTGCCCGCTTACTCGCTGAAGAAACCAATGGTGCTTAGCTCACCCGCCGGGGTTATTAATGCACCTTAGTACGCCCTGGAGTAGAAATTGTTATGGAAAGATTTGGGTTCCTAGCAGATTTAATAGTTCTGGCCTCCCAGACCCTGGATATCATACTAGGGATGGACTGGTTAGCTAGACACCAAGGGATATTAGATTGTGCCATGAGGCGAGTGAAACTAACCAAGTGCCCGGGGTTAACCATTGAGGTAAAGGTGGACCGACCATATCGATGGGGCCGTGCCTTATATTATTGCGAGGATGTGCCATTGGAAGGGATGATGGTGGTTCAAGACTACCCTGAAGTCTTCCCCGAGGAACTGCCCGGCATGCCACCAGATAGAGATCTCGAGTTTGTTATCAATTTAAAGCCTGGTGCTGCCCCTATCTCCAAGAGACTGTAACATCCTGAAAATTTTAAATTTGCAAATACGAAACTATTGGATTATTTTGCAATATATTTTACTGGAATTTGGATTTTAATGGTGTTTCTTTAAATTTTGGTTGAGGTTCCAATAGTTGCAAACTATGAAAAACATTAATAAGCCATGAAGAAAATATGGAACTAAAGGAAACCTCTAATTATGAATTCGAATCTGAAAAGATGGTCCATCATAAGGAAGGAGAGGTTTAAATTAAAATCTAAAATTCTATTTTAGAATGTGTAAATAAAATATATATCTAGTACACTCCTCAAAAATAAATAAATATATAAAAGGTAAGGCCAGCAATAAAACTATCAAAACAAGTAAATTGTGAAAGGATCCAAAAATATAAATATATATATATACAAAAGAAGAAGAATGAGGAGGTCGACCTACCAAACGGTCCGCCCAACCCCTCTCCCGCTCGCGCCACGCGGCCCCGCCTCCCTGCCTCCTTCCTCTCTCGGCGTGTGGCCCCGCCCACCCGCCTCTTCCTTCTGCAGCGGACCGAGCGCTCCGTCCGCTCGTTCTCCCCCCGCGCTGCGCCTCCCCTTCTCTCCCATTTCTCCTCCCTCTTTTCCCGTGCGTGTGCTGCCCCTCGACTCATGCAGTACCAGCCCGCCTGCCACCGCCACTGTCACCCTCCGTGTCACGCCGAGCCCGTGCCGGCAGGACCCCGGTCCCTCGCACCGCCGCCCGGTCTGTCCCTGCCGCCCGGTCCTCCGTGAGCGCGCTCCCCCGCCCCCTCTGCCGCTATAAGGGCCTCTGGTCTTCCTTTTCCCCTCCCGCGCCATTGCCTCTCTCTCCTCCCCACCTTCCTCCTTTCTCCCAAATCTCCGGCCGCCATCGCCATTCTCACCATCGCCACCTCATCGGCGGGTCCCCCTTCAATTCCCCGGTGAAGCACCACCACCGCCTGACCTCCTCCCGCCGCCGGGTGCTTCTCCTCCACCAGAACCCGCCGGCTGGTGGGCATACCTGCCGCCGCTTGTCACCGCCGGCTCGCCTCATCCCCTTCCCGCCGGCCACCTGGGTAAGCTTCCACCGCACCTTCCAATGCTTGTGCATGCCTCAAATTCACCTCCTTCCCCATAGCTTCGCCGCCCAGAGCCGCCGCCGCCGCCGCCCCCGCCCGCCCGCCTCGCCACCACTCCGCCAACCCGCCGCCACCTCTAGCTTCGTCCCCTCGGTACAACCCATTTTTCCCGCCACGCCCTTCCGGCCGTCGGGCGCACGGCAGAGCCCACTTGCCCCTACCGTGAACCTCCCTGCTCGGTAGGCTAGCATTGCTCACCCACCCCTTCACTCGCTTCTTGAGTAAACATGTCCCCCATTTTTGCGTGCAGCAGTTATAACCCTGAGGTTCTGAGTTCGATTCCAGCCGGACGCATCTATTTTCCCCATTTTTGTTTCAATTCTTGTAACTCATTTTAATAAATAAAAATCAAGAAAAATTAGAAAATAATTTAGAGAAGCTAATAAAATTTAGTTAGGGTGTTTATGATTTAATAATTGATTAACTACCACATATGACTAATTAATGTGTCTCTGTTATTTAGTCCAAAACTAATTATTTGGTAAAGGCATTAATAAAAGATGGTTCTAAATTTAATAAAGACTCTAATTAAAAGATGTACACGTTGAAGTTAAGGGAATAAATTGGGTATTAAGTTTGGCTGTAAAAGCAAAACTTGAAATTAAATGTTCTTTTGAAATTATAACCAAATATATGTCATAACATTTAACATATAGCTACAAAATAAATCTTAGCGGTAACTGTAATTAAATGACAAATCAAACAGCTTCATAGAATTCATTAAACAATATGTTGTAACCATTGGGAATAAAATTCATATTTAAAGTTAGAAAAACGTAATTTAAAGTACAAACCCCGCCATTAGCCGTCATCGATAAATCAGTCTCCGCGACAACTTTAGGAAAAGTGGTAGTAGATAAGAATATAATAAAAATTTTTATTATTAAACGTCAATGAGACAGTTAAATACTCATGTGCCTCAATGAATTATTGAATTAACCATTAGGTGGATACTTCGAATAATTAGTAAATAGAACCCTATAAACTACCACAGCCTAGACTGCTAGGACTACAGGCTCTAAAGATTAATCGAATAAACCAAACATATATGTCTGTCTGTAAGTCTAACTTAGTTCATGAAACTTCCTTGATAAATACAAAAATAATAAGCGATACTATCAATAAAACCAAGTCATCGTACCCCACCACAGACCTTGCCTTAAATTACTCGAATCACCCATTAACTCATAATAAAACTAGATTGAGATGTTTGGATATATTTGGAACTTTTAAGTTATTTGCTTTTATTTGGATTCAGTCGTTTATCGCGTAATTAGAGACTGGAGTCCTGAAGATCCCACGAATCAAGCGTAGTCAAAGCAAAGAGAAGATAAATAATAGAAGCTCAGGAGAAAGCATCGTGTGAGCTTAAGACCGCGGTAAACCGTGCCAGGCGAGTCAATACTTTGATCATGTTGAACCTACATTTTCTGCAAATTACTTTTGTTTAAATTATCAAATTGCATGCTGTTATTTTATATGCAAATACATGTTTAATTCAAGAATTTAGTTATATGCCCATTGCTTACCTTGATTAATATTACGCCCCCTTTTGAATAGTTGATTGTGTGAACTTTGTCGCCCTAGCAAAAACTACGATATTAACCTTTTGAAAATAAGTCCGTAATTGTATGCCATGCTTAGTACTGCATAGATATTCAGGGGCACCAAAATGCCCCAAGCATCTCTTTTAATCATGACAAAAATTTGGTTGGGCAGTCATGGTGGTAATGACTGGTATATGTTCGATATGATTATTTTATGTTCCCAAAACCCTACTTGCTTCAAAATCTGGGCGAATGGTTCGAGGGTGTGTGAATGGTGCAGTAGAGGCACAAAGTGGGTTGTGGTAGAATCGCCCAGATACCACTAAGGACCGAATCTCGTCATGATCTCCCACGTAAACAAAGGCAACCACAAGTCCGTAAGTACAACTTGGCTAAGTAGTTGTATCGAAACTCCCGGACTCATCTCACTGGTAGTGGAGTGAAGTGGATATGCAAGGGCAAGGGGAGGCCTAAAGGGACACCAAGGGGAGGGTGAAGTTTTCCAATGTTCTAAGCGTTATGGAAGTGGAGCCCTACTGTGTTAGTAATCGTGGAAAACATCCTGCATAGATGGGACCCACCGCAAGTGGGAGAAGCCCATAAGGTGAGATGACAAAAGGAACTAGATACTTTGAACAGTCACTGTGATGGTCTGCTCAACCACATGACTAAGGAATCTTGTGGGGCAACGAGTTGATTGTCTCTTGTGGTGAAAGTGTACAAACTCTGCAGAGTCAAAACTATTCGAATAGCCGTGCCCACGGTCATGGGCGGACATGGGGACTTAACCAGATATAGTTCTGTTTCAAAATGATTTGTGGGTGGGAATGGAAAAGTGGCGGGCAGTGCAAGGCCCGGATTTGTGTTGTCCTGGGTGTCGCCCCAGTGATAAGTTAAGCGGCTATAACGCTGAATAAATAAGCATATGGTGCAGATGCCATGTAGCGGTGGATGGAATCTGAATCGCTATTGTTATTGCATTCTCTTACACATTATGTTTTTGTTCAAACTGCTAAGTCTCAGGAAATTTCTATGTATTATATTTGCAAATGATAATAATATGTATCACCAAATAAAAGGTCAGGAGGAATAAACAGAGGTGTAGAGAGGAAGATAGTTGTTATGGTAAAAATATAAAAGATACTGGTGGATTCATGTCGATCATAAAAGGGAAACGTTAATATGGATTCTGGGAGTAAATTGGTGGAATCTAAAAGAATATATAGGCTAGGTAGAGGATTTAAATGATTCTTGGAGAATTAGGGAGTGCAAAGGCAATTGCTGGATTACGACACTGTTAACGAATATAAATTCTTGGGAGATGTTGGCTATAACGAGATTAAAAGGATTCGATCAAATACTAGATGGAGGACTTGAATTCTTGGAAACTTGGAGATATGATGATTGGGGTATAAACTTGATCGTTGATATTCTTAGTGGAGGTACACTAGTGAATTAATTAGAGATATACAATATAAAATAGGATGGACTAATGGAAGGGCCAATTTATGATTTTGGGAATCAATGACCAAAACGATTGGAATACTAGGAATTCACGACACAACAGATATCGGTGGATACAAAATAAAGGACACCAGATTTTCATTAGAATGAGGAGCTAATTAAATTGTTGAATAATGAGTTTAAGATTGGATTTATGAATTGGTGATGGATATTCAGACTCCTGTACGGAATTGGTAACTTCGATTCGATTCGAGTATTTTGAGGATGCATTGGGGAATTATTTGATCGGAGGGTCACAAGTAAAGGTATTGGATTATAAAAAGGTTAAGTAGTTAATAAGTTGGCAATTGGTGGATCTGGAGTCGAGATTATACGGTTCTGGTGAAATTTGACTGGAGGAACAAATTTATGGGGAATGCTAGACCTATGTGAGAATAAGTCATCCATGGCTGGATTAATGAAATGGCGGGTGACAAAATAGAAAGCGTATGACCTGTGGGTTGGGTAAATGATGACACTCGCTGCTCGGAGTTCTGGACAGCAATAGTAACAACACGATTAAATGATAAGAATAATGCTAAAAGCAATTTCTGGTAAATAAAACAACCCGAGCCTCTCCTTTGATTAGCCATGCATACTATCTATTTGCATTATGTGTATTGGCTCGCGGAGCACGGTGGTTAGTGTGCTCACACTCGCTCTCATAACAAAATCCAGACTCAGGAATCGGATTACTACGCATCAGCAATAATTTGGTCTTGAAGGCAAAGAAGGTGAAGACGTCAAAGGGCTAGGTCGCGAACCTCCAGTTGGCTGCCTGTGGGCATGTCCTGAGGGTTCACCCAGTGTGCTTCGTTTTCCGCCGCAATTATCGATTTCGCCTAATCGGCCCATGAGTAAGTTTACTATTTTATTTATGCTTCCGCATGGTATGTATTTGATATTCATCTTCTGTATCTGTGAGCACTATCTACTGATCCAGGGAATAGTGCAATGAATCACAGAGGATTCCGGATAGTAAAATCTGGGGCCTTACAGAGACCATACAGAATGACCGTAGATGAGCTAGAGGAGTTGAAGAAGCAACTTCATGAGCTACAAGACAAAGGTTTTATCAGGCCGAGTTCCTCACCTTAGGGATCCCCGGTAATCTTTGTGAAGAAGAAGGATGGCACCGCTAGGATGTGTGTAGACTATCAGGCCTTAAATGAAGTGACCGTCAAGAATAAGTACCCGCTGCTTAGAATCGATGACCTATTTGATCAGCTTGGGGGAGCCACCGTATTCTCCAAGATTGATTTGAGGTCGGGTTATCACCAACTGAAAATTAGGCCGGAGGACATTCCAAAAACTGCTTTCACCACTAGATATGGACTGTATGAGTTTACAGTTATGTCTTTTGGTTTGACCAATGCCCCCGCCTATTTCATGAACCTCATGAATAAGGTCTTCATGGAATACTTGGATAAGTTTGTGGTAGTATTCATCGATGATATTCTCATCTACTCCAAGACCGCGGAAGAACATGCTGAGCATTTGCGACTGGTGCTAGAAAAGCTGAAGGAACACCAACTCTACGCCAAATTCAGCAAGTGTGAATTCTGGTTGTCTGACATCAGCTTCCTGGGACATATAGTGTCTACGGGAGGAGTGTCGGTTGACCCGCCAAAATTATCGCAGGATGAATGGCGGACCCACCTCCGTCACTGAGGTGAGGAGCTTTCTTGGATTAGCGGGATATTACAGACGGTTCATAGAGGGATTCTCCCGAATTGCCAGACCAATGACCCAACTACTCAAGAAAGAGCAGGCATTTGGGTGGACCAAGGCTTATGAAGAGAGTTTTCAAGAACTGAAGAAGAGGTTGACTACCACCCCAGTGCTGGTTCTACCTGATGTGCGCCGAGCCTTTGAGGTGTACTGTGATGCTTCACACCAAGGGCTTGGGTGCGTACTAATGCAAGGAGGAAAGGTTGTGGCATATGCATCCAGGCGGCTTCGCCCTCATGAAGCAAACTACCCAACCCACGACCTGGAACTAGCTTCAGTGGTACATGCCCTAAAAATCTGGAGGCACTATCTCATTGGCAACCACTGTGATATATACACAGATCACAAAAGCCTCAAATACTTCTTCACCCAACACACCTTAACTCGAGGCGGAGGAGATGGTCGAATCGATCAAAGATTACGACCTAAGTGTCCACTACCACCCCGGAAAAGCTAATGTGGTAGCAGATGCTCTAAGTCGTAAGGTCTATTGTAATAACCTTATGATTCAGGAACACCAGCCTGAGCTATATAAAGAATTGACGGCCTTAAACTTAGAAATCGTGGAAAAAGGAACCTTAGCGGCAATGGAAGTGCAGACAAGTATAGAAGAGAGAATTATGGCCGCACAAAAAGAAGACCTAGCTACCCTAAGATGGAGAAGGTTAATGGAAGAACGGAAGGCTCCCAAGGTGACTATGGATCAGCAAGGAGTTTTAAGGTACGGGATGCGTATCTTCGTACCCCACCAGAAGGACCTCAAGGACCTGGTACTCAGGGAAGCCCATAGCTCTACTTATTCCCTTCACCCTGGAAGTACCAAAATGTATCAAGACATGAAGCAGTGGTACTGGTGGCCATGCATGAAGGGGGACATCGCTGAGCATGTCGCCTGTTGTGATGTATGCCAACGAGTAAAGGCCAAACACCAGAGGCCGGCAGGACTACTTCAGTCCCTGCAAATACCTCAGTGGAAATGGGAGGAAGTTGGTATGGACTTTATTACAGGATTTTCGCAAACAAAGTCAGGGTACGACTTGGTATGGGTCATAATTGATAGGTTGACTAAGGTGGCACATTTTATTCCCGTCAAGACAACCTATAAAGGAGTTAAATTGGCAGAGCTGTACATGTCCCGCATCGTATGCTTGCATGGCGTACCTAAGCGAATTATTTCAGATCGAGGTTCCCAATTTACCTCGCATTTTTGGGCAAGCTTGCATGAAGCTCTAGGTACCCACCTGGATTTCAGCACTGCCTATCACCCTCAGACGGACGGTCAAACAGAGAGGGTAAACCAGATATTGGAAGATATGCTTCGGGCATGTCTGCTAGACTTCTCAAAAGATTGGGATAAATGTCTGCCCTACGCTGAGTTCGCATATAATAATAGCTATCAAGCTAGCTGCAGATGTCCCCTTTGAAGCCACAGATGGAAGGAAATGCCTGACCCGCTACATCGGGTCGGGTGGGAGAAGGCTATATGTTTGGACCTGAAACTCGAGGCAAGCGTAAGAAAAGTTCGCATGATTAGGATCGATTGTTAGCGCCCAGCGAGAAGAGTTATGCGGACAAGAGGCGAAGGCCACTAAGTTTTGAAGTTGGGGGCCACGTATATTTGAAGGTGTCACCCTTGCGTGGGGTCAAGCGATTTAAGGTCAAAGGCAAACTCACCCCGCGCTATGTTGGGCCATTCCCGATTGTGGCCAAGAAAGGAGAGATTGCCTATCAGCTAACACTACCACCAAACATGTCCGATGTACACGATGTCTTCCATGTGTCCCAGCTGAAGAAATGCCTGCAAGTGCCGGAAGACAAAGCCCCGTTAGAAGCAATCGAGCTCGAGAAGGACCTGACTTACAAAGAGCGTCCAATCAAAATTTTGGACATCGTGGAAAAGAGAACTAGAACCCAATCCATTCGTCTGTGCAGAGTACAATGGAGCCATCATTCAAAGAAAGAAGCTACCTGTGAGCGCGAAGATCAGCTACGTAGAGATTACCTCGCTTTGTTTTCTAGCTATAGAATCCCTTCTTTTTAAGGGGGGTAGATTTGTAACATCCTGAAAAATCCTGAAAAGGTCGAGATTCTTTTTAAGGGGGGTAGATTTGTAACATCCTGAAAAATCAAAGGAACTATAGAATCAAATATTGCAAATTATTCTCCAATGCATTATTTTGAGTTTGGACTTTTGAAAGTGTTTTCTGAAAAATCTGGTTAAGGTTCCAAATATTAAAATGCTAAGGAGGGAATACACCTGTTTAATTAATAGAGGGTTCTTGTTTTAAATCCGAATCTGAAAAGATGATCCATAAAAAGGCAAAAGTATTAGATATAAATATTTTGCAAAGTGTAAGGTGGATATAAATTGGGCCTAAATATTACATAAATACTTGGCCTAAGAATATAAATATCCATATGAAAAATTTTGGGCATATATTTTTACACAAAATAAATGTACCACAAATCAATAAAAAGAAAAGAAAAAAGAAAACGGGAGCCACTAGGCCGACCGCCCACCAGCCCCTTCCCCGCCCTCCTCGGCCTCTCGCCTCCCTCTAACCGTGGGCCCCACCGCCTGACCCTCCTCTCTTCTTCTCTCGCCGGACCCCCTCCTCCGCCTCGGCCAGACGACGACCACGTCGTGAAAAACTCGCGAGGGGCAGCAACCCATGCAGACATGCAGCACCGCCCATGAACCCCGCCGCACCCCAAATACCAGTGGTCACCGCCACCCCCCCACCGCTGACAACCGCCAATGCCCGCACCGGGTCCGCCGTGGTCCACGCCATCCAGCGGGCTATAAAGCCCGTGGCCACTTCCAAAGTGTTCGCCATGTCCCCCTCTTCATTCCACCGCTTTAATCATGTCCAAAACCCCCCGAAGGCCAGCAATCTGCCGTCTTCCCCAACACCGGCTGTCGGCCCCTCCGCGCAATTCCGCCGCTACTCCCCATGGGAACTCAATTCCTTGATCCCACTCCATCTCCAGAGCATCGCCGACGTTTAGCCGACCTCGCCTGAGCTTCTCGGCGGCCGTAGCTCCCTGTCGCCGGAAGCCTCCCTGAGCCGCCGCCACCGCCATCGCCGACCCACCCGGCGGTCCCCGACACCCCGCCACCACCAACACCTTCCCGTGGTGCAAGCAACCCGCTTTAGCACTCCTCGACCTCCCGGCCTCCCTCGCCGGCGACGCCATCGCCTTCCTCGACCGACCGCCCCCCCGCCTCCTCTCGCTACCTCATAAGGTATAATCAACCCTTATGGGTTGAGATGCGCTGCGAGCCCGCTTGGCTAGCAGCGCCAATTCCCTTCTCCCCTCGCTCCCCGGCGCTCGAGTCCACGCTCACGCAGCGCCTGAGGTCGAGCCATTTCTTTTAAATGCGACGGCGACAGTGGGTCCCACTGCCGCTGATCGCGGAACCCGCGACCGCTGACTGCCGGGCCCCGCTGGTCAGGGACCGAGAGGGGGAGGGCATGAGCCGCTGCCGCCTGGGCCCCACGTGTCGGCGCTCACTCAAGCGCGGTCACTGACAGTGGGTCCCACATATCAGATTTTATTTTTTTTCGGATTTAACTAAACCGAAGGTATTCAAATGGGCATAACTTATTCATTTTAGCTCCAAATTAAGTGAAACCAATTTCTAAATTCATCTAAATTCAGGAGCTATCTAATGGAACCAGAACCAATATTTTTGTAGCTCGTTTGAATTTTATTGTGTTATTTTGGATGTTGTACTAATTTTTATCCAAATTTTTGCGCACGTAAAAATTAGCATTCGAAGCCCAGGAAGAGGAAGTTGCAGCTGTAGGCCCCAACACACAGAATTCCGACATCTATAACCAAGGTGAGTCAATGCTTTGATTATTTGAGCCTACATTTTCAGTAAATTACTTTGATTTAAGTTATTAAAAATTGCATGCTTATATTTATATTACAATACATGTTAATTATATGTCCCTGCTTTCTTCGATTAATATCATACTTCCTTTTTGTATACTTGGTTATGTGAACTTTGTCACCCTAGTAAAAGTAATAATAATACTACTCTTTTTGAAAATAAGTCCATAAGTAAAAATGTCATGCCTAGAGTTGTTTAGGTAATTAGGGGTGTGAGAGTACCCTAGCATCACTTACAAACTTGAGAAAGCATTTTTGGGCAGTCATTGTGATGATGACGGGTGTATGTTGGTATAAGTATTTTACGTTCTAAAAGAACCCCACATGCTTAACTATCTGGGCGGATGGTTCGAGAGTGTGTGTATGTATGAATGGTGCCGTGATAGCACAAAGGGGATTGTGGTAGAACCGCCCAGAAAACCATTAAGGACTGAATCTGGTGATGACCTCCCAAGGTACAAACAGTACAACCATATGCTGGCAAAGTGTGGGCAGAGCTAAATAATTTACGTAGCTCTAGTGTGGTTACGTGAATGTGTGAACACGAGCAAAGGGATGGATGGTCTCATCCCCGCCTTTGCCCGTGATGGCTCACAAGGGACCCTTCTCGAGGGATGGTTGCATCCTACAGAAGATAGACCTTAGCGGGCGTAACCACAAGTAGGATTATGCATTGTAATAGTCCTGTGATAGTCTACTCAACTGCATGGCTAAGGAATCATGCGGGGCAACGAGTAGATTTATCTCTTGTGGGTAAAGTGTACAAACTCTGCAGAGTAAGAACTATTCGAATAGCCGTGCCTACGGTCATGGGTGGACATGGGAATCTGACTAGACATAGTTCCATTTCAAAATTTTGGCAGATGAAATGGGATAAAGTGGAGGGCAGAGAAAGACCCTTATTTGAATTGCCCTGGGTGTCGTCTCAGTGGTAATGTAAGTGGCTATAATGCTGAAGGCATGGTATGAAAAGCACAAACCATGTAATGGTGGATGGTCTCTGACTCGTTGAAAATAAATGTATATGTTATGAACATCATGTTTAAAATCCAAAAAGGCTAGATCTTAGGGAACTTTTAAGTATTGTAGTTCTAAAAGCACATTTCAGCAAACAAAATAACCTGAGCCTCCCTTGTGAAAGCCTTGCATACTACCTACTGCATTCTGTGTATTGACTCGCTGAGCACGGTGGTTAGTGTGCTCACACTCGCATTACCAAAACCCAGATTCAGGAGCTCAAGATCACTATGCCTACGAGGAAGCACCTGCTGCGGATGGAGGAGACAACGCCGAGATTTAGGACGAATATTTCACGCTTAGAACCTTAGGCAACTGGACTAAGGTGTGGCTTGCATACAAATATTGCTGGAGCTTTAGTAATGTTTGTATGACCACTTTTGCCCTCAGTCTTTGCCTGTGGTTAAAAGGCCTACTTTGTTCTGCTTTCGCTGTCGAACTTTTGTAATGTAAACATTTGGCCTGACCGGCCCTACTGTAAAAACTACACCCTTTTGAAGGCCTAACTTCGACTATGTTATGTAATAATATTATGGCTTTATGTGAATTCAGCGATGTATGAAATGATTCAGCAATGTATCTGTGTGCATTATCTACTGATCCAGGGAATAATGCGGCAAGACACAGCAGATTCTGGATTGAAAAATCCGGGTCTGACATTTTGCGAGCATACAATATGTACACAACACTTATATACTCTAAGATATACTTTCGAAGCAAAGCTTACTTTCTGGTTGTCATTAATTATCCAACCATTAACACATAATGGAGAGGTTAGATGACGACCCGGTTGTGAATAAGTATATATAAACTATACTAGCTATATATACTCAAAGGATGTGTTTCAAAGTAAAGATCATAAATATGTGTATTAAAGGAAACATGGATCAATACTTATGAAACCTCAAAACGTAGAGTGAACTCCCCTAAATATGTGCATACAAGTATATGTAATGAAGACATATGTACATATTTATTTTGGATTATTTGTGGAGTTCAATCTATATTTTGGATTCAATGAATGCACTAATATATAAGAATGTGATTTCGAATGCATACCTCTTTGATTTCACCTTTTCATTCAAATGATACTAAGTAATATCATAATCAATGAATATGGTTAGTCTCACAAATGCATTTGTTATTACCACCAAAACCTCATAATTGTATTTATAATTATCACCAAAATCAACTTAATAGTGCTTGATCTTTCAACGTCGGCGACGGAGTTTCGGCCAGAGTCGAGGAAGAAAGGGGTGTGGGAGCTCTCTGTGGTAGGAGTGGTGACAGGGAGTCAATTGGGAGCTAGACGGAGCTGTCCGAGGGGTTTTATAGCCAAGGGAGAGGGGTTAGGCGTTGGAGCAACATTAAGGCGGTGTGGAGGCCGAGAGTAGTGACATCGATGCATGACGCGACACAGTGAGGGGAGGGTGGCGCAAGAAATAATTGCAAAGGTGACAGCTCAGGGCAACGGTTGAGAATGCAAATCGTGGAACGTGAAGCGGAAGCGACGGTGCGGCATGGCGTGGTGTGGAGGGAAGGAGAGAAGGGAGTCCGGGCATGGGTGAGGCCAGCATCGAGCTAGGCTAGCACGGGGGCACACATGGGGAGGCGGTGGCGCACTATCGCTGCACATGAGGAAGGCAGCGCTAGCATAGACATGGTGGAAGTGGGCCAGGGATGCGCACAGCGCGACGCATGCGGGTGTGGGGCGCACACTGCAAGAGGAAGGGGCGGCGTGGGCTGACTAGGCTTGGCCGAAGGCAAACTGGGCTAGGTCAGAGGCTAGATGGGCCAAGACAAAGGTGGAACAAGCTGGGCTTGGCCCAAGCGAGGGTTTAGGGTTTTGGAAAATTTTTATATTTGATTGAATTTGATTTTGAACTTTGATTTGAAATTCAAACTCAAATTTTATTCAAGAAAAAGTTAAACTTCCCAAAAATGGGATGTTACATCAGGGCTATCTTGTGTTTTATGATGCTGTAGAAAATTAAGGGTGTGGAAATTAACTCCCTTTTGCAACATTCCCGTAAGGTACACATTACCAAGCAAGCAATAGTAGCTGCAAGTACTGTTACAACTCCATGCTCCCCATTAGTCTTCACACAGTAAGTTAAGTAGGTTGCTTCTTCACAACAACCTCTAGAGGATGCAGAGCTTGGGGCATCCTTTGGATGAGGTGAAAAGCCAATCCGGTCAGCTGGTCCAGCAAGCGAGATCCATCTAGTGCATGCAAACTACAAGGTTGATGCAGAGGTAAACTGCCATTAATTCCTAGAGTTGATAGTTTCAGCATGACTCTGCTATTCTGCTGGTCATCTTAATAAACCCATGACACACTTCAGAATCTTTAGCATTTTCTCACTTTGAGAGATTAATTATAGGAAGTCAGCAACTCAACATTACATGTGGCCCAGTCTTGTGATCAATGATATGTTCATTCTGTAGATGAGCATGTCTTACGTTTCTGTAGTTCTATTGCAAGTCGTTAAATGAATGTTTACCATAAACCAATAGTTTAGCTAACTAATGTTTTTTCGTTGATAGTTGGACATGAACCAGAACCTGTAAAGACAACATATGAGAGTAAATCAAATAGGTGTATGAATAAATACAAACAACACAAATTTTATGTTTATAAGAAGCTAACTTACCACTAGTATGAGATAGTTGTTTCTTACATGATCTCATCCCTTGAAAATGCTCCAAAATTTTATCATTATTAATATTTGCAAATATGTCTCGTTCAATATAGCATACCATGGTATGATTCATCCACTCATCATTCATCTTATCACATAAATCAGTCTTAATAATCTTCATAGCCAAAAAGGTTCTTTCTACAGTTGTTGTTGCCACAGGCAAAATCAAGACCAATTCAATGAAACGATATACTAATGGAAAAACTGTGTGTCTATCAGTCTGAACCATCTTCACAGCAAGATTTCCAAGGCCAGTACAATTTGCAAAATCTATATCACCTCTCACATCAGTAATAAATGTACCAGCAGGTTCTTAAGGACTACATAATCATATTCGGAGAAGTCATCACCATACATTTTAGCAAGTTCAATTAATTTTTCTTCATCAAAGTTGGCAAAATAATTCTTTGGATCAAGACAAGCAATGCACATCAATAACTAGGTCGATCTTTCAGTAAAACGATTATTCATCTCAACAATAATTTGATCATGCACCACAATAAATATATCATAATGAAAATGGTCATAGTAAGTTACCATCTGACCACCACAACCCCTAACCGTTATTGTATCTTTCATATTTGGCAGGATGATTTTATGTCGAAGACAAAAGGTATTTGTCTCTACGAAAAGTTCATCCCAACCATCATTTCTTATTACCTCAATTGTCTTCAATGTGGTCCTAATCAGCTCTATTGCACGAACAACGCTTTGATATTTCTTTTGCAAGCATTGTGATAGATCATTAGTTTTACCTAAGATTCTTATCATAAGATGCAATATAAGTATAAATTTCAAGATCACCATTTTTTTCAACAAACCTGAAGCTGTGGTTTTCTGTGTTGCACTAGTGGCATCATCACTCAAATTCTCTAATACGTCTAGGAACGAATCCCACATGAGAAGAAAACGATACAAGGTTTTATGATGTGAGCCCCAACGGGTATCGTTAGGCCTTGCAAGGTTAGATTGTTGGTTTTTTCCTCTTCCTTAAAAAAGTTCACCAGACTCTAATTTGTTCACAATTTTATCATTGCGATCTTGAGACAATTGATCGCTTCTAATGCAAGAAGCATTAACAGTGTTAACAATCATGGCGGTATAGTTAACGAAATCTAAGACTGAAGAACAACACTTAACAACAGAAACACCACTAACTGTAACTAATAAGCAAAGCAATGGACGTAAAACACATATGGATTTTCATCCAATATGCGTCTTTGCAATCCATGAAATCGTCCTCTCATGTTTGATGCTTCATCATATCCTTGCCCTCGTAATCTAGAGATTGATAAACCATGAAACTGTAACATACCATCCAATGCTAGCTTTAACGAAGACGATATCGTGTCAGAAACATGCTGAACCCTAAGAAACATGTCTATCACTTAGCCTTTGTTATTGACGTACTTGCATAGGGCAAAAAGCATAGTTAATATAGTTTAGAGTTACTAAGACATAAAAAAATACCAACAAACTAACCTCAAAACCACAACCGAGAGGGGCGGCGTCACTGGCCAGGAGGCGGGTGGTGCAAGCCGAGGGAGGCGCCGCGGTGGAGTCGGTCTTGGCCACAGCGGGCCGCCGGGGATGGGATGGGCCGTCGGCGGGCGGTGCTGGCCGAGATCCGAGAGGGAACGGAGAGTCCGGAGTGAGGACGACGTAGGAGCCCTAGCGCGGTAGAGACGTCGCCACTCGCCAGTAGCTAGGGTTTGGAGAGTACTTGCTTTGGCGGTGGCGGCTGACGACTGTGGCTTGTCACCTGTGGGTGGACGAAGTGGGCCGTCTGGTGGACGAGAGGAGTGGGCGGGTTGGGACGATGTGGCGGCAGGCCGACAGCATATGCTGCATAGCGTCATGGGCTACTGGGTTACATGGGCTGAATCCTAGCAATACTATCCTGGGCCGGGTTGAAAATCCTAGGCTATATACTATGTATTTTTCATGCTCCGAACTAAAGCCTATCTTGTCAGGGGCCAATTCTGCCCCTGTTGCTACAGAAACTTATATATATGCTTGGGTACTCTAATTTAGAGATGAAAAACATCTGTCGTCGTCTTCTTGCAGTGTTGATTTCAACTCGCCGCCTATTTTGCAAGCTAGCAGGGCCAATCCACTGCATGCCGGTCATGGGCATGACAGTTGGCGTATAGCGTTAGGTATAACCGTTAATGCATCGTGATGCCGATAGGTTGCTGGTGGATGTTTATGCACATTCCTCTTGATTGTCACCAATAATTTGCAAGTATGGGCAGCCTGATGTGAGTGGTTGATGTAGTATATACTGTTGTGGGATCTTGTAGCCTTGGACAAATGTAGATTTTATGGATTTGTTATTTTTCTTTTTTAACTTGATGTGTATTTAGGTAATTAGGTTGGAATAATTTGAAAATAGGGATGATGTTGTGTGTACAAACAAAAGAATTTACCCAAAAAAGAAGAAGTGAATGACATGGACACTTCACATTCAGATTGGAATTTAATTGTTACTAGGTTTCACTTAGATTTGTGGGGTGTTTAGTTTGAGGGATCACCAATGGGTTTAGCATGATGCATTACTAGCATTCCACTGATTTCCCTGGTGTTTAATAGGATTACCTTATTGCTCATTTTTCTCTAGGCTTTGTGCTTATGATGGATCAAGTGGCAATGGCTTATCTTTTTCCATTCCTCGAACCAAATAGAAAGATTAGGAAGAGCAACTCATTCGAAGTGACACAAACGAGCAAAATGCTTAGTTCACGTAATCGCCTCATGGTCCCATGAAATACTTTATATGCATGTACATGCAACATTGCTTCAAAATCTACACACAACTAAAACATCAAGCACAATAACGAGTTAATCTTTCAATCACGAAAATGAGTAAATGAAGCAAGAAATAGACATAAACTACCAAATCAAAGGTTGACTTTGTGGGAATCCTTTACCGGAAAAATTTCAGTCCTAGCTAGGACCCAGTGATAACGTGACAAACATCCATTGTAGCCTATCGAGATGACTCCATTAGAGTAGGTGGTAGAATTATTAATGCTCTTTGGAACACCGGAATTTTTTCGATTTCTGCGAGCATCGACCTGGCCGGTCAGATTCATAGGCTACTGGGTTTCATTTCATTTAGCTCGATAACCGTGGATCTGCAGGTAGAAATCTGACTCTAAATCAAGTGCATGCAACCACCGATCGAGCTACCTCCAATGATAAAAATGGTAGTCACATTATGGTTTCTTTGGCCGGATGCGTGCAAAGTAACTGAACTGAATGATCTAGCTCAGAAGCATCATGCATTGCCACTGTTGATGAGGACCTCGAGGGTTATCACATATAGAATTAGGGACATATATATTTATATATAGATCCATGCCATGCGTATCGTTTGTGCTGATCGCTCGAGAAGACATCATCAGCCGCTGCAAGGTAGCTATCATCCAACTAACAAAAGCCAAAACTAGTGAACTATGTGGGCCAAGTCGTAAATGTATCTTTAGGATTTAGCTATGCCATTTTTTTTCTGGGTAATCGTCCACGTACGTATGTAATATAATCTGTATGATTTTTTTGAAGGACATGAACGTATTCTATGTACTATGATACTCGTACCATGAGCGCTAGCTCACGAGAAAGGTCGAGATGGCTACCTTGCTAGCTAGCTAGCTTGTGTAGCTAGCATATATAGCTTCTACGCATGGTGTTAGGTTGTACTTCTACAAGGAACTTGTAAGTTGTTTTGGATTATAGAATCAAAACAACCAAGGACGCGGATTTGCAAGAGTGCATGCATGTACTAGTATGTCTATGTCCATGGTTAGTTTTTTTGGTTGACGATTCCCAGCCGGAATGGAAGCAACTGCTCTTAAGAGCGGGTTGCCGTTCCCATATGTAATCATGTTGTTTTGAACTATGGTTGATGATTTTTTATTGTAACTAATGATTTTTCTATTATACTTTTGGAGATAGTGACGAACAGTAGAGACACTGACGTAGACGGCGTATATGTCAGCCGGTTCAGCAAGCCATTTAGATAAACAGTTTTAAGAAGCCATTTAAAAAAGCTACCCTATTTGTTACAGATTTCGGAGAAACTGAAGACAAAAACAACTCTAAAAGCCAGAAGAATAGGGCCATACTAGACTTCTATTGTCACGTGTGATTTCAGGTTTTGTATCATGTTCACATAATAGAAATGACCTGAAATTTTTCTATGTACCACTAATAATTTATGGGTACATCTAGACATTACTCGGATGTTTTCTTCCTAACAATCATTCAGATTTGAGATCGCTGAATTAGAGATCCAATGGTCTCTTTTTTTTTGGAGAAGGGGGAGATTTTTTTGGAGGGTGTGGAGGGAGAATTCATTGCCGTTGGATCTCTAATCCAATAGTCATAAATCTGGACGATAGTTAGGAAGAAAACATCCAGATAATATTTATCAACACCTATAATTTATAATAACAAGATGTACGTACGTACTATAGATTGAGAAGGACCACGCATTCTCTAAAATTCCACAGTAGTTACTGTTTGCAAGTTGCACACACGTAGAAGCAACTTCTATAACTTTTAAGACTTTTGACGTGTGATGTAGGAACATGCGTGGTATATGCAAGATGGATATGCACGAATCACCAATTCATTCATCATGCATGCATGAATGTATGCATGATGCCTGAACTAACCAACGTTACAAGTAGCTTAGCCCATTATGTTCTTGGCATCAATCTTATGGGCAAACAATGACCAACCACTCCTAATTACCGCAAAGATGAAGCCTTTTAGTAATTAACTAAGAATTAATCTTCTTTCTTCCTTGGCTTCATGATCACTAGGGATAAAAATATATATCCTTCACACACGAACGGTTAGGTTAGTTTTCCATATATATAGGCAAAGGTCAAGCATGGTCGGCATTTGAAGCTTTTGGACTTTTCGTATCACGATGAAAGCAACACCAGAAGCAGCAGTAGTTAGTTAACCCTAGGGGGGAAATGCATATTAAGATTGTATTATACAAATGATTATAAAGTTAGAGCGTAAAATAAGCTAAAAATCAATTTGAGAAAATAGAATAGAGACATAACGCCCCCAAGCTCCAAAAATGCATAGGATGCCATGAATCAAAGGCATAAATAGTACGTACAGTATGTAGATCCAAACAGCATAATTAAACAACTTCGGCGTTCTGGAATCCAGATGGTCCCTGCATGCATTTTAATTTCCTGTTTATGCATTGTTGGACTCTTATGTTCCAAACAGTCATTTAAAGAAATACTATACACATTATTACACAACCAATTTGTATATTTTACTTGAACGATTAAGGCATTACAAGCAGTACTTGCAAGTAGTTAGTAGCCGTACGTAGTACGTGAGCTACCACTACCACACTTTTCTTCTTCTTTTCACTCACTCACTCTCTCTATTTATTTATTTATTTATTTATTCAACGCATCTCACACAGATCTTCTTCACATGCCACTGAGTAGGACTGGCACAATGTGAAATTAAGAGTACACCCAACTTTCGGCTGTAATAGACAGGGACAGAGAATCTAATGTTGTACACACCAATCGAACGACTAATCAATCAATCAATTGATAATTAATTGGTCCCGCTATTTAATTCAGAAAAGTCTGCTGATTTATTATATGGTCTTAAATTATTAATATGACTCTCTCAGAGAAGGGCAAAAAAAATGTTCAGATAGCTAGCCATGGATATGATCACAAAACAAAGCACAAAGCCATACATATATACAAGTTACATGCATAGTGGTTTCTCTCAACAGGCATCACAAACTATGACAATCTTGAGTAAGACAAATCAGAAAGTAGATGCTAACTCTTCATGATTCTATGACTTCTCAGTTGGGTATATTCTTCCTCTTGCATCAGATAGACGCCTCTCCAAATTAATGATTCTTTAGCTTCTCCAGTACATGCTAAAAACACAACTAGAGCATCACAACAACTGCATACCACCTTGGAGTGAAAGGAAAGATAGCAGGAAAAAGTAATCATGCATTGATGCAAAAGAAAGGAACTTGAGTTACAGCTGTTTCACCTTCAGTTCTTGGCTTGCTCATTTGATGCTCCAATAATCGATGCTCTCCCCGAGGCGGAACCAAAACTCCATGAATCGATCGATTTTGTGAGCTAGAAATTTACAGAACACACAAGTGAGATTTGCTGCAAGAAATCAACAAATAACCCTGATATCGATAGATCATGTGCATCCACAAGCAGATGAAACTGCACAGCATGATCTGATAATTAGTTTTGATCATCTATTCTGAACCTCAACTAGGCACTTATCAGATCATGCTGGCAGCTTCACCTCCTAGAGAGTGCACCACAACAATTGAACACACACACACACACACACACAGAGAGAGAGAGAGAGAGAGAGAGAGAATGTGGGGGAGAAGAGGAAGGCTGGGAGCCTTATATAACAGTGGCTCCAAATTATGTGATTGACTAGTCTTTGATATTATATTGGTGGTTATGTTTGAAGGATGGCTTAGTTAGCTCTAGCTAGATTGATGTAACAACTAACTAATGTGGTGGTCCCTATTGCAATATATTGTGTCACAGTCAAACACCCTAACCACCACCTTTCAATTAGGGCTTCTAAAATCTATTTGCTGTACATATGCATATATAAAAATAATGGCCATATCAGCTCTATGATCAGTATGCGTAAAGTGCCTTGTTTAATTCATGGAGAGTTTTAGTAGTCCCAAGTCCCAGCCAACCACTACCACATCATATACATACTTTCTTAATTATTCTTTTGCTAAACTATTCCTTTTGTATTTTTGGGGTGACTTGTGGATCATTTGATAAGCCATTGCGTAAATGGAAGTTGCACCAAAATTCATCAGGTTATGTGTGTGTGTGTGTGTGGAAGGTCTTGTTGATATGATAAAACCAGATATGCATGTATTAATATGTTTGATGCCTCAAAATTCATCAGGTTATAAGCAAACAATTTTAGCAACCAGGAAAGCGAGATTCATGCTTGCGGAATGAATTCTATCATCTGTCTGGTAGCCGGCATTGTGCATCTGTGATCATATTGTTACAAAAAATTAATGAATACAACTTAACTTCTTACAGCTGGCAGTGCTACTGGAGAAAGAGACTATGTGAGATTAACTTTTTAAAAGAAATTAGTCCTTTGAAATGCATGCTCTACGACCTGAAAATTTAGCCGACCAACTAATGCAATTTTTGTAAAATTGAAACTTAGGAGAGATTAATATATTGTTAACTTGTACTGATACAAAATTAGGTATCTCAATTCTCATACCATGTGCTTGTGTCTAGGAGTAACATGTGCAAAGTATTCCCATGCATGTTGTTACAGATATGCATGCGATATTCATCTCTCGATTCACCATCTCTGGATGGTACATATATAATTACCGCCCTATTCACAAATGAGTGCACACATGATCGATAGTCAAAGTTTATCAACTAATTCATTCCTAGTGGCACCTAATTGTTGCTTTCTATCTTTCAGAAAAACAACTGATACAGCTCTTACTCCCTTCACATATGGAGAGAAAGAGAGAAGTTTTCTCCACAACAAAGAACAAGTGATATCGAGGAGATAAAGGGGATAAATCACAGCGCTCCTAAAGATATCCTCCTATTGCAACTTGCAAAGCAATGCTACAAGAAAGTGAGGTGACATTATCAGAGGAAGAAGAGGAATAGTGTAATAGTAACATCAAAACTTGCCTTTGTCTTTATACAGTAGCAAGAGCTACCCATACACACATCTCCTGGTCAGGGTTTGGAAGCTCCATACATGTGCCCAACAATGGGAAGAAGTGAGGCTGCCACAGCATGACCTAGCAAGGCATGATCCCCAAGAAATCACAACCTCCATATATACATATCTTTATTGGTGATCACTCAGAGCTAGATCATGCTGGCAGCTTCACCCATTCCCATGGGCAGTTCCAAGATTGCATGAGAATATACCATGGGCCCATGGCAAAATTAGTCCTAGGAACAGCTATATGGTGTGAGAAACGCCAAGGTAGCTAGGCTCGTTTAGACGATGAAAGAAAACAGGGTTAAAGAAGTTACTTCAAATTAAGGCTGTAACAAGTGATTTTTTTGGGGGAAATCATGCATCTACATGCATCATGCAGAAAAGGAGCAAATTAAGTTAAGAGAATTTACTAGGAGATATTGACATGTGTGGTATGAAGTTAAAAGCCACAGAACAAACAGACATTTTAAGAACCAAAGAACACAATAAAGAAGGATCAGTCGATCAGAGTGCATGATGAGATATGAAGAACAAGCAGGTAAAGAAGGATCAGTCGATCAGAGTGCATGATGAGATATGAAGAACAAGCAGGTAAGTCGCAAGATTTATAGATCGAACAAAGCGGTGTGTGTGTGAGAGAAGGGAGAGGAGATACATAGAGTATATGCAATAGCAATGGTATCTACTCATGTAATAACCTGAGCTGAGAGTACTGGTTGAGTAGCACTGGAAGGAGATAAGATGGAGTAGCGGCTGAGAAGCTGCCAAGAAGACAGAGACTAGCTAGCAATAGGAGCGGCAGGGACAGAGGCTTAGGGTTCTGGACTCCTAGATGCCTAGTCACCAAGACAGCAGCCTACTTCTCATCACGCGGGCTACTGCAGATGCTGTGCATAGGTGTCCAGGACAGGGCAGGAAAAAGGGAAGAGAATATTTTCCATTGGATCCGTACACCACGCGGGCTACTTCTCATCACCATTGCCGATGTGCCTATACAAGATGGATACGTGGACTGTGGATGCCCTGGTTGTGCGACCATGTGAACTGTTGACGCATATTCGTATTATATACATATTTTTAATTTTGTCTCATATGTTTGTCTCCTCCCTGAGCTTAGCAGCATATCGTCTGTCACACTACAGTAACTTAGTAGGTACTACTGAACCATCAGAGCTTGACAGTAACTGTCGAGCAACTGCAGGTAGGTCTTGGACCTAGTAGGATGAGCTGCTGAGCGCTAGCAGATCAATACGATTAAAAAAATGGTTAGCTTAAGCACGATTAGTACTAATTAAGTGTTATATTACATGATTAGGACTAATTAAGTATAATTAATACAAATTAAACATATTACTGCGTGGCCGACTCGGCAGTCCTCCTGTCGAGCTCAAGAAGATGGCTAGATTTGCAAAAAGGACGTTCGGGACTCAATTTTTTTTAAAAGTGGCTATAGTTCTATATATGTGGACAGTTCAGCCATATCTCCTAGTACAAGGGTTTAGTTCGTGCAAGATCCGGAAAAAACCTCATAATCTAAATGGAATATAATTGATTAACTACCATATCTTAATTTCGTCTTCATGCACATGAATTCCACATGAATCTAACATTTCTTTTAGACTTTGTGTAAGGCTTCTCTTTCATCCAAACTCGGTGTTAGAAGAGGTTAATTTCCTTTGCATTACAGATGGAGAATAAACTCAAGATTGATAAACCCACACATTGAAATTGATGCTGATGGCAAAGATTTACATAGATGGCTTATCCTTTCTAAGACAAGGACATCTAATTTGCCGAAAAGAAACACAACTCTAAACGCTTCGACTACAACTCACTACTCTAGAAAGGGTTATCACAGATAGATCAAAACTTCCATCACAGATGGTTTTTGACCAGTCTGAATTTTTATGTATATGATAACAGGTGGTTATCACAGACGGCTCTCGAACCATCTGTGATAAGTTACAACATAGATATCTGTGATATGTCAGATATCACAGATGATTCTTAATCATAGTTGTATGTGATAGTCATTTATCACAAACAGTTCTAGTTAAGAACCGTCTGTGACTGCGTTCTTGCATTCTTATAAATAGGCCTCCTTCAGTTCATCAATATTCTCTAATTGCACTACAAAACAGCACAACCAGAGAATACAGATGTACCAACACAGGCCTATTTATGAGAACAAGATCATTGTGCAATAAACTTTGGCGCCATATCTTCATCTTATAATAAAATATGAATTTCAACAAGGACCGAAACTCTATCCATCCATCAATCATTACAGGAACTAAGGCATCAACAATTAATTTTCACACGCATGAGCATCAAGATTTACATGGCCGAAACTCTAGCCATCCAATAATTTCGAATGGGGGATATATCACCGGCGATGAAGGAGAGACGGCGGCAACATCAACGTTATGTCATGACGGTGACAATACACAAGACACTCTTACAATAAGGGTGCCTTATGCAGTAAACCGTGGCGTTACAACTGGAGGCGGACGAGCTCGGGGAAGTAGTTGACGTTATTGGGGGGTGCTTCGATCGTTTGGGGGAGCTAGGCGACTCTTTGGTTTGGAGTATTTTGGGGAGGCGCGTGGGCAGCATATATAAAGGTATTTGGGTAGCTGAACCGATCAGTAGTTGAGAGGTCGTGACGCCACTTTAGTTTGAAAGTTTGAATAAAGGGCGGCAAAATTGGGTGCGAAATATCACAGATGGGTTTTAATAGAAACCATCTGTGATGAGTTAATATCACAGATGGTTCTTGTTAATGACCGTCTGTAATACTTCGCAGATGGTTTTCAATATGAACTGTCTGTGATATTATCTCTTCATAGAAGATTTTTAGCACTTCTAGTAACACAGATGGTCGCTAAACTAAAACCATCTGTGATTATATTTAATACTGATGGTTTTGGTTAATCATCTATGATGAGGCTTCTAGTATTAGCCTTTTTTGTAGTAGTGAATATACTATCTAAACCAAGGTATGGCTATTGTAACATCCTATTTTTCAGAATTCTCAAAATTTTCCAAATTAAAATTTGCTTTAATTATTTTTTTAGGAATTTCTTTTTAAGAATTATATCTTAAATAACTGTTTAGGAATTAATCTAGGAAATGAAATATCAAATATTGCTGAAAAAATTTTATTTGAGTTCCTTGTGTCTTAGTGTATTTTTTGGAACTTTTTGGATTTGTATGGAGTCATTTGCTATTTTTGTTGGCTTATTTGAATTTTCATGGTTTTCTTGAAAGAGAAATCAATTTAACTGTTCTGGTGGCCCAACTCCTTTTCTCTCTCCAGTCCAACTAGCCCATGCTCATCACCTTAGCCCAGTCCTCTAGCCCAACCTGCCACATCACATCTTTGTGCACCGCGTGTCCTCGTCAGCCGCTGCAGTCACTGATCGGCCAACCCCACCTGCCAGTCACCCTGTGCATCATCTTCAACCTGGCACCGGACTCCGCGCTAGACATGAGACCTGATAGGCTTGTCATTGCCTTAGATTCGTCGACCTTGCTCACCGGAATCAACACTTTAAGCAGCTACCGCCATGCGGCAAGCTTTGCTAAGGAAATCAGCTATAGCTGGTGAGTCTTCAACATCATCAACCACCCTTTAGCTCTGCCTCGTCAAGTTTTACCGCTTCGTTACTGTAACACCCCAGGACTCACATTATCATGGGATGCCACTAAAACCACTCCACAACTAGCCAAATTACAAGATAAAATAATCTGGCAACAATTCCTAAACAATATAGGATAAGCAGAAGCATATTCAATTAAGCGAAATAGGATAGTGATAATCAATTTAATAATTTAAATCAACCTCTAACAGTCTAACCAAAGAGTAGATCACAAGTTTAACACTAATAAGTTAAAGTAAACTTTGACGAGTTAATTAGGCAAAAGACTAGAATCACTTTGTCTTTATTACAACATAAATCTATGATCCAAGTGGATTATTGTGGTGCTGCTCTACCCTTCCCATGCATACTCAATGATCACCTGTAGGGGGGAAAACAAGGGGTGAGATAAAAATCTCAGCAAGCAAACTGTTTAACAGGCTAATTAAACTACAACAATTTAATCATCAATATTTAATTTCCACACTGACCACGTTTATATTTTCAAACTCAATTCACCACTTACAACGGTAAAACAATAGCAAATAAATCTTTGCTTGACTACTTTAAAACCTCAACCACTACCACTACCAAAGACAATAAAACATATGTATGTTTTATTTCACTACTTTATTGTTTCTCACATCCACAACTGCTATCAACAATTACTACAAGAGAAAAGAATCTCATGCCACAATCACAACCCCTACCATACCACAAGGGAAAAACCCCATTTCACGACCATAGCCACATTCCTCATACCACAATAGCTCACATGAACCAATTCCACATTATAACTATGAAGTTATATATTCCACATTACAACTATAAAGTTTTATATTCCACATTACAACTATGAAGTTGTATTTGACTACAAAATAACTTCACCACAATACATTTGCATAGGTATGCAAATGTTCTTTCCACAATGCAATGTATATGAATGCGTATGCTCCACAACACCCTTACCCAACAAGGTAAGAGTGTGCATCGTATTACGGCAATATACGATGTTGTACCGGTACGGTCGCGGCTAAGTGCGGCGACATCCATATATGCAAATGTCATGATATGATATGAATGATATGATAATTATAAACCACATGAATTCCAACCTAAAAGGAGCATCAGCATGCTCAGAACATATCCACAACCACATATCCACCATATATTTGTTTTCATATTCCGTATTAGCACACTAAACAAATTTCCACATGATTTACGAGCAATTTATCTAACATATCAATTGATCAATAATTGCTACCATTACAACCACAAGTATTCACTAAGAATACTACCACTTAGACCACAATATACTTGTAAAGTTTTCTACCCCACAACTATAATGATTCATCAAAAACAATTTCGCATATCCACAATTAAACCATCAAGATCATAAACAATTGAATTCTTAAAAATACTACCATCTGGACCACATTAAGGAAGCATGTAACAAATACATATCATCTCAATTTTAAAGAATTAATGTGAATGTAGAATAATTAACGAGTTAAACAGTAACACAATCACTACATTTACTTGCCTCTACCGATGAAGCGAAGCAAATCACGAGCGCTCAGCAGCAAAACCACCTGTCCAAAAGGTACCTCTCAGCACAATGCTACAGCATACAAAACACGACTTAAAAATTAAAGATATCGCTAGAACCCCGAACCCATACATAATCCTCTCCGCTCAACTATTCAACAATCTACCCACTACAGCAGCGCTGCTTCATTTTTTTGTATCTTTAACAATATTAAGCCAAATACAGTAAATGATATATTTCTGGATTCCTCACTTAAATACCTTTATTTTTCATGTAGATCAAATATTTTTATTTTGATCCTAACTAGGTGTAACTTAATGCGCAAAACAGAGGACGTTCTCTGTTCTGGCAATCTGGACAGCAAGATTCTAATGAGTCCCAACCACAGCACAAGGATCTACAAAATATGATTTTTATATAGCAATTAGATTACTGAATTCCCTACATTTTTCTTAATTGAGACCAAAATCATAAAAATCATCTTCTACCCCTAAATCACACTTGAACAGCAATCTGTCCCAATCTGCACCCCTGACAGACAGCGGGGTTCCAGACCCTGCTACACCCAGATTCCGCAGCCAAAAATTCTGAAACAAATACAGGAGATGGGTCCCGAAGTCCTCTATAATTTTCCTTTTGGGAAGATCCACAGGAACAATATTTTCATATGTCTAAACTGCGCAAATAGACGCGCTGCGCGAATTGATCTACAGGCAGACAGCAGGAAATCTCTAATCGAGTAATCAATCTGCTAATCTCCTTCTAATTCCGTGCCATGAACCCTAATTACTCTAAAAACAGAGGGGTTTGGGATTAGAAAAAATTACCTAGAGGATCCCTTGGGATCACCCATCTTCTTTCCTCCTCTTTTTATCCTTCTTCTCTTCTTCTTCCTTCTCTTCCCTTTCTTCTCCTTCCTTCTCTTTCTCCTTGGCACCAATGGCAGCAGCTGTGTGGGGGATGTGGGAGGCGCAACCTGGGAGGGGAGAAAGGGGTGGCTGCCAGGAGGAGAGGGGTGTGGCTGGGGAAAGGGGAGGCGCTTAGGGTTTTTGGGAGGGAGGTGAGGTGCGGCCACCCTTGGGCCTTGCCCAAGGCGGTCAACCCACTCCCAGTGCAGCCCACTCGTAGGTTTTATTTATTTAATTAATTATTTTATTCATTTTATGCTATTCCATAATTTTTTATTTCCCCTTCCCGCGATTTACCGAAAACCGGCGACTCCGTGATTATTTTAAAAACTTACGTCGTAACGACGATCAGGATATTACAATTACCTTGTCGTGTCTTGGAACCCATCAGATCTAAGTCACCGTCAAAACCGTAGCTCGTCACCGCTGGTCATGTCTCTTTGCCATCGACCTCAATGTCCTCGTCGTCGCGTTTTCCATTTCATGTTGGTCTAGATTCACTATTTCATTTCGCCAAAAAACCTAGTCATTCCTTGGATTATTCCCTAGTCCTACCTATCAGTCTCTGATTTCTCTCACTTATTTCATTTTCATAAATTTCTTAGTCGGTTCAACTTCTAAGAGCACGTTCTCTTTCTTGCAAACTCCGATTGGGCCCGTTCAAGTCTCTAAATTTATATAAAATCAAGCCCTATTTGTGTGCTTTAATATTAAGGTTGCATAAATGGTTTAGACTAGGACAATTGAAAGAACTGTGTACTTACGATTTATGGAAAGCTAGTGTATTGTGGAATAGTTAGTTAATAGGGATAGTATCATCCTAGTCAGTTAAAGACTTGACTTCGTGTGCCATTGAATTGAGCCACAATCATACAACCACATGCTTGGAATGGGACAGGCCTAGCTTAATATGTTACCTAGTCTTAGTATTAACTCCTCAGGTGGTATGCTATGCTCAGTGCCAAGGTGGAAGGTATAATTGCATTCATTGGGTTACATCTTATGGATGGAGTTTCATTTACAAATCCAACGTTAAGCTCTAGGCCTGCTCACATGTGTTGGGGAGAGGTTACTGGGTTTAAGCTTGACGAGAGGGGTCAATACTGTGGAAAAGTTTCTGAATGGTTTTATTGTGATTATCTTAGTCGCACGGCTAAGGAAGCGTGTAATTGTCCAACAGAATGAATTGATCATAACATGTGAGAAAAGTTGTACCACATCTATAGAGTGTTAAATCAATCTATTCGAATAATCGTATTTGTGGTTGTGGACGTGCTCGGGAATTTCATACAACATGTGTATTTTCATAACCAAGTGTTGTAGTCACTGACCGGCCGAACCCACCTGCCAGCCACCATGTGCTTCATCTTCAACGCGGCGACAGACTCTGCGCTAAACATGACACTACCACCGTCTTCGCCTCGAACACCTTATCACTAGTCTATAAAAGGTCACCCTGGACCTCCGAAACGAGCACCTCAAGCCACTGCCCTCATAGCCTTGCTGTCACCTTGGATTCCCCGTCCTTGCTCGCCGGAATCAAAGCTTCAAGCCACTACCCTGCCACCGAGCTCTATTGAGGAATTCTGCTGTCACCGATGAGTCTTCGTCATCACCCACTACCCCTTCAGCTCCGCCTCGCCAATTACCCCTCTGTTTCCTCGCAGTGTCTTAGAACATGATGGATATAAGTCGCTGTCAAAACCATAGCTCCACTGCTTCTAGCTTACCGCTGGTTGTGTCGCTTCGACGTTGACCTTAGTGTCATCATCATCGCATTTGCTGTCACCTATTGGTTCGGATACTAGTTCATTTTGCTAGAAAACCTAACTGTTCGCCATTGCCACCTCTCGCCAAAATAGCGTCCCTGTCTGCTAGAGCCCTAGGTCCCCAAGCACCACCTCCAACATCACCTTCCACATCAACGTCTACTCATCAGCTGTGTCAGAGCCACCTCAGAATAGCTACTTGTGTGTCTGCTGAGCTGTCTGCCAAGTCAGTGTCCGCGCCAGCCGTAGCCTTGACTGGTTTGGTGGACTTTGTCTATGACATGTGGGTCGCCCTATCAACCTTAGTTGAATTTTGAAAATTTCTAAAAATAAAAGATTTTGGAATATTCCCTGGTCCCACATGTCAGTCTCTGATTTGTCTATCTTATTTCTATTTCCTGAATTTCTCAGCTGATCCAACTTCCCAGAGCACATTCTCTCTCCTGTGAACCCCAATTATGCTCGTTCAAGTCCCTAAATTCATATAACATTAATCACTATTTTATGGTGAATTTTATTTAAGTTTTGGAGGTTGTTTGTTCTCTATTTTTGGTTTTTGTTTGGATTTTCTCTTGTACGAGTAGACTTCAACACATCAGAATCGTTCGTTAAGCAATGAGAATAAGTGCTAGTTTAAGATCAAGAGTTCGTTGAAGGCAAGTTGTGTATCCTTGATCATGTTGAACCCTATTTTTATGAAATTTATTTTGCATTTAAATTACATGCACTGCTATTTATTAAAAATATGCTAGGAGGTATTATCGTCCCAGTTGCTATTTATCCATGACGTGATCTTTTGTCACGTTAGAATGGTTAATATCAATTGGTCATTAATATGTCATCGACATGGGTTGGTTAGATTGCTTAGTCATACTGGGAATTATGGAACATTGTTTTGGAATGAAACTAAATTTGATTAATGATATATGGAGTTGCTTTGTAAATAAATTGGTGCTTTATGTGTTATCATTGATGGCATATGTTGTGCTTTAATATGAAGGTGGAGAAATGGTTTAGACAGGGGCGATTGAAAGAACCGTGTACTTACGGTTGTGGAAAGCTGGTGAGTTATGGAATAGTTAGTTAATGGGGGTAATATCACCCTGGTCAGTTAAGGGATTAACTTTATGTGCGATTGAGTTGAGCCACAATAGTACAACCACATGCTTGGAATAGGACAAGCCTAGCTCAGTAAGTTACCTAGTCTTGGTATTGACTCCTCAGGTGATAGCTAGGTTAAGCTTAGTGCCAAGGTGGAAGGTATAATTGCATTCGTTGGGTTACATCTTATGGACAGAGTTCTATTTACAAATCCAATGTTAAGCTCACAGGGGTCAATACTGGGGCAACGTTTTTGAATGGTTTTCCTGTGATTATCTTAGTGCACGCCTAAGAAAGCGTGTAATTAGCCGACATGACAAATTGATCACAACGTGTGGAAAATTTTGTACCACCTCTACTGAGTGTTAAATAAATCTATTCGAATAGCCATGTGTGTGGTCATGGATGTGCTCGGAAATTTCACAAGGGATAGATTTTCATAACCAAAATCTAGGAAGGCAAAACTTGTGAAATTGATGGATGAGCTATGTGAGACGTTGTTACCTTGGTACTTATTTACTATATGTTTCACTCAAATTACGCTTTCAATTTATTTATTGTATTTACAAGTTGAATTTAGCTTTCTGTAAAATAAGCCAAGTTAGCCATTTTCTTTGTTCAAGCCTTGCATCTATATACTGCATTATATTCTACATGCATAACTTGTCGAGTACTCTATGTGCTCATCTTTTCTATCAACACAACTCAGTTGCTAAAGGAGAAGAATCTTCACCACTCTTCGAGGAGTACTACGAAGGAGGTTAAGTGCTAGGTTGAGCAACTCTAGTTGATTGCCTATGGTTTGAGATGGGTTTTTTTTCCCGGTGGAGTTATCATTTGGCTTTTTCGCTGCAAGTTTCTTTTTTAGTGTTAAGCCCTGCGTGGATTAATAAATGTAAACTCTAATCATAATATTGTACCTAGTTAATTAAATAATATTAGCTATTTTCTTAATTATGCATGTGGATGATATTATATCAATGTTGCCACTGTGTGCAATAGTGTGTTCCTATACTAGTGCAGTATACACAGAGAATTCAGATTTGTATATTTGGTCCCGACAGCTATGTGAGATATTTCACTTAATCAAATTTGAGAAATTAGTTTAGTACCAACGCAAAGAGGTATAAATTGATAAATAACATTAAATGCGAGGATGGATGTAGGGCCAGGGCATATGTTACTGACACATTGTATGATATTTTGTTAACTTAGAGATTTTTCTGAGCAACATTGCCCAAAACTAAGTCAGATTGGTTCTTACTCAATTCGCAACTTTAAGCCCCATTTGAAATATCCAATGTGAGCATGCATGTGAATTTTTTCAAATTTCTATAAGAATTAAACTATTTTATGTAAAATTTCTATAATATTCTTATGTAATTTCGACTTTGAACAAGCCTTTATAAAATTCTAGCAGTAATATTTGCACTTTGGAAGATCTTAAGGAGTTGTAGACCGAAGATTTGGGAGAACAAGACCTTGATTGGTGTTTGAGATTTTTAACCACGCCAACCGTGAAGTGTGAAGAAGATCTCAGACTTCAGTAAAGTTTACCGCCGACAAGGTTCTGATGAAAGCGCTGGCAGAAGTACAGCACGCCCCTAGAAATGACGAGATCTTGAGAGTGAAAGTAAAGTCTCTCAAGTCAGATCAGCAGGCACCAGCCTTGGCATTGGGAGCACAAAACATATAAAAAACGCTCCTTTATTATATCTTCTAAGTGTCCATCACCTGGCTCGACTTGTTCGTTGCTTCTTCCTTGAGTCAACAATGGCGTTGTTTATTTCAGTTCACTAGGAGGAATTGTAGGTTACGGCGATGCTAGATGCCAAGTGGCTAGATCCCTATATATCCGTATATATTAGCTATGGAAGTATTGTCACGTCGGCAGCCAATGCACTGTGGCCAACAACACAAGAACAATCACACACCAAAAAGAAAGATAAGTCATGTTGAGAATTTTGGTCAAAAATAGCACCGTAGATCACCAGAATAACAGATCTAACTCTCAAACCAGTGCAATCCTATTTTTAGCCCCCTCTCCCATCGCACAATTTTCTGGCGGTCCCCGACTGCACGACTACTGTTCACCGGGATATCGTGCGGTCGGGGACCGCACGTCCACTGTTCACCTGAGTCGTGCGGTCTTGTATTTTTGTGTGGAGAAGAGTTTATTTAGTTGTGCAAATTTTTTGTAATTATAAATATTACGAATATTCATGTGTAATTTATTTTTGTGTGGAGTCTGTAGCAATTTTATAATATAGAAGAGGAGGTGCAAAATATTATGAAATATATTTTGAAAACTCCTTACGCAGTGTAGATGATACATGTAGAAAATATTTTTTTAGATTGTTATTTTTCAAAATAAAATGGCAGACAATATAGGTAGACTAGTCCGTTTACAATTTTCGTAGGCTCGCAATGGTACGATCGCCGTGCGTTGTTATAGTGCAGGTAATTTTTGGAAAATTTTTGTAGGGACGATTGAGCCCTGAATGACGCGTACGTACAGAGGTAATTTATAGTGCGGTGTAATAGTTGATCTGTTTTTGTTTTTCGCACATTGTGAATGGTAAAAAATATGTTTGATTCGCAATAACATTTTGCGATCATGGTACGTTGTTGTAGTGCAAGAAATTTCATGAAAACTTTTATATGGACAACTAGGATAGGAACAACTGGTAAGTAGGAAGGAAAGTGATATTGAGCACACAAAGAATTGAATGCGAAAAGACAATGACATTTTATGTTTCTAGTTAAAATAGATTTCATAATAAACTTGGGAATAACACGACGCACATGATTTGGTTACATTCATACAAATCAGCATGATGCACGATACAACAAACCGAAGTAGCCGTACAATACATATGCGCTTTGTTGACATGGAAATAAATTGGACATTCAGGGGAGTAGTGCGGAATGACCCGACCTACTGCGTAGATCTGGGCCATTTTCCCTTTCTTACGAGCTCAGCATTGAAATCCTAGGATGCCTCTTTGACCTTTGCTTCTGTTTCTCTTTTTTTTTCTCGCGCTCCCTATCGCGAGCCTCGCACTCGCTACGCGTGCACGCGTCGAGATGAGCTTTTGTCTCCCGATGTATATGCTCGGTTTGCTCGTTTTGGCGGCGCTCCTCCTCACGGATCTCGCATGCTATCGGGACCCCGGATTTTCGAATCCGAACCCCCTATGTATTACAACACTAGTCCCAGATCAAAGCTAGTGCACACAGTCAAACAGCTCTCTGTCGGGACCCCGGATTTTCGAATCCAGACCCCACGTATTACAAAGACTAGTCCCGATCAAAGCTAGTGCACACAACAAACAAAGGATGAATACATAACCAACAACGCTTTATTACAATAATAGAGAGTACAGACCGAAAGACCTCTTTATTACAACTGAGGTTTCAAAACCTCACACACACACACAAAACACAAAACACAGCGAAAGCAAAAGATAAATCCAGCGGAGACCATCAATACGCCACAGGCAATTGACTAGGGAAGCGCAACCTAGTACTCCAGAAAGCCTTCGTCGAATCCACACGCGAAGTAGTCATAATCTCCTTGAGCTTCATATTCCTCTGAAATTTTATTTTAAGTGTAGCATGTGAGTACATAAAGTACTCCGCAAGTCTTGGGAAAATGCAGTAGATGCAAGGCTTAACCAAGGAGGGTTATATGGTTCTTTTGCACAAGGCAATATTTTATTTCAAATACCAATAAATATTTTCGAAGGTATTAATTTAATAAAGTATTTGTTTTAACAGAAACTATCAATAATTTTATAGTGAAGGTTCCAACCGCCAACACTAGTTAACTGGCTCCAACCGCCAAGGTTCAAAACCACGGGTTCCATCCACCCACATTGGCTCCATCCGTCAGGACACAATTCCGAGAGTTCCATCTACTCTCTAGTTTTCAAAACTTTTACTTTAAAACCAAAACCAAAGATCTACCATGTGAATGCATTCCTTGCCCGCCCTTGACCGTGGGCACGGCTATTCGAATAGTTTTACACTCTGTAGAGGTTGTACACTTTACCCACAAGAGATAAGTCATCTTAATAATCAACATGCTTCCTTAGGCATGAGACCCAGATAATTTATCACAAAGCCTTTACCTTACTCTAGTCTAGCTAGTCACCACCCGCTGAGGTTTCACCGCTGAAGGGTTAAATCCACCACATTCAGAAGCCCCCTCTTGCACCATATGAATACAGTAAATCTCTGTCCCTCACTGTGAATAACCAGTACACCCTGGCACCCACTTTCCACTGGTGGTACCTATACTAGACTATTGTAAGTTATTTAGCTAGGTCGTACCCATATAGACATGTGGTTGTACGGTAGTACTCAGTTTGGACAATCACAAGAGGCGGTCCTTAATTGACTAAGGCGGAACATACACTTTACAAGTTCTCGTGCTAAATCCGCACCAAACCAATCTTACCATCCGCCCAGTCTAAACCAACTCTCACATTTTATTTTATTTTAAAAGAATAGTGGCAACACCAATCGCCACTAAATTTCTGAAGACAAGGATTAGTTTAATGAAATATACTTTCACATTCCAAGTTTACAAAAGTTGTTTAGTATGACTAAGCATTTTACTACCGTTCTAATATTTAGCAAAGAATTAATAATCTCAATACTGGGTCAAAAGAATCCTAGGGTGTCAAAGGTACATGGTTGACAATGTCAAATGAGGGCATAACAATTATCGGTTTAACTATTATTCTTACAGTATAAATTATCCTTTTGTGTAACATAGCAATGCATTAAATTTTAAAATAATCAAAAACATATCATAAACATAGGTTCAGAATGTTCAAAGGAGACTTACCTTCTTGCACGTTGTTTGGGCCTTCTTGTTGCGGATCTGAGAATTCTTCGACGACATCGGATTCTACGCGCGAAACGACAAATACAAAAGAATAAATAAATACAAATAAAATCAAAAAAATATATACTAGAAGAAAGGTTAGGATTTTAGATGAATTTAGGAGAAAGAATCAACGGATTTGGAGTTCGAATGAGGGAGAATGAATATCTGGAAATTTTAGATATCACATGAAATGATAACAAAATCCGAGAATTACTTTTTGAACAGTACAGTGTCGGTTGATTGCGAGGTGGCGGCGAACAGTAAGAATGGAACCTCGGTGATAAGGCGAATATGGTGACGTGAGTACGACGGCGAGGAACTGCGGCAATCACCAGCGGTGAGAGAAAACGGCAGTGACGGCGTGGTGGCGACATCGACAGGTTGGAAAGTGATAGTACCGAGTATGGAATGTGGAGATGTAGGGAGAGCACAGGCTAGGACGTGGCATAGTGAAGCTAAGAAAATTATTGTCTAAGCTGAAAATTCAACGGAGGCGATACAGTCGACGTTTGAACGTCGATAGTAAAGAAAAAGGAAAAACTTGATATCTTGGTGCTCGGTGAAGCGAATCCAAAACCATTTGAAAGGTAGCTACCTGGGATGATTTGGCACGATATGGCGCGAACAGATTCAGGAAAACACCCCCGGATAGAGGGGGACACGAGAAGCCGTTGGCGGCCATGGCGAGGTGTCGGAGGCAAAAATTTGTGGATACTTTTCAGGGAAAAGGAAGAGAGCATGGCATAGAACATGGCGAGGCAAGTCTAAGAAAAATTACAGCACAGGCTAAAACTCAACAGAGACGACGAATCGACCTCGGGAGTCGAAAACAACCATTTTCGCGGAAAGTTCAATTTCTGACAATTGGCTCCACGAAAAATTAAATAAAAATGATAGATAAATTTTTTGGAGGCTAGGACACGATATGACATGAACAAAAATCAAAGAGCTTACCGAAAAAGTGGTATACGCGCAAAGGCATGGTTTTAGAGTCTGGCTCGACAAGGTCGACGAGGACTCGGGGAGTCTTCGAGTGATGGCGATAGAAGCATGGCATAGAATGCATCGAGGTGAACTCAACGGTACAGACGGCTCGGCCAAAGGACATCGGATGGTGACGGAACACGGCGGAGAAGACATTCGGTGACCGACGGGTTGACATCGGCGTTCCGGGCAAACGGAGAGGAGTTAGCGGGTGAGTTTTACAGCGAAACGAAGAGGAGAACATGTGCAATGCAGTGCTCACCTTAGTTCTGATGGAACACGAACGGTCGGCTCGCAGCGAGGAGAGAAGCGACGGCGCGATTTGGCCACGGTAGTCCGGCGATGCTCAGGCGAAGGCGAGGGGAGCACCGCGTAGAACGCGAGAAGGCAAAGCCAATGGTGTGGTCAAAAGTGACCGGACTCCACTGTAAACGGCGCAAACGGTCGAAGAACGCCGATTGGTTGGCGAGAGAAAAATACCGACTGCGGTGAGGAGGAAGGGAGAGAGGCTTTGAGATTTCGGGGGTTGGGCAAGGATGACAAGGGGCACCTGGTGCTCCCTTTTATCGGGGCGGAGGTGGACGGGAGAGGGAGATCAAAGGACGGTGTCATTTAGAGCAACGGTTTCAAATTCGTGTAAATGCACATGAATGAGAGGGGAAACAGTTGGCAATGGAAAGCACTTGATGAGAGAAAGTGAATGCACTTGATTTCACGAAAAACCGCTTGGCCATGGCGTGCGCTCGGGCGTCGGTCGGCTCTGGAAGATGAACACTGCCGCGGGCACTGTTCATTCTCTCTCCTCTTTTTTTTAGATTTGAAATTGAGCTCAAACAATCTCCAAAAAATTCAAGAAAATTCTATGAAAATCCTTGGAAAATTAAAAGATTTAATAAAATAATTTCGGATTTAATTAAATTTTATTATAACTATTTAAAATATTTTTTACTTTATAAGCTTTAGTTTAATCCAAATAAATTCAAAAAATCCAAAAATTTGAAAATAGGATATAAATGGATAGATTGGAATTTTAGATGAATTTAGAAATTTGAATAGGCTCAATCGGAGTTAAAACGAAGAAGAACGGGCTCTCGAAAATTTGAATTGAGAGAAAAAGAATAATTCGGATTTCTAAAATTAGTTTTGAACTGAAAAAATCAGATTATGACGTCATCAAGGGAAATGGTTTTTAGAGGAATTATTTTTCTGTGGAAAAGGAATTTATGACGTTAGTTAGGATTTTGATTTTCTGGCCGAATTATTTTTGTAAAGGAAAAGGATTAATTACTTTAATAGGTGTGGCCGGGTTTATCAGTGAGAGAGAAGAGAGAGAGGAAAGAGCGAACGGTCGGATGAGCGATGCGGCGCAAGGAGGACATCGAGACTGTCAGATGAAGAGTGAAGGAGGCATTAAGTGATAGCGGATGGCTGAGATCAGATCGGGCGATGATGATTAAATCTAAGCCGTCAGCTAAGAGGCGAACGGGTAAGAGAAGAGAGACGGCTAAGAGCAGGACGGATTGAACCAGGGCTTGACACTTGTCAGCTTGAGGAGAGAGGTTGAGGATTAAATTTGATTTAGATTTTCAGGAACATTAAGAAGGTTTAAAAATACTTAGAAAATAGGAAATAGAGTCTAAAAATTTCAGAAAATTCAGAGAACATTCCTGAAGCTATTTTAGACTTAGGTAAAATATTTCTAATTTCAATTTGGTATTTTAATTTTACAAAAATACTTTTTATCTTTGAATTTTTTTAAATCTAGAAAAACACAGAAAATCCAGATAGAATTCAAAATCTTTAAAATAATTAATTTGAAATTAAACTTTTAAAGAAAGCGAATTTTTGGGATGTTACACATGCCCTTTTGTCGTTCCACTCCTCATAGTCCAAAGTCCACTGGTCATGTGGGTGAATCTCTGGGTCGATCAACTTGCGATAGGCAAATAGCGGCTCCGGGGACTATGGGTAGATGAGAGAGTTTGTTATTGTGTACTTTTAATTAGAAATAGTAGGGAGAACACATTGTAAGTGGTCCTTACCAGCTATCGATAGCTGATCGTGTTGAAACGGCTGTCAGGATACTCACAGGAGTAGTTCACACAACCCTAGTAATACATGCCTAGGCTAAGGCGCTGCTTAGACTTGAAGAATTTGCATGGGCCTCTGCACCAGCAGAGGGGCGGCGTCTCGCCCTCGGGGGGGTGTTGTGGCGAACATTCAGTTGGAACGTTTAGTATGGACATGCTCCTACGGGGGCGTCGTTAGGGGGGTGTGACCTCCTAGCACGCTCTGCTTGCTCAGCCCAGGCCTCTGCTGCCCTTGCTTGTTCATTGCGGGTGGCAGCAGACCTTGCTAGGTCACGGATCTCCTCTCATTGCTTCATCATCTTTTCCCATTATTTCTTCTGCCTCTTGTCCATCTCAACGTGGTGAAGGAAGGTACGGTATAGTGTTTGGTTGTGTAGTGTTCCCTTGCAGATCTATTCCATCTCATTTTATAAGCCAAAGGGTTGACATGGTGAGAGTTATTTCATGTCAGTGTGCAGAGCTGCCCCTTTGCTTTTTTCACTACGCAAAGGTGCCCAATTTGGTCTTGTCACTGCGCAAAACTGCCCCCTTTAGTCTTGTCACTAGGCAAAGCTACCCCTTTGGTCTTGTCACTGTGCAAAGCTGCCCACTTTAGTCTTATCACTGCGCAAAGCTGCCCCTTTTGTCTTTTCACTGAGCAAAGTTGCACCCTTTGGTCTTGACGCTGTGCAAAGCTGTCCCCTTTGGTCTTGTCACTAGGCAAAGCTGCTCATTTCGTCTTATCACTGCGCAAAGCTGCCCCTTTTGTCTTGTCACTGAGCAAAGCTGCACCCTTTGGTCTTACCACTGTGCAAAGCTGCCCCTTTTGTCTTGTCACTTAGTAAAGCTGCACCCTTTAGTCTTGTCAATGCCCAAAGCTGCCCCCTTTGGTCTTGTCACTGCGCAAAGCTGCCCCTTTGGTCTTGTCTCTGCGCAAAGCTGCACCCTTTGATCTTGTCACTGCGTATCCTGTTTGGTCTAGCCACTTAGCCTTTAAGCTGTCTCGTTTGTTATAAAATGCACGGCGCACACCATGAAAGTAGGAGCAGTGGTCTAGCATACAATGGCGGACACCTATGAGCCAGTCAGAGCGGGGTCACCAAAGGAAAACCTTCCTGTGGAAAGGAGGGAGGACTTCGGTCCTAACTACCGCTTGATGCCAACAGGCATTTTCAACCAGTATGGCCGAAATGCAGACACAAAGAAGACACGATCAAGTAGGTTGTGCAAGGCCATTGCGATGGAGGGTGATGTTTCTTCTGATGCCCACACTCTGGGGTAGAAATTGTTGATACTATATTTTTCCTTACTGGTAATATAGCATACATGTTAACTGTCCTTTGCAGCAGATAGCGAAATGCGACTTCGTCCGCTGGATCGATCCTCCACATGAACGCTATATTTTGATGTATATGGATACGTTATGGGAGCGAATCTTAGAATTGGAGGTGAGAATCGACACTCTCAATGAGGAGAACAATGACATCTGTGAACAGATGCAACGCGAGAGGGGCAACGAGGAGGTCGTCAACATAGGAAGTTTGTATGATCCCACATGCTGCTACGCGAACCCTAGCTGCATATGTGTCTGCTACTACAACGACGGCCAGCCACATCCAAGGCGACCCCCTCTAGAACACTCCATGTGGATAGCGCGAGGCACCTTCTACCAGTAGGCACACTTTGTATGGTGTAGGCTTGAGAGAATGATTAACTTAATGTTGTGTGCTATTTTCTTTGTGGTGTTAGATGTTGTGTTGAAGGTGTAGAGCTGCGAGTGTTGTTTTCATTCATGTTGTTACCTGTACTACTTTCTATGATTGATGTATGTGTAATGCACGTGTTGTTTGCTGTTGTCAGTGCATAACGCCGCCTTTTTTGGTGTTCTTAGTGAGTAAGGCCGCCCCCACTTAGCCTATAAGAGGGAGCCATTCTTCACTACTCCCCTGCATCGTTCTCCCTCACCTCATGAATTTTTTGTTCGCGGTCTGTGTACCTTACTTTGGTGATCACTCCCCGGACGTCGATATGAGTCAGTTGAGCTCCTCTTCGGCGGCACCTACGATGATTTGCTAGAAATGCAACACACTTGTGAGACGAAAGACCTCACAGACGGCCACGAATCCTAGGCGGCACTACTACAAGTGCCCCTTTCACTCAATGAGTCAACTTGATCTGGGTTGGTTTAAATCGTGCAGGTATGTTATGAAATCTTCTTCTCATAGAATTGCAGGAAGGGCCAGGCGGTTGCCGATTCTAGGTGTGGGAGGATGAGATGGCCAGTAGGCCTAGCATTGTTCCGCTTGAGAGAGTTGTCATGGGGGGTAGCGATCCCTTGGAGATGCGACATCGTTTCGATAGACTCGAGTGGAAGATTAATTTAATGTTATGTGCAATTTTCTTTTTGTGTTTATTGTCATTGTGAAGCTGTAGTGCTTGAAGTGTTGTTTCCATTCGCGTTGGTTCGTGCGGTGCTTTGTATCATATGTGTACGTACTCGTCGTATTTGAATGATGCTTTTCTTGTTGGTAAAAGAATTTTCATAAGGTGGTGTGGATATGCAATACACATACGTACATTGTACAAATGATTGCAGGAAACCATGCGATGTTACAAAAGCTAAAATACATTGTACAAATGATTGCAGGAAACCATTGTACATCTGGCTGTCGCCTCCTCTAACGGCGTATGTGATCATCCGAGAAGGTGAACCTGGGAGGGGAGTGCGGTGCGTCTCAAAGGTTGTACTGCGAGGCCTATGTTTGAGGCGGTGCTGCGTAAAACTCCATGGAGAGTTGCGACAGATAGACGAAAATGGAGCTTACTCATTCGGTCAAGGAGGGGCCTACATCCTGCTCAGATGGTACAATTGAATTAGGCCATAAGCAATGGTGTTTGCAATGTATAGTACTATCAGAAGGCATTTACTTGGGTAGTCTGAAATACAGATGACCCACCTTGACCTTTGTGGGTGAGTTGCTCCGTGCAAACCTGCATTTTTTTGGCGATACGATGAGATGGCATTGAAATACACATGTTTTGTTTACTAAGTTACTGCGTATCGGTGTATACGGCTGTCCGAATGATGATCCCATAGGGAAATCGTGCATGTACTCCTACGTGGTGTATCCTTGGTGGGTCTACCCGAACCACTCGTGCTGCTCCTGCAGACCGGACTGAACGCAATGCGCGAACATGGGCAACACCACCTCCAGTTGCTGCGGTGAGTCAAGCTCACTGTCAGGAGAGAGCCCCCGTCGGCCTGGCGAGAATGTTCAGTCCTCCGCCCCCTCCGTGACGAATATGGTTGTAGAAAAGGTGCTATCCTGTCGCATGTGCTGTAAGAAAAAGTTGTAATCAGAGATAAATGACAATCGAGTGGATGAAAAAATAGTTGGCAAATATCATACCGCCGGGCCGAGGCCCATGGAGGACGAGCGAGCGTAGTGGGATGACTGCTTGACTGTGATGGACGTGTGGACGATGGTGCTGTGGGCAGTGCTGACAGGGGTGGTGCTGCATTGAAGCTAGCAGCCGATCAATGGAGTTGGCCCTCCCACGCTGGAAAGCCTGAGCAGCCTCATCGTGGATACGATGCAAACGGTCGTACTACAGGTAAACAAAGAATGAGTTAAAACACGTTGTCGTGGATACGATGTAGGCGGTCATACTATAGGTAAACAAAGAATGAGTTAAAACGTGTTGTAGCATAGGGTATACTCAACATTTTCTCGTACCATCTTGTCATGCTGTGCTGCTCGATGATGGTCTGGACCTACTTGTACAACAGCCTCATGCATGACCTCTCCAGGACGGTGTGGGGCAGGCCCAATCAGCCTGCTGCGGGTGCGTGGAACGTACCATGCTAGGCACGTAGTGTACGTGTCGATGTCGTACGGCCAAGGCTCGTCCACAACCTCCGTGTTTGCCTAGTCACACCACATGTCCATCCACGGCGACTATCTTCGCTACAAGTGGCCGTCCTGGTAGAGGTGGCACCTGCTGGTACAGGCCAAACTGCCTTATGACTCGCTGCGGGTTGTACGGCTCGATGAAGTGGGAGAAGACCAGGTGGCAGGTCGTCAACCAGTACATGTGGTCTTGCTGGCACTGAGATGACAACCCATGGGGGGCCATGTTCGCAATGACCTGTGGAGTCCATGGCCACCAGACTATCTCGCCCTCGTGAAGAATCCCGAACTAGTTGTGGAACTCCGGGTATACACGCCTCGGTCTCTCCTTGGCCCACCGAAGCTGAGCATGTGTCCACGCGTCCCCATTGTCGGCCATGAACGGGGTCGTCGCCATCACCCTTGTCGTAGAACTCCAGACTGGAATGAAAGGGTGCACGACACTACCAAAGCACGACCTCCCAACGGGAAAGTGCTCCCATGACCACAACTGTAGGAGGATGTAGCACACTGCCAGGACCGGCTCACTGGCTGTAGTACACTGTGAGGCATCACACAAGCCTCGGTACGTGGCGCTAAGAACTGTAGATCCCCACCTATACTGCGACACCTGGCCAGGCGAGGCATCCGCCAAGGACTTCGCAAGGTGTATGTAGCTAGGGTGAATGGAGTCTCTAGTGCTGGTAGGAAATGCATCTGCACCACCTCCTGAGGCACTTGCATGGGGCAGGTCATGAACCATCGTAGCCACAAATGTGGCACGCTGGAAATATTGTCTAATATCGGGTGACCGAACCGGTGACCCAGGCGAACCTTCCAGTTTGCCGGCTTGGTGGGTGGCACTACTGCAGCACCACGGAGCGGTAGTTCATGTCGCCCCACCGGAAGTGGAAGGTGTGAGTTTCCTGTCTCCAACGATCAACAAGTGCGAAAAGCAACGCCACATCGAACTGGAACACATGCGGTAGATCCAGCAAGTGGGCAACGGGCAGCAGGCTGGTGTCCTGCAGTAGTGGGATGTACCGCTGGTCTAGAGGCTAGTGCTCTTGCGGGCTCCTAAGGATCAAACTCGGAGGGCCGGCACCCGATGATCATGCTAGGCATCGGTGCTGGTCATCCCAACGGGGTCTAGCAACTCGTACGCCATCTCCGACCAATGAAGGAAAACAAGTTAGTACACAGTGACAAGAGAATGTGCAACAAATGACACCAAAATGTGCAATAAATGACAACAGAATGTGCAATAAATGACAACAAAATGTGCAACAAATGACAACAGAATGTGCAATAAACATAACGATATGTAAACGTACCAAATGCACCAAGACATAAAAAAATGTACACACAACTATCTCCCTACGATACATTAAGTAGAGGACAAAGGTTACAAGCAAATGTGCACAACATACACAAAAATGTGCACAACAAAGCCCCTCATAAATTGAAAAACACGGAACCAACAATCATCAATGAAGAACTATGTGCTTTGTACTACGGAGTGTTACTTGATGTCGGCATGTTTGGGCACTGGTTAAAGGAGTGGCCAATCGTCTTGCAGAGTCTGCACTTCAGGCGCCGAACCCGATCCCCACATTGACTGTCATCCATGTCATTGCGGATGCGACAGCCATGTCGTCTTCCAGGGCCGACGTGCTTTAGTGAATTGTTCGGCACGCACTTCACCTGCCTTGGCCATAGGTCCATGTAGTGCATGTCCACCCCGTACGAATGAAACTTCGTACTTCATGTTTCATACAGGTGCTGCATGCCGTAGTACTTTGAGATGTAATGCATCGACGCCTGGTGCCATACCACACATGTCGTGTACACTTGGGAGCATGGCTTGTGTAGAAGCTGCGACTTGTTGCAGGTGCAAGATGCTCTCTCATCAATCATGCATATATGCTTGCAATCCGCTCTAGTGTGACCCATCACGTACTTCTATCTGAGGCGGACCTCGAACTTCTTTCTTATACCATCCATGGTATGAGCAATATGAGAACGAGCCTTCTCCATATTCTTGTCCATGTAGGCCTGTATTTCCTCAGATAATTGTTTACCTTCGTCTAGATGCTTCGTCGCCATCATGGATCTATTGATAAAGTAACCGACTAAACGGTTCTAACTCTCCTCCACAATTGCCATTGTACACTTCAGACATAGTAGTTGTCATGATTCCATACCTTACTCCACCGGTGTCGTGTAGCAGAGACCACATCTCCAAGTCAGGTGCGTTCGACTGAACCCATTGCGTGGACTCCCCAACTCTCGTGAAGCCTCCCTCCACAGCCCTAGCTTCAGCCTTCTCGATATGTTGTACATGCTTGCTGGTCTCCTGATCGAGCTGCCTCCGCAAGGCCTCGAACTTCCACTTCTGGTTTTGCATACAAAGCTTCTTGAACATCTTCATTAGGTTCTTGCTGTGGAACCTTCTGTGGAAGTTCGCCGCGAGATGCATCATGCTCCAACGGTTCTTCATATCATTCCACTGGAAGGGGGGCTGCATCCCGTTCTCAATTGTGCGCAACACGGACAACAAACTTGCATTGCGGTCCGATATGACACACACATTTGCACAATCTTGCACAACGGCCTGCTTCACGTTGGCCAGGAACCACAACCAGCTATCGGTATTCTCATTCTCCACAATTCCAAAGGCTACGGGGAGCAACCGCAGTGATGATATTACCCTTGTACCTGCCAGATAGAAATATCTCGTCCATCGTTAGCATCGGACAGCACCACCTGAACCCTTCTATCGCTGACGGAAGGCCCAGAACACTCTGTCAAGAACAAAATAATTCGGGCCTTGCGTAGGATGAACCCGTTGTTTCCTATTAATGTATGTGCCTGGGTTTGATTTTGCAATTTGATGCAGCATTCTTGGGACCGTATCGTACGCCTCTTCGTACGTCCCAAGCATACAACTCCACCATTCCGTTTTTGCCCGCCACTCCTTCTTGTAGCTAACATTGAACTCCACCAAATTCGCTACATTTGCCAATAGAAGCTTCGGAGAAATGGACACATCTGCCACCACAAGGTGGCTTATCAGCTCCACAACATACGATGACGTCATGTTGCTGTGCCTATGTAGTGGCAACTCAAGCTCATAACTGTGATCCTTCAGCACTGTTATCCGGAAGTCCGTGGCAGCACCCATGAACAGCTACGCATGGACCTTGCCGGGATAGGAGCCGTCGACACACTTGATGATGTAGGTGTTCGGGTTGGACCTGTGCACCCGATACGTTCGGCTAATGTTGATGGCGTATGTAGCAATAGCTTGCTGGGCAACACTCTTGTTACGGAAGCATTGCCCTAAGAGGAGTGTGCCCTCGTTGAACCCCGACTCTACCTCCTCCACCCGTGGCAGAACTAGGGATTCCGCTGCGATGTTGTCCAGTCTAGATGACATGTACGCAACATCGGTGGTCAAAACACCACCTAACACACCTCCCGCTGTAGGTTCGCCATCTTCGTCCTCTCCTAAACTGGCTGTTTCCACATCCTCCTCCTCACTGTGCACTTATTCCACCAGGTCCGCAAGGTACTCGTGACAATCAACACGGGGGCCCACCGCCTCTCCGCACCTTCATTTGTTTGAAAATTCTCCACACACCTCCGTAGGTCTCCATGTCCCATTGCCTAACCAACTCCTTCTCCTTCACCAGCATCTTCATGAGCACTGGAGAGTAACCTAGGCACTACATCTCCGCTAGCACCACCAAAACCACCCTTGGTGGACGATTATGTCCTCTCCACGAAGTGAACATACACCATTGGCCTGTCATATATCGCTGGGGTGGGTTGCACACGACCTCCATGTAGTTGGTCCATGAAGCGTCACTGGTCACCTTCAGAAGTTGCCACATTGTCTCCCCTGCAGCACCTACCACTAAGGTATATACTGCCTCGACCTGTAATTTGTTCCTTGCGGTGTCCCGATCGAATGCGGAACACACGTATCTCCGTAGCTCACACAGGCTCATGGCGTTTAGATTGGGTGCCCGGATCACGGTCCAGTCATAATTTAACAGGTCCGCCCCATACGGCCCGTCGCGTACGAGACCACTTCCGTAGAACAAGAACAAGTCTTGAATGTCACCCATGGCGTACCTAACATAAGTGCATACTGAACCTTCTTAGTATATAACATGCAATAAGCGTATTCGATACATACAACAACAAGACCGTGAAGATTTCTATCTTAATTTAGTTGTTCTGCCTATCACCTACAAATACGAATTGTAATTTTTGTTTATTTGTAATTCTAATTTTTATTTATTTACGGAGGACACTAATGTAATGTATTTTTTCCAATTCTCTAATTTACGGATCTTCCCAATTTCAGTGAAAATTAAATTACATTTTTTTTAATTACACTCCTAGTTTGTATTATTATTGTTTGAATTACTTCACCAATCCAACTAGTAATTTTTCATCATTTTTTACTTATGAATTCTTATGTAAATCAAATAACTAATTTTCCCAATCTGTTATTTATGGAGCCAACAATCGAATTCACATAGAAATTACATTACAATTTTTCTAATGTAATTTTATTCTACTCATTCACAGTTAGTTGCTCTTTATTTCTAGCACCCAACAATGCACCATGCTTGATATATGGAGGGTTACCCTTCAACATATATTTTTTCAAAGATTGACATGCAGCTCTTTATTTCTAGCACCCAACAACGTTGTCCACTTTTTTCTTAATCCGACTAACTATGACTTTCTTGTTTCTAATCCGGCAACTCGTGCTACCACATACAAATACAATTACTTAAATACTACCTATTTTAACGCTTACACGATCTGCACTCACTACAATAGTAAAAAAATGTCTTCACAAAAAATAAAAATACTATACACTACAATACACCGTGCTTCACATACAGAGGGTTATGCTTCAACAAATATTTTTTCAAAGATTGATATGTAGCAACTTCCATAAATAACATTTACGCTAATGACGTGCTAATCACTAACGATAAGATTATAGTCGCATGGGGATGATATTTACCTTTTCTTAAAGCTAAGAGGTGATCTACAACTTTCACAATTGCAAAAACTTTAGATCCCAAACAAAAATTACTAGAAATCCCGTGTTTGCAGTTCTTCCTTCCTTGACTACGCTCCCTCTCTTGGTCTGCATTTTTCTTGCTCCTCTGTCTACACATGCAAGGTCACTCAAGGCTCCCAATTGCAGCCCATCTTCTGCATTTTATCACGCATCTCAGGTCACTCAAATGTTGACAACGCAGTAAGGGATGGCCAGTTCTTCATGCAACGTGCTGGCGCGTGTGCATGTGCTGCAAGAGAAAGAGAAAAGGGGAAATCACAGGTGGCATCAACAATGAAAAAGCCAGCCGGCCTACGTAAACGCGGAAGCATGGCTTTGACGGTCGAACAGACAAAGACACGTGTCATGTGGTTAGGGACAACACACAGGTCATGCGGTTGGGGACCGCACCACTCGGGCATGAACAATGGTCGTGCAGTCCCCGACTGCACGATCTCGCGTGAATAGTGGTCGTGTGGTCCCCGACCGCACGATTAACACGTGTCGGCGCCTGAAAATCGTGCGGTGGGGGAGGGGCTATAAATGGAATTGCTATTGTTTGGGGGCTAGATCTGGTATTCTGGTGATCAACACAGCTATTTTTGAACAAAATTCTCGTGTTGAGGCAATAGCTTTTTTTTGAGATTTTTAGGCCTATTTTAAACGGCTTCAATTTCCAGTATTTTTTTGGGTTTATTTAAGCTATAAACTACTTGGAATGCATCAGCTTATAATTTTTGGTTTATTTCAGCTTTTTTTGCTTTTGTTTTCTTTTCTGTTTTATTCATTTGCATTTCCCATGACGATATAATGATTTTTCAATTTTTATTACTTTTTTCAGAAAAAGCTAACAGTCACTACAATATAATTTCAGTCAAAAACTAAAAGACACAGCCATAAGCTTAAGCCAAAAGCTAATTGGAAGAATGGCTTGTTAGAAAATTAACTGTGTTACTCTATTTATTAGCCTTCATTCAAATTTACATTTTCACACACTACTGCAGAATATGTCATCATAGACTGTTCAAAAATGTCATCACAGACGGTTTCGTGAGCCGTCTGAGTTTATGGGTCAGTAATAATATGAGATCATCACAGACAACTTTCGAACCATCTGTGATGCAGTATTTCACAGACGGTTTCAACTACAAACTATTCGGGATATTTAAATATCACAGACGGTTTCAACTACGAATCGTCCATGGTATTTAAATATCATGGACGGATCGTTGTTGAAACTATCTATGATAAATCTTATATCACAGCCGATTTTGGCTACAAACCGTTTGTGATAGTATAAATCACAGAGGGTTGTAGTTGAGATCATCTATGATATTCTTTTTTATTCACAAATCTATTTCTATTAGTTGGCTAGCCTCAGAAAATGCTAGCCATGCCCTTTGAAACAAGCATATCAACACAATATATATACATCCAATTCACATTCATTCATTTCAAAAAGAAGAAATTCATTTCACAAATCAATTAACTAAAATTACAAAAATTGTCCATCCATGAACAAATACATGTACACATGAATAATTAAGCTCAATCTTATCGCAGTGAAATTTGTTATACATTATAGAATTCTCCATCTTCTTTTATGACTTTAGACCATAAGAAGTACATACACTGTCCTCGAATCTCTGAAAGGTCGGACTATTCCAACGGAGTTGTAGCGATGGACAGAACTTGTCGATAGGAAGATCAATGTTGTGCATACATATGTAAATTAATAAGTATGAAATAATTATCGCAAGATTGACAAATTAACCTGAGGATCAATATTGATCTTTGCGGATTCGACAAGTAGTTGCATGTTGTGGAAAACATAGAATCCACAGGTGTTGCCTGGCAACTGCTAGTGGCACTACAAAAATAGAATTTGTTAGTTCGATAGGCATTACTACGAAGTGTTATATAGGATTAATGTGTACAAGCGAATACCAAGAAATGTAGAATGTGCGCAGGGTGTCCATCCTTTTGGATTTCCATACTTTTGCAACGTACGTGGTGAAAGACCTACGTGATTCCAATAAGATAGCCTTAGTCATGGGAAGGAAATACTGCAATAGAGTTATCCATGGAGAAAATGTGTTTACCTGCCGATTAATTCTTGGACAACTATGAAGTCGGTTTTGGTCCTCTTTAGGGAATCAAGGTGTATTACTTTGTTCCGTTTTGGTATAATTACAATTAAAATCCAGTGAAACCTACAGAGGTATGTCATGGTCATTAAACCTAAGTTCATGTTGCTTATAAAGTACAAATCAACAAGTATAGCCACTAGTACAGAACTTACCCTTGGTTGTAGGGTATAAGTATGAGTTCTTTGTTGTGGTAAGCCTCCAATGCATTCGTGATGTAATTCTCGATGAATAATGCATCCTTGTTGATGGTATCCATGGTGACCAAGCGTGGGTTGAGAAAACCGATTGATGATTTAGTTACTCTAGCTTTAGTCACCATGTATCTATATATACACACACAAAAGCAATGAGTTATATATGACGTTTATTGGTATTACATAAACATAAACCGTGATTGTACACACTTACAGTGTCCAGCATCGAATGAGTGAGACGTCGAGAGCGTTGAGTGTGTAGAGATCGAATAAGTCCTCAAAAGTCACCGTAAAGACACAGTCATGAATATTGTGCTGAAAATGATCCGGCGTGAACTTGACAGTGAAACCCGAGCGCTATTGTTCCTCTACTTGTTGGCCTGTTCCATGTACCATGCATGCAATCTCTGTCAAGCCAGTCCTAGGGTTAGGAGGCACTCTTTCAGGATGACCAATGGCTCACCTAGCATGAATTTTCGGGCCAGTGGCAAGTAGGGCAACTCATCTTCGGTCTTCTTCAGTTTTCCCTTACCACCTCGGCTGTAGGTCGACTTCACAGTAGTCATAAGATGTAGATGCACGGCACCTTTGTTGTGTCTGTGCAGGTAACTCCGGTGCAAATCGCTCCTGTGGAATTGGCACGGTGCAGGTAGCTTTGGTGCGGATTGCTCCTATGGAAATGGCACTAGTGCAGATAGCTCCTGTGGAATTGGCACTGGTGCAGATAGCTCGAGTGGACTTGGCACCAGTGCAGGAGCCTCCAAGCAGATGTCCTTCTTAGGCCATTGAATGAATGTTACAATAGCTTCCCTAGAGTCACGACCTCGTCGTTTGGGGTATCTGTTACTGGACGACCTCGTAATTGGCATGAACACCGTCCACATTCACTTTTGTGAAACTTAGCACTAGAGATACACCGTGCACCAAGGCCCCAGGCCCAGATAGATATGCTTGGCCCCAAGCAGCCTATAGGGCAACAGAGGCATAACTCACTTGGAGCTTGCACTTCATAGCCACCTACATAATGATACAAAATTAGCTACTCCAACAGGCCTATCAATGGATTGAGAATTTTAGAGATAATAATTATTACCAGGATGTCATGAACAGGAAATCGGTGGGACATGCATCTACTCCGACAGTTGGGGGGCTGCCTACCATAGGAGCGGCGGGGCTTTCCTTTTGATTTTCGAGATGCCGTATCATTCCATCTGATCTCTGACGTACCTTCGCATCTCATCTCTAGGGGATGCTTAATGTCCTCTCATAGCCGTGCCTCGCGCTCGACTTTGGCTCTCTTCTTACTCTAGTACGCTTCGGAGTCCTTTGAGAAACCATATTTCCAAGGAACAAAAAGACCAAGGCCTCTCATGCAACCCGGGTGCTTTTTGTTTTCCAAGGCCGCGGAGAGTATATCTCTCTCCCTGACTGCCTAGAATGAGCCTTCAGAAGATTCTACACTCAGCGCTTCCTGCAAGAGCCCGACATGTCATTTTCACTTCGTATGAAGTTATGGAGTAATTACGAAGTAGGTAGTTCAATATCTTACCAGGCGGTGGGACACTTCCTCGTCCGTGGGGTTTCAAAAGGAGATGCCCCCCGATGACTTGGTAGATGACCTTGCTCTTATCCAGTTTTGGGCATGCTCATTAGGGATCCTGGCAAATGGCGGGGCAGAGTCCCGCAGGATTGTCTGCTCGTCCTACTTCCTCCATTGCGGGATTTTACCCGTATACCCAGTGGTGCTAAGTCTGTGTGGGTGCCTGGTTTTTGCCTGAAGGACCCCGTGCGCCATACTTTCACTCCTAAAATTATCTGTCGTCTTCATCTGCACAAACTCTTCACATTGTGGTTGCAGAAATGGATACTTGTGGAAGGGCATCAGATTCTTCTCCACGTATTGCTTGACAAGAAGGCTCTTGAAGTTCTTCCATGCTTTGCATGTCACTAGCAATGTATGTCGTCGCATGGAGGCATGGTATTCTTCCGGGATCTCGAATGATCGAAAAACTTCCATCAGTAGCTTACTTTTCCGAGCTCCGGTCACCTTCTTCCACGAATCGAGCGTGATCTCAATCTATTCCCATGCAACTATTCAGACTATTCTCTGGAATGTGGACACTACTCAGCGAGGATTGAGAGGGGTCCCAGATGGATCGACCTTCGTGATGGTAAATCGGCCCTCGGGATTTTTCGATAGTCCTCTTCTTTTTCGGGATTTTTCAAAGGACGGTGCATCACACGCATCTGGCGATGATGTCGAAGAATGTATTCAAAAGATAATAGAATTGAGCAATATGAAAATGATATGAATATATGTATTATCTCTCAAAACATATAAACTATTCAGGTCATTAACATACGGCTATATGCTGAATAGTACATAAAAGTAGACATTAAAAATCTGTGTAATGCAAAGATTAAGAAGTGTGTTTTTGCTCTCAGGTGAGGAGTTTCACAAGTTCTAAACTTGGCCTTCTTCCACTCTTGTTAATATTTCAATGATCACAGTGACAATTTCTCAAAAATTATGCTAGATTGTCTAATTGAATATTACCTTAGTGTAGTATCAATGTCAAGAGCATGCAAAACCAACATATATTCAGCAAAGCCGAAGGACAACAATAAGCAATACTGAGTAGGAGACTAAGGACTAGCTATTGACAAAGCTATCGACTGAACAGAAGTATACAATTAGCAAATGTGTATTCAACCTAGCAGAATAATCCTAGATTATCACTGAGATTTCAATCATGACAAATTTCCTCATTAAGCAATAAAAAATCCATAATCTATCATGCAATAGTTCTCCCACTGCCAGCCGACAATCAAAAACATAAAGTACAGCTCACTATGTGGCTCGAGGTGGCGGTGTGCTCGGGGAAGGTGGCGTGCTCGGGGGAGGAGGAGAGGACGGGGGAGGCGGCATGCTCGGGGAGGCGGCGTGCTCGGGGGAGGAGGAGAGCTCGGGGAGGTGGCACAATCAGCAATGCAACAAGGCCAGGAGGCGGCGCTCGGGAGGAGGGTAGCTCAGGGGAGGAGGAGAGCTCAGGGAGGCAGCATACTCGGGGAAGCGACGTGCTCGGGGGAGGCAACGTGCTTGGGAAGGAGGCGACACGCTCGGGAAGGAGGCGTGCTCGGGGAGGTGGCATGCTCGGGGGAGAAGGTGAGCTCAGGTGTAGCACTAGTACAGTGGTGAAAACCTTAGAGCGCCATATATATAGGAGAATAATCACAGACGGCTCTACTTCCGAACCGTCTGCGGTATATATTATCATAGACGGTTCTAAATAAAAACATTATGTGATAAGAAAGTACCACAAACGGTTCTAAAATAGAACCGTCTGTGATAGTAATCGTCACAAATGGTTCTAAATAAAAACCGTCTGTGATGATGCTCACAGCCATCACACATTCTCATATACATAAATGCAAATTCACATATATATCACATATCATCATATACATAAATGCAAATTCACATATATATCACACATTCTCATACACATATATAGATGCAAATTCACACACGCGCGCACACACACACGAGCTCGGGGAGGCGGCATGCTCGGGGCAGAAGGTGAGCTCAGGTGTAGCATTAGTACAGTGGTGAAAACCTTAGAGCGCCATATATATAGGGGAATAATCACAGACGGCTCTACTTCCGAACCGTCTGTGGTATATATTATCATAGACGGTTCTAAATAAAAACATTATGTGATAAGAAAGTATCACAAACGTTCTAAAATAGAACTGTCTGTGATAGTAATCATCATAGATGGTTCTAAATAAAAACGTCTGTGATGATACTCACAGCCATCACACATTCTCATATACATAAATGAAAATTCACATATATATCACATATTATCATATACATAAATGCAAATTCACATATATATCACGCATTCTCATACACATATATAGATACAAATTCACACGCGCGCGCGCACACGCACGAGCTCGGGGAGGCAGCATGCTCAGGAGAGAAGGTGAGCTCAGGTGTAGCATTAGTACAGTGGTGAAAACCTTAGAGCGCTATATATATAGGGGAATAATCACAGACGGCTCTACTTCCGAACCGTCTGTGGTATATATTATCATAGACGGTTCTAAATAAAAACATTATGTGATAAGAAAGTATCACAAACGGTTCTAAAATAGAACCGTCTGTGATAGTAATCATCACAGATGGTTCTAAATAAAAAATGTCTGTGATGATGCTCACAGCCATCACACATTCTCATATACATAAATGCAAATTCACATATATATCACATATTATCATATACATAAATGCAAATTCACATATATATCACACATTCTCATACACATATATAGATGCAAATTCACACATGCGCACACACACACACACACACACTAGGAGTAATTTAATACCCAAAACAGAGGAAGAACTCTGTTCTAGCAGATTGGACAGCAGTATTCAATTGCGTCCCAGCAACAGTACAGGGGTCTAAAAATTCTGAAATTTCTACAGAAGCTAGATTACCAGATTCTCTACAACTTTCTCAATTACGGCCATGAGCATAAAAATCATTTACTACCTCAAATTCACAGATTATCGTCGGTCTGTACCAATCTGCTCGTCTGACGAACAACAGTATTCCCGACCCTGTAACTCCCAGATCCCACGGCCACCTAGTATTTAATAGGGCAGATTATCACAGACGGTTCCAACCACAAACGGTCTGTGATACCAATATATCACAGACGGTTTGTGTTAATAACTGTTTGTGAATTATCACTGACGATTATTAATACGAACCGTCTGTGATGTCCGCAATATCACATATGGTTTTTTACAAGAACCGTCTGTAATGTCAGAGACAGTTTTTTATATGAATTGTCTGTGTTGTTCGCATATTTCATAGACGGTTCATAACACGAACCGTCTGTGATGTCTCACTTATCACAGACGGTTCGTGATAAGAACCGTTTGTGAAAGTTCATAGACGGTTATTAAAACGAACCATCTGTGATGCCTCAATTATCACAGACGGCTTATTTTAATAACCGTCTGTAAAAATATCACAAACGGTTGCCACTATAAACCGTCTGTGATGTAGCCATCCAGTATAGCCTCTTTTGTAGTAGTGCCTCCAGCTGCTGCTATGCCCACATTCATCATCAGCAACCTCCGGAGCCATCTTGGCGTCCTTGCCACAATGCCACCTTGCCAGCGTGATGACCCCACAATAACTCGGTGTCACCTCCATGCTGTCCTCGCCTCACACACATCGCCACTGACCGAGCTCCGCAATAATACGAGGCTCTGCGCTGCTGACGTGTGGCTCCAATGAGGCAGGCCGTCCTCACTGTGTAAATGCATGCCAGCTCTCCTTGTCGAACCCTCTGGACCACCACCGCAATGGCCATGCGCCACCACCCTAGTTGAGCCTCTACTGCTCCCACCGTCTCTCAGTCCCTATAAAACCTTGCCATCGCACCAAGCAGCTTCAAGCCAACCTCCACCGCCCTTCCAAAGACACTCCACCTCCATAGCTAAGCCTCATCACCACCGTTGACCTCCCCTAAGCCAGTAAGCCCATCTAGCTATTTTCTTGCTATGGTCGATGGCTGACCAATTATGAGTAGCCATAGCACCACTGAGCCACCACAAAACCTTAGCCAACAACGTGCGACCCACCTACTGATCTCAATCCAGCTAGCACCGTTCATCGCCACTGTGCAAGTCGGTTGCATAAGGACAACCAAAACCAAGCCACCAGAGCCAACCTAGCTGCTGCCTTGTTGATCCTACTACACCGTAGATGTTCAAAACCCTAGTGACCTCCACGGAATGCCTCCCTAGACTTGTTGTGCCATGGGAGAAGTCCAAGGAGCTTTTCACACAGTTGGGTGCCATCACTGCCACTCGAGCCTGGCAAAGCCCCAAAATGGAACCCCGGTGTGTAGTAGAGCCCAATCATGCCCTCAGTTGTTGTCAGCGATCATCGTCGGAGCTCAATTTGCCTCACCACTGTTACTCGAAAGGAGAAGACGACACTGTGCAGCCATGGGCCAGGCTGGTATAGCCCAATAGCCAGAAATTGATTTAGGCTTAGCCCATTACTATAGCCAGCATAGTTCAAACTAACCTAACACTATTCTGGTCCAAACCCAATTACTATTTTGGATCCACTACTGTCCCTACCTGACCCGCTATGAATAGTATAAACCTTCACAACTCGTTACTATTCCCCACTTGATCCGTAGTGAATAGTACATACTCGTTACTGTGCACTGAAACCCAATAAATACATATATACCCATTTTGACTATTTTGACCCCGTGAACCCCATTCTCAACTCCGATTAGCCTAAATAGGCTCCGATAAAACCTAGCCAAGCCCAATACTATCCAGACCTGTTATTATTTATAGAAAGGCCGTTAGCACATATACACCCATTTCGACCATCTTGAGCCCCTCAAACCCATTTTCAACTCCATTCGTGGCTTATTTGTATTTGTTCTTTCGTGCTAGCATCTGAATTCGACTAATTGGCCAACGAAGAAGCTGCTAGAACAATTAAGGTGAATAGTGAAAACCTGAAGCATACAGTAAAATAATCAGAGATTCTGGATAAAAAAGCAAGTCACTTGTTTTTGAACATGTTGAACTCATAATGTTTAAACTATTTATTTACAGCATTTCATTACTGTTATTTACACACTGTTATTTTATTTATGATAACTGTTTAGAATAACATGATAATTAGATTGGTCCTATCACTAGAAAATACCATGTTTAATTTGAGACCATATTTCCTTTAACAACCTTTGTAACATTAAATTACATTGTAATAAAATAATTGTAGATTAGTTGAAGTCAAATATTTTATACTAGTAAGTAACATGGGCATTTTGCCGATAGATTCATAAAAATTGTTCTAAGGTTAAGGATGATTCGTGGAAAGTCAAAAGTTGGGTGGAATCCATGACCATACCTTAAGGAGGAGGCTTGGGTTGGATTGGTGGCAATGTCATAGTGCAATAGTTTATTAGTTAGTGGATGGTTGCCTCGTTGGCAAAAAATAAGGAGTAAAACCTTATGGTGAGTAAAGGACATAGAAATCGCTCAACCGCAAATCTTGACTTGTCAAGCCTGGCCTAGTAACTACTCAAATCAATTGAATATCTACTGGGGGTACATTGTTCCAGGAAGGGAACGGCCCACAGACAATGGGGTGGTTTGGGACGGAGGTCTTCCATACTTAACAACAGTAGGTCTAATCATTCTGGTCAATAATTCCATTTCAGGAATCCCAACACTGTGAGGTCCATAACTTACCGGGCAGAGACTAGAAAGAGGAGAGCAGTGAAATACCTTGTTCTCTCAACTCAGTCGCACGCTAGCATATTGCATATCTATAGCTTGACATTATGAGTTTTAGATATATTGTGGGTAAATGTCGGACCCGGATTTTTCAATCCAGAATCCTTGTGATTCCACCGCACTATTCCCTGGATCAGTAGATAGTGCTCATAGATACATTATTGAACATGAAAGTACATATCATATGGAAGCGTAAATATAATAATAGACTTACACATGGGCTGATCAGGCCGAAATCAAATAAAATGTAGCAGCGAAAACGGAACACACAGGTGGGACCCTGTAACATCCTGAAAACTTAGAAGGATTATGTAATAGAAATGTTGTTGGTTGTTTTGTAACGCATCATGTTTGGTTGGATTCTAAGAATACTTTTCTAAAAATACTGAGGAAAAGTCCACCTGTTTAATTAATAGTAATTTCTAAATTTGAATTGGAATCTGGAAAGATGATCCATGATAAAGATTTTCAAAGGTAGCATAAATAAGTTGGTCACTGTGCCAAAAGAAAATATGGACACAAAGTAGTAAAATCACGAGTTTATAAAAGAAAAGAGGAGAAAATAAAAGAAAGGAAAAGGATCCAGCTAGGGCCCTAAGTTGGTCGTTGTAATGGTCACCTCATTGGGAAAATAATTTTCTTAAACCCAAGAATACCTCTGTTATTCCCGCAAATTTTCTAGAATTTTGGTGGTAATTTCATATTTTTCCTGCTATATTAAGCCCTTCCGCATTTCGAAAATCATAAATCAAAATATAAAACCCGCGAACCCCTACCGACGCGCGGATCGGCCGGATCCGCCCATCGCCGCCCGGATCCGCCCCCCCTCTCTCGGGTCGACGCGCTCGGTCCGGATGGCGCCACGTCCTCCCGGCGCCATCTCGGCCACCCGCGCCGCCTCTCGCGCCCCTCTCTCGCAAGCGGGCCCGCTGCCGAGGTCATTACCTTTTCTTCCTCCTCCTCCAGCGCCCGGACCCCCTCTCGCTCGCGGCCGTGCTGCTACTGTGGAGACCCCGCAGGGGGCCAGAATGGGAAAAAGCCCCACGCCGTCCCGAACCCCGCTATCCTTCCGCGCCTGTCCGCCGCCGCCACCGCCGCCGCGGCCCGCCCTGTCCCGCGGCGGGTTCACCGTGGCTGCCTTCCTCGGGCTATAAAGCCGTAATCACGCCCAAACGAGTCGCCGTGACACCTCGACGTTTTCCGGCTCAATTGCCCTAAGTTCCACCCTATCGCGGCGACCCTTCTTCTTCTCAACTCCGGCCGACCGCCTCGCCGCACCGGCCGATCCTCACCGTGGGAGCTCGATCCTTTGCTCCCACAAAGATCTCGCACCATCGCCGAGCTGTTGCCGGCCTCCCCGAAGCTCGCTGACGGCCAGTAGCTCGCCCAACACCGTGAGCCCTCCCGAGCCGCCGCCGCTGCTCGTCGCGACCCACCTCCGGTGACCCCGGCCTCCCGTCACCACCACCAAGATCGCCATGAGCCCGGCTTTGCATTTCACGAAGCCCCGAGCCTCGGTGAGCTTCCCTCGCCGGCGGCGGCCACCGCCTTCCTCGGCCTCGGGCGCCTCATCACCCTCGCACCCCTTAAGGGAAAATCATCCCTTAAGGGTGAGATAAAGCAGCGGGTTGGTCACCGCCACCCTCTTTCCCCACGGCTCCCTCGGCGCGTTCGAGCCCCGCCACGCAGCGCTGAGGTTGAGCCATTCTTTAAAACGTCGGCGACAGTGGGCCCCACTGCCGGCCGATCAAGGCCACCACCCACGCCTCCGGGCCCCGCTGTCCGAGCCGCGGGGCGGCGCGTGAGCCCCGCCGTTGGGTTCCAGCGCCGGCACCATGAGTCACGGTCTCGACCATGGGCCCCACTCGTCGATTTTGTTATTTTGAGATTTATTCAAACCGAATGTGTTCAAATATGAATAACTTGTTCATTTTAGCTCCAAATTTAGTGAAATCAATTTCTAAATTCATCTAAAATCAAGGGCTACTTAATAAAACCGAACCAACACTTTTGAAGCTTGTTTAAATTTTCATTGTGTTATTTGATTGTTGTAATGTTTTTATCTAAATTTTCAAGATATGAAACGTAGCTTCGAGACTCAAGAGGAGGAAGTCGGTTGCCATAGAATCTAGCGTTCAAAACCCGGACCTCAAAGAACCAAGGCGAGTCAATGCTTTGATCATTTTGAGCCTATGTTTTCAATAAAGTATTTTGGTTCAAGTGTTATAAATTGCATGCTTATATTCTATGTGGCAATACATGTTAATTTCAACTTTTAGATATGCCCATGTTCCCTTGATGTAGTATATGTCCTTTGCAACACTTTTTGCTATGTGATCCTTGTCACCCTAGTAAAAGTAATATTGCTACGACTCTTTTGAAACTAAGTCTATAATTATAAATGCATGCTTAGAGTTGTTCTAGATAAACAAGGGTATGAGAGTACCCTAGCATATCTTGCAAACTAAAGAAAGAAGTATTGAGCGATCGTTGTGATGATGACCGGTTTATGTTAGTATAAGTGTATGTTTCATCCAAAAGAACCTCGCATGCTTGAATTATCTGGGCGGATGGTTGAGGGCGGGAGTGTTGAATGGTGCCGTGATAGCACAGATTTGTGGTAAAGTGGTGCCGTGATAGCACAAGAGATTGTGGTAGAACCGCCGGATAGCACTTAAGGATCAACTGTGGCAATCCCCACGATATAACCAGTACAACCACATGCTGGCAAAGTGTAGGCAGGGCCAACTAAATTGCATAGACTTAGTATGAGTTGCGTCGGTGTGAACACGGGCGGGTAGAGGATGGCCACATCCTCCCGACGTGATGGCGCAAGAGGGGCTTCGGAAGGGTGGTCGCATCTTGAGGAAGTGGAAACCTTAGCGGTCGCAACTCGCTAGGAAAATGCACCGTAAAAGCCTTGTGGTAGTCTCCTCAACTGCATGACTAAGGAATCATGTGGGGAAATGAGCAGATCTATCTCGTGTGGGTAAAGTGTACACACTCTACAGAGTCATGAACTATTCGAATAGCCGTGCCACGGTTATGGGCGCATATGGGAACTTAACTAGATATAGCTCGCTTCAAAATCTGTACAAAAGGGCAGAGAAAGGCCTTTATGGGAAGGCAGAGTAAGGCCCTCATTTGAGTTGTCCTGGGTGTCGCCCCAGTGGTAATGTAAGCGATTATATCAAGGCATGGTACAATGAGCGAGATCATGTAATGGTGGATGGTCTCGATTCGATAAAGATAATGTAGATGTCGGTGAGTATCATGTTTAAACTTTCAAATGGCTAGGTCCTAGAGAATTTTAAGTATTATAATTCAAAAGGCATATTTCCACAAATAAAATAACCTGAGCCATTCCTTGTTAAAAGCCTTGCATACTATCTACTGCATTTGGTGTGTGTTGATTCGCTGAGCACGGTGGTTAGTGTGCTCACTCTCGCAATACCAAAACCCAGTTCCCGAGCTCAAGACCCTTATGCCTTTGAGGAAGCACCGCAGATGGAGAAGACCGCACGGAATTAGGACGATAATCCGTGCTTAGAACCCTAGGCATTTAGACTAAGGTGTGGTCTCATCCGATATTCTAGAGCCCTAGAATGTTTGTATGACCACTTTGCCCTCGATCTCGCTTGTGGTTTAAAGACCTATTTTGTAACTCTTCCACCGCTAGACCTTTTGAATTGTAAATATTTGGTCCGCTGGCCCTATTGTACCTCTGCGCCTTTGTGAAGGCCTAACTTCACTTTTGCAATGTAATATTATTATGACTTGTTGTGAATTCCGCGTGTATGAAATGATTCGCAATGTATCTGTGCATTATCTATCGATCCGTGGAATAATGCGGTATGGCACAAGCAGGTCTCGGATTGCAAAACTGGGTCCGACAGAGTCGGTATCGAGCATACGATCGTAGGGTAAAACCTTAGTTGGCCGCTAGTATTTAGGTCATTGTATATTTAAAATGTATAAAAGGAAGTTCTTAAAAATATAGGGTAATAATTCTTTCCGCATCCTTCCTAGCTCTACTCGATCTACTTTTCGCTTGTTATTTTGAAAAATTACTAACGACACTATTTAATTACGATGACAGAGTTGCGACGTTGGACACTTTGGGACTTCTTTGCTCACTTGAGTGCGTGAGGGAGAGTTTGCGGATATCCTTCGCAAACTACTCCACTACTTGGGCTACGAGGACGCACCCATCTACCGCGGTCGGAGGACCAGGATAGGAGGAGACGAGTCCTGGTTGGTGGAGATCTTCATCTATCCCCGACGCGAGGGAGACCAGTCTCACTTGTTCCGCACTACCCACCGGAGGAGCTCGGTGGCAAGAAGATTACAGACGCCGCTCGTGCGGCTCAGGCCCGACTTTGCGACATCCACGCGACATCGGTGTTAGAGTCACCTTCACCTACCACCCTCTGCGGACGGAGCACGCCAGTTCGACGGGACCCGGTGACGAGTTGGAGGACGACCCGAGGCTTACCTACCAGGTGGACCTCACTAGGGTCATGGGTACAGCCCATGTGGTGGCTCAGGAGGAGATCACCGCACTTCGGGAGCGCCTCCTCGCACGCCACATCGAGGTGGACTCCTTGCGTGAGCAGCTCGCCCAGTGTGAGCGGGCCTTGGCAGAGGCCAAGGTAGAGGCGCTGCCCGCACCTGCACTCAGCAGCGCCACACCGACTCCGGTTAAGCACCTCCACCTGTGTTCCGGGACTCACACGAGCTCACAAGACGTAGAGCGTGCGACCCCACCTCCTCGATCCACGCTGTGAAGAGGCTCGACGCACTGCTCACGCCTCACTCCGACACCGACCCGTCGAGTTTAGTGGCGGCAGGTCCTGTTCTCGGTGTACGGACTACACCCTCCGGTCCCCAAAGTCGGTGACATGGAGGAGTAGGCAGTGCGTGGGTCAGTAGTGCAGTGCTTGCTAGAGTTGGCTAGTAATAGCAAGCGTGGGCCCCACCCCACTAGTAGCAGCTTATGCCAGTACCTTAGTATCGTTAAGTATGTGTATGTTTGTAAAGTCCAGCGTGGCTTGTGAAGCCATAAAAAGCTGGCTATGTGATGTACTGTCTGTGCTTAATGAAAACGGCCTTGTGTTTATTTACTGTTGTTTGATATTTGCATTGGTTCTTTATTGTGCTGGTCGTGGGTTATTAACTTTTATAGGGAGGTTAGAACAAGGGTCTAAAAGAATGTTAAATTATCTACGATGGCTAGCCATAGAGTTACCCGCTACCAAGCGGAGCCAACCCGCACATGCGGTAGTGGAAGCCACCAAGAAGCACGAAGCGGGGAAGGGAAGAGGCCCAGTCAAGGGGTAAACCTCCCACCCCACCTGTTAACCCATCTATGGCACAAGTTATGGCCCAACAACGCAAATACTCCAGCTATCTTCGCAGCCGCCAGACCCACGCTAATGTTCACGCCCGACACAGGAGACTTCATCAGACCCGCCCTCACCTTGGCCGGGGCAGATGAGCCCCTAGAGGCGGAAGATTGGCTAAGGGACACCGAAGGAAGCTCTGTTTGGCCAAATCTGCGGTCGACCAAGTGCTCTTCGCAACCCATCAACTACAAGGGGCGCCACTGGTGGGAGAATTATTTGGCCACCAAGGGATATGAGGATACTCCCACCGAGCTAGCGCAACTATAATGTGGGCGTAATTCAAAGTGGCCTTTAAAGCCAATTTCGTCCCACCGGGTGATGAGAATAAAGAAGAATGAATTCAGACCTTGAAGGGCGGCTGTCGGTCAATGATTATCTTACCAAGTTTAATCAATCGCCCGCTCGCCCCCAAGGATGTGGCGGATAAAGAGGAGAAGATCGACCGTTCTTGAAGGGATGAATGAAGAACTCCGGGTGCAGCTCATCACACAGGACTTCTCCAGCTTTCATCACCGGTGAATAAGGCTTTGGTCCCGAAAATGAGAAGAAGAACACGGAAGCTAGTCGCAAAAGCAGGCGGTGGTTCAGCCTGCAAGGAAGGTTCATCCAGATTCTTCAACAATTCTCCTTCTCCGGGCAGCCCTGTCTCGAGCCCAAACCCGGACCTCGTCCGGTGGTAGTATCGTTCGCACTCCTCGCCCACGGGCCAGTGCGAGAACAAACCCTCGACCCCTTCAATTGCTTCAACTGTGGAGAAAAGGGCACTCGCCTATCGCCGCCTCGGCGAGACCACTCGGTGAAATTCAACTTGGGCACCACCCTCCCGAGGTCAAGCTTCAAAGACCACAGAGGAAATCGGGCCCCTCAATCCAACCGGATGCATCAACTCCAAATCGGGAAGGTAAATCATGTCACCGGTGAAGAAGCCGAGGAGGTCATTGGAGTATTATTGGGCGTTTCGTCAAGACTATACCAAGACGCGTCCTTTTTGATTCTGGGGCATCGCATTCATTCATAGCAAAGGGGTATGTGGATAAACTTAAGCTGCCTGTCCACCTGTTGAAGAAAGCATTAATGCTTAGTTCACCCGCAGGAATGATTAAGGCCACCTTAGTGTGCCCAGGGGTAGAAATTGTCATGGAAAGATTTATATTCCTAGCAGATTTAGATGTGCTAACCTCCCAGACCCTGGATATTATACTAGGTATGGATTGGTTAGCTAAACATCAAGGAATATTAGATTGTGCCTTGAGGCAAGTTAAGTTGACCAAGGGCCGAGGATTAACCATTGTGGTGAAGGTGGACCGCCATATAGATGGGGTCGAGAAATATATTATTGCGAAGATGTGCCGCTAGAAGGAATGATGGTAGTACAAGACTATACTGAAGTCTTCCCTGATGAGCTACCTGGCATGCCACCAGATAGAGATCTCGAGTTTGTTATCAATTTGAAGCTTTGGTGCGCGCCTACCTCAAGAGACCATACCGGATGACCGTAGATGAGCTAGAAGAATTGAAGAAGCAACTCCATGAACTACAGGACAAAGATTTCATTAGGCCGAGTTCCTCACCTTGGGGATCCCTGTTATTTTTGTAAAGAAGGACGGCACCGCCGTGATGTGCGAGATTATCGGAGCTTAAATGAAGTGACCATCAAGAATAAGTATCCACCGCCGAGGATTGATGACTGTTTGATCGCCTTGGGGAGCCCATTGTTCTCCAAGATTGATTTAAGATCCGTTATCATCAATCAAGATTAGTAGGAAGACATCCCAAGACCGCCTTTACCACTAGGTATGGACTGTACGAGTTCTGATTATGTCCTTTGGGTGACCAATGCCCTCCTTATTTCATGAATCTCATGAACAAGGTCTTCATGGATTACCCGGATAAGTTTGTAGTGGTATTCATTGATGATATTCTCATCTACTCCAAAACCGCAGACGAGCATGCCGAGGATCTACGCTTAGTCTTTGAAAGACGAAGGAACATCGCTCTATGCCAAGTTCAAGAAATGTGAGTTACGGTTGCGGGACATCGCCTTCTGGGGCATATTGTGTCCGAAAAAGGAGTGTCTGTGACCCGCCAAAATTGCGGCGATAGCGGAATGGCGGCAACCTACCTCCACCGAGGTGAGGAGCTTTCTGGGTTAGCGAGGATACTACAAAGCGGTTCATTGAAGGGTTCTCCGAGTTGCGGACCAATGACCCGCTTACTCAAAAGGAGCAAGCATTTGGATGGACCAAGGCATGTGAAGAGAGTTTTCAAGAATTGAAGAAGAGGTTGACTACCACCCCAAGCTAGTTACTTGCCTGATGTGCGGCGAGACTTTGAAGTATATTGCGATGCGTCTCATCAAGGGCTTGGGGTGTGCTTATGCAAGAAGGCAAGGTGGTGGCGTCGCATCCGTGCAACTTCGCCTCATGAAGCCAACTACCCAACCCATGACACGGAATTAGCTTCCGTGGTTCATGCCACAAGATCCGGAGGCACTATCTTATTGGCAACCACCGTGATATCTACACGCATCACAAGAGCCTCAAGTATTTCTTCACCCGATCGATCTGAATTTGAGACAAAGAAGATGGTGGAGTTGATTAAAGATTATGATATGAGCGTCCACTACCACCCTGGAAAAGCTAACGTAGTGGCAGACGCTCTGAGTAGGAAAGCCTACTGTAATCACCTTATGGGTCGGGAGCACCAACTTTGAATTATACAAAGAGCTAACCGCCGAATCTAGGGATTGTAGAAGAAGGGCCCCGACCGCCTTTGAAGAACAAACAAGTATCAAGAAATGATAGAAGTCGCACAAAAGGGAGACCAGTTGTTATGAAATGGAAGAAATCAATGGAGAAGGAAAAGCCCCAAAATGAATCGGATCATCAAGGAATTCTAAAATGCGAAATCGTGCTTGTACCCCCTCAAAAGGACCTTAGGGACCTAATGCTTGAAGCACACACAAGATATTCCTTCATCCCGGTAGTACCAAGATGTACCAAGACATGAAGCAATACTACTGGTGGCCGGGCATGAAGAGAGACATTGTTGAGCACGTCGCCTGCTGTGATGTCTGTCAAAGAGTAAAAGCGGAGCATCAGAGGCCGGCAGGACTGCTTCAGCCTCTGCAAATACCCCAATGGAAATGGGAAGAAGTTGGCATGGATTTCATCACCGAGTTCCCGCCAACGAAGTTAGGATGTGATTCAGTCTGGGTCATCATTGATAGACTGACCAAAGTTGCCCACTTCATTCCCGTCAAGACCACGTACAAGGGAGATAAGTTAGTGAGTCAGACATGTCCCGCATCGTATGCCCGCATGGCATACCCAAGCGAATTGTTTCGATCGAGGTTCCCGCCACCTCGCATTTTTGGGCAAGCTCGCATGAAGCTCGGGTACCCATTTAGATTTCAAGATCGCTACCATCCTCGTAATCGATGGGCAAGCGGAGAGTAAATCAAATATTAGAAGATATGCTCGGGCATGTGCTCTAGACTTCTCGAAGGAATGGGATAAATGTCTCGCCTATGCCGAGTTTGCCTACAACAATGCTTACCGGTCAAATTTGAAGATGTCACCCTTTGAAGCCCTATGTGGCGTAGTGTCGAACCCACTTCATTGGTCCGGCGGGAGAAAACTACGTGTTTGGCCTCAAACGCTAAGGCAAGCGTAAGAAAAGTTCGGTGATTAGGGACGAGTTGTTGGCACCAATCCAGCGAGAAAAGCTACGCGGATAAAGGAGAAGGCCCCTAAGTTTTGAAGTTGGAAATCATGTGTACTTGAAGGTGTCACCCTTGGGAGTCAAGAGGTTTAAGGTCAAAGGCAAGCTCACCCCGCGCTATGTTGGGCCTTTCCCTATTTTAGCCAAGAAAGGAGAGGTTGCATACCAGCTAGCCTTACCCCCAAGCATGTCTGAGGTTCACGATGTTTTCCATGTATCCCAGCTGAAGAAGTGCTTGCGAGTGCCAGAAGACCAAGCCCCACTTGGAGCAATCGAGCTCGAGGAGGACTTAACCTACAAAGAACGACCCATCAGGATTTTGGACACAGTGGAAAAGAGGACCAGGACGCAATCCATTCGCTCAGGCAGAGTTCAAGGAGTCACCACTCAAAGAAAGAGGCTACACAGGAACGCTAAGATCACCATAAAGATTACCCTTCTTTGTTCTCTAGCTAAACCAAATCTCGGGTCGAGATTCTTTTTAGGGGTAGGTTTGTAACATCCTGAAAACTTAGAAGGATTATGTAATAGAAATGTTGTTGGTTGTTTTGTAACGCATCATGTTTGGTTGGATTCTAAGAATACTTTTCTAAAAATACTGAGGAAAAGTCCACCTGTTTAATTAATAGTAATTTCTAAATTTGAATTGGAATCGGAAAGATGATCCATGATAAAGATTTTCAAAGGTAGCATAAATAAGTTGGTCATCGTGCAAAAGAAAATATGGACACAAAGTAGTAAAATCACGAGTTTATAAAAGAAAAGAGGAGAAAATAAAAGAAAGGAAAAGGATCCAGCTGTGGGCCCTAAGTTGGTCGTTGTAATGGTCACCTCATTGGGAAAATAATTTTCTTAAACCCAAGAATACCTCCGGTTATTCTGCAAATTTTCTAGAATTTTGGTGGTAATTTCATATTTTTCCGGCTATATTAAGCCCTTCCGCATTTGAAAATCATAAATCAAAATATAAACCCATGAACCCCTACCGACGGCGTGGATCGGCCGGATCCGCCCACGTCGCCCGGATCCGCCTCCCCTCTCTCGTCGACGCGTTCGATCCGGATGGCGCCACGTCCTCCCGGCGCCATCTCGGCCACCGCGATCGCCTCTCGCGCCCCTCTCTCTCGCAGCGGGCCCGCTGCTGAGGTCGTACTTTTCTTCCTCCTCCTCCGCCGCCGGACCCCCCCCCTCTCGCTCGCGGCCGTCTGCGCCTGTGGAGACCCCGCAGAGGGACAACAGAATGGGAAAAAGGCCCCACGCCGTCCCGAACCCCGCCGTCCTTCCGCCGGTTCCGTGTCCGCTGCCACCGCCGCTGGCAGCACGCCGCCCCTGTCATGGCGGGTTCACCGTGGCTGCCTTCCTACCGGCTATAAAGCCGTAATCACGCCCAAACGAGTCGCCGTGACACCTCGGCGTTTTCCGGCTCAATTGCCCTAAGTTCCACCCTATCGCGGCGACGACCCTTCTTCTCAACTCGGCCGACCGCCTCTCGCCGCACCGGCCGATCCTCACTGTGGGAGCTCGATCCTTTGCTCCCACAAGATCTCGCACCATCGCCGAGCTGTTGCCGGCCTCCCGGCTTCGCTGACGCAGTTTGTAGCTCGCCGCACTGTGAGCCTCCCGGGCCGCCGGCTTTGCTCGTCCGACCCACCTCCGGTGACCCCGCCTCCCGTCACCACCACCAAGATCGCCATGAGCCCGGCTTTGCATTTCACGAAGCCCCGAGCCTCGGTGAGCTTCCCTCGCGGCGACGGCCACCGTCTTCCTCGGCCTCGGGCGCCTCACCCTCAGACTTCCACATGGGGAAAAATCATCCTTAAGGGGTGAGATAAAGCAGCGCGGGTTGGTCACCGCCACCCTCTTTCCCCTGGCTCCTCGGCGCGTCGAGCCCCGCTCACGCAGCCGAGGTTGAGCCATTTTTTTAAACGTCGGCAAAGGGCCCCACCTACCGGCGATCGCGCTCGGCACCACGCCTCCCGGCCCCGCTTGTCGAGCTGCCATGAGCGGCGTGAGCCCCGCCGTTGGGTTCCACGTCGGCACCCATGAAGTCGGTCTCGACCAGTGGGCCCCACTCGTCAGATTTTGTTATTTTGAGATTTATTCAAACCGAATGTGTTCAAATATGAATAACTTGTTCATTTTAGCTCCAAATTTAGTGAAATCAATTTCTAAATTCATCTAAAATCAAGGGCTACTTAATAAAACCAGAACCAACACTTTTGAAGCTTGTTTAAATTTTCATTGTGTTATTTGATTGTTGTAATGTTTTTATCTAAATTTTCGCATATGAAGCGTAGCTTCGAGACTCAAGAGGAGGAAGTCTGCAATGCCATAGAATCTAGCGTTCAAAACCCGGACCTCAAAGAACCAAGGCGAGTCAATGCTTTGATCATTTTGAGCCTATGTTTTCAATAAAGTATTTTGGTTCAAGTGTTATAAATTGCATGCTTATATTCTATGTGGCAATACATGTTAATTTCAACTTTTAGATATGCCCATGTTCCCTTGATGTAGTATATGTCCTTTGCAACACTTTTTGCTATGTGATCCTTGTCACCCTAGTAAAAGTAATATTGCTACGACTCTTTTGAAACTAAGTCTATAATTATAAATGCATGCTTAGAGTTGTTCTAGATAAACAAGGGTATGAGAGTACCCTAGCATATCTTGCAAACTAAAGAAAGAAGTATTGAGCAGTCGTTGTGATGATGACTGGTTTATGTTAGTATAAGTGTATGTTTCATCCAAAAGAACCTCGCATGCTTGAATTATCTGGGCGGATGGTTGAGGGCGGGAGTGTTGAATGGTGCCGTGATAGCACAGATTTGTGGTAAAGTGGTGCCGTGATAGCACAAGAGATTGTGGTAGAACCGCCTGATAGCACTTAAGGATCGAATCGTGGCAATCCCCACGATATAACCAAGACAACCACATCTTTGGCAAAGTGTGGGCGGGGCCAACTAAATTGCATAGACTTAGTATGAGTTGCGTCGGTGTGAACACGGGCGGGTAGAGGATGGCCACATCCTCCGACGTGATGGCGCAAGAGGGGGCTTCTGGAAGGGTGGTCGTACCCGGAGGAAGTGGAAACCTTAGCGGTCGCAACTCTGCTAGGAAAATGCACCGTAAAAGCCTTGTGGTAGTCTCCTCAACTGCATGACTAAGGAATCATGTGGGGCAATGAGAAGATCTATCTCGTGTGGGTAAAGTGTACACACTCTGCGAGTCATGAACTATTCGAATAGCCGTGCCTACGGTTATGGGCGCACATGGGAACTTAACTAGATATAGCTCGCTTCAAAATCTGCATAAAAGGGCGAGAAAGGCCTTTATGGGAAGGCAGAGTAAGGCCCTCATTTGAGTTGTCCTGGGTGTCGCCCCAGTGGTAATGTAAGCGATTATACGCTGAAGGCATGGTACAATGAGCAGAGATCATGTAATGGTGGATGGTCTCTGATTTGATAAAGATAATGTAGATGTCAGTGAGTATCATGTTTAAACTTTCAAATGGCTAGGTCCTAGAGAATTTTAAGTATTATAGTTCAAAAGGCATATTTCCGCAAATAAAATAACCTGAGCCATTCCTTGTTAAAAGCCTTGCATACTATCTACTGCATTTGGTGTGTTGACTCACGAGCACGGTGGTTAGTGTGCTCACTCGCAATACCAAAACCAGTTCGGAGCTCAAGACCCTTATGCCTTTGAGGAAGCACCTGCTGCAGATGGAGAAGACCGCGCCGGGAATTAGGACGTATAATCCGTGCTTAGAACCCTAGGCATTTAGACTAAGGTGTGGTCTCATCCAGATATTCTAGAGCCCTAGAATGTTTGTATGACCACTTTGCCCTCGGCCTCGCTTGTGGTTTAAAGGCCTATTTTGTAACTCTTCCATTGCTAGACCTTTTTGAATTGTAAATATTTGGCCTGCTTGGCCCTATTGTACCTCTGCGCCTTTGTGAAGGCCTAACTTCACTTTTGTAATGTAATATTATTATGACTTGTTGTGAATTCCGCGTGTATGAAATGATTCGGCAATGTATCTGTGTGCATTATCTACTGATCCAGGGAATAATGCGGTATGGCACAGCAGGGTCTGGATTGCAAAATCCGGGTCCGACAGACCCTCAGGATGTGCCCACAAGCAACCAACTGGGGGTTCGTGACCTAGTTCTTGACCTCCTCATCTTCTTCACCATCATGACCAGGTGTATTGCTGAAGCATAGCGATCTGACTCCTGATTCTAGATTAATTGAGTGAGCGAGAGTGAGCACAAACCACCGTGCTCCGCGAGCCAATACACAGGATGTAAATAGATAACATGCATGGCTTATCAAGCGAAGGTTCGGGTTGTTTAATTTGCCATAAATTCCTCTTAAAATACGATACGTAAAAATTTCCTAAGACCTAGTAGTTTAAACTAAAACATGATATGGAGATGTCACATCTGAAGGAGAATTTGAGTAAGGAATTTGAGTCAAGGACCTTGGTCCACTCAGATACTTTCTTGGTATTGAAACTACTAGATCTTCTAAAGTGATGGCTTTTTCACAGTGGAAGTATGTTCTAAACTTGCTTCGTGATACAGGTATGCTTGATTGACGACCAACATCAATGCCCATTGATCAGAATCACAAGCTATGTGCACACTTAGAAGATTCAGTGAACAGGAAGAGCTACCAAAGACTTGTTGAGTGGCTCTTACATCTATGTCATATGAGGCTTGATATTTTCTATGCAGTAAGTATGCTAAGTCGATACATACATGATCCTAGAAGTGGACATTTGGATGCAATTTATTGGATCTTATGGTATTTGAAGGGGAGTCCTAGGAAAGAGCTATGGTTCAGAAAGAATGGTCATTTGAACGTGGATGGTTACAGCGATGCCGACAGAGCTAGCTATCTTGATAATAGAAGATCGACCTCTGGCTATTGCGTTTTTGTTGGAGGGAACCTAGTGTCGTGGAGTAAGAAGTAGTCGGTTGTGTCGAGATCAACCGCTAAAGCTGAATACAGAGCTATGTCAGTAGGACTTAGTAAGATGTTGTTAGTAAGAAATCTTCTATTAGAGCTAAAGTTACTTGGGAAAGATCCTTTGAATGTATGGTGTGATAATAAGTCAGCTATCAGTATCGCCAATAATCCAGTCCAGCACGATAGAACCAAGCATGTGGAGATAGATTGCTTCTTTATTAAAACGTTAAATGGTGCATAATAAAATTAAGTCATATAAACTTAGGGGGGGCAAATAGCGGATTGCTTGGCTAAAGGTTTAGGAGTAAGGGAATGTAATTTAACTTGTAGCAAGATGGAAATGATGAAGTCTATCACCCATCTTGAGAGAGAGTGTTAGGCTGTGTGTGAGTCTTGGGCTCAAGACCCATATGTTTGTATATGTAATACCCCATAGCAAGAAGGAAAAACAAAAGGGTATTGACACTCCAGAATTACCACACAGAACCTATCAATGGAATCACTACAGTAGTGATAAACAGGATGAAAAGGAAGTAGATATAAAATCAGTGAAATCACCTATTGGAAATTCAAATCTTGACCATTAACATAAACAGGATCAAAAGGTCAAGTAGAATAATTTCTAGATAGCTTTTCATGTTCCTGAAAAGTAAAACCATTAAATCCCCATTTACTTCTAACAACGAAGTTACTGATGAAATACATCAACTGTGGGTAATTTTCTGCGAACACTTACATATTTACAACACCGTTAAGGTAGAAAAAAGCGCTACTATGCTGCAGAGATCTCTACAAGATGGAGGAGTATACAAACTGGGAGCAGCGCATTATTTTTCCGACACCATCAGATGTACAGCCTCAAGTCCTCAACTTACCCGATGCAGGAGAAAATCGAAAAGTCAAGAAGATAAGAGGTGCCTCAACTGAAGCAAGTGCTCCTCATTTGAGATATTAAGCGAGAGACGCAGGTTTGTCAGAAGTGACTCTTGCTCCCATGTCAGAGGTCCAGAGGCATAGAAAGCTCTCACTGTTGATTGATATGCTTGTAGCTCCAGCTCGTGGACATCTGTTTCTAAATCAGCAGTGAAACCATCGTTATTCTCATGCCCAGATATGGATGGGCATGCAGACATGGCATCATCAGGGAAGCAACTGCCAAGTCCGACTGATTGCTGGATATCATTGATAGAGTATTCCAAGTAATTCACGCTACAACTAGCCACTGAGCACTCATTCTCTTCTCTAACTTGCATATGAATTTGAGATGAAGGAAAAACTTTACCATCTGGTTTTCTCTTGGCAAGATCATTGTATCTGTCACTAAAAGGGCTATACAATCGATCACCATCAATGTCATTCCTAGCAGACACCTTCAGAGGCAGTGTTTTCTTGGTTGGCTGATGAACTTCATACGCAGTTGCTTTCCTTTTCTTGCTTGTTCCTCTAATCAAATCATCAGGTGGCATCCTACTTGGTTCTAGTTTTTTCTTCAAAATTCTAGTGCTAGTGGAAGGACAAAATTTGACTGCCTTCTGCCTCTTAGTACTGTGACCATCTTCTTCATAGGCTTGTTCCATCACAAATTTCGAGCGAGGAAATGTACCATCAGCAACTCGGGATTGTTCTTCACTATGCTCTGTGACCTGAAAAGGGAATAGTGTTGATGAAATACTATTTTTATACCATGTTGATGAAACACACGGAATTGAAGCACAATGTCAGAACAAAGAACATAAGCCAACCATGGAATTGAAGTTTTGAAACGACTAGTGAATGTAATGTAAAAGAGTCGCACATGGGCATTGGTTCTCACCCTGTCTATTACAGTTGACTGCTTACTACAATAATCATTTGGAACTCTCAAGCAAGATACATGGAATTCCCTTAGTTGGATGCAACCAGTTAGCCTGATGATGAAATAATCATTCTTCAGCACCTTTGTAATCTTGCCAAACCTCCACGAGTTATGGCCGTCCAACACCTCAGTAATGTCACCAAGAACCCATTTGCTTTTTCTCAGGTTAGCTGGTTGATGAGGCCTAGCATCATACTTCTGCACCTTCCTGGCTGCAGGCCTTCCTTCAGCAGCGAAACGTAGATCATTATCCCTAAAGAATTGCAGCCTTCTGTTTTTTAATTTCATCATATCTCAGTATGAGCTTGACCCTGCTATGCATGCACATAAAAGGCAGACATTTAAGTATGAAAAGTCAAAAGAAACACTAGCACAAAGGAAAGAATACGAAAACATGAATGGATAACAAAACAATGACCTCATTTGGTAAACGTCTATATTACTGTAATTTCAGGTATAGCATCAAGTGGGACACAGAGTTCATCATTGTTAAATGTGTCCAAAGATCTGCTAAATTTTTTTCTGAAGAAGTATGGGAGACCTTATAATCAACAAATTAAAGCCCTGTTCAAAAGTGATATGGCTTATAATCATTAAATTTTTCTGAAGATTGAGGGAGCAAGAGACATTTGTGTTGAGAAGCCACTCCGTTCAAATCGGCTTCTACAGTGACTCTTACAAATAACTTATAAAAAACATCTTGAGAATGCACTCTATTCAAAAGCCGGTTCTCTAAAGGCCAAAAGACGGAAGCTGTTTGTAACAGGCCAAAAAGAACTACCCCATTGGTACAGTTCTATGTCTAATCAGATTAGATGCAATGTACTAATAGCACACCAACTTGTAACTGCTTTTGTTGACACAAAAGAACAAAGAAGTAAGGTAATGACTCACAAAGATAGCACTATGGCCATTGATTGAATCATGCAACGCCGCATAGAACAGAAGGCACCATGCTATAATCTTGATGCGCAAGTTATAAAAGCATAAAGGTAAATCGATCGAAGTCCAATAAAATGCTCCTGGCATTTAGTTGATTGTGTTAAACATTTGAGACTTGACATGAACCATCAAATGTTCAGTAAATATGATTCGGAAACATTTAGTATAGCATTAGAAGCATGATTTATCCCTTACCCAGAGATGCCTTCTCGAAACTATTTTACTATGCCTTCTCGAAACTATTTTACTAAGTAACAAAATAGATCCTTTGAACCATGTCCTACAACCTAGAAGTTGATAGTTAATCAAAGGGGAAACAGATGACTAAATTCCGAGACTTGTGACATGCATCATTTAAGAGTACAATGATCACTTTAATACCTTTTTTTTTAAGATTGTGAGCAGCAATGGAACGTTCATGTAGGAGAAAACCCCTTAGATAGAGAAGCCCAAAAAATAGCTGAATCAATTACAAATTTCTACACAAATCCTAAGGGAAATCAGCTCATATACGAAGCATCACTAGGGGAAAAGGATTCATCCCCTATGTACTGCATCTTAACCAAAATTACCTAAACAAGACAACTAACATTGTCTAGCACCGATTCAGTGAAACACCTCTTCCTCTGATTTTGGGCTATGAACAAGGGGCACCTTCCCAAATCCAGAAGTTCATAAATATATAGGAGAATCCACACAGGTTGGAAAGTTTTATTCTAGGAAAAGTCAAACCACTTCTAATCTGTCAGATGGTGCACACCAATCACCCAATCTGGATCAGATGGCACATCACTTCACCTGAAAGTGTGTCTTGATTCCTTAACATCAAGAAGCTCAATCAAGATTTTCAGCAGCAAAAGTAGCACAGTACAGAAGCTCAATCTAGAATCATGAAAGCAAGAAATAATAACAAGTCAAACAAACGAGTTGGCTTCTTCGAATCTTTGATCCAAAAAGACGGAACAATCAACTACAAAACTTGATTTAATCCAAATTCACCCAGACAGCAACGTGACCAGAAATTTCAAGTGACTAATTATGAACTGTTATGACCTGCAACAAACCAAAAATTAGGCCTTACGGATCCGAGGAAACCAAAAGATCACCTCAAAAACTCGGTTTTGACCTCAATCCGGAGAAACCAAATCTGATATGTCTAGCTAGAAGGTAGAAACCAACAGCAACACCTCATATTGTAATCACGAACACAAAGATCTCAGAGATGGGATTTTTAACGCAGAATCTAGAACAAAATGTGAAATTTGACGTGCAAGAAATCCAAGAAACCAACTCTAAGCACTCCTCACCTGCAACAAACAAACCAATCAACTTGCCTTGCCGATCCAAGAACGCCAAAAGGAAAAAGGAAATTTCTCCCCGGAGAGTTACTTCTAATTAACCCCAATTGGGTTGTTCTTCCAACCCAATTGGGATTACGAGGCAAGAATTAAGAACGGCAATCAAGGGGAAGAAAGATAAAGAAGCTAAGAAATATTTTTTCCATCTCCAAACACCTAAAATAGGAAGCAAAATATTGCGTGAAAATTTTCGAAAATTTAGAGTATATGAGGTGACCAACCTCGGGGGAGGGAAGGATAAATCCGGCGGCTAAGAAGCAATCGGGGCGCCTAATTCCGGGCCAAACCGTATGAGAGAACGGTGTGCTGGGTTGCTCTGTAGGTTGGCTGTTTCTATCAGTTCTTGCTTTCCTGTTCCTTGCCTTTTTGTCATGGGATTTTTTTTTTTTTTTTGCTATTTAGTTTTAAAATCTCTCATGTACTTGTCAAAAAAATATTACTGGCAGGTCTAATTTCTAAAATAGATGATCTGTTGATAGTACTCTTGCTCGAAATGCTCGTGCTAAATTGCTTTATTTTGTTTCTGTTTTTTTTTTTTGAAGTATTGGAGACAAGAGCAAGTGAATTTAGTTTAGATGTGTAGCGTCTTCGTTCGAATGTCACTCCTACCCTTCTTTATTCGGTTGGTTCTTTCCTTATATTTCTCTATTTTTATTTCTTGTTTAAATTTGTCAAAAAAGGAAATCAAAGTCTAAGTAAAGTTGTTTTTGAAGCAAGTTAAGTTTTTTTAGTGATGCTAATTCAAGCCTTTTGGATTAGGAAACTCAGCTGGGAAGTCTTCATGAATCTGTTTCCAAAAGGTAAGTAGCCATGTAGGCTGTTCTTTGCTTCTTGTAGTTATGTTCCAGTCGTTAAGTTAGTACTATTATTCGTCTCAAAAAAATAGTAATATTATGCCTCTTAAAAATAGTACTATTATGCAAATTGAAAGTATGCCATTAGAAGAGATTTTGTGACAAACCTTAGTTCCTGAATTAAAGAGATTTGGTGACAAACCTTAGTTCCTGAACATAAAAAAAGAACTGTTATGTTTGTTCGGTAAAAATTGAATTATACATTCTGTAACGTCCCCATTTTTGGGAACAGAGACGTTTTACCATCCACAACAGCCCAGGAGTTCAGTTGCGGATCCAAAGTATATCATACCTGCTTACGAACATTTAAAAGAAGTTAATTTGATTGAAATAAGACCTAATGGTCAATTTGTAATGACAATACGGCCCAAGCCCAAAACCGAACTTACATACGTAAGAGTCAAGAAAACTCCACAGAACGCGTTTGAGTGCGGACGTAACCCTAATACGCAATCTTGGTCCGCCTTCTTTTCTTCCAATATCCGAATTATGCAAGCTCGAGTACTCCGAATTCCGTACTCAAAGAAATCACATGGGAAAATACTATATATCTACATGCCAGGATATTCAAAGATGGGTGTATAGGGGTTCATTATATTTGGTGGATGCAGTTTTATTAGCAAATAAGCAAAGTTAAAACATTTTCTCCTTAAGATCAGGGGGTTTATCAAACAAAGTTCATCATTATCCAAATTAACATCCACAAACTCTACTTATGCCTCATTGTTGGAATCACCCAATTAACACACTTCATTAACCTAAGCACCAGATTCGAATACCATTAATTTACTCTGCGAGCTACCCCGCTTACCCACAAGATCTCTTAGTACCACGTCGGTCTTCGAAAACAAGGCTTTTCACCGCTCAATTCTTTCTATAGCCTCCACCTAGTAGGCCTCCCAATAAGCTCGTGCAACTCCTGACTTATCTTAGCCTACTATTGTGCGGCTCACATAACACATAATCGAAACTCAATTCGATTGATCAGATTGTTCACATAAATTAACCAACCTCCATACGGCCCGCTTAACCCCTTCCGTATGGACTCGCACCCACCTTCCTCTGCCGACTTTGTAGAGGTTCAATCGAATTTGAGCAAGCATTAAACCGTGGTTGACGTGTCAACACTTGTGGTTGGGCGATCACTATGTTCTTTACTTGGCACAAGGTTCTTGTCCTTACATTTTCCCACTTATGCACCAACCCCAAACTTCTGCTGAGCTCAACACCCACCACCACCAATCCAAACACCTCCATCCTAGGGTAAAGCGGTAGGCCCAATCCAGCTAGCCCTGAGCCCCACCACCTCTTTACCCTGTGTCCAATCCTAGGGTTTGGTCGTGGATGGAATCATCTATGTGAAGACCCCACATCTGCACCCTCCCCTAGTTTTCCCAAGGTGAAGCCGTGGCCGATATCACATGTGTGATGACTCCCCACTCATGACTCCCCTTGGTTCTCCCAAGGTAAAGCCAGGACCGATATCACCTAAGTGATGACTCTCCCACTCATGACTTTCCCTTGGTTCTCCCAAGGTAAAGCCGTGGACCGATATCACTTAAGTGATGACTCTCCCACTCATGACTTTCCCTTGGTGCAAGTTTTTCCAATTCTAATGGCCGCCACCAAAGTCACTTAGTAGTATAAAATGTCATGTGATATGATTTATTCTGCATAATGTAGTAATTCATAGTTACTAAGGTTGTCAAGGTGAATATGGCCATCAAGTAAGACAGTATGCTTATCGCTGGTAGGAATAACTAGATATCATGCCATTCTAAACATTTTAGTTTAAGCAATTAACATTTTACAACTAGCCATAATGCAAATATCATATTAAATACTGTAATTTCGTGATTCAATATGATCAAAAACTTATGACTTGCCTCCTTTCTGTTACTCTTGATCTTCTTGACCGGTTTCAATCGTCTTCGCTTGCCCTTGCGCTTCTTGATTGACCAACTCGCTTGGTCCGTTCACTAGCGTAAAAACGAGGCCAAACAGGGATTGTTGCCTGTAATTAAATATGCCGATTACGACTTAATTTATGAAAACATAATAAAATACGAGATGTCGATGTGCTTGTGCTCCTATGCTTAGGTTCAGCTCAATTTAATTCAATCACGATCGTTGAGATTAATTTAGGTATACTACTGCTTGATATCCTCGTACTAACATTAGGGGTATGGTTTATTTAATAGGTAAGACCGGTACTTTGTTAGTTCCTAACTATATTTTGATTACACAACCTTAACTAGACGTATGTATAATTACAATAGCGAACATTAATCCTAGCCGATCTCGCGTACGCAATTATATCTATTTACTTTCTTATGGTTGCATATGTATTATTTCTTCCCTAATTCATTTTAGGTCCTTTGGTTACTCAAAACACATTTTCTCGTAACTAATATGCGCGGGACTATTCAAATTATCTACACTAACAAAATTATTCCTAAGTAGATATTAATTAATTATACTAAAGCGTCTCTGTACAATCTCCAAGTTTTATTTTAACTAATTGTGAATTATTACGACTTATGCTATTTAAATTACTATATACAAGTTATTCGACGCACACGAGGTTATGTTTTCACATCTTGATTTAAGTCGGGCGTGCTATTTTAATTGTCGCCATAAATTTTACATCTTCTAATGGTTGTTAATTGAGAATATGACTACTAATTTATTCTAGTAATTACGAACACCTATTAGTGATCTCCTACAATTTATAATTGACTAATAAGAACTATCTCGTGCATTTAATCACAAGCAATAAAAGGGATTTAGTTGATACTGTAATAATATATTTCACATGCATGCAATTTCTAGCCTATGGGCATCATTTGATTTACCTTTTTTAACCCAACATATTTACTAAGACAATTACATGATTTAACACTATCTAGGCTAATTTGGTATTCACCACAACCTTGAATGACTTAACCGATTTGGTACAATATGTTCTAACCTCACCGAGGGTATTTAATTTGTTCTAGTTATTATAAATATTGATTAATGATTTTCACTGTTTATATGGACTTAACTAAATTATCCGAGTACTTAAACCCGCAACAGAGCGATCCAATATTACAGTTCCTTAATTTAATCCGCACGCAGTTACCCTTCTATTACATAGCTCCTAGGATATCCAATTAACTAATTTATTTGTTATAAATCTTACACTATGAGACCTCTATAATGCACAATTTTTAATAAAGACTCTAATTTAGCAACATCTAGCCTGCAACATTTTATTTTTCCTATTTTATTTTATCCTCTCTTTCTTTCTTTTTCTCCTCTCTCTTTTCTCTTTTCCTTTTCCTTTTCTCTCTTTTCCTTTTCCCACCGGTCGCTACTGCCCCTCTTTTTCCACCGACGCCCTCTTCTCTCGGCTCCTCCCCTCGATCCCCCCTTTTTCCCCACGCCGAATCCACCCCGCCGCCTCGGCTCCTTCACGGCGCCGCCTCCCTGGCCTCTCCCCCTCCCCTCTCCTCCGATCTCAAGCCTCCCACTCCACTCTGCGCCGGCTCCTCCGCCGCCCCTCGTCGCGCCGCCCCGCCGACCTCCTCCTGCGCCTCCGGTCTCGATGCGGCCTCCCTCGCGGCCGGTCCCAGTGACCGCACCAGCACCGCCTGGGCCATCCTCGCCGCCTTTGTCCGCCGCAGACGGGCACTTCGCCGGATCCGTGGCCTCACGGCCGGATCGCACCTCCTCCCGATCCGAATTTTTTGATGAGGTCGATTTATTTGCTACTTTGCTTTGGGGTTCTAATGGTTTTGCTCGGATGATCCTAGGTTCTGAGGTACGCCTTGCGGGCACAACCGTAGCGCCGCCTGTCACTGGGAGTCTTGCGGTGGTGGCTACGGTTGTGGTGGCCGCCGGTAGCGCCCGCCTCCTCTTCTATGAGCTCCCCATCTTCTACCTCCATGGTTCTTCTCTATGGGGATATATGACCGCTAGTGGTGGTTTACTAAATCTAATAAGCTAGACTCGTTGTTTTGAGAAAAGCATGCTATTATTGTGAGCTATTTGTGGGTCACCTGTGCGGGTGGTCGTGGTTTTGCTTCGGAAGAACTCGGGTGGCTTGGGGTTGCCCTCGGCTTGCGGTTGTCGCCTGTGCTGCCTCCGCCGTCGCCGCCGTCGTCGCCGGCTTCCGGTCGCCCACCGGTCTTGTTGCCCCCGATCGCCCCGCCTTGCTTGCATCCGCCCGTGGGCTTGGTTGGGAATGGACGTGGATGGTTTGTGATGCCGTGCTCAATTTGTTGCCCTTCTCTCGGGTTTGCTATGCGATCGGGTTGTCGCGATATTTTTCTCGGGCTTGATATTTACCGGGTCTTGTCGATTACTCGGCTTGTGGTCGTGATCTTGACGCCTGCCGCCTCCCTCCGGTTGTGTGGTCGGCTTTGCTCGAATTGTGGGGTGCGGTCCCTTGGTGCTGTGGTGGCTGCGGTGGCCACATGCGGGTTGGCTTCTCCCTTGGCTTGTCGGGCCGATTAAGCCTCCGGGCCGTGGCCTTGTTGGCCGGTGAAGCCCCGTGGCTTCTTGTTGTGAGTTGTCCTTGCTTGTGCCTCTCCGTAGCGGTCGGTGATATTTTCGATTTTGGCTATTTGCTGGTTGCTACGGAATTGGATTCAACTACGTTTTGTTTATACCGAGTGATGAGCCTACGGTTGTGAGAGGTGCCGATCGGCCCTGACAACGGTATCTCCGTGAACGGATTACCCTGCCCGAAACTAACCTCTAGGGTTCTGACGGCAATTTCTATTTGTTTATTTCTATTCATTCTTTTGTTCGGTCTTTTTCGGTATTGCAATAATGATTTACCTGCAATTAAACTATCGGTGTGGTTGCGGTTCGACGGCATCCTAATGTATGAAATGGTATTCTTGTAATTAGGGCTTTCTCTTAATATTGATGTAATCGGATTAATGTAATTTATCTAAATATAATTTTTATTCTAAGTTAATCCAGATGTAATTGAATATGTATGAGATGGCATTCGTGTAAATTAAATCATGTATTTCTGATTGAATACATTGTATTACAATTGTTTAATTTTTGGGATGGTTATTCGGTTGCGACCTGAATTTGTATATTTGTTGTAATTCGGATTGTCGCTATTATGCAATGCAAATTGTAATATCTTTATTTGACTTGAAACCAGTTCTAATTGCCGCTCAATTGATGTAATTGATTTTACCAGATATTCATTGTAATCAATTACTGTTGTATGACGGACTGTTTATAAATATAATTTAGTTGAATTACAAATTGTTTGCGTCCTCATCGTTGAAGTACTAAATGCATTGAAATTGTTTATCGTTCAAGTTTATTTATGCAACTGCGAGAAAATTTTAAATTTCTCCGTATTTTAGCTCACTAGTTGCCTAATTAATTATGATTAACACCGTAACTCGTTGCTTAAGGTTAATTAACAATGTGGGTCGTTACACACTTCCCTCCTTAAAAATGATTTCGCCCTCGAAATCGGAGTTAACTTAGAGAGGTTGGGGTAGATCTCTTATTGCTCCCTCTCACGAAACGTACTTTGAGCTAGTCCTATTTATTCTATCCATTTGGTATATATACTGCCTATGCGGGTATCGCTCGCCGACTACTCCTGTATTAACGCTGCACTTTAACATCAAGCTTAAGGTTGTTGATTATTGACACTAGAGGTTGGGAGCACTAGGATTAAGATTATAACTCGTATTACAGTAGGGACAATCGCTTAATTTATTCTAAGGTGCTGCCCCTTTCCTCCTTAATCCTTTAGTTAATCCTTGACTCTATCGTGCTGGTTCTTTCAGCGGTTCTATATGTCTTGTTCTTATCTGCCCTTAATTTGGGTCTTTTCCACAATAGATACAGCTTCTTTCATAGTGGACAAGGTCTGACAAAATGGATAGTCCGTTCTGACTTACATTTTCCATCTGTTACACGAGTAAACCTTTAGTTTATGCAGTGATACTATTTGTTTGTAGTCAAAACTTAAGAATCAGTTCTGTAACATTTTTGGGCTTAGTAAAGGGAAAGTAAGACGAAAACAGAGATAAGAGCAAGAAATAGGAAGGAAATTAAATGTTTTTCCTGATCACTTCCTGAAATATTATTTCTCGCTTTCTATATACTTACACATCTTCTGACATTTCTTACTAATGTTGGAATTAATTCACCCCTACATTATTTTTACTTCCAATTTAAAATCTAATACCACACTATTAACTCCTTCTAGTATTCAAACGTAATCTCACTAATACCTTCGGTTATTCATATCCTATATAAATTCTAGCTTCCATCATAACTATAAATCCCATATCAAATCTGTTATATCCTTATTTTAATTCCACCGATATCATTCGTATTCATGATTCCTAAAAATCCAATTATTTTCATTATCACTTATAATCTCCAGCTGCTCATCCAATAATCTACTAAACTTCTTACTATTTACTTCTCAATTAATTCATCACTCTACAAATCCACCAAGGATAAAATCTCTGATCAGAATTATAATCCAATAATTACTATTATTAAAATCCACCAAGAATAACACCGCTTACTCAAGCCTAAAATCTAATCATTACCACATTTTCTTATTACCACGACCCAGTTTATTCATTATGTAACTAATTCAATCCAACAAGCTTCATTATTGTACCCACCATCAATAGCTTTGATCACTATTGTCTCATGTTTTAATCCCTTATGGATTATCTACTTCTTTCTTGAAACTTTTATGGTTACCATCCTATTCATTTGTTGTAATCAGAAATTTGCACTTAATTCCTTCTGAGACGGCTTAATAGATAAGAAGAGAATGAGCATGTAATAGGTAAGAACCAAGACGAAATGGGATAGAAGCAGAGCTTTTAATATACTTTTTATTTAAAATCAGAATTTTAGTTTTGCACAAATTGCTTTGTATGGCAGCCTACAGGCTAATAGTGCAATTTGGCTATTAATACAATCAGAAAACTTCGTCTACTCAAATGGTCTTTACCCGTTATATCAAGGGAATCAAACAGGCATTATGTACTGACTATTCGAACGGTGACCTCAACCTTTCAAAAGGAAAAGTTTTGGTCAGGGCACTCGTGCTATCTTCTTAACACCGTCCTTAGTACTTCCACTAAAGTTAGCTTTCGTTTCATTTGGGCAAGACTTACGGTAAGAAGTTAGTTTAAACGACTACTCGTGTTTTTGAGATTTTAACAAAACTTAAAACAAAACTTTTAATGCATGTCTAAGAAAGATAAGGCAGACATGAGGAGAATGAGACAGCAATATTACTTATGCTTTTTGTAATTCTTTTGTATTAGAAATTAAGATTTTGTAGAATCGTATCCCTACCGAAACCAAACTTATACTTAAGGTTACAACCTACAGTCAAACAAGCTCTGATACCACTTTGTAACGTCCCCATTTTTGGGAACAGGGACGTTTTACCATCCACAACACCCTGGAGTTCGATTATGATCCAAAGTATATCATACCGCTACGAACATTTAAAAGAAGTTAATTTGATTGAAATAAGACCTAATGGTCAATTTGTAATGACAATACAGGCGTCAAGCCCAAAACTGAACTTACATACAGAAGAGCCGAAGAAAACTCCACAGGAACGTTTGAGTGCGGACGTAACCCTAATACGCAATCTTGGTCTAACTTCTTTTCTTCCAATATCTGAAATTATGCAAGCCTGAGTACTCCGACCCCGTACTCAGCAAATCACATGGGAAAATACTATATATCTACATGCCAGGATATTCAAAGATGGGTGTATAGGGTTCATTATATTTGGTGGATGCAGTTTTATTAGCAAATAAGCAAAGTTAAAACATTTTCTCCTTAAGATCAGGGGGTTTATCAAACAAAGTTCATCATTATCCAAATTAACATCCACAAACTCTACTTATGCCTCATTGTTGGAATCACCCAATTAACACAGCTTCATTAACCGGAAGCACGGCGTATTCGAATACCATTAATTTACTCTGCAGAGCTGCCCTGCTTTACCCACAAGATCTCTTAGTACCACGTCTGGTCTTCAGAAAACAAGGCTTTTCACTGCTCAATTCTTTCTATAGCCTCCACCTAGTAGGCCTCCCAATAAGCTCAGGCAACTCCTGACTTATCTTAGCCTACTATTGTGCGGCTCACATAACACATAATCGAAACTCAATTCGATTGATCAGATTGTTCACATAAATTAACCAACCTCCATACGGCCCTGCTTAACCCCTTCCGTATGGACTCGCACCCAGCCTTCCTCTGCTGACTTTGTAGAGGTTCAATCGAATTTGAGCAGTTACTAAACCAGGGTTGACGTGTCAACACTTGTGGTTGGGCGATCACTATGTTCTTTACTTGGCACAAGGTTCTTGTCCTTACATTTTCCCACTTATGCACCAACCCCAAACTTCTGCTGAGCTCAACAGCTCCAGCCACCACCAATCCAAACAGCCTCCATCCTAGGGTAAAGCGGTAGGCCCAATCCAGTTAGCCCGGAGCCCCACCAGCCTCTTTACCCCAGGTCCAATCCTAGGGTTTGGTCGTGGGATGGAATCATCTATGTGAAGACCCCACATTCAGACCCTCCCCCTAGTTTTCCCAAGGTGAAGCCGTGGGCCGATATCACATGTGTGATGACTCCCCCACTCATGACTCCCCCCTTGGTTCTCCCAAGGTAAAGCCGTGGACCGATATCACCTAAGTGATGACTCTCCCACTCATGACTTTCCCCTTGGTTCTCCCAAGGTAAAGCCGTGGACCGATATCACTTAAGTGATGACTCTCCCACTCATGACTTTCCCCTTGGTGCAAGTTTTTCCAATTCTAATGGCCAGCAGCCAAAGTCACTTAGTAGTATAAAATGTCATGTGATATGATTTATTCTGCATAATGTAGTAATTCATAGTTACTAAGGTTGTCAAGGTGAATATGGCCATCAAGTAAGACAGGGCGTTTATCAGTGGTAGGAATAACTAGATATCATACCATTCTAAACATTTTAGTTTAAGCAATTAACATTTTACAACTAGCCATAATGCAAATAGCATATTAAATACTGTAATTTCGTGGGATTCAATATGATCAAAAACTTATGACTTGCCTCCTTTCATTACTCTTGATCTTCTTGACCGGTTTCAATCCGTCTTCGTTTGCCCTTGCAGTTCTTCAGTTGACCAACTCGCTTGGTCCGTTCACTAGCGTAAAAACGAGGCCAAACAGGGATTGTTGCCTGTAATTAAATATGCCGATTACGACTTAATTTATGAAAACATAATAAAATACGAGATGTCGATGTGCTTGTGCTCCTATGCTTAGGTTCAGCTCAATTTAATTCAATCACGATCGTTGAGATTAATTTAGGTATACTACTCGTTTGATATCCTCGTACTAACATTAGGGGGTATGGTTTATTTAACAGGTAAGACCGGTACTTTGTTAGTTCCTAACTATATTTTGATTACACAACCTTAACTAGACGTATGTATAATTACAATAGCGAACATTAATCCTAGCCGATCTCGCGTACGCAATTATATCTATTTACTTTCTTATGGTTGCATATGTATTATTTCTTCCTAATTCATTTTAGGTCCTTTGGTTACTCAAAACACATTTTCTCGTAACTAATATGCGGGACTATTCAAATTATCTACACTAACAAAATTATTCCTAAGTAGATATTAATTAATTATACTAAAGCGTCTCTGTACAATCTCCAAGTTTTATTTTAACTAATTGTGAATTATTACGGCTTATGCTATTTAAATTACTATATACAAGTTATTCGACTTTACGAGGTTATGTTTTCACATACTGATTTAAGCTGGAGCGTGCTATTTTAATTGTCGCCATAAATTTTACATCTTCTAATGGTTGTTAATTGAGAATATGACTACTAATTTATTCTAGTAATTACGAACACCTATTAGTGATCTCCTACAATTTATAATTGACTAATAAGAACTATCTGTGCATTTAACTGCGCAATAAAAGGGATTTAGTTGATACTGTAATAATATATTTCACATGCATGCAATTTCTAGCCTATGGGCATCATTTGATTTACCTTTTTTAACCCAGCATATTTACTAAGACAATTACATGATTTAACACTATCTAGGCTAATTTGGTATTCAGCTACAACCTTGAATGACTTAAGCGATTTGGTACAGCTATGTTCTAACCTACTGAGGGTATTTAATTTGTTCTAGTTATTATAAATATTGATTAATGATTTTCTACTGTTTATATGGACTTAACTAAATTATCCGAGTACTTAAACCCGCAACAGAGCGATCCAATATTACAGTTCCTTAATTTAATCCGCACGCAGTTACCCTTCTATTACATAGCTCCTAGGATATCCAATTAACTAATTTATTTGTTATAAATCTTACACGGCGAGACCTCTATAATGCACAATTTTTAATAAAGACTCTAATTTAGCAACATCTAGCCTGCAACATTTTATTTTTCCTATTTTATTTTATCCTCTCTTTTCTTTCTTTTTCTCTCCTCTCTCTTTTCTCTTTTCCTTTTCCTTTTCTCTCTTTTCCTTTTCCCACCGGTCGCGCTGGCCCCTCTTTTTCCACCGACGCCTCCCTCTTTCTCTCGGCTCCTCCCCTCGATCCCCCCTTTTTCCCCACGCCGAATCCACCCCGCCGCCTCGGCTCCTTCACGCGCGCCTCCTGGCCTCTCCTCCCTCCTCCCGATCTCAAGCCTCCCACCCACTGCTGCCGGCCTCCTCCGCCCCTCGTCGCCGCGCCGCCCCCGCCGACCTCCTCCTTGCTGCGCCCGGTCTCGATGCGGCCTCCCTCGCCGCCGGGTCCCAGCTGGCACCGCGCCGCACCGCCTGGCCATCCTCGCCGCCGCTTTGTCCGCCGCAGACGGGCACTCTGCCGATCCGTGGCTCACGGCCGGATCCGCACCTCCTCCCTCGATCCGACCGGTTTGATGAGGTCGATTTATTTGCTACTTTGCTTTGGGGTTCTAATGGTTTTGCTCGGATGATCCTAGGTTCGAGGTACGCTGCTCTTGCGGGCACAACCGTAGCGCCGCCCGCACGCTAGGAGTCTTGGCGGTGGTGGCTACGGTTGTGGTGACGCCGGGTAGCGCCGCCGCCTCCTCTTCGTGAGCTCCCCTATCTTCTACCTCCATGGTTCTTCTCTATGGGGATATATGACCGCTAGTGGTGGTTTACTAAATCTAATAAGCTAGACTCGTTGTTTTGAGAAAAGCATGCTATTATTGTGAGCTATTTGTGGGTCACCGTGCGGGTGGTCGTGGTTTTGCTTCGGAAGAACTCGGGTGGCTTGGGGTTGCCCTCGGCTTGCGGTTGTCGCTCTGGTGCCGCCTCCGCCGCCGCTGCCGTCGCTCGCTTCCGGTCGCCCACCGGTCTTCGCCAGTGCCCTCGATCGCCGCCTTGGCTTGCATCCGCTCGTGGGCTTGGTTGGGGAATGGACGTGGATGGTTTGTGATACCGTGCTCAATTTGTTGCCCTTCTCTCGGTTTGCTATGCGGTCGGGTTGTCGCGATATTTTTCTCGGGCTTGATATTTACCGGGTCTGCCGTCGATTACTCGGCTTGTGGTCGTGATCTTGACGCCCGCCCCTCCCTCCGGTTGTGTGGTCGGCTTTGCTCAATTGTGGGGTGCGGTCCCTTCTACCGTGTGTGGTGCTTGTGGCCACATGCGGTTGGCTTCTCCCTTGGCTTGTTGGTGATTAAGCCTCCGGGCCGTGGCCTTCTGGCCGGTGAAGCCCCACAGTGGCTTGGTGTGAGTTGTCCTTGCTTGTGCCTCTCCGTAGCGCTTCGTCGGTGATATTTTCGATTTTGGCTATTTGTTTGGTTGCTACGAATTGGATTCAACTACGGGTTTGTTTATACCGAGTGATGAGCCTACGGTTGTGAGAGGTGCCGATCGGCCCTGACGGTCAGTATCTCCGTGAACGGATTACCCCCGAAACTAACCTCTAGGGTTCTGACGGCAATTTCTATTTGTTTATTTCTATTCATTCTTTTGTTCGGTCTTTTTCGGTATTGCAATAATGATTTACCTGCAATTAAACTATCGGTGTGGTTGCGGTTCGACGACAGATCCTAATGTATGAAATGGTATTCTTGTAATTAGGGCTTTCTCTTAATATTGATGTAATCGGATTAATGTAATTTATCTAAATATAATTTTATTCTAAGTTAATCCGGATGTAATTGAATATGTATGAGATGGCATTCGTAAATTAAATCATGTATTTCGATTGAATACATTGTATTACAATTGTTTAATTTTTGGGATGGTTATTCGGTTGCGACACGAATTTGTATATTTGTTGTAATTGGATTGTCGCTATTATGCAATGCAAATTGTAATATCTTTATTTGACTTGAAACCAGTTCTAATTGCCACTCAATTGATGTAATTGATTTTACCAGATATTCATTGTAATCAATTACTGTTGTATGACGGACTGTTTATAAATATAATTTAGTTGAATTACAAATTGTTTGCGTCCTCATCGTTGAAGTACTAAATGCATTGAAATTGTTTATCGTTCAAGTTTATTTATGCAACTGCGTAGAAAAATTTTAAATTTCTCCGTATTTTAGCTCACTAGTTGCCTAATTAATTATGATTAACACCGTAACTCGTTGCTTAAGGTTAATTAACAATGTTGGTCGTTACACACTTCCCTCCTTAAAAATGATTTCGCCCTCGAAATCGGAGTTAACTTAGAGAGGTTGGGGTAGATCTCTTATTGCTCCCTCTCACGAAACGTACTTTGAGCTAGTCCTATTTATTCTGTCCATTTGGTATATATACTGCCTATGCGGGTATCGCTCGCCGACTACTCCTGTATTAACGCTGCACTTTAACATCAAGCTTAAGGTTGTTGATTATTGACACTAGAGGTTGGGAGCACTAGGATTAAGATTATAACTCGTATTACAGTAGGGACAATCGCTTAATTTATTCTAAGGTGCTGCCCCTTCCCTCCTTAATCATTTAGTTAATCCTTGACTCTATCGTGCTGGTTCTTTCAGCGGTTCTATATGTCTTGTTCTTATCTGCCCTTAATTTGGGTCTTTTCCACAATAGATACAGCTTCTTTCATAGTGGACAAGGTCTGACAAAATGGATAGTCCATTCTGACTTACATTTTCCATCTCATTACGAGTAAACCTTTAGTTTATGCAAGGATACTATTTGTTTGTAGTCAAAACTTAAGAATCGGTTCAGTAACATTTTGGGCTTAGTAAAGGAAAGTAAGACAAAAGAGATAAGAGCAAGAAATAGGAAGGAAATTAAATGTTTTTCCTGATCACTTCCTGAAATATTATTTCTCGCTTTCTATATACTTACACATCTTCTGACATTTCTTACTAATGTTGGAATTAATTCACCCCTACATTATTTTTACTTCCAATTTAAAATCTAATACCACACTATTAACTCCTTCTAGTATTCAAACGTAATCTCACTAATACCTTCGGTTATTCATATCCTATATAAATTCTAGCTTCCATCATAACTATAAATCCCATATCAAATCTATTATATCCTTATTTTAATTCCACCGATATCATTCGTATTCATGATTCCTAAAAATCCAATTATTTTCATTATCACTTATAATCTCCAGCTGCTCATCCAATAATCTACTAAACTTCTTACTATTTACTTCTCAATTAATTCATCACTCTACAAATCCACCAAGGATAAAATCTCTGATCAGAATTATAATCCAATAATTACTATTATTAAAATCCACCAAGAATAACACCGCTTACTCAAGCCTAAAATCTAATCATTACCACATTTTCTTATTACCACGACCCAGTTTATTCATTATGTAACTAATTCAATCCAACAAGCTTCATTATTGTACCCACCATCAATAGCTTTGATCACTATTGTCTCATGTTTTAATCCCTTATGGATTATCTACTTCTTTCTTGAAACTTTTATGGTTACCATCCTATTCATTTGTTGTAATCAGAAATTTGCACTTAATTCCTTCTGAGACTGGCTTAATAGATAAGAAGAGAACAGAACAGAATAGGTAAGAACCAAGACGAAATGGGATAGAAGCAGAGCTTTTAATATACTTTTTATTTAAAATCAGAATTTTAGTTTTGCACAAATTGCTTTGTATGGCAGCCTACAGGCTAATAGTGCAATTTGGCTATTAATACAATCAGAAAACTTCGTCTACTCAAATGGTCTTTACCCGTTATATCAAGGGAATCAAACAGCATTATGTAATCGACTATTCGAACGGTGACCTCAACCTTTCAAAAGGAAAAGTTTTGGTCGGGGCACTCGTGCTATCTTCTTAACACCGTCCTTAGTACTTCCACTAAAGTTAGCTTTCGTTTCATTTGGGCAAGACTTACGGTAAGAAGTTAGTTTAAACGACTACTCGTGTTTTTGAGATTTTAACAAAACTTAAAACAAAACTTTTAATGCATGTCTAAGAAAGATAAGGCAGACATGAGGAGAATGAGACAGCAATATTACTTATGCTTTTTGTAATTCTTTTGTATTAGAAATTAAGATTTTGTAGAATCGTATCCCTACCGAAACCAAACTTATACTTAAGGTTACAACCTACAATCAAACAAGCTCGATACCACTTTGTAACGTCCCCATTTTGGGAACAGGGGCGTTTACCATCCACAACAACCGGTGAGTTCGATTGCGGATCCAAAGTATATCATACCGCTTACGAACATTTAAAAGAAGTTAATTTGATTGAAATAAGACCTAATGGTCAATTTGTAATGACAATACGGGCGTCCAAGCCCAAAACTGAACTTACATACAGAAGAGCCGAAGAAAACTCCACAGGAACGTTTGAGTGCGGACGTAACCCTAATACGCAATCTTGGTCTAACTTCTTTTCTTCCAATATCTGAAATTATGCAAGCCTGAGTACTCCGACCCCGTACTCAGCAAATCACATGGGAAAATACTATATATCTACATGCCAGGATATTCAAAGATGGGTGTATAGGGTTCATTATATTTGGTGGATGCAGTTTTATTAGCAAATAAGCAAAGTTAAAACATTTTCTCCTTAAGATCAGGGGGTTTATCAAACAAAGTTCATCATTATCCAAATTAACATCCACAAACTCTACTTATGCCTCATTGTTGGAATCACCCAATTAACACGCTTCATTAACCTAAAGCACGGCAGATTCGAATACCATTAATTTACTCTGCAGAGCTGCCTGCTTACCCACAAGATCTCTTAGTACCACGTCGGTCTTGAAAAACAAGGCTTTTCAACGCTCAATTCTTTCTATAGCCTCCACCTAGTAGGCCTCCCAATAAGCTCAGGCAACTCCTGACTTATCTTAGCCTACTATTGTGCGGCTCACATAACACATAATCGAAACTCAATTCGATTGATCAGATTGTTCACATAAAATAACCAACCTCCATACGGCCCTGCTTAACCCCTTCCGTATGGACTCGCACCCAGCCTTCCTCTGCTGACTTTGTAGAGGTTCAATCGAATTTGAGCAGTTACTAAACCAGGGTTGACGTGTCAACACTTGTGGTTGGGCGATCACTATGTTCTTTACTTGGCACAAGGTTCTTGTCCTTACATTTTCCCACTTATGCACCAACCCCAAACTTCTGCTGAGCTCAACAGCTCCAGCCACCACCAATCCAAACAGCCTCCATCCTAGGGTAAAGCGGTAGGCCCAATCCAGTTAGCCCGGAGCCCCACCAGCCTCTTTACCCCAGGTCCAATCCTAGGGTTTGGTCGTGGGATGGAATCATCTATGTGAAGACCCCACATTCAGACCCTCCCCCTAGTTTTCCCAAGGTGAAGCCGTGGGCCGATATCACATGTGTGATGACTCCCCCACTCATGACTCCCCCCTTGGTTCTCCCAAGGTAAAGCCGTGGACCGATATCACCTAAGTGATGACTCTCCCACTCATGACTTTCCCCTTGGTTCTCCCAAGGTAAAGCCGTGGACCGATATCACTTAAGTGATGACTCTCCCACTCATGACTTTCCCCTTGGTGCAAGTTTTTCCAATTCTAATGGCCAGCAGCCAAAGTCACTTAGTAGTATAAAATGTCATGTGATATGATTTATTCTGCATAATGTAGTAATTCATAGTTACTAAGGTTGTCAAGGTGAATATGGCCATCAAGTAAGATGTATGCTTATCAGTGGTAGGAATAACTAGATATCATACCATTCTAAACATTTTAGTTTAAGCAATTAACATTTTACAACTAGCCATAATGCAAATATCATATTAAATACTGTAATTTCGTGGGATTCAATATGATCAAAAACTTATGACTTGCCTCCTTTCTGTTACTCTTGATCTTCTTGACCGGTTTCAATCCGTCTTCGTTTGCCCTTGCAGTTCTTCAGTTGACCAACTCGCTTGGTCCGTTCACTAGCGTAAAAACGAGGCCAAACAGGGATTGTTGCCTGTAATTAAATATGCCGATTACGACTTAATTTATGAAAACATAATAAAATACGAGATGTCGATGTGCTTGTGCTCCTATGCTTAGGTTCAGCTCAATTTAATTCAATCACGATCGTTGAGATTAATTTAGGTATACTACTCGTTTGATATCCTCGTACTAACATTAGGGGGTATGGTTTATTTAACAGGTAAGACCGGTACTTTGTTAGTTCCTAACTATATTTTGATTACACAACCTTAACTAGACGTATGTATAATTACAATAGCGAACATTAATCCTAGCCGATCTCGCGTACGCAATTATATCTATTTACTTTCTTATGGTTGCATATGTATTATTTCTTCCCTAATTCATTTTAGGTCCTTTGGTTACTCAAAACACATTTTCTCGTAACTAATATGCGCGGGACTATTCAAATTATCTACACTAACAAAATTATTCCTAAGTAGATATTAATTAATTATACTAAAGCGTCTCTGTACAATCTCCAAGTTTTATTTTAACTAATTGTGAATTATTACGGCTTATGCTATTTAAATTACTATATACAAGTTATTCGACGCACACGAGGTTATGTTTTCACATACTGATTTAAGCTGGAGCGTGCTATTTTAATTGTCGCCATAAATTTTACATCTTCTAATGGTTGTTAATTGAGAATATGACTACTAATTTATTCTAGTAATTACGAACACCTATTAGTGATCTCCTACAATTTATAATTGACTAATAAGAACTATCTGTGCATTTAATCACAGCAATAAAAGGGATTTAGTTGATACTTGTAATAATATATTTCACATGCATGCAATTTCTAGCCTATGGGCATCATTTGATTTACCTTTTTAACCCAAAGATATTTACTAAGACAATTACATGATTTAACACTATCTAGGCTAATTTGGTATTCAGCTACAACCTTGAATGACTTAACTGATTTGGTACAGCTATGTTCTAACCTACTGAGGGTATTTAATTTGTTCTAGTTATTATAAATATTGATTAATGATTTTCTACTGTTTATATGGACTTAACTAAATTATCCGAGTACTTAAACCCGCAATGTAGCGATCCAATATTACAGTTCCTTAATTTAATCCGCACGAGCTACCCTTCTATTACATAGCTCCTAGGATATCCAATTAACTAATTTATTTGTTATAAATCTTACACGAGACCTCTATAATGCACAATTTTAATAAAGACTCTAATTTAGCAACATCTAGCCTGCAACATTTTATTTTTCCTATTTTATTTTATCCTCTTTTCTTTCTTTTCTCTCCTCTCTTTTCTCTTTTCCTTTTCCTTTTCTCTCTTTTCCTTTTCCCACCGGTCGCGCTGGCCCCTCTTTTTCCACCGACGCCTCCCTCTTTCTCTCGGCTCCTCCCCTCGATCCCCCCTTTTTCCCCACGCCAATCCACCCCGCCTCGGCTCCTTCACGCGCCGCCTCCTGGCCTCTCCCCCCTCTCCTCCGATCTCAAGCCTCCCACTCCACTCTGCCTTGGCTCCTCCGCCGCCCCTCGCCGCGCCGCCCCGCCGACCCTCCTCCTGCGCCTCCGGTCTCGATGCGGCCTCCCCTCATGCCCGGTCCCAGTGACACCACACCCGCACCGCCTGGCCATCCTCGCCGCCGCCTGTCCCCGCAGACGGGCATCTGCTGCGGATCCGTGGCCTACGGCCCGGATCGCACCTCCTCCTCGATCCGACCGGTTTGATGAGGTCGATTTATTTGCTACTTTGCTTTGGGGTTCTAATGGTTTTGCACAGATGATCCGAGGTTCGAGGTACGCGCCCTGCGGGCACAACCGTAGCGCCGCCTCTGCACTGGGAGTGCGCGGTGGTGGCTACGGTTGTGGTGACGCCGGTGGTAGCGCGCCGCCGCCTCCTCTTCGGTGAGCTCCCCTATCTTCTACCTCCATGGTTCTTCTCTATGGGGATATATGACTGCTAGTGGTGGTTTACTAAATCTAATAAGCTAGACTCGTTGTTTTGAGAAAAGCATGCTATTATTGTGAGCTATTTGTGGGTCACCTGTGCGGTGGCTGTGGTTTTGCTTCGGAAGAACTCGGGTGGCTTGGGGTTGCCCTCGGCTTGCGGTTGTCGCTCTGGTGCCGCCTCCCGCCGCCGCCGCTGCCGCGCACTTCCGGTCGCCCACCGGTCTTGTTGTGCCCGATCGCCGCCGCCTTGGCTTGCATCCGCCCGTGGGCTTGGTTGGGGAATGGACGTGGATGGTTTGTGATGCCGTGCTCAATTTGTTGCCCCTTCTCTCTGGTTTGCTATGCAGTCGGGTTGTCGCGATATTTTTCGGGCTTGATATTTACCGGGTGCTTGTCGATTACTCGGCTTGTGGTCGTGATCTTGACGCCTGCTGCCTCCCTCTCGTTGTGTGGTCGGCTTTGCTCGAATTGTGGGGTGCGCCCTTCGTTGTGTGTGGTGTTGGTGGCCACATGCGGGTTGGCTTCTCCCTTGGCTTGCCGGGTGATTAAGCCTCCGGGCCGTGGCCTTCTTGGCCGGTGAAGCCCCGTGGCTTGCTTGGTGTGAGTTGTCCTTGCTTGTGCCTCTCCGTAGCGGTCGGTGATATTTTCGATTTTGGCTATTTGCTGGTTGCTACGGTAATTGGATTCAACTACAGGTTTGTTTATACCGAGTGATGAGCCTACGGTTGTGAGAGGTGCCGACTGGCCCCGGACAGTCAGGTATCTCCGTGAACGGATTACCCTGCCCGAAACTAACCTCTAGGGTTCTGACGGCAATTTCTATTTGTTTATTTCTATTCATTCTTTTGTTCGGTCTTTTTCGGTATTGCAATAATGATTTACCTGCAATTAAACTATCGGTGTGGTTGCGGTTCGACGACAGATCCTAATGTATGAAATGGTATTCTTGTAATTAGGGCTTTCTCTTAATATTGATGTAATCGGATTAATGTAATTTATCTAAATATAATTTTTATTCTAAGTTAATCCAGATGTAATTGAATATGTATGAGATGGCATTCGTGTAAATTAAATCATGTATTTCTGATTGAATACATTGTATTACAATTGTTTAATTTTTGGGATGGTTATTCGGTTGCGACCTGAATTTGTATATTTGTTGTAATTCGGATTGTCGCTATTATGCAATGCAAATTGTAATATCTTTATTTGACTTGAAACCAGTTCTAATTGCCGCTCAATTGATGTAATTGATTTTACCAGATATTCATTGTAATCAATTACTGTTGTATGACGGACTGTTTATAAATATAATTTAGTTGAATTACAAATTGTTTGCGTCCTCATCGTTGAAGTACTAAATGCATTGAAATTGTTTATCGTTCAAGTTTATTTATGCAACTGCGTAGAAAAATTTTAAATTTCTCCGTATTTTAGCTCACTAGTTGCCTAATTAATTATGATTAACACCGTAACTCGTTGCTTAAGGTTAATTAACAATGTGGGTCGTTACACATTCTATCAGTAAATAAGTAAAACAAATAAGCCCATCACATTGTCTGTGCTATTTTATTGGTAAATATGTTCTTTTGGAAAAGTTAAGGCCAGATTTAATAGGACATCGAAAACTCACAAAAAATTCATCGTAAGAGATAAATGACAATAGTCGATACTTCATTTCAACTTGAATACTTGTGTCTAGCTATTGACAATTTTGCATACGATTATTGCTCAGTTCAGCTGGAATCAGGACAGCACAAGGTGATTGTCATTTTGCAATGCCAAAGTGGATAGAAGAGATATCCACATCAGGATGCATAGAAATGTCACAGTACGACAAGATAGCCAATTGAATGTAGTACCCAGTAAAAAGGCTGCATAGACATGTAAAAGCTACACTAACACATCTTGTGTGGTCATAGAAGAATCATCTTTTACTGCAGTTGATCTGTGGCAGCTCACCATAAATCAGTATGTACATGATCATATACTTTCACAAATACATCTGCTCGACTTCACCAAACCGAATTTAATAACCATGTGTTTAAGTTAATGACTTTTTAAAAAAAACTATAGAAACTCTTTCCCCAAAATAGTAAGTGAAAAATTTTTCAAAGTTATTGGCACGGCGTGCAGTTGTCCAATGAGTTTCTTGTACATTTTATCTTTGGATATGTCTAGATATCATCTGGATGTTTTCTTCCTAACAATCATCCAGATTTGAGATTCGAGGGGAACAGAGCGTGTAGTGCCACGCACTGTCACAATAGTATAGGCTTGAGAGGCATCAGGAAAGACACTGTAGATGCACCACTCTGAAGGTGCATCTATTTTGCACCAGCACTCGTGTGGGATGCGCCAATAGGCGGCTGTGAGCTGTGCAGTTTGACGAGCATACTAAGATGTCATCTATTTTCGCATCCTCTTCTAGAGCGATTTCAACCGCAAGAGGGGCTCTGATCCTCTAGTGCACTCCTGTCCCATAAGAGTTGACCTTGCTCTTCAGTTCCACGCTGATGCCATCAAGAAGTTTCTTCAGGTTCAATTCGCTAGTGCTCGGTTAGGCTGTGGCTTATGGCTTATTTCATTATAGCTGGTTGAAATTACACTGTAATTGATGGTGGCTTATTTGACATAATTAAATTTAAAAGATTTAAAAATAGAAAAAACGGGTTAGCCTAGCACGTGTAATTCAAACGAATACGGAAAAATGAAACGGTAAAAAAGCTCAAAAAAACTCCAAAAAAATCAGAAAAAATGAAATCTGGAAATAGTGAAAAATAAGCCGAAAGCCAGCGGGGCAGAATGGTTCAATGTCCCATATATATTTGTTGCATCCATCGAGATCATGAAATAGCAAGCATTCATTGTTATTATCTTCATCCGTAGGTTTGATTGTCCACTGATCAGTGATTACTAAAATAAAAAAGAAACGCCCTTGCAGTCGACTGCAAATATGTTATTTCTCTAAAATCGAGCAAATGATGTGTTACTGTACTAATTACCCTTAATATATCGTCCGTAGCGGCTCACAAACAAGCATGTACATTGCATAGCTTAATTAAATTTTACACTGCCAATATGTGTTTTGCGAAGTTGAAGGTATTAACACGTGTTCTTAGAGGTTATCTGGTGTAGTGCATAATTAACGGGATAAGTACCTATGAGCTTGGGTTTTACATATGCCCGAGTTCATAAAGGTCAATGCGGTCAGTAATGGACGAGTGACTTGTGAGAAGGTTCAGTATAATGTTGTAATAAACCATTATAAATTTTGTGAGGTGGTTGTTTAATTTTGTAAAGATTGTATTTTATCTTGATTGTTTTCTGAGTTTTTTCTGGAAAACAGTATGACTATGGTTTGGTGCCGGTCATACCGCTATGCGGTAGTATGCAGCTTGGTGCCGGTCATACCGCTATGCGGCAGTAACACAATGTGTTGCCGGTCATACCGCTAGGTGGTAGTTCCGATTTTTACTTGGCAGTAGCTATTTTCCAATGAAGTCCAATTGTGAGGTGTGAGGTACAGTAGTATAGGCCTGGTTGGGCAGTAGTACCGACCGAGGTAGAAATTTGTGGATTTTGGGAAATTGAGTCATTAATTGAGTTGTGTTGACCTAGGTCAGTGCATTAATGTTGCGTAAAGCATGTTTTGACCAACGTGGGTCAAGTTGTAAAGAATTTATGTTCGAAAATGATCTTTGTCTTTGGATGTATAGGGTCAATTGGAGTCAGCCATGGTCAATGGCGAGGATCAGGGCTACACTTATAGAGGAGCTGAGACCCAGAACGATCAAGGATACCAGGTGAGATGGTGAGCTCAGGTGTGGTGCAAGAAAGGCAAAAAATGTTGATGGGAAGTTTGAACGGCGGGGTTACACCATATTGCTTGATTGGTCCAAGTGAGACGTGGTCTGGTGGAACCAGAACGGGGGAGACTTGCCGATGCATGGTAAGTCAATAGTGCACCTACATGTGGTAAGCATGGTAATTGCTTGCAATAGAAGATGAAGACCGTGTCAAGAAAGGTTATTTTGGTAGTTTTGTCAAAATACCAGAAACTACCTTGAATCAGAACTGCGGCACTTGGGAAAGCGGTTAGGTCAAGGAGAAGCTAGTTTGACCGAGATGAATCAAGGCTAAGAACTTAGCAGATTCGGATTTATGTGCTTTGATAAGCGTGCATACGTGAACATGTGTGAGTAAAACCAGTATGTTAAGGGTTATCGGGTTTTCCCATTGTGCTAAGTGGATAGTATCCACTAAGGATTAGATGTGGCTGGCTAGCTCATCTATTTAAGGGGTTGGGATGGAGACTTGTGGTTAACCATTTAACATTCATCCCTTGTGCTCTCTTGTTTAGGTTTAGAGTTAGAGAGTTGAGTGCTCGGTATGCTCTCTGTCTTCTAAGGTGAAGTGGCTATAAAACTTTCCTTCTCAAGCTGCAATAGAATCAATCTTTGATCAACCACATGGCTATCTCTTGTCTTGATTGATTTGATCTTGATTTGATTGATTTTTCCTTTCCTCTCATCTTTTCTTGATCTTGTTGTGCCAAGGACGTATAAAAGATAGAGATAGCCTATGAGAATCATTCTCCACTCATCTAGGCACTTTGATAGTAAGTTCATCGAGAAACTTGATTTTTGCATGTTTTAATCTTCCAAGTGATTTCCTGATTTGAAGGTTTTTCGAGTGATTTCTTTGGTGTTCTTGCTTGCTATGATATGGTGGAGTATATCCAAAGCCATCTTGGCTATCCTCTACCCATGAGCAAATCTTGATCATCGATTTTGGATTTTGATCGGTTTTGGTGCACTCTGTCTTCAAACTGAAAAATGTCTCAACTTTGGCAATGATTTTTACAATCGTTTGTTGGAATAGGTTCATGATATCCTAAAAGAATGTCCCTGTAAATTTCTATGTCATTGGATCTACGGATAAAAAATTCCATTGATTTTAGTTTTTAAAATTGCATTGATTTTACTATTCTTGTGCTAATTTTACTATAGCAGTGGTAGTACCGAGCACTGTAGTGGTAGTGCCGATTTTACTGTAACAAGTGGTAATACCATAGTACTGTAGCGGTACTTCTGAAACTACTGTTCATTCCTCGGATTTTCAGCTTCTTGATTTGCTAGGTTTTGTGTTGGCTTTCCATTCTAATATTCTTAGCTTTGTAGCTATTGGAGTGAAGGATTAGTGAATACTTGGGGAAAATTTTAAGGCACTATTTACCCCTCCCCCCTCTATTGCCATCTCCGGTCTTACAGTTGTCTATGATGGAAGTTGCAGGAGAATGTTCTATAGGATTAGGTATGATGAGTCAAAGGATGAATGGACTTTTTTAAAATCTTCCCTAGGTATTAACTCTACGCAGTGAAAACTCAAACTCACAATCTCATAAAAGCCAAGACCCAAAAACCGCAAAAACAATCTATCTCCAACCAGTCTGACCGGCGGCTTACAAACAGTCTGACCACTAACCGAAAGCATCACGTCAGTCTGACCGCGCCTGTCTAACTTCTCTAGTCTGACTGCACTCCAGTCGGACCACTCACAAAGGAACAATACAATCAGCACTGCGCATGATCCAAGAAAATATCAACTCTCAAACCACCGATCCAAATATAATAAAACTTGACACAAACTCTCCCTAGGATGTCAAGAACCTATTCCAATCATGGATCGTCAAGATCAATGCCAAACTTTTGACCTTTATCAAAAACAAGGAGAGTTGCACCAAAACTAGGCAAAAGAGGGAAACATTGATCTGCCCTTACTCGTGAGTCATAGATGATCTAGATGACTTTGTATGGGTTCTTATAAGTTATAGCAAACTAAATTACATCACAAATTCAAGCCAAAAGCCTCACAAGCACAAAATCCCAAAATCACACCTCTCTTAAAGAAAACCAGGCAAACTCAAGAAACCCTAAAATGTTTCTAGATAGATGGGACCTGATCTCCAAGAGATATATCCACCTCTTACATGTCCTTGACACTAGGAAAGATCAAGAAAAGAGAAATCCAAACAAAAAAGCCAAGCAAATCAAAAGCAGAAGGAATGATCCATAGCATAACTCATTTGGACAAACTTTGGATGTTCACTTGACTTGCAGAGGAATATTTTACAGCCACTCCCTCAGGATGGTAGAGCTTAAAGCCTAAAGCATACACACACACACAAAAGGCTCGAACACAAAAAAATTCTAGCCTTAATATCTAACGTCACTACTATAGAAAGACTCATCATAGACGATTCAGGATCGTCATCACAGACGGTTTCTGAACTGTCTGAATTTATGTGTATGTAATAATAGGTGGTTATCATAGACGACTCTCAAACCATCGTGATAATTACAACACATACAATTTTTCGAAAAAACCATTTGTGGTATATCAAGTATCGAGGACAGTTCTTTAATATACCCGTCTATGATATATCAGGTATCACAAACGATTGTTAGAACAAACCGTCTATAATATATCAAGTATCACAGACGGTTCTCAAACATAGCCTGTGTCGCAGTATGGCGCTAGATTCCTTGTGTCTCCCTCCCTGGGCAACGTAAGCACTGAACGACCTACGTGATTTCAAAAAGTTAGCATCTGCCATTGCAAACAAAGGGAAGACTACAATAGAGTTATGTATGGAGGAAATAAGTTTACCTATCAATTATTTGTTGCACACGGGTGAAGTCGTAGTTACTCCTAAGTAGGGAATTAAGGTATATTACCTTGCTCCACTCTGGTACAATCACATTAGAATCCAGTGATCCCTAGTCATGTATGTCGCCATAGTGATTAATCCTAAGTTCATATTGCGTATAAAACATAAATAAAATTTGTTTAACAACTAGTGAAGCACTTACCTTTGGTTGAAGAATACCATGATGTAGTCCATGTCACTGTGAGCAAGCAACCCCCTCATTATGTAATCTTGGACAAAGGATCAGTTATCGTTGATGGATTGCTCAGAGACCAAGTGTGGGTCGAGGAAACCCACCGGTTCTCGCCGTCGCTGGACTTATTGGATCATGGATCTATACATAAGCAATGAGTTATGAGTGTGTGTTCTAAGTGTTATCTCTCTCCTTAACATGCAAGGCTTATATAGTGGAGCCTTTCACCTCATACCAAACCCTAAACAACCAATCACTCTTTAGTGGATCATACCACTAATAATTGGGGAAATCTAGTAACTCACATACAAACAAGTTTTACATTACACACACTTGCGTTTTTTAAAGCACGACTTTCACAAGGCTACACAAGACTGATAACACATTTCATCATCATAGACATGACCTAAACCACTTAGGCCAACGTCGTGGATTTACAAACCGCCAATCTATCCAGTATTGGACAATTTCCTCAATTGCCACCCACCGGTTTTCATGAAGATGCGATGCCCAATGCTTCGTTGCCAAGATCGTACGTCTACACCATGGCTATCACCACTTGAAACATTTGAGTCCTATAGCACACCGCATTACACCACAGTCCATGATGCCCAATGTGTTACTACCAAGATTGTATGCCTACTCTGAGGAGCATCACCACTTGAAATGCACAATTCCAATTGGCACACCACATGCACGCACTGCTTCTTCACAACATTTGCCTTTCTCTCATGATTCTCGGGTGAGATGATGCTCCACCTAGACTTACGTGACACGCCACACCACTAAATCTCAATCTTGCCGCTGGCTGCCATAATCATCAAGCACCTGCACACTAAAGAACGAGCAATCGATATGAGCACAAATGGCATGACTCTCAATTAGTAAAACGCATCCATGGACATACCCATGACTTACACTTGCATGAAAACCTTATGACTAACAACTATATGGACACCGCCATGACTCACAACATAAGAACAACTCAAGTCAAATAGTCTCTCGGAATAGGGGCCGGTCTGACCGTGGCCACCAAGCCGGTCAGACTGCCAACACTGCTCTGGTTAGGCCGCCATTAGATGGCCGGTCACACTGCTTCACTCCGGTTAGGCCGCCATTAGATGGCCGGTCAGACTGCTCCACTCCGGTCATACCGCATTTCCAATGCCAATACTACCGCACTAGATCACTGATCAAAAACTCCAAAAGACCTTATTTGGAAAATTGCTACCACCAACAAAGAGCTAGTGCTACCATAGACCGGATAGACTGCATCTCAAATGCTGATACTACCACTGGTTGGTTAGACTACCACACTAGGGTCGGTCAAACCGAAAGCTCTAGAAAGCAACAAGTCAAACCGCAATTTCTCATAATCAAACTCAAGCAATGAAAGCAAGACACAAGAAATGTCAAATACTCATCACTCTCATAGGGCTGGCACCATATGGTCTTATACTCTCCCCCTTTATGAATAATTTGACAAACATCCGAAAGGCAGGAATTTGAGTTCGAATTTGAACATTTAACAAACAAGTTGTAAAAGCCACAAGTGGTCCATTTTCAAAAGAAAGAAAGAACATGACCACAGTGGTAAGATGTTGAATAGTCATAAGACCAGGAAAGAGCAAATTTTCACCACTGGCTCCATCAACACCTAAAACTCGTCAAATAGGACAATCTTGCCCACGGTCCAATAAAGAAACAATTATTCGTCATAACCATTGTTGTAGCAAGATAAGGCAACAAATGAGAAAAAGAATAAATACAATGCAAACGACCAATTATGACCCAAAATGCATTTTTCTCCCAGAAAAATACATTTTGCTCTATTGCAATCTCACAAAGCTCATTCTTCCACTTTTTAACCTTTTTAGCATTCTCTCTTTTTAAATTCATTCTCATCAATTTCACCCTATTTAGACCCATACCAAAATTTGCCTTAATCATTCTTCACCTTTTAGCAAATTAGTCATCAAGGGACAAGAGAGCAATGCAAACTCACAATACTCAAGCTACCCCTAAAATGATGCATTATACCAAATGAAAGATATGAAAGAAGCAAAGAAGGAGCATGTATGCATAAATGAAAATGCAAAACCTAAAAGAGTTTTGAAACTCATCCAAAGTTAGGTTCAAAGTAAAAAGATACCACTTGAAGCTAGTTAAGTAAGCATAATCATGGCAATGAGATATATCAAGTCAAGATTACATCACAAATGAGTAATAGGCAAAGCTCATATCTAAAATGCATATATTACAATGCAATGCCATGTATGCATGATGCAAAAAAAGAAGTAAGAACTAAAACTCCCCCTAACTACAAAAACCACTTGCAAAAGAAATCAAGGGCTAGAAGCAAGAAAGAGAAAAAATCTCTTGTAAGAAGGGAAAATCTCTCCACAACATGGTCTCTAGCTCAAGGAAAACACTACTAAGGAGCGAATCTACCACACCTTACTATTAGAAGCTAGTGAAAGAAGAAGCAAGCTCAACCTAGACGGATAAGAAATCCTAGAGAACCTAGTAGGGAAGAGAAGTGCCTAAGAAAGACAAAAGACAAAAGGTATGACTCACAACACCCTGAGCTAACCTAAAAACACTAACACTCCCAAATGCTATGTGATACTAAATATAGAAGCATGGAATTGACAAACTTCAAGCAAGAACCTGCATCACACCGCTTGGCAGTGTGATGTAGTTGAAGCTGGAGCAAGTTGTATCCTGAGAAGTGATATACATCACCGGATACCCAAAATGAGGTAGGAGACCCAAAGAAGCTAACATGATCTTTGTGATCTCCTCCTCACCTAAAAAGCCTACATCAAAGAGACAGAAGAACTCTGTGCGTCGGTACTAGGATTACTGAAATAAGAATGAGGTATTCAGTACTGAAACACATGACCTATAGAATAAGCTCCAAAGTAGGGTTAGCATAAGAATGGATCCTAGAGCTACCCAAGACCCCTCTCAACTCATTGCCGATGACCAAAATGATGGAAATTCTATCTAGGGGCAACTCTGGATCTAAACCTACCCGGCTGGAACCTAGGACCACATCGCTCTCTAAAAGCACAAAAATAATCAAAGAACCCATCTACAACGCGAGGTCTAGAGGCAAGTCGAGGGACATTAGCTAGATAGTACTAATCTTGGCTTGCCTAATGCAGAACTCTATGATGTGTCCATCCTTCTCACAAAAGGTGTAATAGTATTTGACCTTTTGAGGGATCATACCTGATGAAGTAGAAGCACTAATAGTGTTTGAAGGGTTCTGGGCAGACTTGAACACAATCATGGTAGGAGGGGCAACCTCTATCTTCCTACTCTCAACTATTCTCACTACCTTATGAGGATGACTCTTATAATGTTTATAATGGTTGAACCTTGAACATCTATTGGCTTTGCTAACATTAGATTGATCTAGAGTCATGTTTAGATTCTTTTTTCCACTAGAGAACCTCTCAAGGATTTTCTGCAAATAATTATTCTCCTTATTTAGGGTGACACAAGACTCACAGGTTTGGCTCTTAACAGCTTTAGCGTATCTCTCTTATGCACAGACATATCTAGCTTCAAAGCCTCATAAGATACACAAGACACAATCTTGATCTACACAACTGCTCATCAAATTTAGCTCTAAATGCTTCATGCATATTATCTAATCATTTTCAATTTCAGTACAAAATACACAAGATATTAGAGTAATAGAATCAACATTTGAAGCATAAATAGGAGCAAGAGTTTCTTTATCATGTTTGTCTTGCAAAAGTTTAGTGAGAACTTCAATTTTAGAAGTAAGTTCAGGACAAATGTCACAAATGTCATGATCAGGAATAGAAGATCTAAGCCTATCAATTTGCAAGTTTAGAAACTCATTTCAAATTTTAGATTGCCATTTCTTTTCATGATATGTTTCATGCACTCAATTTCCTTCAAGTGATCCTCCACAACTCATCATATCTAAGTACGAGTGCATCATAGGGATCTACCTCATCATGCTCGATGTAGGAACCATCCATGTCAGACTCATTGATGTGATTATCCTCACTTGCAGCCATAAAGCACATGCTGGTGAAGTCAACAACTTTCTTCATATCCTTCTTCTCCATCTTCTCCTCATTGCTTGAAGTAGAAGGATCAACATCGCTCAAATCTCGACCAGTGAGGGATGTGTACATTTCAAGAGCCACCTTTTTAGTGCTTCATCATGTTTGAAGAATTGATGAGGTTTCTTGTTGTAGTTCTTGTAATCCTTCTTGTGGTCTGTAGGACCGAAATGGCAACAGAGGGGGGGTGAATGGTGTATTCAAATTTTGCCCCAAAAAGTATCCACTAAAAATTTCGTCTCCGATAGCTATGAAAGCTATGAAGAAGATGATTTAAGTTTTCTGGAAATCAAGCACAATTTTGAAGAGAAACTGAAATGACTTGGTGCCTCGAGAACCAACTTGCCCAAAGACTAAACCAGTTTAGACTTGACAAATACTTCTCTGGAGAGAAAATAAACAGACAAAAGAAAGATGAATAGTTTAGCAGCAACAACAAGGTGAGTGCATGCAGCCGAAAACTAAGTTGTACCAAGCTGGACTGCAAAGGCCGAAAACCAAAAAGAACATGGAAGTCTTCTCTTGAGATCAAGACAATTTCAGACTAAACGCTATTTAAGACACATAACTTAATTCCCAGCTGAGAGAGAGATCAAACAGCTTTGGACAAAAACAATCGGCAAAGCAACTACAGAATAGATAAACAGTGATTACTTTTGGTGAGGAACAGAAAATAGGACTGCAGGGCCAGTCAGACTTCTTTGCCGAAAAGAAAAAGGTGAAACTGTTCTCCAGAGACCACTGCAAAATCGTAAAACAAAAGGAAAAACTAACTGAGATACAGAACTCAGACTTCAACTCAACAAGTAAAAGGAGAACTGAAAAGGAAAAGCACAGAAGCTGCAGAGCTAAAATAACAAAATCGGAAGGGCAAACTGAAAAGAAAAAGGCAGACCAGTGGCAAAAGAAGAACAGGAGCCAGAAAAACAGTCGGCACAGTAATTACTCATGAAGATCACAAGTAGCAGCATGTCCACGCTGAACACAGAGCAGCACAGACACTCAACCAAAAAGATTTAGACCCAATCGAAAGTATGGGGGGCTGCTGGCTAGAAACTGTAAGTGCTGAAACTGCTACCAAGAAGGAAAACTGAAAAGACAAAGGCAAGACAGCACAGAGAAGTCTGCAGCAAGGAAGCCGAAAGATTTTAACAAGGAAACACAAGCTTAGAAGCTGCAAGAACTGGAAAGATCAAATCAAAACCAAATAGGAAATATGATTTCTGAATACAGAAGCAAACCGAGAACTGGACAAACAGACTGAAGCAAAAGATGGACCAAGAATAGAGAAGATTATTGACTGCAAAAAGGACATAAAAGAAGAAAAACTCTTGAAGAGAAATGCAGTTCGGGAAGCAGATAACGGCTGCTGCTGGTCGGCATAGTAAGTACTGGATTCAGCCGAAATCAAAGAAGTTGACGAAAACTAGCTCCTCTTTTCTGCCAACCAATTTAGACCATAATCCATATGGCTAGATGACTCCAGAACCATGGTGATCCAAAAAGTAAGAAGAGAACAGAGGGGAGAATTAATCATCAAACAGAGATAAAACAAAAAACCAAAACACAGAGATAGCCCAAAGGAATCAAAGCAAACAACCGAAAGAAAGATTGCTGGGCAAGAGCTAGAGTGCTGCTGAAATATCTAGGAAACAAGATTATCACCAGACAGTCAAGAGAGAACTCAAGCATACAAAAGCAAGTGATGGAATTAAAGGATCTGTAGCACATACACCCAAACATACATGAGCACCTATGCTCACATAGATCCAACTCACACAGGAGCAAAGACTCAAGAAGACAACACACACATGGAGAGAAAAGAAAACCCTAACTCTCATGAGCTATACAAAAACACACACACACATGGAGAGCAAATGCACAAAAATCCTTAAGGGGGTATGCAGCCCCCAACACCTATTTATAGCCCTTGGCTAACGGGTCTCCAACCCGTTACGGCGGCTAAACCCTAACGGAGCCGTCTCCCGCTTGTGCAGCCTTACGAATTTACCGATTCGCCCCTCCTGCACCTTTCGGGAAGCTTCCGCGCTCCTTGTCGTTCACGCATGACCGCACCTGACTCTGACCGACTGGACCTCCGACTCCTCCTGAGTCTAGTCCCGGTCTGTTCCGTCGCACACGACCGCAACTGGTATCCGACCGTCTGAACCTCGACTCCTCCCTGAGTCTAGTCGATCCATTCGCCGTTGCCCGTCGTGTCCACCTCCGGTAGCTCCAGCTCCGGTTCCTCGTCTCCCGGCTCGCAACCACCTCAGCAGCCTCGATCATCCTCGACGTCTCCAACCGTCTGGACCTCAACACCTCCTGTGTCTAGTCCCGGTCCTCCCACGCCTCACCATGACCTAGCTCCGAAGTCCTGCAACCACACAGACAAGCAAACCGTCACATAGCACCGCACGAAACAGCATGATCAACATTAGCATCAAACTTACTCATGATGAAGTCCAAACCTGTCGAATCATCAGACTATGCATCCTAAGTCCATACGACCAAGTTCGACCGAGCCCGTTGCACCCCGTAACGACATCGTCCGAACCAACCAACTCAAACTCGACTTCCCTAAGCCGATGTCAATTACTCATCATACACACGGGATGACCACCACATGGTCTCTCATGGTCCTTCCTCTCACGATCATCTCCATGCATGTTCTCAAAGTTAGGATATCTAGCACGAAAGTGACCCATCTTACCATATTTACAACACAAAACTAGGCCACCTTTCTTACGCTCTCTTGATTTGTGATAAGCATAGGTCAATATGATAGTAATAAGAGCTAGATCATCTATGGAAAGGCTCTCAAATTGTTCATCGCTCATGGCTTGAAAAGCGGACAAGAAAAATCCAGAAGAAGCATTCGTACAAGATCCACTCTTAATACGATTAGTCACAAGAGCCACCATCTTTAGACTTTTGGACTTTTTGGCTATGATAACTATCTCAAGTGTCTAAAGCTGAGAAAGTAGATTATCCACAATCATAGTTGCCATGTCCACATTGTTACTGATGGATGTAACTTTTATTTTCTAAACACTCATGTCAAGAGCACTCAAAGCATGAGCCACATCATCGACATCAGGGTAAGTAACCCCCACAGACCTCATATCACTCAGGATCTTGTGTAATCTACCAAAGAGAGAATCAATGGACTTTGCAGGTTTCATCTCCAGCTTCTGATAGTCTTTCTTGAGCTAGGTCTCACACACTTGATTTTGTGCAAATGCAAGATGAGCCACCCAATTGAATACATTTCGCCCTAGGCCTTGGATCGAGAAATTGTGTACCTTAGCATTTGTCTCAACCCGAGTTGACTAAACAACATCAAGGATCACGTCATTGACAGGCACAACAAAAGGACTTCCCACTTTGTTCTAAATGGCTAAGCCTTAATCTTAGATAAGCATCTCCATCCTTGTCTTCCAATAGGGATAGTCGACCCCATGTAGGAGGTCCAACATCATTGCTCAAAAGACTAATTAAAATTTATGAAGAAGAGCTAACCGAGCTCTGATACCAACTATAGGATCGACTATGGTAAGTCAAGGGGCACATGTGAATGACTCTTGCAAAATCTTCTCCTAGATATCAACTCTATGTAGCAGAAACTCAAACTTACAAGCTCACAAAAGCCAAGACCCAAAAACCACCTGAGACAATCTGTCTCCAACTGGTCTGACCGTTGGCTTACAAGCGGTCTAACAACTAGCTAAAATGACCGTGTTGGTCTAATTGCACTCTAGTTGGACCGCTCGGTTCCTTGCAGTTTGACCTCTCGCTGAGGAACAGTGCAATCGACACTATATACGATATAAGAAAAGGTCTAACTCTCAAACCACTGATCCAAATGCAGTTAAACTTGATACAAACCCTTCCTAAGATGTCAGGAAGCCATTCCAATCATGGACTGTGAAAACAAGGCAAAGGAGGAAAACCTTGATCTGCACTTACTCGTGAGTTCTAGATGATCTAAATGACCTTTTATGGGATCTCATATGACATAGTAGGCTAGATCACAACACGAATTTAAGCCAAAATCCTCACAAGTGCAAAATCCCAAAATCACATTTCTCTTGAGGAAAACCGGGCAAACTCAAGAACTTCTTCTAGAAGCTGTTTAAATGGATGGGATCTGATCTCCAAGAGACATCTCCACCTCTTCCATGTCTTTGACACCAGGAAAGATCAAGAAGAGAGAAATTCAAATAAGAAAGCTAAGCAAATAAAAAAACTCAAGAAATGATCTATGACACAACTCACTTGGGCAAACTTTGGATGTTCATTTCACTTGGAGAGGAGTGTTTTACAGCCACTCCCTCAGGATGACAGAACTCTAAGCCTAGAGTACACACACAAAAGGCTCCAACACAAGAAAACCCTAAACCTAAGCTCTGAATGTGTTCTAAGTGTTCTCTCTTCACAACATACAAGGCTTATATAGTGGAGGCTTCCACATCACACCAAACCATAAATTATCAGCCACTCCTTAGTGGATCACACCATTAATGATTGGGGAACCTAGTAATCTACATACAAATAGGTTTTATGTTACACACATTTGCATGCTTTTTAATGTACGACTTTCACAAGGCTTCACAAGCCCAATAAGACAATTCATCCTCAAAGACGTGACCTAAACCACTTAGACCAATGCCGCGATTTTGCAAACCACTAATTGACCCAGTATTGGATAATTTTCTCAATTGCCACCCACCAGTCTTCACAAAGATGCGATGCCCAACGCCTTGTCACCAAGATCGTATGCCTACGCCGAGGCTGTCACCACTCCAAATGCCCCAGTCCTATGGCATACCGCATTACACCATAGTCCGTGATACCGAATGTCTTGTCACCAAGATCGTACGCCTACTCCGAGTAGCGTTACCACTTGAAATGCACAAGTCCAATTGTGACACCACATGCACGCACTGCCTCTTCTCGACCCTTGTGTTTCTCCTGTGATTCTCGACTGAGATGATGCTTCACCCAGACTTACGCGACACACCACGGCTACCAAGCCTCAGTCTTACTGCAGGTCACAACAATCATCAAGCACCTGCACACCAAAGAACAAGCAATTGATCCGAGCACAAATGACATACATTTGACTCTCAATTTGCAAAACACATGTATGGACATACCCATGACTCACACTTCATGGAAACCCCTTTGACTAACAACTGCATGGACACCCCTATGACTCACAACCCGAGAACAACTCAACTCAAACAACCTCTTGACACAGGGGCAGGTTTGACCGCGGCCACCAAGCCGATCAAATTGCCAACACCACTCTGGTCAGACCTCCATTCAATGGTTGGTCAGACTGCTCCACTTCAATCATACCACATTTCCAATGCTGGTACTACCACGCTAGGTCTCCGACCAAAAACTCTAAAAGACCTTTTCTGGAAAATAACTACCGCCAACAAAGGGCCAGTACTACTGTAGACCAGTCAGACCTCATCTCAAATGTCAGTACCACCATTGGCTGGTCAGACCGCCACACTAGGGCCGGTTGACCACAAGCTCCAGAAAGCAACAAATCAAATCGTAATTTATCAAAATCAAATTCATGCAATGAAAGCAAGACACAAGTAATGTCAAATACTCATCACTCTTATGGTGTTACCACCACATGGTCTTACATGCTATAATATAATCTTTCCCCTGTCCTCCTTCTCTTGAGCAATTAGTGCTCCCTGCACTCTCCTCTTGCATGGTGTTGACATTGTTCTTCACTTCCATGCTGGTGCCAGGGCTCTCCACTTTAGTTTCATGTGCAAACAACTCTCCCATTTCTACTGATGCATTTGGATAAATGCTACATGAGTGCAATTAATTGCCTCGTAGTGTTTTCTTTTTGTATCAATAAAGATCACGAAACAATAAAAGCATTTATCACTATTGTCTTGTTTCTATTTATGGGTTTGGTAACTTTGGTTGTCCATGTGGCAATTAAATTACTAGTTGCAAGTTGCTGAAAATAACAGATGGTTTGGCTGTTGTTTGTTTCTTCTTTGGACAAGGAGGGCTGGATGGAAAATTTTGACTTGGAATCTCTAATAGCAGTATGTGTTTTGATTGCCCATTTAATTGGGGTTGGAATGTGATCACAGAAATCTGGAGAGACTTTCATATTATCGATAAATCATAGTAAGTATGTACTCTTGCTAAGCGATTATTTTGCTTGAGTTATGAGCCCTTTAGTTTCTTCCCAAATTTCTTATTAATAATAAATAAATAAATATTTGAAAATTACTAAAGAGAGAAAGAAACTCTCAAAGTTACAAATCTAGGAAGAACGTGAAGTGGAATGGCATCCATCTGTATCAAACATTATCATCCCATATAAAGCACTACCTTACCTTACCTAGCCCTAGAATGAGGAGGTTGCACAGGATGAGATGGTGACGCATGGGTGGCGACTAGGGAAAATTATATGGGTTCAAAAAATTTATCAAAGTGCAGCGATACAATCGATAACCATCGATTACCGGAAATTTTGGATTTTTCAGCCAAAAATTTTGAATTGAAATTTATTTTTTTTATTTCGTAGATGAATTTTGATGAATCCGAAATTTTTTGCCCATATAAAATTCTACCCGTGCCCGCTGATCTCTGCATGTTCGCCACTGCTCACCGGTGCTTGTGACGTCTCTATATACACTTGCGCTCGCTCAGTCTCCTCGCGTCCTCGAGGCTCCTCTCACCCTTGTTTCTTCGATCCATCTGCTGCACACACAGACCAAAGGTACATGGTATATTGGTGTGGATGATATTTGATTCCTTGTGATTAGTTACACAATTTGTCCCTAATCCTTTAAGATTCCTTGTGATTAGATCAATTCATATCCCTAATCCTTTGATGGAAGGGAAAGTGTCTCAAAGTGATGGGAAAGTAGACGGGAGAGAGAAAAGGCCGTAAAAGCGAATTTCATTGAGAGGGAGCAGCGGGCAATAGTGAGAGTCGTGCTTGATTCTATACATTTCTAAGAAACAGAATGCGTGCATGTGTTTATCGCAACAATATGGGTTTGGGAGGCATCAGTCGAAGATCTTATAGTGCAGTTAACTCTATCAGTGCGTCTATTTTGCACTGTTACTCCACCAGTTCTCAATGATCAACGAAAGCTCATCGGCAAGGAAGCTTCGCAAAGGTGGTCAGAGCTTGTGCCATGTATGTATCCTCCATACCACATTTTGCTTCGTTGTCTGAGGAGCACTTGTCCTCAGTTGTACTCTGCTCTCGCATCGCACGGCATGATCGTTGAGTATTGTCTTCAACTATAGGCTTATGGAACACACCTAGACATCATGAATCTACGAGAGTCCTCTCTAGCACCTTGAGTTCGCATGGCATGATCATTGAGTATCGTCTTTTACTGCAGTCAATCTGTAGTGATTCACATACTACTCTTTCTTCACATTTCTCAGCTGTACAACGCATAGCTTGAGTAAATTTGACACTGCCAAGGTGTGCTCTACAAAGTTCGAGGATACCAAGATGTGTTCTCGTAAAGTCATCGTAATGCTGAACTGGATACTAAACCGGGTTATAAGATAGCTATAGCAAAGTACCCTTGAGCTTGGCTTTTGCCTACACCGGTGTTCATCAAGATCAATGTACATTTCATTCTTTGAGTGATTAGGCTAACAAAAACTGATTTTCCCAAACCATTCTCTGAGTGATTCGGCTAACAAAAACTGATTTCCCCAAACCCACAAGACAATACAACGAATCCTAACTATTGTAATGCAAAAATTGCAACAAAATACATTTCGTTGCAATAGTTAAATTTATTACCATGGATTATTTGTTTGTTGTGATAAATTTGTTATATTGCCACAATTCTAATTTGTTGTGATAATTTTTTTTATTTTTTTGCTATAAATCGATTGTATTGCAACGAAGAAATAAACTGATTTACATGTTTTTCTATAATTAATTGCTCGAATTGGATTATTTTATATTTTTCTATATTTTCTACAGGTCAATACGATCGAGGCGCATACGCTTAGAATCTTCCCACACTAACAAGCCCAACAAGCCTACTCATAGGCAAATGACACTAATACATTGGCCTATACGTCCTGATCCTCATCGAAGTCGAAGCAGTCCTCTGGTAACAGAATTAAGCAAGGTGAGCACATAAAATATACTCCGTAAGTTACACAGGAAATGCATTATAATGCAAGGCTGATAAGTGAAGGCATATTGGGTTATTTGAGTGTAAAATAGCATTTAAAGAAATACAGTAAATAGATTAGAAATTACTGAATCTAATACAGTAAGTAAAACAATATTGTAATCAAAATAGATACCGTTAGTGCAGATCTATCCCCACACAAACCTATCCACGGGCATCCCACCCTGACCATCTTTCTCCAGAAAGATTTCATATGGATTACATCCATCCATAAGCATTTTGTAAACTATTATGAAAAATAAAATCTAATCCATGAAAAACTTTACTCAGCTTGCCCATGATCGTGGGCACGGTTATCCAGGATAGTTTATATACTCTACAGAGGTTGCACAGATTTACCCACAAGATATAATTATCTTATAATATCGGTCATTACACACTTCCATAGACGTGTGACTGAGAAAATCATAACAAGGCCTTTATAATGGAAAGCCTTCAATTTAGCCAAGCCAATACTAAGATTTTACCCCAGTAAGGAATTCACTAGAGCGGGATCCCCTCTTGAGCCGAGTAAGACTTCACGTGGCATACACCACGCTCATTTTCAAACTACAACGAGACCCAGGTTGGGACCTGCAAATTAGTCAGGCATCACTGTCCCATACCAGCCTTGTGGTAGTACATTAGGGATTTGTAGCAGTAGTTCACAGACCGGTCCTTAACTTGACTTAGGCTCAAACCACATATCCCTTGTGCCTGACAATCAATATTGTATCACCGAACAACAATGCATGCCATCACCTACCACCTAACCATTAGCCTAAGTCTAAACCAAATTTTATATTTTATTTTAAAATAATTCATAGGCTTTCTTGACTCACCGGAGTAAAGAGTACATTTGAAAAGCTTATCATTTTAGGTGAAAAATTATCCCAAAACAAAAATTATGTCTAGGCAGGTCTAAGCATTTGATACAAAATTCTTTAGTCCATACTAGTATACTAACCAGAGTTTTATTCTAGGGTGACAAGGTATCTGGAAATCAAGGTCAAAGGAGGTATTAATGAGTAGGCAATAACTATATTTAAAACTGAATTGAAATAACTAGAATAAAGATATGCATGCAGAATAATTGAAAACAATACAATTTTGTGTACAAACTGGGATCAACATGATCAAAATGTGTAACTTGGCTTGCTCCGCGAATTGGTGAGAATTGTCGTCGAAGAAATCATCGGAATCGTCGTAGTCTGCACGTCAAAATAACCCACCAAACTCAAACAAAATTCAAATAAACTCTAAAAATTCAAAAGGAGTCGATAAATGGATAGTCTAGGATTTCATAAGAATTAGAAATTTGAATGGATCCAATCGGAGTTAGGATGAAGAAATACGGGCTTCCGGTAGTTTGAATCTAAAGAAAAAGAAAAGGGAATTCTCTGAAATTATTTTTATACTGAAAATTCAGATTACGACGTCAAAATCAGATTTAGCATTTTTGGCCAATTTATTTTTCAAAGGAAAATGATGACGTGGCCGAGCTTGGTGATGTGGCGGCCAAACAGTGACATTGCCTGCCCGTGGCGCCATGTGGCTGCCACGCGGCTCAGGTCACTGATGTGGCCGCGCTGGCCGGAGGCGTGCTCGGGAACCAAGGATCGCTAGAGCTCCGGTGCTTGGCAACGGTGATCAAGGCATGCAAAAGCAATGGGAGGTGACGGGAAGGCGGCCTCACCATGGCGCGGACTCTGAGGAGGTCGGAAATGGGTCGAAGGCGAGGTTTGGCGGCGGCGAAGCAAGGGTGACGGTGGCCTTGCTCAGTAAAGGGGTGGCGGATGGTCGCCGGAGCATGGGGAAGACGGGGGCAGCGTCGGTGAGGTGCAAAGATGCCTGTGCTAACCGGAATTTCTCGGTGAAGTTCGTCCAGGGTCCGACGTTGACCGCTAACGTTCTCCAAGCCACCTGCACATCCAAATAATAAGCAACCATCTCAAACATAAGTTCTATGCACTTGACTCACGTTAGTCAAAACAATATATCATGCAACATAACACAACTAACCAATGACTCATATGCCATACACATACTCAAACCACTCAAGAACACCTCTCATTGTTCTCTATCCGCAGCACCCGGTTTGACCGCTCTCCCATGGCAGTCGAACTGCCCACCAGTCAGATCGTCAACCATTTACACGAATTCGAATCAGAATCAAAGAAATAAACTGAAAAACCAGTCCGTCATGGAAATAGGGTTCCGGACCGGTACTACCGCAATACTCGGCCGGTACTACCGTTCGTCGAAACTACCGGATTACCTGAATGGTACTACCGTAACCCGGAACTACCGCGTTACTCAGGCGGAAGTGCCGATCGTAACCAGTAAGCTTCAGGGTTAATTCCAACATACTCCCCCTTAATCCTGATGCGTCCCAAGGTTACGAACACCCAGCTGGTGCCGCATTGTTGCTTGATTATGATGCTTTCTTCCCTTTGTTTGACTTCGATCCCGAGATCATAACTGAGTAAACCGAGATTATTCATTTTAAATTCAGACATCATTTGTTGCTTGAATCTTTCAATCTCATCCGGATCTTCTCCTGTCACAATGAGGTCGTCAACGTAAACACCGACAATGATTTCTACCTGGTCTTTTCCCCTTGTGTACATAGCTTGTTCTTGTGCACATCTTGCAAGGCTGAGTTGTTTCAAACTCTTGTCAAGTTGCGTGTTCCACGCCCGTGGTGCCTGTTGGAGTCTGTAAAGTGCTTTACTCAATTTGAGCACTAAATGTTCCTTGTTCTTCACCGTGAATCCTTCCAGTTGTGCAACGTATACTTCTTCCTTGAGTTCCCCATTCAAGAAAACGGACTTAACGTCGAGATGGTGCACTTACCAACCCCGGTTCGCAGCAATGGCAAGGATGACTCGCATGGTGCCTAGTCTCGCAACCGGTGCAAACATCTCTTCGAAGTCAATTCCTTGTTGTTGCACATAACCTTTTGCAACCAATTTTGCTTTGTGTTTGATCACCTCTCCGTTGGTGTTCTTCTTCAGTTTATAAACCCATTTGAGCCCAATCGGTTTATGTCCAACCGGCAGCTCCGTGAGTGAGCAAGTCTGATTTCTTTTAATGGACTCGATTTCATTTTCCATGGCGTCTTCCCAGACTTGCTATCCACCAGCCTCAAGATATCAGGACGGTTCCTCCATCTCCGCAAGTATGACTTCCTCTTCTGAGTCTTCACGTCAAGGAGTACTCTCCGAGTATTTTCCATGATGTCGTTGATATGTCTGTACCGGACATACCGCCCATCAGTGCTGCTACTCCCTCCTAATGAAGGTGAAGACATTGCCGAGATAGATGTAACTGGTCCTTCTGCCGTGGCTGGTCCGGTGAGCGTCTTCATCAATGGACTGATGGAGGAGTCTGGTGAAACTTCACCCATGCTCTCCACAGCTCGTGAATTGGTACCTGTCTCTTCTGCCGTCGCCTCGTACTCTTACGGAGTCAACGAAGAAGTTGGATGGAGATGTGCTTCCGAGTCGTTTGCTCGCTGGAAAAACTCTCCTCCCGTCAACTCTGTGTTGAATTCTCCCTCGATGATGAAATCTGATGTATCACCATCGCTTGTTCCTGCATTCTGCAGATTGTAAGCTTCTTCTTCATTTAGGAGTGCGATATCCTGTCATTCCTGCTGCTCTGGCGTTGATTCTTCAGACACCGCAAGTAATAGTGCCGGCTCAAATTCAACTTCGCGCGTGAGGTTCGCCTCTTCCCCTTCTTCGGTGCTTTGCACTCGGATTTGTAATGACCCATCTTGTCGTAATTAAAACATCGGATGTGGTTTTTGTCACGGCCATCGCCGCTGGAGCCGATCATCCCGTCTTTGCTTGGTGTTCTGTCGCGACCGCTTCTACCGCGCCCTCTGCCTTGCTTCCTCTGTCTTGCCTCCCACTCGGCCTGAGTGAGCAAGAGTTGGCTATCGCCATTGTTGCTTCTACCAGGCGTGCGTGTGAGCATCCGTTTTTCATACGCCTTCAGCCGTCCCACCACTTCCTCGAACAACATCGTCTTGATATCGCAGAATTACTCGATCCCGGCTATTATGCTTAGAAAGCGATCTAGCATGGTGTCGAACAATTTCTTGACCATTGCGGCATCATCGAGTGTTGCTCCGAGGTTTGCGTACTTGACGGACATGGCGTTGAGCCTTCCGGCGTACTGGTCCAAGCTCTCTTCCTCATGCATGCGCATAGCGTCGAAGTCGCTCTTCAACGTCTGCAGCCGTGCATTTTTGACGCGATCTGCGCCAATGAACCGGGTTTTGAGGTAGTCCCAGACTTCCTTCGTCGTTTTCTTTCTGGCCACCTGCATCAAGAGGTCTTCCGGGAGCGCTTGGAGACGATGCGACTACCTTCTTGTCCTTCTTCGTGTCGACGACTGTCCCGACCGCCGGCTCAATCGCTTCCCAGACGCCTTGATCGTCTATCATCGCTTGCACTCGAATCACCTAACTGGTGTAATTTGTCGCCGTGAGCTGCGGGTAGATAAACATCCCACCGCCGCTCTCTCGCGCTGCCTCGCCGTGGACAACGATCGATATTTGGTCTGATTTGCGAAACCGTAGCTCTGATACCAGATTGTGGGTTAGGACCTTTCAGACCAATGTCTACCGATGTCATGAAGCTCCAATCGCTCGGCCAAATCACAAAATCGAGGCAAAATCGATGAAATCGCGGACTGTACAGGATAACCGTGCACGCTTCAATCAGAGAAGAAAATCTCTAATTTGGTGGTACGAATCACGCTCCACCATTTTAGGTTTCTCTTTATTATATAGACTCTCAAAACTATTACAAAAGACATACTCCTTTTTTTACATGGATTCGAATTAGAATCAAAGAAATAAACTGAAAAACCAGTCTGTCACGGAAATAAGGTTCCAGACCGGTACTACAACAATACTCAATAATACCGTTGACTAGAACTACCAGACTACCCGAACATACTACTATAACCCGAAATTACCGCGTTACTCAAACCAATCGTAACCAGTAAGGTTAATTCCAACAAGTGTTGGATGTGTTCTGACTTCAGAGTGATTGACTTGACTACACTGCCAGTGTTCAGTCAATGACAGTGCCAGTGGTGTCTCAACGGAAGTTAGATTTGTAAATCAAGAATAGAACGACACCTCACGTCACAGCTGTGACATGACCCACGCACCCACCCAATGTGACGCCACCCAATGTGACGCCACCCAATGTGACGGGTGAGTTATGGTGCGGCTGGGCTCGTAGCCTTTCATGATTTAAAAAAGTGTATTATAATATTTCTATTTAAATTAAGATTTCTACTCTAATTTAGAGAAGAAATAAGAGAGATAAAAGACCAAGTTTGAAGTGTTAGATTTTTATTGTAATAAATTATTACCAAATTAGAGGAGTTGGAATTTAGATTTTACAAATTTATAGTTTTTTTTAATCCAGATCTGGTGGTTTAGTCGACTAGAGGCGGTGGTCAGACGGGCCACTGGTTAAACCAGCCGGCTCCAACGGTTTGACCGTCCGCCACCAGCGGTCAAACCGGCTGGAGACAGTGCCCTGACTGGCAGGGCAGTCCATTTCGACCGAAAGTTGGAATTTTGGGAATTTTGGTTGTGGGTTGATTTGGTTTGATCTACACCAGTGAATATATATTGCATGATATATATTTCAGTTAATATGGGTCAAGTTCTAACTTACGTCTAGAAATAATTTATTTATCTTTGAATGTGCAGAGAGACTTGGAGTCAACTATGGTCAATGGCAAAGATAGAGGCTACGCTCATGGAGAAGTCGAGGCTTAAAATGATCAATGATACTGGGTGAGATGGCTAAACTCAAGCATAGCACAAGATGAAAAATATTGATGGAAAGTTCGAGCGACGGGTTGCATCATGTGGCTTAATCGGTCCAAGTGAGGCGTGGTCCAGTGGAGCCAGAATAGGAGAGACTTGTTGATACGTGGTAAACCAGTAGTGTAGCTACATACGGTAAATATGACGATTGCTTGTAAGGAAGGTAAAAACTAGGTTAAGAAAGGGTATTTTGGTACTTACATGTGATAAATATGACGATTGCTTATAAGGAAAATAAAGACTGGATCAATGAATGGTATTTTGGTAAATTAGCCAAAATATTGAAATCTATATTGGATCAAAACCGCAGAGGATGAGGGGGTGTTTGGTCTAAGGCCGAAGTTTGCCAAGTTATGGTATTGTTTGGTTCCTAATCACGGGTTAAGCGCACCAAACTTTTTTTAGCTGATCCCATAAGTCATAGGCACAAAAATGTTATGGCAAGATTCCGTTGGGCAAGTTTAGTTATGACAAGTTAGGGAAAAATGTCTAAGCAATGTGGTATAAACCAAAAGGTCCAACTCGTCCACCACAGAAACTATGCATGGCACCAAAAGCTTGGCAAGTGAACTTGTTACCAAACGTGCCATAAAACACTTTCTTCTAGTAATGGATTATACCATATGACTTAATCGATTTAAGTAAGATACAGTTTGGTGGAATCGAAATAAAAGAGACTTATTGATGTGTAGTAAGCTAGTGGTGCACCCACATATGACAAATATGATAATTACTTGCAGAGGAAGGTGAAGATCTGGTTAAGAAAGGATATTTTATTAAGTTGGCCAAAATATCAAAACTATCTTCGATCAAAATCGTGACATTTGGAGAACCGGTTTATGTTAAGGAGTGAAACGTGATACTTGGTCATTTGCTCATATATGTTTAAAAGAATAGTGAAATGGTAAAAACAAGGAAACCGTTGAGTATGATCACAGGGCCATTCTTTTTTGTTTGCAGCTTATCGTTTATGGCTTATGTTTTCTCTCGAACAAACAAACAAGACAATTTCTCTGTTATCTATTTGAAGAAGTTTATCGGTATTTAGTTCATTCGTACAAACAACTGCTTTAGAGAAAAACTATCGACCACAACCATAAATCCTTACTCATAACTAAAAAGAATAGACTCTACAACTATCCTAGCATATATAAATGTAGATAGCCTAAGCGACATCAGTGGCACATACTTTTGCCCGCATGGTATGAGTTGTTTCTTCTAAAAGAAAAATCATGAAGCACATAGAATAGTGTCATGGCATGTTTATATTAGGCGCCCAATACTTCACTGCTATTTTATCACAGTAGCTCTCTGGTAAAAGTTGTGTCAACTTTAGTCAATTCAACCTGAAAACCGATGTTTGAAGGTCCTAGCATTACGATCCTTCCGAATCCTCGGAGTGATTAGGATAACCACCGAAACAAAATCCTTGCTCTTCTTCGACAGCACACGACGTGTTCGACACCACCAATCCTCTTATGAGCACTCAGAACTGCCGGGCGAATTGGCGTGTCGCGAAAAAGTTGCCTACAACTCTTGCATAGCATTGCTAACGCAAATCCTTCCAAGATTCTCAGGAGTCAGGAGTGCTTCAGTGATCATACGAGATTATCTTGTTTGGTAAAAGAATCCAAGATTAGCTTGGAAAACAGATTACTGTGATTTCTAGAAATCACTTTTCGGTAGAAAAGGATACTTATCTTGGCTTACCAAGAGAAAAAGAATCTTTGCTATTGTACTTTTATCATTTGCTCTAATTTCTCGCAGTCAAAATTTAACTTTATGAATTCAAAAACCAAATTTAAAAATATTTTTTCAAAACATGAATTTTGAAACCAAAATATGAAAATTTGAATCCCGAATTTCAGAATCTTAAATTCAAGCCATTTAAATTTCAAATTTCAAAATTTCAAGTTTGGATCTTAAAATTCCATTTTTCAAAAATTTAAATCTTAAAGTATGAAATTTCGAATACTGGATTTCAAAAATTCAAGTTGTAAAATCATAAATTTTATAAATCCATATATTTTAAAGTTCCAAACTGAAGTTTTAAAATAAAATTTTTCAAAAATCCAAAAATTGATATTTTGAATCATAAGAATTGAATTTTTGAATGTTGCAATTTTAAATTAAGAGTTTGAATTGTAAAATTCAAATTTTATTTTTTCAATATAAAATTTTATTTTTTCAAATCATGTCATTTAAATATGTGGACTTGTTTGTTTGAGTTATGAAATATGTGAATTATTATAAAAAATATTTTGTAGTTTCTTTCAAATTAATCAAACATTAGATTTTTAGATTACTGGTAATGTGTTACTGGTAATCAGATTAAGAGAAATATTAAATTACAAGGGAGTATGGAATTACGTGTTCCAAATTGTCTGTCGTCAGACTGTTTCAGAAAACAGAACTCTTCCTGGTGATTAAGATCTTGATGTAAAATGCACCTCTCAATACTAAAATCCACAACACATTTGCTTTGGAACACCAAAACAAATTTTCTTCTCTTTGTTTTTTTTTTTTTTGAGTGTAACCAAAAAATTGTGCTGGTACTGAATTTCCACTAATGGGCCTCTCAAAGTAGCACAAGGCTTACATAGCCTTTCTCATAATAAAACCCGAAAGAAAAAAAAAGAGAGAAAAGTCAACACCGCAATACGGCCCGGTCTATACACTGAAAGCTCAAGGCCCAACCCACCCGCCTCCCACCAAATCCCACCGCTCACTCCGAACAAACGGCTGAGATCGCGCCTTGCTTACCCCAGCACCCAAACCCTAGCCATATCTACCTATATAAGCCCTCCCCCTCGAGCCTCGCCTCCATTCCCTCCCACACGCCGCTCCCGAAACCGCCGCCGCCGCCGCCATGGCCAACAGCCGCCCCCTCGTCTCCGTGAAGGCCCTGGAGGGCGACATGGCCACCGACCCCGCCAGCCTCGCGCTCGCTGAGGTCTTCCGCGCGCCGATCCGCCCCGACATCGTGCGCTTCGCACACAAGCTGCTCTCCTGCAACAAGCGCCAGCCCTACGCCGTCTCCCGCCGCGCCGGCCACCAGACCTCGGCGGAGTCGTGGGGCACGGGTCGCGCGGTTTCCCGTATCCCCCGCGTCCCCGGCGGCGGCACCCACCGCGCAGGCCAGGGAGCCTTCGGCAACATGTGCCGTGGCGGACGCATGTTCGCGCCCACCAAGACCTGGCGCAAGTGGCACCGCCGCTGCAACATCCACCTCCGCCGCGTGGCCGTAGCCTCCGCCTTAGCGGCCACCGCGGTCCCGTCGCTGGTCCTCGCCCGCGGCCACCGCATCGAGACAGTTCCAGAGCTCCCCCTTGTCATTTCCGACTCGGTGGAGTCCATTGAGAAGACCTCCCAGGCCATCAAGATCCTGAAGCAGATCGGCGCCTACGCCGATACTGAAAAGGCCAAGGACTCCGTGGGCATCCGCCCCGGAAAGGGTAAGATGCGCAACCGCCGCTACATCAACCGCAAGGGGCCGCTCATTGTCTACGGCACCGAGGGATCCAAGATCGTGAAGGCCTTCCGCAACCTGCCCGGTGTGGATGTCGCCAACGTCGAGCGTCTCAACCTGCTCGACCTCGCCCCTGGTGGCCACCTCGGGCGCTTTGTGATCTGGACTGAGAGCGCGTTCAAGAAGCTTGAGGAGGTGTATGGCACCTTTGATGCGCCTTCACAGAAGAAGAAGGGCTTTGTACTGCCGAGGCCCAAGATGGCCAACGCTGACCTTGCCAGGATCATCAACTCTGATGAGGTGCAGTCTGTGGTGAAGCCCATCAACAAGGAGGTCAAACTCAGGGAGAAGAGGAGGAACCCGCTCAAGAATGCAGCCGCTGTGCTCAAGCTCAACCCCTATTTCGGCACCGCCCACAAGATGGCCACCCTTGCTGAGGCTGCCCGCATCAAGGCCAGGAAGGAGAAGCTTGACTCCAAGAGGACCAAGCTCAGTGTGGTATAACCCCCCTCCCTCCTTTTTATGATGTGAATATGACTAAATTTGATCACTTAGGTAGGATATTTATTGTCCTATAGTGCTGTTTATACTGCTGTGGTACATTGCTTCTGATGTGGCTTGAGAATGGTGGTATGAAACACTTTCTTTTAGTTGTCGTCGCATAAATGTTATATTGTTTCATGGATTGCTCTATGATGTGGTAGTATTGGAATTTATGATCCGTTCATGTACGTGGTATTATAGTCAGCTTACTTGCATATGCTTGTACTGTTAATGCTGGTGAAAAATCGTTTTGGATTATTTAAATTTAATTTGTTGCAGTTGATAGCTGTGCATTGATATAGTGGCTCTGTGCCTGCTAATATGGTATCATTATCTAAATTTACCTGTTATTTTCTATTGCTCTGTTCGGTATACCTTGTTTATTTATGCTAATACTAAGCAAGATGCTATTGTATGCCTGGTGCTCAGGGTGTCAGTGATGCTAGTTAGTTCTTAGAACTTTGTGGTGAACCATTGATAGGTTGTGTTGATTCTTTTTCTTTTATGCCCTTGACAATGTCCAATTTCTAGGTCTCCTGTTTTTTCTTAAAAAATAAAAAATAAATCATGCCACTTGAGAGATCGTTGACTTCATACAATGGTTCATTGCATCTGCTATTGAATTCCTGGGTTCTCTGGAAATATGTAGGTGTCTTCGGTTTGTAGGTTGCTAGCCTATGATGCATGTAGAGATTAATGTTGTTGGGAATGTGTTTTTTTAGTTTCTCTGATGTTTCTTAGCATTACAAGTTTAGAATACATGATAATTTTGGTTAGGTTTCTTTTAGGTTTGTTTATCTTGCCATGTTTCGGTCATGCTTGGTAATGTTATGTGAGACCTCAGACCTGCCTGTCGTGTCCATATGGGTCAAATGTATACTTCATTCCTTTCTGTTCATTCTTGTCTTGGTTTTTGTTTCTATTTAATTGTTGTCCATATTCATACGACCTTTAGCTAATTTGTTCAACTGTATAGGGCCTGTTCTTTTTGGCTGCGGCTTATGGCTTTTGGCTGAAAATTTTGAATTTTGGTTGTTTATGGTACAGATTACGGAGGATTTTGGTTAGTACAAATGTTAAGTTTTTAACGTGTACTACGTTTAACTTGTAGACTCCGTCTTGAGAAAATGTTTCGTTTAAAAGTTAGGTACTGTAGCAGCTGCCAAAAGCCGGTCGGCTTGTGGCCTAAAGAACAGGCCCATAGCTTGCAATTTTCTGTTCATTATTGTTTAGGTTTTTTGTTTTAATTGATGAGGATGGGAAACTGTCCATATCCATTCAACTGTTAGCTAATTTTTTATCAGACATTTTCCTGTCATTTGTTCTGCAATATTGTCTTGGGTGCCTTCCAGTGTGTAGTTCATGCAGATGCTGATTACTTGATATGTGCTGTATGGCATTTCTTTGGTAAGCCCCGAGTTCACAAATTATGATCTTTTGTTGTAGGAGGAGGCTGCTAACGTTAAGGCTGCTGGAAAGGCATGGTACAAGACCATGATCTCAGACAGTGACTATGCTGAGTTCGACAACTTCTCAAAGTGGCTTGGTGTGACGCAGTGAGTGTGATCTGGTTAAGTTTTGAGTAGTAGCGTCGTCACCAAACTTATCTCGAAGATTTCTCAATTATGTTTTATCCTACCATCACCATAAGAAGTTTTCTGTGGGATTTTGAGACTTTAGTCTGTACGTTTTGATGTGCTGTTGTGTGAACATAGAGTATGGCGTGGTCGACCAGTTACCTAAATTATGCTTGCACTTCATGTTCTCTATGATGTCTTTCGGCATTTGATTTGGTGATCTGAGTTGCATGTTGAATGGCAGTTGTCGCTCATGGTGTCATGCTTATTACCGATTGATATTTGCTGGGTTGAGTGGGTGGGTAAGTTGAGAATCGCTGTTTGTTTTAGTTTGTAATGTGGATCTGTCGAGCATGTACTTTTTGTGTTGCCAAGTGACGGTGGCTCTCAAATGGATCTGATTTGATGCCGGTTGGGAGTTCAAATGGATATGAAATTTGATGCCGGTTGGAAGTAGAAACTCTGAAAGTTGTAAGGGAATTGCGTACTCTTCTGCATCACGGTGTGGCAGCATCAGAAATTCAGAATTCTTGTCTTTTGAGATTTGTGAGGGGTCGTTCTGATGCCTAACATGTTTACAGCAGTGATGCCATATTGTCATGGTTTGACAGAGCGTCAGTGAGTCGGGTTAAACTGCATGGTTGAATGCTTGACGCCAGTTTAGGGTCACCACTCACCACTTGCAGGTCCTGAATTAGCAGGTCCAGCAGCTATCGGTACCGGTGCCATCCAACCGGTTTAACGAACGCCGTACGCTGCCGATGATCTGCAAAGGAACCAACAATGACAATACCTTTTGGTTCTCATAACTGACATCCATGAAATCGTGTATAAGCATGGGAGAGGTGGAGAGCATCGGTTCTCAGGCTCCATTTGCAACGCAAAGAAATTCTCCAGATTCATGGGAGAATTGAGATGTTCAGGTAAAATTCCTGTATTGCAGATGGAATCTTGAATCGTGCTACCGGCCTCTTGTCACCTCTTGGCATTGTCACCTCTTGGCATAGACCGGACAACTTCAAGCTAGGAAATCGGGTGCTGAAAATAGCCTCTCCCCGTGCGAGCGACACAACTAGGAAGGAGAGCTTGTGTAAGAAATCGGCAGCCCACGTGGATCATTCACTCCCATTCTCTCTCCCATGAAGAAGTTTGGCCGACGGCAAGATCCATTCACACACAATTCACAATGACACCCAGTTCGGTTTACTCGTACTCGTATATAATTATAATCGATATAAATAAAGTTAATATAATATATATTACAATAATTAATAGATTTATCTTAAAAATACATTTAATTTAAAAACAAGAGGATATAAAAAATATTCACTTCGAGAAAACGTATTATAGTGGTCAAAATGAATATAACCTTCATTAGGGCATCCGGAGTATATGAAAATAAAGAGTCATAAACAGATTGATTTTATACATTACAGGGTTGATCTTAAGCAGACTATAAGTAAAAAAAGACTTAAGACCGGTCCTTAAGCTAAAGACCTAGCCATAAACATTAAAATACAATTTTCTTTTAATCTTGTTGTTCTTTCTCTCCCTACCAGCCAACTACCAACAACCACAAGCATTAAATAGTGGGAACCTTGTTACAGCCGAACAAAATCGACCTTAATAATTAGATAAAACTCATCTTAAAATCTATTGCGATCTTATACACTGTTGGCCCTTAGTAACACGCGCTACGGGCGTGGAACAGCGAGGAGGCACCTGCCACGTCAGCCTCGACGCCATCAAACGTAGCCATCAAGGCGACACTCCCGAAGCGAAGGGGCATCTCCCCGTTTCCCCTCGCAGTCTCCGCCCCCAAAACAAAAATCTCTCTCTCGCGCACGCGCCTCCGCCTCCGCGTCGCCATGGCCACCGCCTACGCGCACACCCTCCTCCACCTCGCGGCCCCCAAGGCCCTCGCCACCTCCTCCTCCCCTCACCTCCCCGCCACGGCCCAGCTCCGCCTCCCCGCCCGCCGCCCGCACCGCCTCGCGGCCTCCTGCAGCTCCGGCCACTCCGACCTCACCGCCTTCCCCAACCCCAACGGCCTCCTGGTCGCCGAGCCCATGCCCATCGACGTCGACGTCGCCACGGAGGCCGAGCTGCGGGAGAACGGCTTCCGGAGCACGCGCCGCACCAAGCTCGTCTGCACCGTGGGGCCCGCCACCTGCGGCGCCGCGGAGCTCGAGGCGCTGGCCGTCGGCGGGATGAACGTGGCCCGCGTCAACATGTGCCACGGCGACCGGGAGTGGCACCGGGGCGTCATCCGCGCCGTGAGGAGGCTCAACGAGGAGAAGGGCTTCGCCGTCGCCGTCATGATGGACACCGAGGGCAGCGAGATCCACATGGGGGACCTCGGCGGCGCGTCCTCGGCCAAGGCGGAGGTGAGGTGGCGCTGGATTTGGCCTAGCATCGCTGTTTCCTCTAACGTGTTATCGATGAAATGCGCGTGTGGGTAAGGGGATGAGGGTGTGGTGCTAGTACCGTGCCTTCATTCTAGTAATGCATGCTTTATCAGGCCTTGGTGTTCATAAAAGTATGGTCTTGAGCACAACAGCTCGGTAGATCTACATTTGAGCTCATGCCCATATTTACAGAAAAAGGGGGGAAATATTGTACATTGACATGGAGTAGCCCATTATGAACTTGCCGCTGGAATTTAAGATTTCCAGGAGTGAGTTACCTGGGAAATAACCGAAATAAGGAACCTGGTAAATTTTACCTCGTTTTGGATTTTTTGGCATATCTTTATCATTTGTTGGGCATTGGGTAGTGACATTAAAGATGTTCAGATTATAGAAAAGTGATAGGCAGTGAGCTTCAGGACGTAGTTGTAAGATCTTAGGTCCAAGCCCTGAACAGTCAGATGTTCTTACAAAGCATCGTGTGAGTTTTGCTTCTAGCAGCTGACGAGTGACAAACACAGCCATCAGGATCTTCAGTATTAGATTTCAGCAGCGTAGACATCTGGTCAGATATAATCTGAGTTGAGTGACTTAGTGTGCTGGTTGTTCCATTTATTGGTAACTGATGGAAGTTAGCATGAGTCTACTAATCTCATTCCCAGTCGCTTTTTGAATGTTTAGGCTCAACTTCCATTCAACAAACAAGACTGGTGTTTAATATAGTTGGAAATGCTGTATTTAGTTAACTCATTAGTAAGGTTTGGGTTGTGAGACTTGTGAAGAGCCCTGTTATTGCTTGGTTAAAGACTTAAGTTAATGATACTTGAAGCCCACAAATTTCTTGAGACCCTTTTTTCCTCTATAATGACTAATGAGTAATGAAAAAAGCTTTGAGATTAGTGCATTTTCTAGTGTGCACTTTGCAGATGCTCTCTTTTACATTCAATAGGTTGCAACTACTGTATTCATAACAGCAAATCTGAAGCTATGGCTTGGTTGAACCAATACAATCTTGAAAAAGTCAGGTTGATTCTTGTGCTGAGTTAGTCTTAATTTCCACATATAAAGTTGAAAGATGATAGTAGTGAGAACACGATATGATGGTTTTCTTTTACATAGTACTTGCTATGAAATTATTCAAAAGAATCTCAGACTGGAGTTTGCGCATTATATAATTACAATAAGTGATTGAGCCACCACTCTGAGAAATGAGATTCTCACCTCCTATTTCTGTTCATTTAAATCATATAACAAAATCTAGACTGTCAAGAGTAACATGCTCCAGCTGACCTCCTATTCAATGAGAATTCCTGATTGCTTCAGCCACATCATTTACTGTGCAATTTGGGTTTTCTTGGAGGCAAAGTGTTCCTGTAATAATTAATAGAAATTCCATTTGCTGTCTCTTTTGTTGGATTTCATAGGATGGTGAAATTTGGACATTTAGCGTTAGATCTTTTGAGGCACCTCTCCCAGAACGAACTATTCATGTGAACTACGAAGGCTTTGCTGAAGGTTATTTTCTAAAGAGAGACCTCTTTGTTCACCTTGTTTGTAGTTTACATCCCTGCTGTAATTTTTTTCTGAATTCTCAGATGTGAGTGTTGGTGATGAGCTTCTTGTGGATGGTGGAATGGCTCGGTTTGAGGTGCTTGAGAAATTAGGGCCAGATGTTAAGTGTCGTTGCACGGATCCTGGTTTATTGCTACCACGCGCCAATCTTACATTTTGGCGGGATGGGAGTATTGTCCGTGAGAGGAATGCAATGCTTCCTACAATTTCATCCAAGGTAAATTCACTAGCATGATAACTTTGTTGCTTTGATATGAAAGTGCCGCAGAACCTTATGAATCTGTGGTATTCGTTGTTAATACCTTGTTTTGCCAGCTTTTGTTTTTCTTCCTCTGAATACTTAGATCAGTTCAAATGAAAATGTTTTATTTACTACAAAGCATTGCTTTGTTACTGAAGAGCCTGTTATTAGTGTATCATCCATTTCTTCAAAACACTGCTACCAATAAGAGTTATTTTGTTGAGAAATGAAATTAAGTAATATATATATATTAATTTTATAATAATGGTGCTCCTTTTCTTGTGACAACTTTTGCAGGATTGGCTTGACATTGACTTCGGAATTGCGGAAGGTGTAGATTTTATCGCAGTTTCATTTGTCAAGTCTGCAGAAGTAATTAACCATCTGAAAAGCTATATAGCTGCAAGGTGTCGTGGCAGGTACCTGGATTATATTTTTCTGTTCTCCACTGAGTTCATACTTTATGTTAGAGAGTATGCCCTTATTTGACATGGTTAAACCAGTGATACCCATATGCATGACCAGCATTCGTAGTCCAAGATTCTGAGTATACAGTATACACTGCTCCCAATACTTGGCCAATTCTGGTGGGTTGCCAGAATGGTTGGCCAGTTCACCGTGAGCCTACCTCTGAAGATCAACTTAGCCTGTAAAATACTGGTTTTTAGCTAGTTATTAGAGAAAATAGGTTGTCAGTGGCATGTGATCCTATGCAATGATGTAATTATTCCAGAGGAATAATGTGAGCTGCTGAGAATGCTGTGTCTGCCATAACTTGCTGCAGTCTCAGCCCCTATTTACCAAATCTCGGTTCTTGTTAGGAAATATGGGAATAAACTAGTTGTTGCTAATTTCTCCAATCCTTTACTTTTGGATTGTGGAGTACAACCAATTGGACCATGCCCATGGCAATTCTTAAGATTTGAAATATCAAGATAAGCCTGGTTACTCCCTTATATGCCATACCAATGCCGCCGCATGCAAATAAGAGCTGTACTATACTACTATCAATATATGCAACCCAGTTTAAATTTGAAGCATTGCAGTTATTCGCTTTTAGGTCACTACATGAGTATTGTTTTGTGGCTAGAAGAGCATGCATGGTAAAGAAATTGCATGAAGTTAAATGGCTTAAGAAAATAGCTATATCATTTGGTTGGTACAGAGTTTCTGAGGCTGAATTGTATGTCTTGTTCTAAAATGTCCCAGAAGACCAACAAAGATTACACATACTTTTTGAAGAAAAATGAGCGAGATGCTATATTCATGAATTTGATTTCACTCAAATTGATCCCATGCTGACCATTATGATTTATTGTATATGATCAGTGATATTGCAGTCATTGCAAAGATCGAGAGCATCGACTCTTTAAAGAACTTGGAGGAGATCATCCGTGCTTCAGATGGTGCCATGGTAGCCAGAGGGGACATGGGGGCACAAATCCCCTTGGAGCAGGTCCCCTCAATACAACAAAAGATAGTTAAACTGTGCAGGCAGCTCAACAAGCCAGTCATTGTTGCTTCTCAGCTTCTCGAATCCATGATTGAGTATCCCACACCCACTAGGGCCGAAGTTGCTGATGTTTCTGAAGCAGTCCGCCAGCGTGCAGATGCTCTTATGCTTTCTGGCGAGTCAGCAATGGGGAGATATCCAGACAAGGCTCTTAGTGTCCTCAGGAGTGTTAGCCTAAGGATTGAGAAGTGGTGGAGGGAGGAGAAGTGCCATGAGGCACTGGAACTTCAGGATGTTTCGTCTTCCTTCGCTGACAAAATATCAGAAGAAATCTGCATTTCGGCAGCTAAAATGGGTAAATATTGCAATCACTTATTCAATGACTGCTATATTGTTATTGTCGTTGTTAGTGATTGCTATATTCGAATCCTTCGCTCTTTTGGCTTTGTATTACTGTGCGCTGTCATGGTTACTGACATAACATTTCAATTTGCCCTTGCAATTAGTTGAGCTATGTCTAATCACAACTAATTCGATATGCAGCTAACAAATTGGAAGTAGATGCCGTTTTTGTCTACACGAAGTCCGGCCACATGGCCTCCCTGCTCTCACGGTGCCGTCCTGACTGCCCAATTTTCGCCTTCACGACTTCGACGTCTGTCAGGAGACGGCTGAACCTCCAATGGGGCCTCATCCCCTTCCGCCTCAGCTTCTCCGGCGACATGGAGAGCAACCTGAACCGCACTTTCTCGCTGCTCAAGGCCAGGGGCATGGTCCAGTCCGGCGACCTGGTGATCGCGCTCTCCGACATGCTGCAGTCCATCCAGGTTATGAACGTACCTTGAGAGCCATCGTCTCCTTGTCGTGCTCCTGTCCAAAATGAAACACGGCATTAGTCGACTCCTTGAAGAACAGTTCCTGTTTGCCTGTTTGGAATTTATTCGTCTCTTCTCCTTGTGTTAGACCAGAACCCGAGAAGTGTTGAGTCTGTGACAACAATAATTTGCGGCGGTTTCCAGCCTGTTGTAAAAACTCTATGCTATTTATGGCATTGCGGTGACTTTTAGGTCTTGATCTTTTGGGCTGTTCGGTTTTGGTTTTTGGCTTCTTTAAAAATCAAAAGAAATAGATATGTATTTTAAAAATGTATTCTTTAAACGGCTCTCTAAACTCAACTGTGTATGTGGTTTGCTGCCTTCTTGAAAAACACAAAAGCCAAGCAAGAAGTAAGCTGCAGTGTGTTCTTTTGAGTCGTTGTTTATAGTTTATGGCTTAAAATTTTAAATTATGGCAGTTCACTAGATGCAGTACCCAAAAAAAAAATAGAAAAGTCGCGAAACATAAGCTCAACCGACGGCACCCTTCTATGGTTTTATTTTACTAGGGCTTCATTTTCAAATTGCCTCAATACTAGTCTGTAAGTACTTAACAGTAACTTGACAGTTCACACACCACTGTGAGAATGAATCAATTTTTGTGAACAAGAAATGTAAAAAATGGGGGCGGTAAAAAGTACGAGTACTCTACATATAGCTGTGACATCTAGGTATAAGTGAGCCAAAGCTAATTTTTGCACTGATTCACACCGTATTTACAAAAATAACAGTATACCAAGTGTATTGATAAAAATATTATTTCTGTCGTCCGGGGGCTGGGCGACATTGTCCGCGAGGTGACACGCGGTGTTGCCGTCGACGGCAAGCACCTGCTGTCCTCGTTTAGTGTTTTTTTGAATTTTTAAATATATCAAATGAGCTCAAAAAATTACGAAAATTTATGTACAGTCCGCTGAGACAACGTATTTCATAGTGTAATTTTTTGGTAACGCTAGGTATCTTGTATTTTCAACCATTAGATCTTAACATGACGAATGGCTATGGTACCTCCTTAAAGATGGTAAAAAAAGTCATATAAGTTAGGGATAATGTCCATGCTCGCAGTACTTCTGCCTTCTCCATGCTCGGAGTTGTCCAGCCTTTTCCTTTCTTTTTCCATTATTTTGCACACCTTACTCATAAAATGAATCCCGTGTGTGTGTGTCTCTATATATATATATATATATATATATATATATATATATATATATATATATATATATATATATATATATATATACATAAAATTAATATGCATGACCGCACGCACATCTTGTCACATTTGTAAGTTAGTAAAAAAACAACCTCTTTGAAATCCCAGAGTCGAGTTTCACCAAGGGTGAGTTCAGAAAAAGTAGTCGTTAAGTCACTGTAAGCACATAGGCATATATGATACAGATCCAGTTGTTAGGCTGGATCATTTATAAGTTGCAACCGAGTAACAACTTCAGCTTCTAGTTTTTTTTTTGTTTTTGACTTATTTAAGCCAGAAGCCACTTAAAACGCGTCGGCTTTTAATTTTGGCTTATTTTGGATTTTTAACCTTTTTTTGGCTTTTTTAGCTTTTTTTTCCTATTCCTTTGCATTGTCTGTGACGATATAACAGGTTTTTATTATTTTTCTTATTTTCTTATTTTTTAATTAAATAATTCAAAAAAAACTGATAGTCACTACAATACAATTTTAATCAAAACTTAACAGCAAAAACTATAAGAAGCTTAACCTCTTTGAAAGCTTGAAGTGGCCCCTAAGAGCCAGCTTCTTCCCTTTGGGTGCGCAAGAAGCCGTTAAGGTCACCAGACGCTGATGCTTGTATTGTAGATCCGCTCCTCAAGCCGTTAAGGTCACCAGACGGCAGACGCCGACGCTCGAGTTCTGCTCGGTTAAGCTCGATAAGGATAGACACACATACTCAAGTTTTAGCCGAAGAGTTTTAACAAGTTTCAACTAAAAGTTTCAATAAATTTTAACCAAAAATTCAAGAAGTTTCGACGAGCTCACCCGGCTATGATGGCCACTACGGAGCCGCCCGACACTGTATGCAACTGATGCGCCCCTCTTCTCTAGCTTTGGCATGACTACCAATGCCACCACGATGCCGACCGACACCATTTGCCGTCAGATCCGTGCTCGAGCTCCACGCCGAGCCTCCACCTTTCTCTCTCGTCCCAGGCTCTAGCTCGAGCTCTGTGTGGCACTGTCGAGCCGCGTGGCCACAGATCTGGTTATCCCAAGTCGCGCCACCGTTGGATCTATGCGTCCTGAGCTGCGCCACCGCCATCCGTGCCAGATCCGAAGCTAGAGGTAAAGGAGGAGGGAGGGCAGCGCCAAAGGCGAAAGACGAGTGGGAAGGACACCTACATCCATCGACGACCACCTGGACCTCGATGCCTCCACTAAGTGAAGCCACCTCGTCGTGCCGCTCTATGTCTTTGACCGCCGTAGCCATCATAGCCATCGTCATGGGTGGATGAGAGGAGGTAGAGGACGAGTTAATGTGTGGTGGGGAGAAGGGGATGGCTTATTCCAAACGGGTTAGCTTGGGGTAAGCGTTGGATTCAATTGAACGGCTCTGTCCTATACCGCTAGAGTATTATATCATTTTATAGTTTTTCTCGTTTAATTAATCTTAATCCATGTTACAGTTTTAACCGCCTACCATGTGCTTCAAATATTTTCGCTGATACTTTGTCAAGCACACACTTCCCTGCGCCTCTTTGGTTCTCGTGCACGAGGACTCCACACTTTACCGATGCACTTCAGTAATTTTGTATGCTCAGTGTACTTGCTACTTGGACTGCAAGTACAACCTGGTTCACATCAAATAAACAAGATGTAATGGCTCTCTGTTGAGAACAGGAGCAGTTGCAACAAGTTATAAAGCGAGTGGAGACTCGGGAGCACAGTTATTAAAGCCGGATCGGGCATCTGTCGATCTTTCGGCTCATAGGTTCAGCGGTCCAACCAGTGATTAGCCGGTTAAATCGTCGATTCAATATAACTTAATAATATAGTAAGTTTTTTTTATACAACACAACATTCAACTTGCTCACTTGGTCATCAGAGCTTCTGCGAGGTGGGCTTCACACGAGGTTGTGGATTCGATCGAGCCCCATCATGCGTAATAATTTTCCAGAAATTTTCTCACTGAGCATACCTCTGGTCCAACCGTGTTGGTTTTTCTTCAGTTTTATGCAAAACTAGCCAGTTTAATCAGGATCCCAGTACAAGACAGTTCAATTGCATAACCGGACCGTCTAGGTTTTTCTTCGGTTTTATGCAAAACTAGCAAGTTTAATCAGGATCCCAGTACAAGACAGTTCAATTGCATAATCGGATCGTCTAGGTTTTTCTTCGGTTTTATGCAAAACTGACCGGTTTAATTAGGATCCCGGTACACGACGCTTCAATTGCGTAACCGGCCCAATAATAAAACCGGACGGGTCTAGATTTTAGCTCTGATTGTTTTTTTTTTGATCGAATAGCCGGTCCCATGCGGCTTTAATAACTGTCCTTGGGAGGGAGACCAAGCAGCTGGCACTACTACCAGGACAGGTCTGTCGCCTCCACTTGAAGCGTAAAGCGTGATCATTGCTTCCAAGGCTTCCCCGAAGCTTCGAGCCCTCGGGAGGTAAGCGCCATGGTGCCTTGCTTCCATGGCCGAGGCAGGCAAAACGGGTAGTTTTTACCGTTCCTAGCGTTAACTTTACCCTCGGATTTGGCACTCGTCTGCTCGAAGCTCCATGCAGTCCATTGTCAATTCCTCTCCTTATGCAGTTGCTAGTAACAGCAATGTCGTCCAGAGCTTTCTTCGAAAGCCACTATTTACCTTTGTGTTTGGAGATTTTTACTGCAGTGTGAAAAATGTTATAAAACATACGGTAAAATAGAACATAATTAAAGAAGAAGGAGATGCGGATTTAATATGAAAAACCTTTACAGAAGAAAAACTATAGATATACAATCGGTGAAATCACTATACGGAGAAAAAATTATCGAATATTTTTGACGTAGTACATGTATAGATAACTTGTAGTACTGTGCTTTCTATCATGAAAGCTTGTTATAGAGAGTATAAATAGCCTTCAAAACAGGAGTTCCAGACGAACAGAGTACTAATCAACAGTGGAAACAGAGATCTACTCGAAAACCGAAATAATAACCTGCTCGAAGATAAGAACAACACCTCGCTCGGAGATAGAATATGGTCTTAGAAGATACCGGTAAAGAGTTGTAGTTAAAAGTGTCTGGAGTAGCCACGTTTAACTCTAATCGATGCAAACACTTTTAGACACCTCGTGTGATGCAAGTCGATACAGAGTAACATAAGATAATTCTAACTATAATATCTAACCAGTTCGTATTATTAATCAGTCATACTAGCCGGATTGCTCACGCTAGTCTATTGGTCGGAACATATTCTTTTAATAAAACTTGATTGAATTTTTTATGTGGTCGAAGCCGGTCAAATTCTAATCACAAAATGCACAAAGTGCAGTAGAAAAGAAAGTCCGAGGTAAGAAAAAGGAAGAAAGCTAAGTGAGAGCACACCGCACGGCTTTCGAGACGGCACGAGTGCAGTGCAGACCTGCCCTGCATGCATGCCGCAGTGAAATCGACGCACGCTCACTTCCCCCGCGTTTCCCACCACCTCGGTCAATGACACTGGGCCCACCTCAACAGTAGTTGTCTCCCTCCCTCCTGCTCTGCTCGGTCGTCGCTCACTTCAATTTTCTTGCCATTGCCATGGTAGTGTGTTAAATGAAGTAATGAACATCAAATTTGCAAGTAGGAAGAGCAAGCAAGTGATGAGCCAGATAAGAACATTGTGCCGGAATGATTGACATGTACCTGTACTATTTGCCATGGTAATTTTTTTACTACCTCTCCAAGTGAAGTTATACAAGCCTCTCATATGGCATCAGGTCATGCATACTCACTTACTCAGTACAAGGTAAGAGGTTCTGGAAAGAGCAGCAGTAGTAGTAGATCATGAGGCTGAGCACCGTGACATGTTCTACCTCTTGTGGTTCTTGTCCCTCTTCATCATCTCAACAAAAAGGGGAGGCGAGGATTTTAAGACTGCCGGATCATTCCTTGCGTTCCCCGATTGTCGAAACCCAAAATTTGCAAAAACGAAAACGAAAAACAAAAGAAAGTGTTTTTCTCTTTTCCAAAAAACCGGAAAACTTCGAAAACACCGGGAGCTAGACCTCGGACGGATCAAGAAACGCAGGGGGAAGAGAGAAGGAAAATAGAGAGAAAATTCGGAGAGGGAGAGTTCTTGGTTCGATTTGATCTAGCTAGTAGTGGAGAGGAGTGGAGTGCTAGTAAGCGTTGTTATTCCGCCACGCACGCCGCGCTCAGAGCACGGAGGCGAGGCCGGTGACCACCTTCCCCTCGGGCCTCTTCTTGCTCGCTTCCGGCTCCACCGGGCGCCACGGCGACACCACCACCGTGATCTTCTCCTCGCCGATGCTGGCGGAGGCGGCGACGTCGTGCACCTTCGTCTTCCCGTCGAACAGCAGCTCGAACTCGCCAGAGAAGCTTGCGGCCGACACCGGCGTCGGGGGCAGCGAGGGCGGCGGCTTGTCGTAGCAGCGGACGTGGGGGGAGAGCCATTTGGCGCGCATGTACTCGGGCTTGCGCCAGGGCGGGAAGTGGAGGCCCTTCTTCTTCAGGCTCTGCCGCGCGGCCTCGGCGACGACGGCGACGATCTTCCCGAGGCGATCCGGGGTCCCCACAAAGAGCGGCGGCAGCGCCAGCAGCGCCGCCCGGTACGCCTTGGTCGACCGCGCCACCTCGAACTCCGACCGGAAGTCCACCTCCACGATGAGCCTCGTCGCCCCCGCCTCCGCCACCGCGTCGACGTACTCGTGCTCGCCTGCATGCAGTTCCCGTCCATCGACGCCGCAGGTCAGCGCTGGCAATCTCGCACGAATCTTAGGCGGTGTCCAATTGTGAGAGGCGGTTGGCTAATTTACCGGCGGGGTAGGAGGTGGTCTTGTCCCACTGCGACTTGCAGACGGCGGCGTCATAGCCGAGGGCTCTGAGGCCGTCGGCGACGGCGCGGCGGACGTCGGTCTTCTTCTTGCCGCCCTTGCGGCACCTCTCGGCTATCCTGGACGCGTCGGCGAGGAGGTTCCGCTCGGCTAAGCTCGCGCTCTGCACCAAACCCTGCGACAAAAGAACAAAAACGCCGCCTTGATCACTCCGACGAGCAATACCGGAAGCGACACACCGCGAGTCCGGACAAGTTTGTACCTTTAGCGCCTCCAAGGCAACGCCGGCCGGGGCCGGCGCTGCCGCGCCCGCCGCGGGGTAGTCGGAGGGGAGGAAGTCGAACTCCTCGTCGTCGCTGCCGTCGTGGTGGCCGCTCCCGTTGAAGCAGTTGCAGAGCCCGCGCGGGGGCCGTTCCACGGCGGCCGCGTCCTCCATGAAGCTGAGCACCATGCGGTCCAGCCCCACTGAACCCTCCTCCGCCTCGCCGGACGGCGTCCTCTCGTCCCTGTCCCTCTCTTTCCCATCCCCGGCCAACCGCTCCGCCGCGGACACCCTCACCAGAAGCCTCCGGAACCTCGACACCCTAGCCGGCGGGGCCAGCCTGGGCTGATCCATCGCGCCGTGTTGGTTCCTGAGCTGGAACAGCAACGGCATCGATCGCAACGGCCCACCCCTACCAGTCTACCACCGCACCAACTCCACCATTACCCAACCACCGTCCTCGATCACTTGCCGAAACAAGAATGGCGAGCGCCTCCTACACAACCAGCCAATCTCTACACCGTCCTACTGTCTTTACAACGGACGTTCGTCGGCGGCGGCCATCTCCGGCTGCTCGTTGTCTCTTCTGGTTTCCGCACAACGAACGGAGACGAAGGATTCGCGAGGCACGGGGGAGGCTAGTGTGGGTGGTGGTTCGCGAGCTTTTATAAAGGGAGAAGGGAGGTGGATGACGTGGCGGGTGGGTGGGCCCGGAGAGTACGTGGCGTAGTAGGTGGAGGCGTTTGCGGGGGTTGTGGGCACGATGATTTGACAGGTGGGCCCGACAGTGGGAGAGGGATCCGTAGGTGCGGGTGGAAATGACGGATTTGCCCCTGGGTGGGGTAGGGTTGGGACTTGGGGGATGGTTATTTTGTCCTTTCGGAAGGGATTCACTGTGGTTTTGGCTGTGTGGTTTCGGGTTTAGGCCACTCGGATGAGTTTACGCTTCTGACTTATAATTTTATTGTTGATTTTTAGTTAAAGTTATATTATAATCTTTACTATTATAAAAGAAGGAGTTAGTGGTTGATTCGGTCTTTCTCACCTCTTCTCACAAGAGGCAGCGCTGACATATGACCCCAAAAGACTGTAGAATCTTCTCACCGCTCGCGTCTCCCTTTGCTCCTCCCCGCTCCGCCCTTGCCTATCCCGTGCGCCTCCTCCCCCACCAAATCCCGTCGCTCCTCCCCTCTCTCCTCCGCCCGTCGCTCCTCCCCTCCCTCCGCCGCCGCTCCGCCTGTCAGATTTTAAAATTTTATCATACTATATGTTCTGAAACTAACGGATGGTAAAATTTTTTAGAATATGCATACAAATATGTTGTAAATTTTTTTAAAATCCGTAGCAACGCACGGGCATTCAGCTAGTAGTCATTAGTTTTTAATTTATTTAATTAAAAAATAAAAAACTTATTATATCATCACGGATAATACAAATAAATAAAAAGAAAAAAAGTAGAAAAGCTAGAAAAGTCAAATAACAAAATAAGTAAAAATTAAAAATCGGCGTATTTTACTTAGCTTCTGACTTAAATAAATCGAAGCAAAAAAAATTCAAAAGCTAAAATCATTTAGAGTTTGCATTCATTTACCGTTAGCAGTGAAAGTACCATTAACAAGTTTGGTGTAGACGTGTGTATCTATCTAGAATGCAGAAATTAACCTTAGTTGCATCACACTGCTGACAATTCTAGTTGATTTTACTTAGAACTTTCGTCCATCTAAAAAAAGAGATTTTACTTAGAACTTTCGTCCATGTAAAAAGAGAAAGAAAAACTCCAATCCGTACCCTATCGTCGCAAAAATCGGTGGCAAAGACGTAATTTGAGCTCAAATCCGAGGGGCAAATACCATACAGTCTCAAAAAGGTACAGTTCCTTCCGGACCCATCGGGCCCTTGGTGGGCATGGGCCGGCGTGTAGCGGCCCGGGTCGGATCCGACGCCTTAGGACACGTGGCGATCGGAGAGAGTCCCACGTTATCTACGAAAATAAATCATTTGTTTGTTTATTTGTTTCAAATAAATTACTTGGCTTAATGGTTAAGTGTTATCTACGAAATTTATATATGCAAACACTTGATTGATTTAGAAAAGAAACCTGAAACGATTATTTCCTATGGTGTTTGTCAAAATTCATTTTTCTACCGTATCAAAAGAATGTGTATTTTTTTTACTTTACTAGCTATTTCTTAGCTTTGGATGCTAGTACTCTCTTGTCACTATGATTTCCTTTTTCTGTTTTCTTTAAATGAAATTACGAGAGAAAACGGCCGATCAGTTTTCCCTGTGAAATATTGTTTGTCGTTTTCGAATTGATTGTTTTGTAGGTGTCTGTTTGAGGGAGAAAGTGATTCATAAACCATAGTATTACATCTTTCGAGAAAGGATGTAAGAAAGGTAAATTACACCAAACAATCACGCATACCTGTAATCATGAACATGATCACTTAACTAGTTAATACTTATAATCACTTTATTTACAGTTTTTTACTGTCTTTTTTTTTTGCAAGGATCAAATTGGCATCCAAGCACAGCGATATTTTTAAGTGTCTTTAGCATTTTATCACTACTACTAGTAGTTACCTGCTCAAGAAAAAGGTACCTGGTTTTAAATACAAATATTTCAAAAATAAAATGTAAAGTAGAAAAACTCGTTCGTATTGATTTTGGTTTCTGATTTCTGCTTAGAGAAGTCAAAGTCAATACGAACGCTCCAGGTGCATGACGATCCGAATACTGTAATGCCTTACATTACACCACCATTTGCTCTCTTTCTTACATAATACACTCAACAAAAAAAACCAAAAGTTATAAGTCAATACAAACGTTGTAGCTTCTATAAATCATTTCTATCAGCTATTATTATTCACCAAACATTACTATTTATTAGCTAAAGCCAATAGGAATATGCCCTAATGTCCTTGGAACCAATGGTGTAAAAGACACGAGCATATAGTATCATTTCGCTATAAGAGCGACTAAAACTTGCATGTGTAATAACCACGTATACCGATTAATTCATGTACAAACTATCACTGGTATATATAATGATATATAAGACTCACTTGCCACGAATCCAGTATATTGTCTTGGTTCATACCATTGGCAAGAGCAAGATCATCCTTGTATGGGAGGGACCTACCTAACGGTGGTTATTCGTACTTATCAATGGTGTAACGACTTGATTGTTTTTTTGGCATTTGTTCCCTAACTACTACTCCTTTTGCCCTTTGAAAACCGATGGCTACAGCTTAGGAAACGGACGGTTTGGTTTCTTATATGTAGGATGCTACTGTGCACCCAACCAACCCAACTAGCTACGTACATCTCCATACCTTTTCTTTCTTGCATATTTTCCTTATCTTGATAGGTTTGTATTTTTAGGTCCTTTTATCTATACTTTTGGTTCTATAACGTTGAAGACATGTTTTAGCACGGTGTTGAAACTGTATGACTGAAGGAGACCCACAAAGGAACAATCATCTGCTTCCATTCAGAAGTATATATAGGATTTATTTTGTTTCAATGTGACCGGTGTGGGCCGGGATATACTACTCTAGAATGTGATGTTTTGGTAGCATGCATATGCTCTATCCAATTCTTTGAATTAATTTCAGAGTAAATTATACTTTACACCGGTTAATTCATATCGAGTTACACTTTGTATTACCTTTCGCAAATGCTTTCACATAACACTGACTTTTGGCCAAATTTGTTGCAGAGAACACCACCCCCGCCTCTTTATCATATAAAGGTGTTGATTTTATAAGTTGTATCCTATAAACACACTATTTAGTTAAGTAAAAGAGTTGTTTTTTTAATCTAGAATTGTGTGTCATCTCATACTTTGTTGTATTTATCCCTTCATGCTGTCATATGCAAGTTTCACTTTCTCATCACAGTTCCTAGAGGATAATGTGATTTCGTGCTGTTTTATTACTTTCAGCAAATTGGGTGATGTCATTGATGAAGATCATTTTATTGAGTCACTCAAGAAACATGTAAGATCATTTTATTGAGTCACTCTGAAATGATCTCAATTTTTTGTCAAAATCTGATTTTGAAGAGAATTTTCGTGTTTCTTTTGATTTCCTGCTTCCTCAACCTATTCCCCACAAATCTCAAAGCAAAACCGCTCCAGATCATTGCCAGCTCGACCGGATTGGGAGGGAGAAGGAGGTGACACTGTGCTGTCCGAAAATTCGCCGCCGCCATGCGTTTTCGCCGCCGCCTCACGCTTCTCGCGTGACTGCCCTCCCCTGCGCCCGTATCGCCAGCTAGCGCTGTTGGTCGGCCGTCCCGCAACCGCGCCAGGCCACGCCAACCCTGCCCCAGGCCACCGTCGGTCCAATCCGCCGCCGCCACCGCCCTTCGAAGCTTCCCGAATGCGCCACCTCTCCCGAGCGGACAGGCAACCTGCAGCCTTTCTTCCCCACCGCCTTGACAACCCTAGCCACCCACGAAACGTGGCGCATTGCCGGCCGCTCATTGTCGCCGCCTCTATCCGTTTTCCGGCCAACCCGAGCCGCACCGCCATACTTCGCCTATTTGAGCAATTGGCCTCTTCTCGGCGCACTAGCCAACTCCACGAAGCCACCGACACCCTCAATCGAACCCTAGCCGCTCCCATTCCCGGTAATTGCAAAAATCCCCAAAGTATAGCCCTAGAGCAATGTCGGTTCTCCGCCCTTCCATTCCTCAATTCCTTTCGCCTATAGCTTCACCATAACCCTAGAGTCATGCCCCAACCGCCGCCCTAGCTTCCCCGGCCTCCTACCTCCCGACACGAAAGCCCCCACAGTAGAACCCGGCCACCGTGGCCGAGCCGCTCCGGCCCCTATGGCCCAAACCGCCACCCCTCTAGCTACCCATATTTCCCCAATGCTCAAAAGCCGTAGACGGCCCTAGGAAGCCCTCGCTTTTTCCAATTTCAAAATCCGGCCGAAAGAGGGGAAACCTCGCCGCCGGTGATTGCCGCCCTCATCCGAAACCTAACCACCGAAAATGGAACCTTGACACTCTTAGCAACCCATCTGTAGTCCCAAAATCCGTCGCAAGCCATCAGAGCTCCGTCGGCCGCCACCGCAAAATCCCCTGTTTCTTCGCTCGGACGCTGGCCGGTTGGGGAAGATGAACAGTGCCGACCGGCACTGTTCACCCGGCTGAGTCCTTGGGTGCGCCGCGTCCGACCGAGCCGCCCCGTCCCGGCTGCACCCCGCTCGCCGTTCGGTCGCGCCAGACCAGCCCGCCCGCACGCCACGCCCGACCGGGACCGCTTCGCGCCCGACCGAGCCGCGCACCCGGTCCCGCCCGCCCGCCCGCGAGCCGACCTCCGCACCCGACCGCGCCCGCCAGTCGCCCGACCGAGCCAGCGACGGTGGAGCCCGCCCGCCCGTCCGCCCGCACCCGCGCCCGATCCCGCATCCGACCGTCCATCCGCCCACGTGTCGGCTTGCCAACCGTGCCCGCCCGTCTGGGTTCGACCGAGCCAACTCGCCCGAGCCCGTTGCGTCTGGTTCGAGTCCGATGCATCCGACTCGAGCCCGATGAACAGTAAAACCTAGAAAAATTCAGAAAAATCCAGAAAAATCCAAAAAAATATATTTATATCCATTTTGACCGTTTTGAGCCCACCAACCCATTTATCAAGCCCATTACTGCATTTGGCCCTCCTAAAAGCCCAAAATTTCATTTATTTAATTTTCTTCAGATTTTCTTTCTTTAATTTTATTTCTTTATTCCTAGCCTAATTATTTGGGCATGGAATTAATATATTATATTTTATTTGTGTTAGCTTCGGACGCCGGAGGTTCTCAAGAATTGGAAGAAGAAGATCAAGCTCAAGCTAAATTTTCTGAAGAATACGAATTAATCGAGATCATAGACCCGCAATGCAAGTTACGCTTCCTTGATCATGTTGAACCCATACTCGCCTTATTTATTTATTTAATTTGTAATTTCATTATGTTATTTTGCTCAGATCAGTATTTTGGGTAAAAGTTATATTAGAATGTCATGATATTAGTTATGCCCTACCACCTGGAAAAGCCCGATTAATTTGATGGACATATTTGCCTTGGAAGACATAGAGAAATAATTATATTAGTCAAATAAACATGGTAGTATAGGGACACACCAAAATATTTTCACCATTAAGGATTTTATTATTTATTTATTTAGAATTTTGAAAAGTTGGAACTAGGGTGGCGAGGATCACGAGGTGAGTCCAAGACCTTACCCTAGGGTGGAGGCTTGGTAGAGGAATGGTGGCGGTGCAGCGCACACTGAATATGGGTTTGTGCATGTTTATGGCCTCGATGAAAATATAAGGACTAGACCCTTATCTTGAGTAAAGAACATAGTACTCGCCCAACCACAAGTGTTGACTTGGTCAAACTGGTTTAATAACCGCTCAAGTTCGATTGAACATCACAAGCTGGTTGGGGAGTCGGAGGGTGAGTCGTATGGGAGGTGGTTAACCATACAACTGTAGGACCGCCATGAGTCGGAGGAGATCCGAGGGGTCATCCGAGCTCATGGGGATCAAGGACCTACTGGGCAGAGACTATATAAAGAATTGAGCGGTGAACAACTTTGTTTTCTTAACTCGTCATGGGAGTTGAGAGATCTTGTGGGTAAGCGGGGCAACTTTGCGAGTCATAAAATGATGGTATTCGAATCTGCAGTGCTTAGGTAAATGAAGCTATGTTTGATGGGTGATTCGGTAACAAAGCATAAGTAGATTTGAGAATGGTTTGGAATTGTGGAAGGTTAATAATCACGCTTGAAAACCCATGTTTACATAATGAAGTTACTTTCTTGTCTTTAATTGATTCTCAACTAAATCTGCATCTACACAAAATAATAAATCTGTATTCCCCATCTTGATATGCCATGCATATAGTTAATGATAAGTTCCGCGTGACTTGCTGAGTACGGTAGTTGTACTCATACTTGCTAAAATCATAAACAGAAACTGCCAGTCTTGAGGAGCCATGTGAAGATGATGAAATGGAATTCTACGAAGTGGAAGAAGCTTGGGATTAGGGTTATCCTGCACTCGAGTATGCCTGTGGTATCTTTTTGGCTGTAATGTAAATTAGGCCTTTGGCCCTACTGTGAACCTTGGCTTTAAGCCTGTATAATGTAATAAAGTTGACTCTTGTTCTTGAGCATGTGATGGCAAATGTTATACACTCGATGGATGACCTCGCAGCTGAACTTTCCTGGGCAGTTGCGAGGGTTTCATAATGCTCCCAGAAATGGGGGTGTTACAGAGTGGTATCAGAGCCTACTTGCTCGACTGTAGGAAACCCTAAGTGCACTAGGAAATATTTCCAAAAATTATTTTGGATATAAAAATGATTTGTCTAAAATTTTAGTAATATTTTCTGTATAAATATCTTTTCTCATCTATCTTTGGTCTTATTTTGATTAATTTTGTTTTTCTAAAAATATTTATGTCCACCCTTTTCTAACCTCAAAATTTGGCGTTTTACAGATGCCGTACCACGTTTTTCCCGATCCAGAGGAGCTGTCAGGATGGGTCACTCGTCTTTGGCGTATGCAGAGATACCTCCACGCGATAGATCACCAGCGTCCGATGTGTCATACGAGATCACTGATGGTCCATGGCAAGCTGTACAACTGGAAGGCCTAGATATATTTGGAGCCTTTACCCCACAGACCGGACATTCGACGGAAGTTCACCGCCTACCGTCACGAGGAGTCAGACGCCATCCAGGATGCCGCAAAGAAGGCCGTGGAGTATCTTCATCGCTACTACGAGGAGGAGTTTGATGATTCACCTTTCTACCTCGTTCCACAAGAAGATGAAGAAGGAACCGGTTTGATCATGCCAAATCCAGCAACAGAAGAAGATCCGAAGATGCAGGAAGCTGCTTGGGTTATCGCTTCACAAGCGGACATGTACGCCCGGATGACTGAGGAAAACCGGACGATGCAGCATCAGCTATATGCAGCCCAGCAGGAGATTTGGCTTCTGAAGCAGACTCTACGACATTATCGACGGAAGGAGCAAAATGAAGCCTTGAGATTTGATGAAGGCCCATCGAAGGTCCGCAAGGAGTCTGAAGGGATGACGGCAGCCCAAGGCCGTACATTCTTCAGAGGATCGTCATCACACGCAGCAGAGCAGCCCCACGAGGACAAGGAGATGGTGATCGATGAGGAGGAAGAAGACCCAGAGGAATTAGAGTGGTGTTCCTCTGGTGACTCCACGACAGATCATAGAGTTTAGAGTAGAGTTACGCTAGAGAAGTCAGAACCTTTTTGTAGTAGTAAGTTTTGATGTGATGTAATAAGTTGTGGTATGAACTTTGTAAGATAGTATGTACCCAACTTATGTGTGAATAAATAAAGAGTACTTTGTTTTAAATAATAATTTGTTTGCTATCAGTATCTTTAAGTCTAACCCTTCAACTCTCAATCTTTCTATTTCACTCTGGCATCTTAATCTATTTCATTCTAATCTTACCTTATGTCTAAATTCTTACTTACCTATCTGACTTGTTAAAAACTCGCTACAGATCTGAACCTCTAAATCCCAGCAAAGCCAACAAAATGGCAGGAGGAGGAGAAGGACATCAAGATCAGGACAGTTCTCGCCAGAGAGACGGATCGCAGCCTAGCTTAGCAGATATTTTAGCAAGAATGGAGGAAAATAGATATCAAGCAGAATTAAATCACGCACGCATGTTGGAGCAACATGCCAGGCTGTTAGAACAGATTGCTGCAAGAAACGGAGGTAACAGTCAACCAGGAATGCCTGTGCAGTCAAAGTGGGCAGATTTTCAGAAGACGAGACCTCCAGTCTTTTCTTCTTCACCTGATCCCATGGTAGCTGAAGACTGGTTCAGAGATGTGGAAAGGAAGCTAAACACTATTCAGTGCAATGACAGGGAAAAAGTCTTATATGCCTCTCATCAGTTACAAGGCCCAGCTGCAGCATGGTGGGTAAATTATCAGACGATGAGTGAAGACAGGGAGATCACCTGGAAGGAATTTGAGGATTCATTCCGCCAAGCCCATGTACTGCGAGTCATTGAAGCTAAGCGTCGTGAATTTACGGCATTAAAACAAGGAGGACGGACGATCACGAATACCTTCACCGATTCAATACATTGGCGGATCGCCCTGAAGAAGCAAGAACTGAGGAGAAGAAGATGGAACGATTCAAGGAGGGATTACAAAAGTCGTTGAAGTATCACATTTCCATGGTGGATTATAAAGACTTGCCCTCAATGGTGAATAAACTCATCATATCTGAAGAAGCAAGGAATGAAATGGAAGATACTAGGAAAAGAAAGGTAATGCAAAGAACTTCATCATCAGACAGACCTAGAAAGCAAATGATGCTAGCATCCCAATTTAGAGGACAGCGAGGAAGGAGATTTGTATTCATGCCGGACCATGATTCAAAACTAACCAAAGCCTGTTACATTTCAGTGAGAATGTCGGGCCGACCTCAATCAAGTGTTATAATTGTGGAGGAAATCACTTGCAGAGGCAATGCCCGCAATTACAGATTGAATGCTATCATTGTGGACAAGCAGGCCATTATAAGAACCAGTGCCCACGAGGAGGGTTACCTTCAGAAGTAGCAAAAGCCCAGGTTAGAGCACAAACGTCTTCACCCCGCCAATTCATTGCAGTGCCAAAACAGGAAGGAGGACAGAACCGACACTTCACAGTCAAACCAGTCGGAACTCAGACAACATCTATGATGTCGGCGAGAAAAAGGAAAAGGGATACTGAAGCCAGTGCAGGGAAGGATAAATCATATTTCCGCAGAAGAAGCTGCAGGAGCCAACGACGTCATCGTTGGTACGTACCTAGTTAACTCAAAGCCTTCTGTGGTTTTGTTTGATCCCGGAGCAACACATTCGTTTGTCTCCTAGGCTTTTGTTGTGAAGAATCAATTATCATTCTCTCCTTTGCAAAAGTCATATTCCTTTCAAACTACTGGGAATAAAGTGGAATCTCGCTTTGGATGCAAAGATTTAGATCTAGAAATCCAAGGTGTCGATTTAAAACGGACTTACTATTATTAGAGATGAAGGATTGGATGTTATCTTGGGAATGAATTGGTTAACTAAATATAAAGCCAAAGTGGATTGTGAAAATAAGCTGGTAACTTTGGTAAGTCCAGAAGGACAAGAGATAATATTGAAGACAGATCCAGTACTAATAGAGAGAATGAAAGCTAGTATTCAGAATATGGTGGTAGAAGAAGGAGTGTCTAAAATACCCATAATTATGGAATATCCGGATGTTTTTCCAAAAGAGCTGCCAGGAAAACCACCGGATAGACCCATAGAGCTTGCTATTGAATTAATACCAGGGACTAAACCCATCACAAAGCGTCAATATCGGATGTCAGCCCAAGAACTCAAGGAACTTAAGAAACAAATGGATGAGCGATGGAAAAGAGTTTATCTGACCTAGTGTATCCTTGGTCACCCCAGATCTTGTTTGTTAAGAAAAAGGATGGAAGTCAGAGGATGTGTGTGGATTATCGAGGATTGAACGCAGTAACTATTAAAAATAAATATCCTTTGCCAAGAATAGATGATCTGTTTGATCAGCTCAAAGGAGCTAAGGTATTCTCAAAGATTGACCTAAGATCCGGATATCATCAGCTTAAGATCCGAGAGCAGGACCGTGAGAAGACTGCCTTCACCACAAGATACGGATTATTTGAGTTCACGGTGGTACCATTTGGTCCGACAAATGCACCGCCTATTTTATGAACACGATGAATATGGTATTCATGGAGCAGTTAGATCGTTTTGTGATAGTATTCATCGATGACATATTGATATATTCCAAGACCGAAGAAGAACATCATCAACATCTGCACATTGCTTTGAGCAAGCTTAGAGAACATCAGCTATATGCTAAGTTATCTAAATGTGAGTTCTGGATGAAAGAAGTAGCTTTTCTCGGACACATTATCACAAAAGAAGGAGTAAAGGTAGATCCAGAGAAAGTGAAAGCAGTGATGGAATGGAAACGACCAACCAACGTAATGTAAATCGAGTTTCCTTGGTTTAGCTGGATATTATCGTCGTTTTATTGAGAGATTCTCAAAAATAACCAGACCTCTTACCCAACTCCTTAAGAAAGATAACCCATACAAGTGGACAGAGAAGTGTGAAGAAAGTTTTCAAGAATTGAAAACAAGATTAACTTCAGCCCCAGTACTTATACTTCTCAACCCTGAGAAAGATTTTCAAATCTTTTGTGATGCCTCGAAGCAAGGATTAGGTTGTGTGCTGATGCAAGAAGGGAAAGTGGTAGCATATGCTTCAAGACAATTGCGACCACATGAGATAAAATTATCCAACACATGATTTGGAATTAGCAGCTGTAGTACATGCGTTGAAAATTTGGAGGCACTACTTATTGGGAAATCATTGTGAGATATTTTCCGACCACAAGAGTCTGAAATATATCTTCACTCAGCCAGATTTAAATCTTCGTCAACGAAGATGGTTAGAGTTAATTAAAGATTATGATCTGGATCTGCAGTACCACCCTGGAAAAGCAAATGTTGTCGCAGATGCACTAAGTCGAAAGAAGTATCATACTATAGCCTCTATTCTGGAGTGTCCCAGTCCATTGCAAGAGAAAATTCAAGGGTTGAACCTATGTGTCGTTGAACAAGGTCAAATAGCAGCATTGGAAATACAGCAGACCTTAACGGATCAAATCAAATCAGCACAAGAAAAAGATGAAGGAACACAACAGCTTATGAAGAGAAGTCAAGAAACAAATTCAACTGAATTTGTTAAAGATGATCAGGGAATCTTAAGATTCAGAAACCGTTACTGTATACCTGATGATAAGGAGTTAAAAGATTTGATATTGCGAGAAGCTCATTCGTCTCAACTCTCTATTCATCCCGGAGGCACAAAGGTGTACCAAGACTTGAAAAAGAGATACTGGTGGAATAAAATGAAGAAAGAAATAGCGAGTATATTGCACGTTGTGATACATCGAAAAATAAAAATAGATCATCGGAAACCATCAGGACTGTTAAAATCTTTGCCAGTCCCAGAATGGAAATGGGATGACATTGGTATGGATTTTATTACCGGATTTCCAAAAAGCCGAGATGGTTATGATGCTATATGGGTAATTGTAGATCGACTAACCAAAGTGGCACATTTCATACCGATCAAGCAAACCTATGGCAAGAATAAACTGGCAGAGCTGTACTTAACAAAAATAGTGGTATTACATGGAATTCCAAGGAGAATAGTATCTGATAGAGGAGCACAGTTCACGTCTACATTTTGGGAAAAACTGCATGAAGCCATGGGAGCAGACTTAGCCTTGATCGGCATACCACCCGCAGCCGGGAGGACAAGCGAGCAGTGAACCAAATCTTAGAAGACATGCTTCGGGCATGTGCAGTGGTCTATGGAGCAGCTTGGGACACGTGCTTACCCTTTGCAGAATTCTCTTATAATAATAGTTATCAGGCCAGTATTAAGATGGCACCGTTTGAAGCTCTATATGGAAGAGAATGCAGAACTCCGTTAAATTGGACCGAGACCGGAGAGCGACAGTTCTTAGGACCACAAATTGTTCAAGATACAGAAGCCCACATCAGGATTGTCAGAGAAAAGATGAAAATAGCCCAGAGCCGACAAAAGAGTTATGCTGATTATCGTCGAAAAGATTTAAGCTTTGAAATAGGAGATTGGGTATATCTCAAAGTTACACCCTTCAAGTCGGTAAAAGATTTCAAGTTAAAGGAAAACTAGCCCCGGGTATATCGGTCCATTTGAGATTCTTGGAAGAGTAGGAGAAGTAGCCTCTGATTGCGGTGACACCAACCGGCGAGTACATAACGTATTTCATGTGTCTCAGTTACGAAAGTGTCTTCGTCACCCAGCAGAACGGATACCAGTTGATGATATAGATCTACAAGACGATTTGTCTTATGAAGAAGAACCGATTCAGATCTTGGAAACCACAGAGAGACAGTTAAGAAGCAAGAATATCAGATTTCATAAAGTGCAGTGGCGAAATCACACCGCAGATGAAGCAACCTGGGAAAAAGAATCAGATTTGCAGCGAGAATTTCCCAACCTACTCCTTGGCCTGAGTTGATCTCGAGGTCGAGATCCTTTTAAAGGAGGGTAGGTTGAAATGATCTCAATTTTTTGTCAAAATCTGATTTTGAAGAGAATTTTCGTGTTTCTTTTGATTTCCTGCTTCCTCAACCTATTCCCCACAAATCTCAAAGCAAAACCGCTCCAGATCATTGCCAGCTCGACCGGATTGGGAGGGAGAAGGAGGTGACACTGTGCTGTCCGAAAATTCGCCGCCGCCATGCGTTTTCGCCGCCGCCTCACGCTTCTCGCGTGACTGCCCTCCCCTGCGCCCGTATCGCCAGCTAGCGCTGTTGGTCGGCCGTCCCTCAACCGCGCCAGGCCACGCCAACCCTGCCCGAGCCACCGTCGGTCCAATCCGCCGCCACCGCCCTTGAAGCTTCCCGATCGCCACCTCTCCCGGCGGACGGGCAACTGCAGCCTTTCTTCCCACCGCCTTGACAACCCTAGCCACCCACGAAACGTGGCGCATTGCCGGCCGCTCATTGTCGCCGCCTCTATCCGTTTTCCGGCCAACCCGAGCCGCACCGCCATACTTCGCCTATTTGAGCAATTGGCCTCTTCTCGGCGCACTAGCCAACTCCACGAAGCCACCGACACCCTCAATCGAACCCTAGCCGCTCCCATTCCCGGTAATTGCAAAAATCCCCAAAGTATAGCCCTAGAGCAATGTCGGTTCTCCGCCTTCCATTCCTCAATTCCTTTAGCCTATAGCTTCACCATAACCCTAGAGTCATGCCCCAACCGCCCCTAGCTTCCCGGCCTCCTACCTCCCCGACGCAGAAAGCCCCCACGTAGAACCCGGCCACCATGGCCGAACCGACTCGCCCCCCATGGCCCAAACCGCCACCCTCTAGCTACCCCTATTTCCCTAATGCTCAAAAGCCACCGACGGTTGCCCTAGGAAGCCCTCGCTTTTCCAATTTCAAAATCCGGCCGAAGAGGAAACCTCGCCACGGTGATTGCCGCCTCATCAGAAACCTAACCACCGAAAATGGAACCTTGACACTCTTAGCAACCCATCCGTAGTCCCAAAATCCGTCGCAAGCCATCGAGCTCCGTCGGCCGCCACCGCAAAATCCCTGTTTCTTCGCTCGGACGCGGCGGTTGGGAAGATGAACAGTCTTACCAACACTGCTTCACCCGGCCGAGTCCTTGGTGCTTGTCCGTCCGAAACCGCCCGCCCGTCCGCACCCGCCGCCGTTCGGTCGCGCCAGACCAGCCCGCCCGCCAGCCACGCCCGACCGGGACCGCTTCGCGCCCGAGCCGAAACGCGCCCGGCCCCGCCGCACCGCCCGCCCGCGAGCCGCCTCCCGCACCCGACCGCGCCGCCCGTCGCCCGTAGGAGCCGAGCGACGGTGGAGCCCCGCCCGCGCCCGTCCGCCCGCACCGCGCCCGATCCGCATCCGACCGTCCATCCGCCCACGTGTCGGCTTGCCAACCGTGCCCACCTGTCGGGTTCGACCGAGCCAACTCGCCCGAGCTCGTTGCGTCGGTTCGAGTCCGATGCATCCGACTCGAGCCCGATGAACAGTAAAACCTAGAAAAATTCAGAAAAATCCAGAAAAATCCAAAAAAATATATTTATATCCATTTTGACCGTTTTGAGCCCACCAACCCATTTATCAAGCCCATTACTCCATTTGGCCCTCCTAAAAGCCCGAAATTTCATTTATTTAATTTTCTTCAGATTTTCTTTCTTTAATTTTATTTCTTTATTCCTAGCCTAATTATTTGGGCATGGAATTAATATATTATATTTTATTTGTGTTAGCTTCGGACGCCGGAGGTTCTCAAGAATTGGAAGAAGAAGATCAAGCTCAAGCTAAATTTTACAAGAATACGAATTAATCGAGATCATAGACCCATAATGCAAGTTACGCTTCCTTGATCATGTTGAACCCATACTGCCTTATTTATTTATTTAATTTGTAATTTCATTATGTTATTTTGCTCAGATCAGTATTTTGGGTAAAAGTTATATTAGAATGTCATGATATTAGTTATGCCCTACCACCTGGAAAAGCCCGATTAATTTGATGGACATATTTGCCTTGGAAGACATAGAGAAATAATTATATTAGTCAAATAAACATGGTAGTATAGGGACACACCAAAATATTTTCACCATTAAGGATTTTATTATTTATTTATTTAGAATTTTGAAAAGTTGGAACTAGGGTGAGCGAGGATCACAGAGGTGAGTCCAAGACCTTACCCTAGGGTGGAGGCTTGGTAGAGGAATGGTGGCGGTGCAGCGAACACTGAATATGGGTTTGTGCATGTTTATGGCCTCGATGAAAATATAAGGACTAGACCCTTATCTTTGAGTAAAGAACATAGTACTCGCCCAACCACAAGTGTTGACTTGGTCAAACTGGTTTAATAACTTGCTCAAGTTCGATTGAACATCCGCAAGCGGTTGGGGAGTCGGAGGGTGAGTCGTATGGGAGGTGGTTAACCATACAATCTGGGGACCGCCATGAGTCGGAGGAGATCCGGGGTCATCCGAGCTCATGGGGATAAGGGACCTACTGGGCAGAGACTATATAAAGAATTGAGCAGTGAACAACTTTGTTTTCTTAACTCTGTCGCGGGAGTTGAGAGATCTTGTGGGTAAGCAGGGCAACTCTGCGAGTCATAAAATGATGGTATTCGAATCTGTGGTGCTTCCTGTAAATGAAGCTATGTTTGATGGGTGATTCGGTAACAAAGCATAAGTAGATTTGAGAATGGTTTGGAATTGTGGAAGGTTAATAATCACGCTTGAAAACCCTGTTTACATAATGAAGTTACTTTCTTGTCTTTAATTGATTCTCAACTAAATCTGCATCTACACAAAATAATAAATCTGTATTCCCCATCTTGATATGCCATGCATATAGTTAATGATAAGTTCCGCGTGACTTGCTGAGTACGGTAGTTGTACTCATACTTGCTAAAATCATAAACAGAAACTGCCAGTCTTGAGGAGCCATGTGAAGATGATGAAATGGAATTCTACGAAGTGGAAGAAGCTTGGGATTAGTGTTATCCTGCACTCGAGTATACCTGTGGTATCTTTTTGGCTGTAATGTAAATTAGGCCTTTGGCCCTACTGTGAACCTTGGCTTTAAGCCTGTATAATGTAATAAAGTTGACTCTTGTTCTTGAGCATGTGATGGCAAATATTATACACTCGATGGATGACCTCATGGTGAACTTTCTGGCGATTCTATGGGTTTCATAATGCTCCCAGAAATGGGGGTGTTACACACTCAAGAAACATGTAAGGGTTATCAAAGAACTTCTGGAAGATGTTTTTCCTGCGCTTTTAGATCGTAGCCCGTCCGAGATAACGATAAAAGTGTGGCTGAAAGGTGGTGTTATGTGAAAGTATTTGTAAAAGGTGGTGCAAAGTAAAACTCGACATAATTTACCTGGTGCAAAGTGTAAGTATAATTTACTCTTAATTTTACAATAGTATAGTTTATGACAACACCTATTACAAATTTATGGAGCTGAAGGTTATATACGTAACTCCATGGTTAAAACTACGTTAAACGGCCAAGCAGCGGCTAGAATAACTGGTTTGGCATCTGTGTTGTGCATGTGGCTTGACGGTAGAGTTAAAAGTCTCATTAGAATATGTTGAGTGTTTTATTGTCATAATTTCGAGATTTAGCCTCGTGACCTTTTGCAACAAGAAGAAGAGACATGGTTGTTAATTACTAAGTTTATGTAAATCCAATTTTCATGTTGGGAGTTAAATCATTATTGCGGACTAATAGTTTTAGTTAGAATGTCATATATGTATATCTTTCCATCTTTTTCGAGTCTACCAGCTCACACAAAAGGATCTCTTAGCATACGCGATGGCACTGGCCACTAAATATTAAAAAAAAACAAAAAACAATGTTGCATGTCACTTTCCCTCCGTGTATTGCAAAAAAAAAAAATGTGCAAGAATCCTTATAAGTTGACTACATTCATGGATGATGCAGTGATGGACTGTGCTATTTAAGTTGACTACAACCTCATTCTTTTCAATTTATGATTTTCTCCTATCAAACAAATAGAACAACTTCTTCATTACTTTTTCGAAACAACTTATCGGAACAGTTTTTTCGATGCGGCTTATCGGCATTTGGTTCGCTCGCACAAATGCTCATACTAAAATTAGAAGCCATCAGTCACAACTATAAATCATTAGTCGCAGCCGAAAAAATCCACCCTAATAGTATTTACTATTAGGTCGAGTCTAATGGACCAATTGGTCACCATTGGTAGACAATTTGATGGACTAGAAGTTTGGCACTTTGTATGATCTCATCTTGTTAATTAATAGTGAAGCATAGTGAGTTCGGCTTATACAATACAAGTGCTTCGTTGCTATAAAAATGCTTTGCGGACAAACAAATTTGCTCGTGTAAGTTTGTAAGAATCATTGGCAACCTCATATTACTCTGTGAGTGCTGAGCCTACATGCCAGTGATAATTGATATGTATCATTACATTCATGCTTATTATAACCCTGATTTTGCAATTCTAAATGATGCTAGTTTGTGGATGCATGATGCGGCGATAATTATAGTTTTTTTATGATAATTAAACGCTAGTTTGAGAGAGGTGTTTTCTGGATGTTTTGCCTTGTCCGATTCTGAGTAAGACTTTGTCAACAGTTTAATTTGTTAACGGAATTTCTTGTTTCTGTGCACGCGTTTCTTGGATGAACGGAATGCACGTCTGTGAAAGCCGATCGATCAAAAGTAGTATTGTTATGGGGATAGCTTTTACTGTATCCATTCGGCCTGTTGAGCTAAAAGATTCAGTGGGGGACATTAAAGAACATGAATACCCTTGTAATAATACTCTAGGATGGGGATGTGATTGTAATAAAGTCTTATGGTCATGTATAAATATCCATCTAGAGGGAGCAGGGAAAAGGATATAGATTCATTCTCATAGTCCTCTAGTCCCCTCATATACTATTTGGTCTGTAACCACAACAGTTGGCGTCGTCCGTAGGGACGACGAGAAAGCTGCGAGTTCAGGACGACCATGGCTCCTAAGAAAGCGACGGCGACAACCAAGCGGAAGAGAAGCGCGTTGGTGCGGGGGCCGACGAGTGAGGGCCCGTTTCCCTTGTGGCAGCGACGTCCAGCTGTTTTAGGGGGTGAACCGGGCACGGACGGTTTGGGTGCTAGTGTGACCGGGACCATTGGCCACGACGCAACTCGCGCGGGCGTGACCGCCGACTTGGGCACCAGCGGTGGCATAACCGTCGACCCAGGCGCCCGTGTCGGCACAGTTGTCGACTCCGGCACTTGTGTCGACGCGACCATCGGCCCAGCCCACACGTGGACACGTCTGTCAACTTCCTCGGCTCTGGCCCACCTCTAGTGATCCTCTGCGCCATGCGACTACTACTGGTTACGGAGCCCAAGCCACTGTCACCAACAATCTCGCGATCGGAACCCCTACATCGGTAGGCCCTGCCGGGCGTATGGCGGAGGATAGTCTTGTGGCAGTCCTCGACATGTTACAATGCGAGTTGACCGATCTTCAGAATGCCATGCGAGAGATGCAGGAGGCTCAGAGTCAGCAAACACCCATGACAACGGCAATGGAGGTCGCAGCTGAGCGGGCGAATAGCCGTGAGGCCCTTGTCTCCTGGCCCTGGCGCATAGACCCAGAGTCTTCGCTCTCTGCCGGCTTGCTGCAGTCCCCGTGGCTAGAAGATTTCAAGTTCTCCACCATTGAACCGTACAAAGGTGATACGAACCCTCAGGAGTTCGTGCGTGTGTATGAAGCGACCATTGAGGCAGCCGGTGGAGATGACTCCACAAAAGCGAAGGGTCTGCCGCTGGTCCTCCAGGGGATAGCGCTTTCCTGGTTCTTCACCATTGTGCCAAACTCCATATGCGTGTGGGAGCAGATTCGGGACAGCATGTACAACAATTTCCAGGGCAATTATGTCGAGCGGGTTCATGCAAGTCAGCTCTTCGCCATCAAGCAAAATCCCTCGGAGAGGCTTCGAGACTATTTCAAGCGCTTCGCCAAGGTCCGTTGCCAAGTAAATGATGTAAATGAGATGACCATTATCAATGCAGTAGCGCGAGGCCTTCGCCCGGGGCCGTTAGCTGAGTATAACACGCGCAAGCCAATTAAAACGGTCACCAAACTCTTCGACAACTCCGAGTTATCAATGTCATCACATGTGGTTCGTCATTGGAATTTTCATCTCAAAGACAGAGGAAGGCCTATGCTTATCGCATCCACCATGTCGTCGCGTACCTCGCTCAAGTACCACTGACTTGGGCACACAATGACATCACCTTCACGGTAGCCGATGTGAAGCGGATCGATTTCCCGCATCAGGATCCACTAGTGATCTAGGTTGGCATCGCAAGTTGTGATGTCAAGCTCGTCTTGATCCATGGCAGCAGCTCCGCAGACATTATGTTCGCCGAGGCCTTCGACTAGATGGACATCCCTCAGAGCAGACTACAAGCCCCAGGAATCCCGTTCTAGGGCTTCGGGGGTTAGCCTCTGCGAGCCCTGGGCCAGATAGAGCTCCAAGTGACCTTCGGCCAAGCGAACAAGCGAGGAGCGAGGATGTAACCTTCGATGTCGTCGATCTTCCCTATCCGTACAATGCTATCCCTTGAAGGCAGACCCTCAATGCCTTCGGGGCGGTTCCTCATCATAACTTCTTGTGCACAAAGTTGTCGGGTCTACGAGGAATTGTCATCGTGTTTGGAGATCAGGACCTCGCCCGTCGGATAGAGCTTGGCGCCTGAGGCCCTCTTCGCAAGGTGCACGCTGTCAGTGAGACCTTCGCGGCAGGCGCATCCTCATCACCATACTCCCTGGTGTGGACGCCCAACCCAAGCCAGATGGTGAGGTAAAGAAGGTCCCCTTGGATGGCTCGAATGCCTCTCGGCAGGTCACCATTGGTGAAGGCCTACCCCGGAGGCAGAGGGTGCGCTTCTCAAAGTCCTTTGCGATAATGCTGATGTATTTGTGTGGTCCCCGGATAACATCGGGGGAGTGGACCAGCGCATCATCAAACACCGTCTTGCCGTACGCCTTGGCACTAAATTTGTCAAGCAGAGGCTCAGACGCATGTCACTTGAGTGCCAGCAAGCTGCCAAAGCCAAGGTGGCGAAGTTGCTGCGGTCCGACGTCATCTACGAGGTCCACAGCGGCTAGACGCTCTTATAGACTACTCCGCTCCTACTACCTTGCTGCTTGAATAGCTCGGGCAAGAGTAAGGGCCTGCACATAAAGCCATGCTTAGCAATCAACCAGAACACACCAATAAGACAATCAACGTGTGTGTACCTTTATCTCCGTGGCCTCCAGGGCACTCTCCGGGAGCTCTGAACCGCACGAAGATAGCGCACGCCAGTTCAAGGCCACGTCCGTGAAGTCTGCGCCCCCTTGCAAACCTCTCAGTGCCTCTGGACAGGGTATGAAGTCCACCATAATGAGTCGCCATGACTCTGAAGCGACGGCGTCGGGAGGGGCCGGACCCGAAGACACATCCACGACGGCAACGCTAGTCAGGGCGTGAGTGGCTCTGTTGCTAGAGTCCTGTGCGCGGCCTAAAGATCGAGGGCAAGTTGACGTCGGGGACAGTGTCAGGGAGCAGATCAGGGAAAGTCTCACGAATTCGCAAGAGGAAAATGAGTTACTTGTACCTGTAACATGATTTGGGGAGGCCGACCGAAGGCTATCAACGCCCATGGATCCCAGGAAGCGTCATCAGCAACGACAGCTTCAGAGCATACTCCGGGGGCCACAACATCGGTATCGAACTCGGCGTCATTCGTGAATGCCGTCATCGCCAATCGAAACCCCGTGCAAGTAGCCACGGGTGGGGGACACGTTCGGGTATGCTTTGCTGTCTGACCTTCTGGACAAGCCTCGATGAGCGGGGCCGCACCCGTGGTCACAACGGTGGGAGATTCTCGACCGCACGTCGTTACTTCAGCCACTAGATCGACCTCGCGTGATGGTGATGACGGGGCTACACCCCTGACTGCATCGATGGTGTCGCTTTCTGTATCGGCCTCGGGTCTACCAACTTCGCCAGCCTTGGGACTCGCAACGTTAGAAGCCTCCGTGCCGCCCACGGGACGGTCTTGCACCGCCTTGAGATCTGAGTTGCCATAGTCGGCAAACTCTGACTCAGTCACCGTAGTATATTCCTCAACCTCACCTGCCTCACCCCCGTGGTGGAGCTCTGAGCGTGGCGGCTGTACCGTGAGGGGGGTCATGTGCCCTGCTGCAAAGGGGGGCCTCTACCCCATCTTCATCACGGCTCTGTGAACGGCTACCGTTGGGCTCGGCGTGCTCTGCCATGGGAATATTGAGGGCTTCACACACCTAGTTCACGCAGCCGATATTGGCTGTTACCGAGGCCCGTAGGCTGTGCTCCTTCACGATATATGGCCCTAGGAAGACGGTCGTCGTGCGCTCCGCGTCCTCTAGGGTCAGTCCTGCCAAGGATATAAAGCACTGTCAACAGCATCCATAAGCAATAGAGGTAGGCGTGGTGTTTATGGCGTTCTTACTTGGATCGGCCGACCTCGGCCGACCTCGGTAGAGAAGTGACGCTAGGTTGGACGCTGTTGTCACAGGCAGGGCTGGACTGCACATGCCACGTGTTAGCGGAGCCACACCATACATGCAGTACTCCTCTGTGAGATCCCGCATGTTGAATCGAAGAGCGACCCCAACGAGCCTCCGGGCCGCTGCTCGTCATCGCGGTCAAGGGTCACTGATGGGGACATGTTGAAGTCCATTTTCCTTCCTGACCACCTCAGGCTACTACCGCCCTCCACTTAGTAGTAGAACCACTACCGCATCTAGCTCGACTCCCACTTCGTCCTTGTTGAATTCGTGGGGAACAACTTCGTGCATCTGGATCAGAGGACGAAGTTAACGTTGCCAAAGTTGGAATATTCACCCTCCGCGAGCTTCTTCGGCTGGCAGCGAACATCGTGTAGGCACACGAATAGCGGGGGCTAGGCCATACTGTCTCTGTCCCGGAGGCCCAGCAGTATACAGCTAGCCGGACGATGGCATTAGGCGTCAACTGAGCAAGCTCCAGCCCATAGAGCCTCAACATCTCACCAACAAAAATCGCCATCGAAAACCAAAGTTCGGCATTGAAGTACACGGTGAACACGACCATCTCCGCGATCTTGCATCATGAACCAAGGATGAATCAGATCTTCGGTTGCCAGGCTCCACCCTAGCACATTGGTGCACACACCGTGCACCTTCTTCGCTGCATTCCAGCGCTTGTTGGTTGTCGATGAATCTCAATTGATTAGCTCGTACTCCACCTTCGTCACTGATGAACCTTGGTGGCCAGATGTGCCGCTGCGGCTTGACGACACACCTCCACCGTTGCGACGAGAACAAGGGTCATTTCCACGAGTCATTAGTCCAATGTAGAGGACCAGCAGGAGCAGATCCGGCGAAATGGGGTGCGGGCGGAAGCAAAAGCAGCGCAGATGGCGGAGGCAACAAGAACAACACTGCGAGAGGCGAGACGAAGAAGATTAGCAAAGACGTCTTTTCGCCCAACGCGCTGTGCTTTAAAGGTGCACGCCTTTTTTGGCTGACTTTTCGGAACTTGCGCCCGGGCATGGAGTGGTGTGCCACAAGCCAGTTGAAGGGCAGCATATGTCCCTAGTCACGCCAGCCATGTTTAAACACGGTCCACATGATCAGAAGTATGCGGTCCACAGGACTGGATGCCACCCCTCTTCCTGGCCGAAGGGACGGAGCGGGCCAAAAGGTCTATGCGACATGGTTTTGGCCTGCTCGACATGAAACCCTTTACCATGAGAGCCTCCTGTTGTGGAGATGGCCCCCTACCATATCCGTTCAGCCATTGAGCTGAAAGGTTCAATGGGGGATATAAAAGGACGTGAATACCCTTGTAATAGTACCCTACGATAGGGGTGTGATTGTAATAAGGCCATATGGTCATGTATAAATATCCCCCTAGGGGGAGCAGGGAAAAGGATATAGATTCATTCTCATATTCTCCTAGTCGCCTCATATACTGTTTGGTTTGTAACCACAACAAGTATCATTAAAAGCCATCGGTGTGTGGCCAGATAAAAAAAACGACGCAGCCTCCTTTTCTTGTGGCGTAGTGTGGCCAGACAAAAAATGATGTGGCCTCCTTTTCTTGTGGCATAGTGTGTATAGACGGAAATCATGTGTGCATACATATGGAGTGTAGCCATAATAGGTGATTCTCGATGCATAAGCTGTACCATTATCAGTCTATAGGAACACAAACACAATGCTTGAAAAAGCCAATTTAGAACACTCTCTCTCTTCTCTCACTTTCTCCACTCAATTTTGATGTTCATCCTATGGTTTCACAAGGCAGAAGAAACTTTTGCTGGTGCGATTGAAGGTTAGTAGAGCGACAGGAGATGGAGACAGTGGGGATTGATGTGTCGCGACGAGGTAATCTAAGGATTTTTTGTGATTTTTTTTGGAATTTTTTTGTAGAACAGCTCGACGTAAGCTTGAGCCTCTCATGGAAACTTTGGGGCTTTTCTTCATAAGATATTTCCATTACCTTTTGCTTTCGAAATTATCTTGGAATTGCTCACAAACTTATTATGAATTTGCTTTGAATTTTGTATTGATTTGCTCTCAAAATTATATTGAATTTGCTTTTGAAATTATCTTGGATTTGCACTCAGGTTTATACTGATTTGCTCTAAAACTTATCTTGAATTTGCTCTATTAATTATGCTAATTTGCTCACAAACTTATATCGATTTGCTCTAGATATTATCCTAAATTTGATTTGATATTTATATTTATTTGCTCTCAAGATTATGCTGACTTTGATTTGCTCTAATAATGTATTGAATTTGCTTTAAAATTTATTTTTATTTGCTCTTAGGATTACGCTGATTTTGCTTTCATATTATCACATACTTTTATAGTTTTGATTTTCTGTTAATGAAGAACCAACTTATGGCATCTAAAAATCGTTCGGGCGTTGAATAAAAAAGGAACAATGATGAAAATGTATATTTTGTTATCTAGTTATTTGGGTGCGCGCACGATGACCCTTGGGACGTATGGCCGGACTGTAGTCACTCGTCCATTTGTTAATCTATGCTGACAATGGGAGGTTTCGTTGTGATCATGCCGTCATTGGCGTCATAGTAGTAAAAAAGCCTTATCTGAAATGATCTATCTCTCTCTGATTGGTTAATTAAAGTACTGAAGGCACAAGGATTTGTTTAGATGTTGAAGTTATTATCCAACTTTTCTTAACACCATAATCTTTTGAATGAACTTGTTTGCGCATGAAACTCAATACTAACATAACCTATATTTGTTTGCGATGAGACATAGTTCTACAATTTGACGATATGTTTCTGGTTGCCAATGCATAATAATTAGAGTCTAGCCGCAAAAATAAAAAAAAGCGCAGGAATTAAAGTAGCTATAGGATCATAGGCTGCACCGGCAAGAAAGGTAGACCAATATAAAGATTGCTACAGTGAGTCAGTGACAAGCATGAATGCAATTCTTCAAGTGTTCTACGGTCTAGCCATTTTAGGATCTAGGAGAAAGGCATTCACAAACCATAATGTTGCGCAGAACTTTGTCATGCAGGCTATGTGCATGGCAATGAAGCGAACTATATGTATTGATCTAAACAAAAACCTTGAGAAGCTCACATCAGCTACTGCTTACTTCCAAGGAAAAGGAAGACAAAGCTATACTACTCTCGTCTCATCAGCAATGTTATTGTCATCAAGATTTTGCAAGATTTAGGTCGGTTTAATTTGTGAGCAACAACAAAAGAGAGGCCTAATTTGTTGTTCAATTAATCTATAGTAAGTGATATAATATAATCTATCCATAAATTTCGTCTTTTTTGAACTTTTGGTTTTTTTTGAGCTTTTTTACTGGTTCTTTTTTTCCGTATTTGTTTGTGTTGTACGTGATGAGCTAGTATATTTTTTCTATTTTTAAATTTTTTAAAATTTAATTACGCCAAATAATGCACCTTCAGCTATAGTGAAATTTCAGCCGCTACAGTGCAATTTCAACCATAAACTACAACTTTTCAGCCCAACCGAGCGGGGATCCAGTATGTTCCAGTTGGTTGCTTCAATTAACATTATTTTGGTATATGAATATGGATACCTCAGTGGTTGAAGAATGCCTTTCCTATGGTCAAGCCCTACAAGTGCATTGCGATGCTTTGGCAGAGAAATTATTACACTAACCTTGCATATATATAAAGGTGCCAATAAAAATATAGGATGATTCGGTAGGGAAGTCATGGAGGATGCATACATGATTTGCTCCAAGGCCTTTTCAAATGAAACTACGAACCGTACCACAAAAGTCATCAAGTCACTTTCATGTGCACTTACTAGTGGACTTACTATGACTATAGGAAATGCCATGGCCCACATGCAGAGGCACAACTAAAAAGGACTGACTGAGGCATCATAGTTGAGCTCCACCAGGCAGATCGTACCGCTATAGCCTTAGCTCTAAAGAACGCTCCGTACTTTCTTCTAGGCTTTGTCACCTGTCTTTTGTCCTGTTTTCCTTTTATTGCTGTAGTTATAATATTGTTGTACAAATAATAATCTCTTGTATGAATACACATGGATCTTTTCTTTAGAGTAGCTATGGATACATGCATAAAACTGAAAATGCATTACTGCACATTTCAGTGGCTCAATAATTGCGTGCAAACCTATGATGCTCAATCCTTGATCAAGTGAAGTGATTGCGGTGAGGGATGGAACAGATGATAATTTGTAACTGAAAAAATACATGATCCTGACAAAGAGTACAAAAGAATGCAGGTAATAATGTCTCAATTTCTCCATTGAAGTTGATCTCCATCGACTACTCCCTCTCTTCTCCCAAAATTGGCAAATATCACTATTTTACAATACCTTATAGCCAATTTTAACTAAATTATCAGGTATTAAGTTACTCAGGGCATGTTCTTTTCCTCCGAAGTTAGCGGTTTTTGGCTTTTGCTACAGTACCTAACTTTCAAATAGAGTATTTTCTCAAGACGAGGTCTACAAGTTAAACGATGTACATATTAAAAGCACAACATCTGTACCATCTAAAATCACAAGTGATTATCTCTCTCTCCGTAATCTGTACTGTAAACAGCTAAAATTCAAAAATTTCAACCAAAAGCCATAAACCGTAGCCGTTGCTAAACAGACCCTCATACAAGTAGTAAAGCGACTGTGACTGGTCTATTTTTACAGTATTAGAAATATACTGGGGCATTCTACATTCTAGATGAGAGGGGAGCACAGCGGCCCCAATGACCTCACACCACTTTCACTTCACAAAAATGTTAATTATTTTCTTCTTCTTCTTCTTCTATCCCTCCATGAAAGCAATGCCTTTTGGAGCCTTCGTTTGCCACAAAGCAAGTGTTACATCTATTTGCCCCATACTAAGCGCTTGATAGGGATACAGGTGGCGATGGTATCCTATAGGAAATAATGATAGACAGAGAGAGAGAGAGAGAGAGAGAGAGAGAGAGAGAGAGAGAGGATTAGCTTATATATTTAACTAGCATTGTGTCATTGTTTAAAACCAAGTGTTTGTGCAATTCATGTCCTTTTGCAAGTGTCTGTGTCACGGTGCGTGTGGTTGATGTGTGCGTTTTTGTAACCTTACCTTTAGGTCATTAGATGTAGGCTTAGTTTCCTAGGTCGGTAGCTTCGTTGTGACTTGAGAGAGCGGTTTTATGTGGTTAGGTTTGTGGCTAAGGGCCGAAGTTGTTGACCCATCAGCTTATTCTACAAACTTCCATACGCCTCCAAAATGTGTCCCTACAAAACTCGAACATTGTAGGTCTACTATCACTATGGGCATGCTGAAAATATCGCTTATCAACGGCATGAGAGGATGTACTTTAGTAGTAGCTAGCGACTGATATGTTTAATGAATAGTATCAACTAATAAAAGTCAAATATAAAGATCAACTGAAAAATAAAAAAAAACAGACCATTAATTTTAATAATATAGAAGGGGTGCACACAGTACACTACAGGGGTCAGCTGGGATATAGCATGGGCTACGGCTGTCGCAACCTTAGAGAGTCAAAGCCACTTTTGACACTGTTTCACATCATATTTACAAAAATAGCAGTATGACGAACGTATTGACAAAAATATCGTTTCTGCCGTTCGAGGGCCGGGCGGCGCCGCCCCTCACTGGACGGTAGGCAGCCTGTCGCCCGGGGGACAGACGGCAGGCAAGCTTGCCGTCCAGGGAGGGAAAATTAGCCGGTCTAATTACTTGCCCTAATTTTTTATTTAATATTTGTTTGAATTTTTAAATATATCAAATGAGCTAAAAAATTACGAAAACTTATATACAGTCCCTGAGACAACGTACTTAATTTTATCAGTTGTGAATGTTGCTCAAAAATTCATACAATTTTGATATTTTTACGAGTTTTTACATATAGCAAACGAGCTCCAAAAATTACGAAATTTTATGTGAAGCCTCCCGATACAGTAATAGTTATTGTGTAATGTTTTGAGAATTTTATATGGTCCAAATTTTATATGGCGACGTTTCTTCCGATGCCCACACTCTGGGGTTCAATATGAATTAATGCGATATAGTAAAAGATGCATGAAATTATGACACTGAGTGACGACCAGACAAGCTCGGTCTGTTGGGGCAATCCTTCAATGAGTGCCCGAAGGTCTTACATATTCGGCCTTTCACTGTGCGGGAAATGCTGGTATGTTGGCTCACATCCATGCTGTTCTAGAAGCACCATGTCTACCGACGTCCTTTCGTAATTATCTTCAACACCTTATTGGGGGCCTATTGCAGCATGTCCGGCCAAAGATCCTTGTAGTTCATGTCCAAGCCGTAGGAGTGAAACTCTGCACTCCATGTATTGAAATGGTGTCGCATGTCATAGTACCCATTAGGTCCAGCTCGTACAAGACCATTGCCGTAGAATATTATCGAGTGTTCCATATTTGCGACTACTTGAAGCCACAACAACTAGACCCGCAGTAAGCGTTACAACAAAAATAATTACATGCGTGTAACTACATACGAATAGTTCATTAATTACTGACAATTTGACTACCAATCCAAAAAAATTACCAGTCTTTCAGCAAGCGAGGAGCGACTGAGATGACCGATGACCAACTATGAGAGGTTCGTATTTATAACTGAGCGCAAAGCGAACTCGGTGCACTCAACCTGCAAATTAAGGACTCCTTGTCGATGCGCAGCACTTTTGGCGAGGGGGACGGCATGGCAACACTGACAAATGTGGAGACGAGGGAGCGCACAAGGGTGGACGACACGGACATAATGACATCATTACGGATGAGAGAGCGCACGAGGCGAGACGACACGGGCATAGTGACATTTGTGCGAAGCACATAGTGGAAAAGAAAAGATAGCAACAACAGATCAACATATGTACGAAGGACAAAGGTCGCACACTTCAAAAAAGGACTGAATTAACATGAAACGATAGCAGCAACGAGCTGATAATTACGATAAAATTATCATGAATAAACATGAAAAATTTGGACAACATAAAATTTTCAAAAATTACACAATAACTATTACTGTATCGGGAGACTTCACATAAAATTTCGTAATTTTTGGAGCTTATTTTCTATATGTAAAAACTCGTAAAAATATAAAAATTGTATAAATTTTTGAGCAACATTCACAACCGATAAAATTACCAAACAATTACACTATGAAGTACGTTGACTCAGGGGACTGTACATAAATTTTTGTAATATTTTGAACTCATTTGATATATTTAAAAATTCAAACAAACACTAAATGAGTCGTCCAGGTAGGGGGCGGCAGCGTCACGTGTCACCTCGTGGGCGCTGCCGCCCAACCCTGGACGATAGAAATGATATTTTCATTAATACACTCAGTATATTACTATTTTTATAAATACGATACAAAATAATACCAAAATACCAATGACTCCAACCTGGATGCCCGTAGAGCTAACACTGGCTAATAGCGACCCAACAAGTGCATGTCTAGTTAGCTGTGTCTCCACTAGCCTATGGACCTGTTTGGGTGCGGCTGTAGCTTATGGATGAAACTTTTAAAGTTTAGCTGTTTACGGTATATATTATGGAGAGACAGATCATCATTTGTGATTTTGGCTGGTACAGATGTTGGGCTTTTAACGTGTAGATCGTTTAACTTGTAGACCCCGTCTTGAGAAAATACTCCGTTTGAAAGTTAGGTACTGTAACAAAAACCAAAAACCATCAGCTTCAGAGAAAAAGAACAGACCTATATATATTTTAGTCCTGTGTTTTCCACCGTTGTGAAATATAGTGAGACGGCGTCATGTGTAAAGAGCTTCCGGTCAATGAATTTACTGCTCAATTTAAGGCTAAGAAGAAATAAGAAAACAATAGCACATCACCCGCAATTTGAAAATGAGGCGTCTATTTGTTTTTTTTTTTTTGAGACGATGAGCGTCTATTTACTATCCAACAACATGTACCATTTGCAATCACTACATGACTGCAGCGCACATCACCCGCAAGGCATATTTACTTGGCAGTGCTAGTACAATGCATGAGTTCGCTAAGTGAAATAAATGGAAGAGACAATACCTTATCAAAAATTGAACCGTACTTTGTAAGCCCCGTACCATTGTTCAAAGAATAAACTATGGAGTACCACACAAAAGTCATCACAGCTGTCTCATTTATTGTGTTTATGATAATAATTGGTTATCACAGATAGCTCTTAAACCGTTTATGATAAATCACAACATAGACGATTTTTCAAAATAACAATCTGTGATATGTCAGATATCACAAACGGTTCTTCAACATAATCATCCGTGATATCTGACATATCACATACGACTAATACAAAAAATCGTCCGTGATAGCTCTTTGCCTAGTTAAAATATTTTTTGTTTTTCGGTTAGCCTCAGGAAATGCTAGTTATGCACTCTGAAAATAAGCAAGCAGATCATAGATAATTGTAGATCTTATAGTACACGACAATCATTATACGGATCTCACAAATGAATTACAACTGAATGAATTACAATTTAATGAAATACAATTGGATGAATTGTTTGATGAAGTACAATTGAATGAATTATAATTGAATCAAATGATTGAACATCTATTAATTCTTGTCAAGGTTGAACTCTCCCTTCGGGTGAATGACCTCTGTCATCAAGAAGGTGGAGAGTTATCCTCGAATTTCAGAGAGTTCGTTAAGATCAAATGTACTTGAGTCGATTCTCATACCCTGTCTCTAGGAGAAAGCAGATTATAGATAATTGTAGATCTTATAGTACACGACAATCATTACACAGATCTCACAAATGAATTACAACTAAATGAATTACAATTGGATGAATTATTTGATGAAGTACAGTTGAATGAATTATAATTTAATCAAATGCTTGAACATATATTAATTCTTGTCAGGGTTGAACTCTCCCTTCGAGTGAATGACCTCCGCCATCAAGAAGGTGGAGAGTTATCCTCGAATTTCAGAGAGGTCGTTAAGATCGAATGTACTTGAGTCGATTCCCATAGGAAAAATACCTTTTACACCCGGGTGTAATTACACCCACCTCTAATATACCACCTAAACAAACTTGAAATACTCCTTTATCACTTTAGGTACATTTGTATACTAATTATAAGATACTCCAATGTGAACCACACGAAAAATTTGTAAAGGAGTTCATAGTTTTTAGCGTATTTTGTAAATACCCTTATATACGCGCATAAAAAGGAGTATGTCGAAAAAAATATACATACCACTTCTGAAAAAGTGTTCATACCACCTAGATGGTCTTAAATACTTGTATACTACACGTACATACCCTCCGTTATGCGAGATACTCTCTACATTCATGTCATATAAAGTTACTATCATGTATGAGTGAAGTTAGTGTCAAATACATGTAGAGTTACTACCAGTTTTATAGTGTGACAACGAACAATAACTCTACATATGTTTGGCTGTAACTTCACTCACACACTGCAGTTAACTTTCCGTACGAGTTATTTACTATTGACATGTATGTTTCTCTCTCCTCTCAATGCACGTATGTTGGCAGTAACTTCACTCACATACAACAGTAACTTCATGAATTACGGATGATAACTATAACTAACTTCACGAATTACAGATGATAGCTTGATGTACATACGATAGTAACTTTACAATAACTAACAAACGTTAGTAATTGTCCATGGGGTGGGATGGTGAAGTGGTTAACTGGTTGGGTCGGTCAGGGGCGCACACTTATTTTACGCGTAGCCACTGATTGGATCATTTGTCTTAGTGATCATGATTTTCTACATATGGTAGCAAATGTAGAATGCATATATGTTGCCCTGTAACTGCTGGTGGCACTGCAAAAATAAAATTACAAACATAGATTAATCAGTTCTGGAGGCTTATTACAAAGTGTGATATATGATTGTTGTATTGTAGCGAGTACCGAAAATCATGTTTTGTGTTGCAGTGTGGTGCTGGATTCCTTGTGTCTCTCTCCCTTAACAACGTAAGCATTGAATAACCTATGTATTTCCAAAAAGTTAGTAAACCTACCCATGTATATCGCTATAGTCATTAAACCCAAGTTCATGTTGTGTATAAAGTACAAATAAAATTTATATAGCAACTAGTGAAATACTTACCCCTGGTTGTAGGGTATCAGAATGTAGTTCTTGTTGCTCTAAGCAAGCAATTCCATCATTATGTAATTTTTGATGTAGAATACGTTTTCGTTGATACATTGCTTAGAGATTAAGTGTGGATCGAGGAAACCCACCGGTTCTCGCTATCGCTGGGTTGTTGAATCATGTATCTATACTTAAGCAATCAGTTATGACATTTATCAATATTACGTGATGTACGACTTGATTGTACACACTTATAGTATTCAGCATCATAGAAGCGAGGCGTCGAGGTTCAATAGTTAGAATAAGTCATCACAACCCATAACAAATTAGCCCAAGTCGTAGAGGAAATACGCCTCTATGTATTTGATGGTGAATCCAATATGCCAGTTTGTCTTCCCCTCGTTGGACCTCTGCACTTACTAGGCATACAAACTCCCACAACCCAGTCCAAGGCCGGGTAATTGTGTCTCCGGGACCAACGACATTTTGAGGGAGTATGTCTAGGGCTTGAGAGGCGCATTAATCTTCTTTGATTTGGCCTCAGCGCCTTGCTTGTGATATATCTTCTTGAGAGATGACTCGACATACTTTTCTTGTTTCTTCGACGTCGTCTCCACGAGAGCCGATACGGTCGCCTTTCAAAGTGGAGGTTGAGGTGGAGTCATAGAAGGTTTTGTTGGACAAGCATGGTCATGTGGATATCGTAGTACTGTAAGGTCCAGGGCGATGTCCTTCTTGGGCCATTGGACAAATGTGTGGATGCATCCTCTAGTATCGTGATCTTATTGTTTAGGGGGTCTCCAGCGAGACGGCCTTGAAAATGTCATGTACCATGTCTACCTGGACCTCCACAAAATCGGTCTCTAACTGGGCACCGTGCACCAATGTCCCTAACAGGCATGGATATACCATCCCCACCCAGCATCAATAGGAATGAAGCCAACAAGCATGACTCTGAGGTTGCATGGCGTGGGCTCCTACATAATGATACACGATTAGTTAAGGTATCCAACATGTCTATCTATATAGCATTCTAGAGATATACATTACCTTGATGTCGTTGATAGGTAATTGGATGTTGCTATGTTTAGAAAGTGGTGTGGACATGCAGCTACTCCGATATTGAGGGAGACTGGCTCCTGCAATAACAGAAACAGCTTGCGACTGGTTGAGGACTTGATGTAGTTGTTCCCTCAATGGTGCTATCTCTCCTCGAATTTATGTAGCTATCTCTCCTCAAAGTTCTACACGAATGTCCTATTTCAACCATTCCTCGCACTCGGCCTTAGATCTCTTCCTATGCCTATACGCCCTGGAGTCATCTGGGAATCCCTATCTCCAAGGTTCATAAACCCCAAGGCCTCGTGATGTAGAATTGGTCCCGATCTTCTGATGGATGATAATTCGATTGATAGAGAATGACATTGACGATGACGCTACTTGACCAAAACACGATCAAACCATCCAACAATCGCTATACAATGCTCTTGTCATTATCAACCTCACCAAGAACGACGGTTGACCTAATCACGAAAATCAATTCCGGTAAGAAATCGAAGAACAAGCAAGAATTCACATAGAGAGCAATCTGAAAATTGCTAGATATAAAATTCGCACAAGGATAATTGAGGTTCTGTAACACGGATCTGTTGGTCTAATTGATACAAAAGACAACATGGAGTTACACATAAGGGGCTAAAATGATCTAAACAAAATCTAACCCTAAAGGCTGCAAATACAAGACCTATATATCCCCTTGGGACATTCACAAGGTCCCCAAACCTAGTACAACTCAACCTTACATTATATTAGACTCAAACCCAGACAAAAAGGAAATTTATATTTTTTCATTGTCATATGGTTTTGGATATTGCAATGTGAACAAAAGGTTTTTGAAGCTAGGGCCTTACCCATTGGATGGACCTTACAATAAACTTTCAAACAAGCCCAAGAACACCTGAATCAAACTCTGTTTGTGAAAGTTATAGCCTTTTTAATATAGACCTATTGGGATGTCCCGAACCGAATCTAAATTGAGTTCTAAGTTGATTCCGAGTTTGGTTTTGGTTGGACTTAAGGAAATTCTGAATTAGTCTTAGAAACATCATCCAAAACTTGGGCATTAAATTCTTGGACCTCTCCCTTTTTGCTCTTCTTTGTACTTCTCCATTTAGTACAACAACATCTATAAAATATATACATTGCAATATTGTCATTCACGTCATTCTCTTTCTCATGAAAAAAATTGTCCGTGACTTTTCCAAGTACATGGACAAGATATCAAAGGGTAAAACACGATCAAGTCATTCAAATATGGGGGAGGAGATTTTTAGTGCCTTCTATGCTTCAACTGCGCTACTCTGGTTACTTGTACACGATTGTACATCAAATGATGAATAAATAAGCTTACAAAACCTTTCTAAACAGCAAGGACTATTATTGAAACTCATCTCATTGTGATCATAACATGGCATAAAAGATTGTTTATCCAAAACATGTAATTTCAATTCAGCAAGTTTGTCACATGTAATGCATATTCGTTAAATATTGTTAGAATAATACCACATTGGTTGTGAAAGAGCAAGGAACCTAGCTTAAAAGTGGGGGAGTCCCTCACCTCATTAGCTAGCTTTTGGGGTAAGAAGGTCCTTACAATCCAACAACTGGTATCAAAGCAAGGTTGCAATGGCGTCAGATCGAGATTGGTTCTCTGGTAAGCCACTGTTTTTTATGGTACATATTATCTTTACTAGAAAACTCATATGGAGGTCGTTCTATTTGGTAAAAAGTTGAAAATTTGTCTGAAGTGCCTTCTGTCGTTACCATTGAAAATACTACTGATGTAGAGGCTAATGCTAAGGCTAGAAATATTTTATTACAAGGTTTAAGTATAAATGAGTTTATCAGAATTACTCATCTTAAATTTCAAATAAAATTTGGTCTACTCTAGCTGATTACTATGAAGGATCAAAGTCTGTTAAAGGTGTGCATCAACATCAATTCAAAAAGGAGTATTCTAAATTTTCGATGGAACCTGCAGAATCAGTAGATGCTCTTTTCAATCGCTTCAATAAGATTATTAGTGATTTGCAATCTGTGGGTGTCACATACACTGATTCTGACAATGCACGGCAAATTTGAAATTCTCTGGATATGTCTGTTTGGAATGTGTTAGTCACTACCATCAATCATTCTATTAGCATGGAAACTCTCACGTTGAATGATATTTATTCCAAGATGAAAATACATGAGATTGATGTTTTGGCCAGGATAAACAAGACTAGTTTCTTGGGCTTAGTGGCTAATCAAGCTGATGGTTCAGCTAGTCCCTCTAGTGTCTCTTTGTCTGCTTTGTGCTCGATTTCAGATGAACAGCTAGGGGAGATACCAGAAGAGCAGCTTGTTCTTCTCTTCAACAGGGTGAAAAAAGGCAATCAATAACGTCAGAATGAGGTGGAGAGGAGGTCTGTCAGATGCTATGAATGTGGTGAACTTAATCACATTAAGCTTAATTGCCCCAAACTAAAGAGCAAGGATGTCGATGACGACAAGGCACCAACTCGTTGACTTCGGTTCAAGACTGCCTCAAGCAAAAAGCATAACTATCACAAGGTGGTCAATAAGGTACTCTCAACACTTGAGCAGATTGATTTGAGTGATGTTGAATCTGCAAGTGATGAGGACAATAGCAAGAAGGCAAAGGAGGGGGATTTCATAGGGATGTGCTTTATGGCAAATAGTGAGGATTATGACAATGATGACCTCTACAGTGATCCGGATGAGGTAAAACCTTCCTACACCGATTTATCTCGTGTTGTGCTTAGATTGACAGAAGAGCTCAAGAAATACAAAACAAAAATTAAAAGTCATGATCCTGTTGTTGAGAACTTAAACTCTGAAATTTATAGACTTAGAGCTTCTCTTCGTAATAATGAATCTTGTGCATCCTATCAAGTTTTACATTCTAAATTGGAGTCTGCAAGAAAAATAAATGTATCAACCTTCGTTCAACTTAGTGATGTTACTGCTAAACTTGATGAATTAAAAGTGGCACACGACTCTTGTGATAAGAAGCTAAAACTTGTAAAAGTCAAAATTAAAAAGCTCAAGTCTAGTTCTTCTGCTCAACTAAAGCTTGCTATAAGTGTAATTTGCTTCAGGCTAGGCTTAATTCATCTTAGGAGTCAATTCAACAAATACTTTATCATGAGACTAGTTCTTGCTCTAATTGTCCTAAGTTTAACACTAAAATAGAAGATTTGACTGGACAACTTGATAATTTTTCTAAAAAGGAGAAATTGGTTCAGCCTAGTGCTTCCAAGGAAATTGTAAATGAATATGTTAAGTGCTCATCTTGTTCCACTTTGTCTAAAGAAAACGAGTACCTTAAAAACACTATAGAGATGTTTTCTTTTGGCAAGAAGAATTGAATATGATTCTAGACAAGTCAAGAACTAGTATGAAAAATTATGGTCTAGGATTTAATGTTATTGAACATGTTAGGAATAATCCTCCTAAAGTATCCAAGGTACTCGAACTAGGGAAATTTGAAGTAGAATCGGAACCAAAACAAGTCATTTTTAAATTTGCTAGTTTTGCAAAAGAATGCTCTACCAAATCGAGTGTTGTTAAGTCATCCGATACGACCACTCATTAAGTCAAATATCAATGCACTCATTATGGTAAAGATGGCCACTGCTTTAGAAGAGCAAAGAAAGAAAAGAAAGATAGGATAAAAAAATGTTTTTGACCAGTCACTTCTTATGGTCGAATCAGTATGGCTGGATCAGGTGCTCGACTGGTTGATTCTAATGGTCGGACCAGAGTGGTCAAACGAGATTTTCGGCAAGTTTCTTCTCGCAGTCGGACCAGCGTCACAAAAGACCTACGACTAGCGTTTTCTGCTCGTTTAGACCAGTCGATGGCCAGACCCTTGTTTCGTAGTCAATCAGATCATTTTCAACCAGTGCCATCCATGCGATCCGACCGATCGGCGGTAAGACCACCCCTTCTGAGAAGGTCAGACTGCTTCGTGGTCGAACCTGCTTTTCAATGACCTATTGGTTGAAGTATGTCAATTGCTAATGCTTCACTTAAATCTTCATCAGTGCATACTTTTGCTCCTATTCATTGAGTGTCTCAGTACTAGATACCTAAATCTTTATTGACAAACCCAAGTACTAAGATACCAATGACTTTTCGTGCTTTGTAGGGTCGTCACAAGAGCAAGTAGAACATATAGTTCATCGACTCTGGATGCTCTCGCCACATGACTGGAAATTCACAATGGTTCTCCTCCCTCACTCGTGTCCCTCGGTGATGAGATGATCACTTTTGGGGACAACTCTCAAGGACGAATTATGGATAAAGGCACTGTGCACGTCAACGACAAGTTCGCCTTAAATGATGTTGCTCTAGTCAGTAAGTTGAGCTATAATCTGCTTTCGGTTTCATAGTTGGTAGACGATAATCTTGACGTGAACTTTAAAAAGCATTCATGTTGTATCTTATATTCATTTGGTGATCTTGTTTGCAAAATTAGTCGAGTTGGTCGCTTGTTTAAGGGTGATTTTTCGTGCTTTGATCATTTAACTTGGCTCGGTAATATGAATTTGGTTAGAGCAATTCCTAGTCTTAAATTTGAAAAGTTAATGGATCTAATCTGTTCACCTTGTCGACATGGCAAGATGATCGGATCATCTCATCCCCCTCTCACACAAGTAATGGCTGATTACCCAGGACAATTATTGCACATGGGCATTGTAGGTCCGTCTAGGGTTCAGTCTGTTGGAGGTAAATGGTATATTCTTGTTATTGTCGATGATTACTCTAGATACTCTTGGGTGTATTTTATGGCCTCTAAGAACGAAGCATTTGGTCACTTTCAAGAGCTAGCTGTTGGACATGCGAATGATCTTCTAGGAGCACTTAGAGTAATTAGAAGTGATAATGAAACTGAATTCAAGAACTCATCATTTGCTTCTTTTTGTGTTGAAATGGGTTTAGACCATCAATTTTCGTCAGCTCGAGTGCTGCAACAGAATGGTGTGGTCGAACACAAGAATATAACCCTGGTTGAGATGGCTAGAACAATGCTAAATGAACATGCTACTCCTAGAAAATATTGGGTTGAAGCCATTTCGACTGCTTGCTATATTTCGAATAGGGTTTTCTTGCGAGCTAAATTGCATAAGACTTCTTATGAGCTTCCTTTTGGCTATTCTCCTAATATTTCTCACCTTAAGGTGTTTGGATGTCATTGCTTCATCCTTAAACATGGAAATCTTGACAAATTTGAGTCTAGATCCTCAGATGGCATCTTTCTTGGATATGCTATTCATACTCGGGGTCATCGGATACTCAACTTAGAAACTAATAAAATTGTTGAGACCTGTGAGGTCACTTTTGATGAGGCTACTCCTGGTATTAGACCCGACAATGCAGATATACAGGCCCCTGACGCACTCGACGACATCTTCTATGACTCCGACGATGACAACTGGGAATCCTCGAGCTACACTACGACACCTATAACAATCTCTGGCCCAATGGACACTAGTGTGTGAATGCCTGATGGACGGTGACCCTGAGAGACCGTCGGTGTATGGTGAAGGGACCTTGAGAAACCGTCTGTGTACAGTGAAGGGGTGGTGAAGGGCTGAGGGACACCAATATGTGAAGGGGGAGATTGTTGGAAAAATCCCACATTGGTTGTGAAAGGGTAAGGGACCTAACTTAAAAGTGTGTAAGTCCATCACCTCATTAGCTAGCTTTTGGGGTGAGAAGGCCCTTATAGTCACCTACTTCTCTCTTTTTTTGGTGTATCTCTCTCAACTCAATTTGAATGCTCTCAATGTCACATATGGTGGAATCATATAGCTCACTCTTTTCTTCAGTATGGTTCTCAACTTCTTACAAATTGTTAGTCATAGAAAAAGGTACAAACACATGTTTGTTCTCATATTTCCTATCATCAAGTATTCTCATTTCTTCCTCAATCTAACTTTTAATCTTACAAGCACGTATAAACAAATGAGGGAGAGAATTATATTATTTGTGAATAAGAAGGGCATAAATTTCTTAATTAAGCCAACTTAAGAATCTATTCTGCATAGTTCCAGCATGTTCCTCTAAGTCACAACACAAAAAATGAGTTTTCAATTCATGATAGTATTCCCTTACAGTTCTACTACATTGTTTTAAACGTTGTAATCTATTTAACAAGTCATGTGAATAATATGAAGGAACAAATCTAGATATCATGACTCGTTTCACGTCATCCCAAGTTTTAGGTACATGGTGCTGTCTATAATATTCCCTCCACCAAATTGATGCAAAATCAGTAAATTCACTAGTACCAGCCCTAATTCTTTTATTTTTAGGAAAATCATAGCATGCAAATTTTTGATCGACCGCTTGTTCCCAATCAAGATATGCATCAGGATCATATTACCAGTAAATGGAGGTATTGTAAACTTAATGTTCATTAATGCATCATCACATACCTCTCGCTGAACACCCATACCTTGTCGATTATGGCGGACTCGACAGCGATCACAACATCGGAACCCTCAAGTTTCTTATCAAGGTGCTCAACATGGGTGTTGAATGTTGTAAGGGTGATGTTGATCCGATTCAACACATTGTAGATGTCCTCAGTTTTTTTGTTGACCACACAATAAAAGTGATGCACGAGCATTCTTGTACGAGGAGTGAGGGGCCCTGCACCCTCAACTTTGAAAATTGCTCTTCATCCTTGCTACCATGCCTAGATGTGTGTGATCCTGCAATTGTTAGTAGGAAATAAGAAACTCACAAGAAAGATGTTAGTTCCCTATCACTACTAAGTGTTGGAGGTTTACAAAAGTCACATAAACTCAAGCTCTTAACAAATTCTTATAAATTCTTACCAAAGCAAATAGGTGGTACAACCGGTGGCTGGTTCATAATAAACATGACTTAAGTGATAAGTCTAGCGATTGTCGATACGTCGAGACTTGTAACGGTTAGTAGTAGGTGTACCTTAGAAGGATATATATATGTAGCAATGGAGAACAAACAGTGTCTGGACACCAAGCCTCCCTGCCTAAGGCAATCCATATATATATAGCATGCATCTGAAAGCAATCCAAAGGCAGGGAGCTTTAGTGTCCAGACACCATGGTGCCCCTGTTATTTATGCTATATATATATATATATATATATATATATATATATATATATATATATATATATATATATATATATATATATATATATATCAAGGAAGAATATATTGAAGTAAACTAGGAGTAGTGACACATTTTAAATTGGAGCAAACTACCAAATTTGATCTAAACCTAACTATCATCTCTCTTTATTATAATACATATAATTAGAAACAAATATTAACCTCAAATCATCAAGAACAAATCGATCTACAAGCACACTTGCAAATTTGTGATATGCTTTCACCAAACTCCCTAAGTTGTTCGTCTCCTTCAAAGTAGCGCAATGCAGAGCAGACAGATATGTCGGGACTACCTTGGCGTGGATTTAATAACGCGACGTATCATAAATACTTCCAACCATGAACCGTGTGTGATAATTATTTATCATAGACGGTTCTTAACAAGAATCATCTGTGATAATGGAAGACTTCACAGACGGTTCTTAATACGAGCTGTCTATGATAATTATGTATCACAGATGGTTCTATCCATCGCTACTAACATAGATGGTCACGCATATAAAATCATCTGTGATAATTGCAACACTGATGGATTCGGAGAACCATCTATAATGAGTTATTCAATATGGCCTTCTGTATAGTAGTAGTAATATTCAAACAAAAATATGATGTGAAAATGGCCTCACATATAACTTAACAAGCCATGGTTACATTATGTGATTGCTTGCTCTCCTGATCTTTCCTTTTTTTTTACATCAAGCGTTGCATATTTGCATGCACGACCTTTTTCTAGATGGAAGTTACGGGCCTGTTCTTTTCTATTTGCGACTTATGGCTTTTGGTGAAATTTTGAATTTTGGTGTTTACTGATCAGATTACGGAGACATATACTCACTTGCTATTTTGGATGGTACAGATGTTGGGCTTTTAATGTGTAGATCGTTTTACCTGTAGACCCCGTCTTGAGAAAATACTCCGTTTGAAAGTTAGGTACTGTAGCAAAAGCCAAAAGCCGCCGACTTCGGAGGAAAAGAACAGGCCCTACATCATGCATGATTTGATTCCACAGTAATTTTTAAAAACAAAAACACTGTAAATTGTTACCAGATACAACAATAGGGATCTTCCCCTGCTGTTTTTGTATGGAAAAAAAATACTGCTCCCATGCAGTAACCATTAATTCATACACTGCTCCATATTTGACTCTCAAGGTTAGGCACAAAGTAAGCTTACATGTATACTAACGTGTAACACGCCTCACACACTCCTTGCATGGATAACCACGACATTACACGCCAAGTACTACTAGGTACGTGGAACGTGTTTCACTGGTTACAGGGACTATCACATGGGTATCATGATGGGAAATGGATGGGTAGATTTGTTTTTTCTTTTGGAGCTTTTCGTTTTGACATGGTGTTCAAAGAAAAAGAACTTTCACAATTGCACCAAATTGCACTTGATATCTCCCTGTCTACTAATATTATTTCTACGTGTGTACATATAAATACCTTTGTATTTAATTATTTGTTAGTGAAGAGCACATTCTAGGACATTGTGTTTAATATTTTATTAGACTGCACATATTCTAGGACGACATTTTGTTAAGAGCACAGTACCTAGAGTCAAAACACTCGGGTTCCTGAAGAAGCAAATATGTATCAGGATTGAAAAAAAAAAGGTGATAATCCCTCCATCCATCGATCAAGGCCAAGGCTCAATACTGGGTTTCTTTTAGACTATAATTTTATCTTTTAACTTTTGATTTTATGTCAGTAAGAGACAGTATGAAAAGAAAAAAGTCGTATGCATTTTTAGTTGGTATAGTTGAACTCAGTATGATGTGTGCTATAATCTATTTGTAGACATCGTTTTGAAAATAAACGTTGTTTAAAAGTTAATTAATATAGCAACGGAAGCCAAAGCTAAAGTACAAAAAGAACTTAAAGAGGCGACTTGACCACTCGCAGGGAACTGCTGGAAGCAGAGGCGGAGACACCTGGTGAACTTTATTAGGTTTCAGCCCATCCTTCAGCCTGCCCCAAACACCCCCAAGCTGGGCTGGCTTTCGGCAAGACGGTCGAATTAGACACCGCCTTAGTTTTTTAAAAAAATTAGACACAGCCACTTTCGTCAAGACAGCATCATTCACCACCATTGCTAAATAATTCAGCTCGCGATCCAAAGACACATCAATCTTTACTCTATACCGAATACCCATCAACAAAAGTCATTTTCTCCTCTTAGCAGCTAAAAGCCGAGCACAACCCCCCAAATGTTTGACACAGCTGAGCACCTGAGCCTTCTTCAATCTTAATCCAGGAATTCCAATAGCCTACTCTCCCTACTCGGTCCTAAGCCCTAGTCCATGGTCAAGAACGACCACACAAGTAACAATGTACCGACCTAACCATCTAATTTTCGCCTAGTTCCTTTTGCCGTAGGATGGATGACCGCGATGTCAAGATGTAGAAGTAGCGAAATAAAGCCCCATGCCAAGAAACTAAGCAAGGCTCTGTTGGGTTGGACTCACTCCACATAGAAAAGAAGCCTAAAATTAGCCCGTAAACTAAAAAGCTTGTGAACCATTAATTACTCTCTTGATCAATAGTTGAGATTAATGGATCGCGAGTAGGCTACGAGAGCAGAAAACAAAATTTTTCTACCGCGCACACAAGAACATCATGCTTAAGGAGGGATCATGGATCATTACCACTAGACGCCAGCAGTAATGAAGAAGAGTTGGAGAAGCCGATCCAACCACGCGCGTCGAAGTAGTAGTGGAAGTAGTCGATCGTCCCAACCGATCGCTCTCCACGTGATCAACCACACCACGAGCGGATCCAATCAGAGGTTGTTGATGCCGATCAACGCCGCAACGAGCGGCGCCTCCCACCGGTATCCACACGTCCGGGCTGGAACGCCGATCGCGAGTGTACCAAAGACTCGCGAGCGGCTAGGGTTTGGCTCGAGGTGGCGGCTACGGATTAGCTCGGGATTATCGGTGCGTTCCCTCACCGCCTCCATATATAGACCTCCTCACTTGGGCCTCGTGGACCGAGGCCCAATAGGAGTCTATCCGGATCTCTATCCGAATTGAGCCCATATCCGAATCACATTCGAATTAGTGTTCCAACCCGTTAAGTGTGCGACCAGCAGGTTCACGTATACTTGGTCGCGACCGTAAACACCTTTCCGGTCACCCCGTTAATAGCGGCCTCTAGCAAGACATATTAACCCCAAAGTATACGTAAAGATCATATCGGTGAACTCGTAATGTTCTCATGTACTAATCCCTTTGCCTCACGATATAGATTAAGCTCAAGGCGAGACCTGTGTCATCCTCTTAATAGCTCAATCACTCTCTCGATTCCGTGATGGATTATAAACTCGTGATTGACTCCTCAATCACCTTGGCATGGCCATGCACTTTCATAATCCATTACATCGAGGGCCCAGATATCTCTCCCATAAGGAGGGCAAATTCTATCTTGATCATTCACATCCCACTACATGTTTCATGGCAAACCCAAAGACTACTTTTATGACTACCCGATTCGGAGTAGTGTTTAGTAGTCCCAAAGTAAGCTACTACGCATGCTTGGGAACCATGATGATCTCAAGTCTAAGGATTCCACATAAACACTACTTGAGACCAACCGATGACACTTGGAATCTCTGCAGTTTCTCATGGCGGGTCTATCCAACATATGTTCACTAACACATGTCCATATTATTGATTTGGTATCTCCATACCATGATCCATGAGACATGATCATCAATCAATACATATGTCGATCTTTGAATCATATTTGTTCCTCATATGAAATATAATCGGGATCATTTAGAAATAGCAACATTTTGGCATTAAGAGTCTCATGAATAAGTCACATACTCATTGATCAATAATGATAATGTCTATTTCAAGGAACAAAGCAATGTATCATAAACATAGTATGTGATATATTCAACATCTCCATGTTGCCTCTAGGGCATATCACCATGAGCCTCCCACTTGCACTAGAGTCAACCATGTAGGTATCTAATACCCATTGCCCTAGTGTGAGCCTCATGCTTTGGTGGGGAAGCGGCTTTGTCAACGGATCCGCAATGTTCAAACTGTGTACTTTGCATATCTTAACATCGCCTCTCCACAATCTCGCGGATGAGATGAAATCGCCGTAGAATGTGCTTGGACTTCTGGTGTGATCTAGGCTCCTTGGCTTGCGCAATGGCTCCACTTGTTGTCACAAGAGAGGTCCATTGGGTGGAGGCACTAGCCATCACACCAAGCTCGAAACAAATTTCTTGATCCAAACGACCTCTTTAGCGACTTGAGTCGCTATGTACTCGACTTCGTTGTAGAATCAAGAATCTGCTCTCTGCTTGGAACTCTTCCACCACCGCACCGCCATTCAGCGTAACACAAATCCCGATTGCGATCTAAAATCATCTTTGTCGGTTTGGAAGCTAGCATCGGTGTAACCATTTACAACGAGCTCTTCCTCACCCCCATAGACGAGGAACACATCTTTAGTTCTTCTCAAGTACTTCAAGATGTTCTTTACGGTAATCCGTTGACTTTCACCGGATCGACGTATCTACTCGTAGCACTTAAAGCATACGAGACATCTGGACGTGTACAAAGCATGGCATACATAATGGATCCAATAGCTGAAGCATATGGAATCGCATTCATTTTATCCCGCTCATCAGGTGTACTAGGACACTGATTCTTGCTAAGACTTATACCATGTGACATAGGTAGGAAGCCTTTCTTGGAATCCTGCATGTTGAACCTTTTCAACACCTTGTCAATGTACGTATCTTGGCTTAATCCAATCAGCCTTTTTGATCTATCTCTATAGATCTTGATGCCCAGAATATATCCGCCTCTCCTAAGTCTTTCATAGAGAAACTACTTTTCAATGAAGACTTAATGATTCGAGCATAGGAATGTCATTTCCGATCAATAATATGTCATCCACATATAAGACCGTAAACACGAGTGCGCTCCCACTAGCCTTTTTGTAAACACAAGGCTCTTCTTCGTTCTTGATGAAACCAAACCCTTTGATTACTTCATCAAAATGAATGTTCCAACTCCGAGATGCCTGCTTTAATCCATAAATGGATCTTTGTAGCTTGCATATCTTTCTAGTCGATTGCGGATCGACAAAACCGTGGGTCGTGTCATGTACACATCCTCACTCGATTTCCATTAAGGAAAGCTGTTTTGACATCCATTTGCCATATTTCATAGTCGAAATAAGCGAGAATCGCTAGAATGATCCGAATAGACTTTAGCATTGCGACGGCGAAAAAGTTTCATCATAATCAACACCTTGAATTTGTTTGAAACCTTTGGCCACCAATCGCGCTTTATAGATGTGAACATTTCCATCTATGTCTATCTTTTCTTGAAAACCCATTTGCACTCAATGGTTTTAACACCATCGTGGATCAACCAAGTTCCAAACTTGATTACGTGCATGGATTCAATTTCGGATCTCATGGCTTCAAGCCATTTCTCGAGTCTGGTCCCACCATTGCTTCTTCATAGGTCTTAGGTTCATCGTTGTCTAACAACAATATATCCCGTTGTTGAGTAGTCAAGAACATGTACCTCTCGGTACACGACGTGACCTCTCGACCTACGTGGTGCGGTGTGTCCACAACAGTTCTTCAACAGTTTGTTCATCCTGTTGTGGTTCTGCAGAGTCAAACGCTTTCGTGTGTTTCTCGAATTTCTTCAAGTTGCACCATGCTCCCACTATCCCTTCTTGAGAGAAACTCTTTCTCTAAGAAGACACCATGCCAGGCGACAAACACTTTGCCTTCTTCTTGATTATAGAAGTAATATCCTTTTGTTTCCTTAGGATACCCGATAAAGAAGCATTTATCGATTTAGGACCGAGCTTATCGATTGTAAACGTTTTACATAAGTCTCACATCCCCAAATCTTAAGAAAAGACAAGGTAGGACGTTGTCTGTCCACATCTCATATGGTGTCTTTTCTCTCGATTTTGATGGAACTCGCTTAGTGTGAAAGCGGTCATTTCAAGAGCGTACCCCAAAAGACAACGGAAGATCACTGTGGCTCATCATGGGCGCACCATATCTAATAAGGTGCGATTTCTCGTTCGATACCCCATTCCATTGAGGTGTTCCAAGGCGAGTCAATTGTGGAACAATTCCACAATCCTTCGATGATTACCAAACTCATGGCTCAAATACTCGCCTCCACGATCGATCGTAGAAACTTGATTGTCTTGCCTAAATGATTTTGCACTTCATTTTGGAATTCTTTGAACTTTTCAAAGGACTCGGACTTATGCTTCATCGGTAGATATATCCATATCTACTAAAGTCATCGATAAAGTTATGAAGTCTTGAAAACCACCTCTGGTCGTTGAGCTCATTGGTCCACATACATCGAATGTACGAGTGCCAATAAGTCACTTGCCCGCTCACCTTGACCGGTGAAAGGTGCTTTTGTCATCTTGCCAAGTAAACAAGATTCGCATGTCTCAAATGATTCAAAATCAAATGAGTGCGAATACCATCTCTATGGAGCTTCTCCATGCTTCTCATTTATGTGACCTAAGCGACGTGCCAAATAAACGTGGATTCAAATCATTTGATCGTTGCCTCTTTGTATTAATGTTATAGACCGATGACTCTTCAAGAGTAAGAACATATAACCCATTCACCAATGGAGTATGACAATAGAACATATCTTTGAAATAAAGAGAACAACCATTGTTCACGGATCTAAAGTCATAACCTTCGCTTGTAAACATGAAGCGAAATAATGTTCTTGGAAAGAGATGGAACACAATAACAATTATTCAATTCCAAAACTAATCTCGAAGGTAAAGATAATGGCATGGTGCCAACACCACCGCAGACAACTTTGCTCCATTGCCAACGCCAAGATCCACTTCGCTCCTCCTCAAACTTCTACTTCTTCTTAGCCCCGCAACGATTTGCAAATGTGAGCAACCGATCCGGTATCAAATACCCAAGAATCGAAGATGAAGTAGCAAGATTGATTTCTATAACATTTATACCGGAGCGGAGTCGTACTTCCTTCTTTTCTCAAGATCCTCCAAGTACTTTGGGCGCCTTTTCCAATGTCCCGATTGCTTACGAGTAGCAATCGCATCGAGCAGGCCCTTCTTGACTTGCTTGGCCTTAGAACCGCCGCGATCTCATCGGAGCTAACTTTCTTTGACCGCGCCTTTCTTTACATAGGGCTTGCCTTGCCTTTCTCGCATCATCATCACATGATGGCTGCTTTTCTTAATGCTTTCCTCGGTGATTTTAGCATCCCATGCAACTCACCAAGGTCTTGTCCATGTTGTTCATGTGATAGTTCGTAATGAATGGCTCAAAGCTCGAGGGGCGCGATCAAGAATCACATCGAGCCAACTCTTGGCTAAGGGGAAAACCAAGCTTTTCCGACTCTCAATGTAGCCAATCATCTTAATCACATGAGGGTGACGGATTCCCTTCGCAAGCTCGCACGCAAACAAGGACTTTGAAGTGTTGAACCTCTCACCCTTGCTTGGTTCTCAAACATACCACGCAACCCCACAATGATATTGTAGGCATCTGTGTTCTCATATTGCTTCAAGCTCAGAGGACATTGTGGCAAGCATGAGACACTCACATCAAGGTAATCATTCGTTTGCTTCTCATAAGCTTTCCGTGCACACACGAGCATTATCGTGCAAGTCATCGGGATAAGGAGACTCAAGGACATGCTCCTTGCGCTCTTGCTTGAGAACAATTCTCGTGTTGCGATACCAATCCAAAAGTTCGTTCCATTGAGTTTTTCTTCTCAAGAATAGATCGCAAATTAAAAGAACTGGATGCGGCATTAGTTGACATGATCTACAACAAAGAATATGCAAAGTTTAGCACTATGTTCATGTTTGATCTTCCATTAAACAATTTAACAAAGATACTCCCACTATATGTTTTGTAATCGTCTTCCTCTAACGACATATAGTGGTCAAGATCCATGTTCATCTAAGTTCTAGTGAGCTTTGGCATCACCGCTAGAAACTTAGTGACGAGGTAAGCAACACTTGCTAATCACATCTTATGTGACTCTTGTTTGTTGGGTGGCATCCAATGCCCCGGCTCCCAACACCATGCCCCAAGGCCCAAATCTAATTTGATAGCCTTGTCAAGTAAACCAATACTATGCATGTGGATGTCCGACATCCACCCTATTAGATCAAGATAGTTGATGGTACTCGCTTTGGCACCTACCAAACAAGGATCATGATTCTTATAGGCGCACAATTGGAAGGGCATCAAAACAAATTCTTAATTTTTCTTGAGAGAAGCTATTCTATCATGAAAACTAACCCTTAGTTGGTATGGCATGAAAGAATAGTATGACAAGAAATAAACATCACATGCATATAATCACATTATACTGTGAATGGTATGACATTTTGTATCGTAGTGGTTGCCATCGCCATGGTTCCACGGTGATATTCTTCGCCACACTTCTTGTCCTCTTTGTCATCATGCTTGAAGCCTCCATAGCAAAGAACTAAACTATTACAACTAATAGGTAGCAAATGAATTACATGAGGAGCTCAAGCATCACAAGTCGACACGCAGTCGTTATACAATTAAAGAACGACCTCAACCCTACTGTGATTAATACGACACACAGCCGCCAAAACACACATACATCACATATGCATCTATGCCATACCATTCACATCATTCCCTGCAAAAACAAGTTAAGCGTAGAACATATTCTACCGCCCTGACATGAATGTGTTTCTATAACAATCTATGCGTGTACGCAACGGCGGTCCCGCTATGAAATCGCTATGAAAATCTCATCGGGCCGATCAAATCAACCCAAATCCGAGCCATTCAAAATGTCTCAATTTTCATTAGATCAATCACATCAATCATCGCGATCGGTATGCTTGAGGAGACCGCAACACAAGACCTCGATCTGTTGGCTCAATCTCATCGATCGTAGCAGCAGCTAGCCCCGACAGTGTTACCAAAGGTAGGGGCAAGTCGCGCGACATCAAAGAAGGAGCACGAACTAATCTTTTGGCCACATGATGCTATCAACTCATACATATTCCAACCCCTTATGACCGATTGATCTAGTCCGTAATAGATCCAATCTATTACAATTGCATATCAACATATGCGCTGATCCAGATCGCAAACTAAGCAAGATGGCTCTGATACCACTAATGGATCGCGAGTAGGCTACGAGAGCAGAAAACAAAATTTTTCTACCGCGCACACAAGAACATCATGCTTAAGGAGGATCATGGATCATTACCACTAGACGCTTGTGCAATGAAGAAGAGTTGGAGAAGCCGATCCAACCACGCGTCGAAGTAGTAGTGGAAGTAGTCGATCGTCCCGAACCGATCGTCTCCTCCACGTGATCAACCACACCACGAGCGATCCAATCAGAGGTTGTTGATGCCGATCAACGCCGCGAGCAGCGCCTCACCGGTATCCACACGTCCGGTGGAACGCCGATCGCGAGTGTACCAAAGACTCGCGAGCGGCTAGGGTTTGGCTCGAGGTGGCGGCTACGGATTAGCTCGGGATTATCGGTGCGTTCCTCACCCCTCGCCTCCATATATATAGACCTCCTCACTTGGGCCTCGTGGACCGAGGCCCAATAGAGTCTATCCGGATCTCTATCCGAATTGAGCCCATATCCGAATCACATTCAATTAGTGTTCCAACCCGTTAAGTGTGCGACCAGAGGTTCACGTATACTTGGTCGCGACCCGTAAACACCTTTCCGGTCACCACATTAATAGCGGCCTCTAGCAAGACATATTAACCCCAAAGTATACGTAAAGATCATATCATTTGAACTCGTAATGTTCTCATGTACTAATCCCTTTGCCTCACGATATAGATTAAGCTCAAGGCGAGACCGTGTCATCCTCTTAATAGCTCAATCACTCTCTCGATTCCGTGATGGATTATAAACTCGTGATTGACTCCTCAATCACCTTGGCATGGCCATGCACTTTCATAATCCATTACATCGAGGGGCCCAGATATCTCTCCCATAAGGAGGGCAAATTCTATCTTGATCATTCACATCCCACTACATGTTTCATGGCAAACCTAAAGACTACTTTTATGACTACCCGATTCACGGAGTAGTGTTTAGTAGTCCCAAAGTAAGCTACTACGCATGCTGGGAACCATGATGATCTCAAGTCTAAGGATTCCACATAAACACTACTTGAGACCAACTGATGACACTTGGAATCTCTGCAGTTTCTCATGGCGGGTCTATCCAACATATGTTCACTAACACATGTCCATATTATTGATTTGGTATCTCCATACCATGATCCATGAGACATGATCATCAATCAATACATATGCTGATCTTTGAATCATATTTGTTCCTCATATGAAATATAATCAGGGATCATTTAGAAATAGCAACATTTTGGCATTAAGAGTCTCATGAATAAGTCACATACTCATTGATCAATAATGATAATGTCTATTTCAAGGAACAAAGCAATGTATCATAAACATAGTATGTGATATATTCAACATCTCCATGTTGCCTCTAGGGCATATCACCAACAGAGATACATTCTCCTTGGTGAGGGGAAAAAACCCTAGCCCCTTTTCTTCATCTGCTGGGTATAGGGAGGCTGTAGAAGTTAGAACAACACATACCCACACAATAAAGAAAGAGAAGAGATGGAAAAGAATAAAAGAAGATCTGTTTTAGCTCAGGTGATCATATGCAGTCTTCATCAAGATGTCGATCGGAGCATCAAACATTATTGTATCAAGGTTAAACTTGGTCAGTGTGTTCTTGACTTGATACTCTTCGATTTGTACAGTTGGTCGAATATTCGAATAGAGGAATATCAGATTTTAGAGCAGTATTTTCAGTTCGGGTTGCAGCAGATTCAGCACTATGCAGTTTTGATATATGATCTGTTTGGAGGTCCAAATGATGTGAGATTTGGCTGAAATTTTGATAGCTTGTTAGGGACTCATGGATCCACATTATTACAAAATGTCACATGATTGGATCTGTATTTTGGAAGATATGAATTGATAACTGAAGGCGACAGAAACTGTATCTTCTCTGCTTGGCTGTTAGTGTACCTCTTGTTAATTATGTGTGGTAGTTGATGATGATACCAATATTATTTCTTGATGATGCTATTGTTTCTATGATGTACCTCTACATATTCTAGAGAATACTCCTTGTACCCATAGTTGATTATAGTGGAAGATTGGGAGTGGGCTGTACAAGCCCTATGGTTTCTACTCCTCATATCGAGGAGGTTTTTCACGTAAATTGCTGCCACTTTGTGCATGTTCTTGTTGTTAATTCCACTACTTATCTGTTGGTTGAAACTATTCTCATTGGTTCACTACAAGTAGAGGTGCTGAACTTTTGTTGATTGCAATATTTAGCCCCAACAAGTGGTATCAGAGCTCGTTTTTACTTTGGTGATTGTCTTGTAGTGAAAGATGGAGGTGAATACTAGCAGAATGATATCTCTGAATGGTACAAATTACCAAGCTTAGAAGGGTAATATAGCGGATTTTCTCTACGTGAAAGAGTACTACAAACCGCTATTTGCCACCGAGAAACCGGATGACAAAACTGATGAGAGTGGAAGGTACTTCACCGTCAAGCTTGTGGGTTCATTCGACAGTGGGTCGATGACAATGTGTTGAACCATACCAGTGATGAGACATATGAACACACCTTATGGTAGAAATTGAAAGAATTGTATGCGAGGAAGAAAGATACCAATAAGAGATTCTTGATCAAGCAATTGATGCATTTGAGGTAACGAGATGACACTTCTGTGGATGATCATGTGAATGCTTTTCAAGGCATTATAAATCAGTTGTCTTCCATGGGCATCTCATTTGATGATGAGGTCAGGGTTTTGCTACTACTTGGTTCTTTGACGGATACTTGGGAGACTCTCAAAGTCACTTTGTGCAATTCAACTTCAAATGGTATTGTCTCTTAGAACCTTGTGAAGACTAAAGTGACAAATGAAGATTCAAGAAGACTTGCTAAAGGGGAGAGTTCCTCCTCACAACCCGAGGTGTTGTTCACCGAGTCATGGGGGGAGAAGCAAGAGCCGAGGTCCGAAGAATTCAGCTGAAAGTAGAAGCAAGTCAAGAGAAAAATTTTCAGATATTGAGTGTCATCACTGTCATGAGAAGGGACACATTGAAAGGTTCTGCCAGAAGCTCAAGCGGGAGAACAAGAAGAAAAAGAAGAAGGCACATAAAAAAGACAATGACAGTGATAGTGATGTTGGTGGCATTACTTCAGCGATTGAGGACATGATGGTAGTCATTGCTGAAAATGATGATGGCAAGATTGGTTCCACTGTTTAAGAAAGGATCACCATTGTTTCTGATGATGCAACCATCAACCTTGTGGGTGATGATGACATGACTTAGATACCTGATAGTGGTGCTACCATACATGCTACATCTCATAGAAGACTCTTCACAAATTATGTTGATGGTGATTTTGGCATTGTGAAGATGGAAAACAATGATCATGCTCAAATCATTGGAAAGAGATATGTGCATTTGGAGACAGCTAATGGCACACTACTAATTCTCAAGTCTGTGAGACATGTCGAAGTATTGCCGTTCAACGTGATTTTAGTGGGATATCTTGATAATGAGAAGTACTCCAACCGATTTGAAAATGGACAGTACAAACTCACCAAGGGCAGCATGGTATTTACAAGAGGTAAAATGGCTTCTCTCTTATATCATGTTTGTTTTTGTCAATACATTAGAGCAAAATAATCCTTGTGTTCTATGGCACAACAGGCTTGGGCATATGGATGAGAAGGGTATGGCCGTACTAGTGAAGAAGAATCTCTTATCAGGCAGTTCAAATGTGCAATTGAAGAGTTGTACAAATTGCCTAGCGGGGAAGCAGCACCAGGTTGCTTTCAAAAGTCAGCCTCCTCACAAGAAGCAAGAGTTGCTGGATTTTGTGCATTCTGATATGTGCAAGATGTCGATAGTGTCAATTGGTGGTGCTAAATACTTTGTTACTTTCATTGATGATTATTCTAGGAAAGTTTGGCTTATCCCTTGAAGTCCAAAAATCAAGTGTTGAATACATTCGAGCAATTCCAAGCCTCAGTTGAGAGAGAAATTGAGAAGAAGATAAAGTATATTCGGACTGCCAATGGAGGAGAATACATTGGGCCATTTGATGCATATTGCAAAGAACAAGGGATTAGACATCAATTTACACCTCCAATACACCACAATTGAATGGCATTGCTGAGAGGATGAACAAGACATTGGTGAAGAGAGTTTGATGCTTGTTGTCATGTGCAAAGCTACCAAAGTCCTATTGGGGTGAGGCTTTGATGACTACAGTTTATCTTGTTAATCTCTCACCATATTATTCTTTGTAGAGAGATATTCCTAACAGGGTGTGGTACAATAAGGATGTCTCCTATGATCACCTAAAAGTGTTTGGGTGTAATGCATTTGTTCATATTCCTCAAGATGAAAGGTCTAAACATGATGCAAAGACACGACAATGCATATTTCTTGGTTATGGTTTGGATGAGTTTAGGTACAAGTTGTTTGATTCTGTAGCAACGAAAAATGTTAGAAGTCGTGCTGTTGTGTTTGTTGAAGACCAGACAATTGAGGATATTGTGAAAGCAAAGGTGCAAGTTCCTCAACAACAAGACATGGTTGATTTAGACCCAGTTCCTACAGCTCCATCTCCACAGCAGGCTAAAGGCGATGTTGCAGATGATGCACAAGATGATGTGCATGGTACAAGTGGTGAGAATGGTCCCCATCAGCACGAGGTTGATGCTGAATTTGATGATCATGATCAGCAACCACTAGTACCAGAAGTTCCACTTAGACGATCCACCAAAGTCTTTATACCTTCTAGCAGGAATTTCTCAGATGATTATGTGGTGTTATTGTCTGATGGTTTAGAACCTGAGTGCTTTGCAGATACAATTGAAGATGAGCACAAGGAGTGGATGAAGGCTATGCAAGAGGAGATTGATTTCTTGCATAAGAATTATACATATGAGCTAGTGAAGTTGCCAAAGGGCAAGAAGGCATTGAAGAACAAGTGGGTCTATAGAATCAAGCAAGAAGAGCACACATCACATCCAAGATATAAGGCGAGGCTAGTTGTGAAAGGGTTTGGCCAGAGGAAAGGAATTAATTTTGATAAGATCTTTTCTCCGGTGGTGAAGATGACATCCATTTGGGTGGTTCTTGGCATTGCAGCTAGTCACAACTTGGAGGTTGAACAAATGGATGTAAGGATAGCCTTTCTTCATGGATATTTGGAGGAAGATATATACATGGAGAAACCTAAAGGATTTGCTAAAAGGGACAAAGAAGACTATGTGTGCAAGCTGAAAAAAGTCTTTATGGCCTGAAACAAGCACCAAGACAATGGTACATGAAGTTTGAATCTGTTATGGGGGAGCAATGCTATAAGAGGTGTAGTACAGACTATTGTGTGTTCTTTCAGGGATTCTCAGATGATGATTTTATCATCTTATTACTCTATGTTGATGATATCGTGATTGTTGGTAAGAATATCTCTAAGATTGCAAAGCTGAAGAAAGAGTTGAGCTAGTTCTTTACTATGAAAGACTTGGGGCCAGCAAAGCAAATTCTTGGTATAAGAATTGAGAGAGACAGACACTCCAACAAGTTGCACTTGTCACAAGATAAGTACATTGAGAAGGTACTAAATAAGTTTCGTTTGGACAATGCAAAAGCCATGAGCTGTCCACTTGCAGCTCATTTCAAGTTGAGCACCAAGCAATGTCCTTCTACTGATGAGACGAAGAAGGAAATATAGAATGTTCCATATGCCTCAGCAATTGGAAGCTTGATGTATGCTATGGTGTGTACAAGGACAGACATTGATTATGCAGTTGTACAGTGAGTAGATTTATATCAAATCCTAGAAAACCGCATTGGGAAGCCGTGAAAGTGGATCATGAGATATCTCCAGGGCAGCACAAAGATGAAGCTTTGCTTTGAAAAAAGAGAGCCCGTGTTAGTTGCATACATAAATGCAGATATGGCTGGAGATGTTGATAGTAGAAAATCTACTTTAGGGTACCTGATTACATATTCAGGGGGAGCTGTGTCATGGAAAAGTAAGTTGTAGAAATATGTGGCATTGTCTACAACTGAAGCTGAATTCATTGCAGCGACTGAGGTGAGCAAGGAGCTATTATGGCTAAAAAGGTTGGTTGGTGAGCTTAGTTTTGATCAAGACAAGTATTGCTATTTCTTGATAACCAAAGTGACATACACTTGAGTAAGAATTCAAGTTTCCACTCAAGGTCAAAACATATTGATATTCATTACCATTGAATCCGAGATGTGTTGAATTCTAAGCAAATGCAGCTTGAAAAAGTCCACACCGATGACAATGGTGCTGATATATTGACCAAGATAGTGACAAGGGAGAAGGTTAAGGTATGCCACCAGTTTGCTAGCATGGTTAAAGCAAGGTGGTAAGAACCTCCATGATGTCGAAAGGGGGAGTATGTTGGGTTGGACTCCCTCCACATGGAAAAGAAGCCGCAAATCAGCCCATAAACTGGAAAGCTTCTGAACCGTTGATTGCTCTCTTGATCAACGGTTCAGATGCCTTCTCCTTGGTGATGGGAAGAAAACCCTAGCCCCTTTTCTTCATCTTCTGGATAGAGCGAGGCTGGATAAGTTAGAACAACACACACCCACACAACAAAGAAAGAGAGGAGAGGGAAAAGAAGAAGAGATGATCTGTTCCAGCTCGGGTGATCCTATGAAGTCTTCATCAAGACGTCGATCGGAGCATCAAACGACATTGGATCGAGCTCAAACTTGGTCAGTGCGTTCTTGACTTGATGATCTTACATTTGTATGGTTGGATAAAAGATTAGAATAGAGAAACATCAGATTTTATAGCAGTATTTTTAGTTCGGGTTGTAGCAGATTCAGCACTGTGCAGTTTTGGTAGATGATCTGTTTGGAGGTCCAAATAATGTTAGATTTAGTTGAAATTTTGAAATCGTGTTGGGGACTTGTGGATACACATTACTGCAAAATTTCACATGATTTAGATCTGTAGTTTGGAAGTTATGAATTGATAACTGAAGGGGATAAAAATTGTATATTCTCTGCTTGGTTGTTAGTGTATCTCTTGTTAATTATGTGTGGTAGTTGATAATGATACCAAGATTATTTCTTGATGATGCTACTATTTCTATGATGTACCTCTACATATTTTAGAGAAGACTCATTGCACCCATTATTGATTATAGTGGAAGATTTGGGAGTGGGATGTACAAACCCCATGGTTTTTACTTCTCACATCGTGGTGGTTTTCAACATAAATTGTTGTGTCACTTTATGCATGTTCTTGTTGTTAATTCCGCTTCTTATCTATTGGTTGAAGCTATCCTCATTGGTTCATGTGTTGAACTTTTGTTAATTGCATTGTTTAGCCCCAATAGGTTCAACAAGTAACACCATCCATCCATATATGGATCCATCAAGAGACAAGCCCCATTTGTTGATCTAACAACTAAACTGATGGAAGGAAAGATGAGAGAGAGAGAGAGAGAGAGTAGCAGCAAAATCCTTAAGAGGCCCATGAGTTTCTTGAGGGCGTTGGAGTCGGTGGCGACGAGGTAGGTGAGGGTAATGGGGACGGCGACGTACACCTCGAACTTGGCAATCTCCAGGATCCCCTTTGGTGTCCCCAGCGACGATATGGCCGAGGCCCCCACTTCTCTCCTTCCTCCCAACATAGCTAAAATCTCTCAACTCTCGAGCAGTGGCCAGCTGTCATGTTACAGCTGTAACAACGCGTCTGCGGGTGGGTTTGCCTGACCAGAACCACGACGTGTGGGTTTTGTGGGTCGGATGAGCTGTCGGAGTTGTGGAATTTTTTTGCTGTTTGGTTTTTTTTTCAAATCTAGTTCTGTAGCGCATGTATTTGCAAAAAAGAAAATCTAGAAAATGGTATACATTGTTGGATCCGATGCTATAGCTCGTCTCCGGCGAGGCAGGTGCCACCGCTGCCTTTCTCGGATGGGTTCACTGTGGCCCCTAGGACGTAGAGGGAGGCTGGGGAGGTGGTGGCTCGGTGATTTGTGGCGGTGGAGGGCGTCAGGTGATGGCAGAGGGCGGTGGGCAGCGCTGGAGGGCGGCACGGTGAGGTGGCGGCGCAATGAATTTAGGTTGGGCGGGGTGGGGATGGCAGGGGAGGGAGAGGGCAGCAATGAGGCGGGGAGGTGGAGGAGGAGTGTGGAGCTACGGCTGGCGCTAGAGAAGAAGGCGGGGAGGGCGGCCAGCGTGGAAAAGAGAGAAGGAGAGGAGGGCAATGGGCGGCGCCGAAGGAGGCAGGTGGAGGGGAGTAGAGCGACGGCGCATTCGAGAGGGAGGTGAGGGCGAGCAGCGGCAAGGGGAAGGTATGTCCTCGGGATGCCTCTCGATGGCATACCGTGCACTAGTTCCTCTTATTTGCAAAATTTGTGGGCTACGTGGCCCCATGGTGGGGTCACGCTGGAGGTGACACGTGCTATCTCTCCATCCTTCTACACTTGAGAAGGGGCTATTTTTGTAAATTCGTGCATCATAGGGGCTAGATTAAAAAATATGGTGCTACAAGTCCAAATAGTAAAAAAATATTGATTTCCATGAACTTGTGTGGGGCACGGTTTCCTTTGCCTTTTAGGCCTCTGTTGAGGTTGGGTCGTGGTTGTTGCAAGCTCACAGTTTTTTAGCACTCACGTGCGCATCCTCGACGCCGACAAGCTCCCGAATTGGCATTGGTGGATAGGGCGAAGGAGGCCATGTCGCGCCATTTGTACCACCTTAGTTCAGACGAGCTCATTCCCCATCCCATGCTGTCCCCTCACCGTTGTGATCCCTTTCTCTCCGCCACTTGGGTCCACAGTAGCTCCTCCCCTCCTTCTAGTCGCTCCTCCCTCTCCCGTTAACTCGGTCTTCCGCGCTGTCGCCGTCCCGGCCTCACGCCAGACCCTACTTCACCCTTAGCAGCGCTACCATCCTGCTTCGCCGTTCTGCCCACTGGTAGCCAGAGAACATCGTCCATAGCTCAGGATCCTGTCATGTGTCGGTTCCCTCCATAGCCCATCACTGGTGGGGTGTTTCCTCACTAATACAGTGGCCACGCTGTTGGAGCTAATCCTATGGAATCCGTTTCAGAGCCTGTATCGAGTTGAGTCCGAGTCAGTCTAGAAATAGAAACTCATGTTTCAGAGTCGATTTTTGTATTTGAGTCATGTTCGGATACGTAGAAGTATTGTCTATGTTTAATGTGTAAAGTTGTGTATAAATAGTGGGGAAAATCAATAAAAAGGTGCGACGATTGGAGCACCACCAAAAGATTTGTTTATTATATCGCTCAATTGTTTTCATATTGTCGCCGCTGTACTCGAAGAGCAGAGGAGATACAAGTACCAGAAGAGGCTCGAGTACTCGAAAGATTACGAGTACTCAGGGTACTCAAAAGGATGTGACTACTGTAGCACTCGAGTCCACTGTAGCACTCGAGTATTACGAGTGCTATGGAGCAATGGAAGTTTTTCAGTACAAACTGTGATGTTGGAGTCTACAAATGCCAAGTGATCGAACTTATCCACGCGCAAGTGGTCGAAGTTACGATGCCAGAGGAGGTGTGGTCGTAATCCAACACAGGCGATGCACCCCGCCGACGTCGATTTGGGGTCACATTTTCTCCTCCCTCGTGGCGCTTCCCACTTGCTTGCTCGCTCAGGTGCTGCTCTTCTGTTACTTTTGTTTTTCCTCTTTTCCTATCGTTATGTAGCCGTGATTTCCCTTGCTTTTTCCTTTTGCCTGGGCGGTTTGGTTGGTAACGTGCATTGGTCTGTGCTGATTTTAGGTTGGCCACCATTGCTGCTATGACGTGCGGGCCCTGGATTCGTCATGCAGTGCCGTATCACCTCCCCGAAGGGTCAGCCGGCCAGTGCCCCCATCACCAGGCCACCTGGTAATCGCTATCATCTCGCAGTCAAGTTGCCAACTAGATTTTTTTATTTTTCAATGATAGCATCCTATATACCTTGCATGCTAGATGATTTCACTCTTTGGCACACGGTTGCCTTTCTTGACATTAAAATGCGAACATGACATCTATGTTGTAAATGCAATCTGTGCTATGAACACATTACTGAAGTACCGGCAGATGTTGGAACTTAACCTAGGGATCACACACTAGACTCGTCCGTAGATGCACACTACATGGGAAGACGATGAACAGTAGAGTATTTTTTTTCTGACACGAACTTGACTTTCGTCGCTTCTCTTTTTCTCTATTATTCACCACTCCTCTTTAACAAACTGATTATAAAGATATAAATAGACACTCTGTGGTCCGGTTCTAACGGCCACGACTCCACGACTCGCGCACATCGCGCACTACCCGAAAGATCCGGTCTCGCTGAGACCACGTCCTGGCTCATACAACTTACAACTGCTCCCTGCTACGATACTCACGACTGCTACAATGCCCATTACGACTGCTACAGTAACTTTTGGACTGCTACAGTACTCCTCGAGTACCGACTGAAATACTTCGACTCGGCGCCCGACCGCACTACTTCCTTCAACCACTTACAAACATACATACGACCACACCTAACAAGTGCTTATGACCACGACCACTAAACAAACTTACGACCATGACTAAACAACCATACAACCATGTATGAAGAAACCAAGCTAAGTTTACGACCACATCTAAAATATCAAGATTAGTTATAATATTCTCTTCCGTTATCTTGATATTTTGACTTACAAGACGAAGTCCGATCTCCTAACACGTCTTCAATGAGTTTTGCCTTCTTCTTGCTGATCATGCTGCCGGTGACACAGCTTGTCGGCGTCTTCCACATCTTTACTGCCATCTCCTATGCAATTCCTACATCATATTTGCTCTTGCTCCTTCACTACATTCCATGTGGATCGCACGTGTTTGATGAAATGCATTAGATATATTGTGTTTTTAACTTCTAGCTGTGTTCATGATGTTCTTCTAATGCTGCATATTATTTACTTATTTGCACCTTGGATGCAGATATATAACAACATACCTTTCCCATGAAGATACGGAGTGACTCAAACCACCATCCTGAGTTGTTCAGTTATTAATCGTTTAACAACCGTGTTATTTCTTGGCTTCTTTAAATCGCTGTGCGAGAGCTGACTTCACACCTAGCCTACATCTTTTTTTTTGTCAACCATGCTATTAACATGTTGAATATATTTATGTTCAATTAGAACAATTCTGAGATGAAGTGGTATATTTTCTGTATGAAATTAGGGATGTGTATTGTGTCTGTAGCCAAATTATGTTCTTCCAAATATGCTTGGTAGTTTGACTGAGACATTGTAATATATGTCATGTAGACTCATCGTTAAAGTTTTCGGCACAGCGAAGCACGCATATCATCCTAGTATGAAAGACTGCAACTGGTATACCATCCATCTTTTTGAGATGGCGCTTTTGCGATGATTTTCATTTGTTCTCCTAATAGTGCGAGAATATTGGTATGTTTGGAATCATATAAGTTTCACCTAAATTTTGTAGGGGCGTATTAATTCTTTTAGAATGAGGCAATTTTTTTCTTCCAGCTAGAGCCTAATTAATTGTTCTAAGTTCTAACAGATGTCAAAGTTGTTATAGTTGAACTATACATTTGCCAGGCCGGGCTATGGGGTGGGCCTTAAAAAGCCCGGGTTTGAAAGGGCAAGCCCGAATCCAAAAAAACTTGAAAATCCGTTTTCTGGAGTAAAACACTATTTTTGAGATTTTTTTTTATTTTGCAAAAACTCACCCACAAGTCAAGTAATTTGTCAAAAACCACTCACACCTCGAATTTCGTCAGTCACACACCCGCAAGTTTTATGTAGGTGCAAATCCTCACCTATGGTTAGTTGACTAGCTAACCGTCAGATGTGATGCTTGTGTGGCATTTCAACGTGAACTCGTTTATAAAAAAGCACCCTAATGGGTCATGAATTTTCTTAAATAATCTATTTTATTCTGAATTACAGTAATATACATATGTTTTTTATTTTACACTAATAATCCTCTGTCGCTCCACCGCTGAGTGACTTAGAGTAGTCACCCAACGGTTACGTGCCAAGTGTCTAAGTCGCCTACCGATTGAGCGACTAGTGCTAGTCGCCTAAGTATTGAGTGACTAGTCCTAGTCGCTCAACGGTGGAGCGACACATCGATAAGTCGCACACTGGTTAAGTGATTTAAAATAATAATATTATTGTTTTATTAATCCGATGAAAATAATTGTGGAGGAATAAAAGGCAATTTTTGTAGGTGCATGTGGCCCTCCATAGCCTCCTAGCTAAGCTACAGGATGTGCCGGCCTTAGCGTACGCGTCGACGTTGCCACCTCCGGGAGCGTCCTGCAGGACGTCAGGGTCACGACACGCCTAGCCCCACTGTAGGCCCAACGGAGAGCCTGCAGCAGCTCGACGTGTGTCACCTCCAAACCATGGGTGACCCTGCCCAGGATCGACCCGGTGTCCCTCGCAATCTCAGTGGCGATTTCCGTTTGCAAGGAGTACATGAAAGCACCAAACTTGTAATTATGGTAACTGTACTCAAACATTTCGAAACAAGAGAGTACATACCACGAGGTGCACATTCTACGCGAGGTGTACAAGGTACGCGTCAGTCCATGCTGATACATGAGCGAGGGGAGGGGTCAATGACATGCACTAGCCTGGTGCATGTTTGTGGAGCGAACCAGTGTAGGTACTTGTCACACACACTGAGGTCATACGGGACGCCCTCCTGCACGTAGTCCTTGAGGGCGCCCGCCCACTCCTCTAGCCACTGCGCCATCTTCCCCGCCTAACTCGCCCTGCTATCAGCCCTTCTACTCTGCCTGCGAAACATATCACTGCAATTAGAAGGCATTGTCATAGAACTAGACCTCCCCATTGTCCTCAACCAGAACGCCGTACTCGTCGGTGGCCTCCACCATCCGCACAAGAGGTAGAGGACCGGCATCACTTAGCCTGCAAAGCACGAAAAAGTAAGTACATAGTAAAAATATGATAAAAAGAAGTGCTATAGTTTGCAAACAAACTTGTCTTTCCAGTGTAGGTCCAGTCTCCAAGCCTATCGGGGTGTCTGCATACGGATCACCCCCAACTGAGTCGGCTCGTCCCCACCCTCAGGATGTGGGATGATGACTGGCGCGGTGTTGTGCATCGACACATCAGTCCTACAAATCAACTTGAAGTTAGCAATTATGACACAATTAGTGGTTTAATTATTTATAGTGTAGCTTCGAAAATTCTAAAAATTTAGTTGCATTCTTTGATAAACCGCATATTCCTCAACATGTATAGCCATAGCCATATTTTGGTATTAGGGTTTTAGGGTTTCAGATTCTAGGGTTAGGGTTAGGGTATAGCCACAACGGCATTACAACTTTTAACAACTAAATTGGTGTTAATTCTACGACTATACTATTTAGAACTATTAACAATATGCGATGTACCCGATACAACTACACATATAATGATTTTAGTTGCTAACCTACCATGGTTTCGAAAGTGCAACTGTTAACAACTAAATTGATGTTATTTTTACGACTACACTATTTATAACTATTAACAATATGCGACGTACTAGACACAACAACACATCTAATAATTTTATATGCTAACTTACCTTGATTTCAAAAGTAAATCTACAAGGAAGATTCGACACAACTACACATCTAATAATTTTAGTTGCTAACCTGCCATAGTTTCAAAAAAATCTATAAAGAAGTGCAAGGAACTCACCGTCATCGATGTGTTGACCTCCTCTCTTCCCCCTCCCTCTCCTCTCTCCCTCCTCTCCTTTCCTCTCTTCTCCTTCCTCCCTTCTGCTGCTCTACTCCGACGTGAAATGGCGAGAGGGCGCTCGGCAGGCATGCAAGTGGGTTATAGCCCCTAGTCTTTAGACGGTTGAACGACTAGGGGCTATCGTCCAACGGTTGAGTGACTAGGGGCTAAGCCGCTCAACGATTAAGCGACTAGTAGCAGAAGGGACTAGCAGCTCAACAGGTGGTGATTGGATACTTGCCATGCAACCGTTGGGCAGCTACTCCAAATCGCTCAACGGTGCAGTGACAGAGCATTATTAGTGAAAAATAAAAACATAGGTATATTACTGTAATTTGGAATAAAAAATAGATTATTTAAAAAAATTCAATGGGTCTTGTCAACCATATGAAGTGCCATTTCCTACTCCACTCGACGACTAGGGCGACACAACTACAGTTCAAGGTGACAGTCGCCACATGCTTCGGGTCTGGGTGAGGGTGATGATCCATCAGAGTGTGTTGTTATTGTTACGAAATCTAGAAGGTTATGTTGTGGGCAAATACCAAAACTACCTGTGAGGGGTTTAGACTATAAATAGAGAAACCTATGTACAATGGGAAGATATCTGAGATTAATAAAGACTTCGATTCCCTATGTTCTATCTCAATTATTCTTTGTCAATTCTCTGTTGATTAGTTGTGTGGATTGCATTGGAGGTTATTATTATTATTTCTCAACACATTATCAGTATGAATCGTTATATAAAATGCAAGGTATGCAAATTATGAATCAATCTATTACGCATTGCAATTTCGTAGATCTATCTAGATCAAAGCTATACTCGTTTACAATGTCATGATTAGATCAGATGTATTTTAATTGTTTCTACCTGCAGATTGGTCTGTGGTCTGCTAGTATCTAGATGATCCCATAGATAGATTAGAAATTGGGTTTGCTGGGATATCAAACGTGATTTTAGCACTGTGGAAATCGTCAAGAGACCGCCCAAGGAGCATCGCCTATTGCTCGGGTTTTCCCCCCTCACCGGTGCCGCCCGAAGCTGCGCTCGGCCACCGCTGCCTGATGCGCCGACGCCGCCCAACATCCACCGTCGCCGTCCGCTCGGTCTTCCGCGCTCGTGCCCGGAGACGCAGCGCTGACGCTCGGCCTGAAGCCGCCGCCACCGCTGCCGCTTAGCCCAAAACCGTCACCGCCGCACGGTCTCCCCACCGGGGCCGCTACGCCCGCGCCTCGCCGTCGTGCCTCTAGCCTGAAACCGCCAGCACACCCGAAGACACCGCCCGAAGGCATCCCGCTGCCGTTCGGCCTCCTCCCCGGACCCCGCTGGGAGCCGCCGGTGCCGCCGCGCAAGCCCGGTGGCCGCCGCTACCGCCCAAAGCCACCACAGCCGTGGAGACCACGCCGGCCGGCCTGCCGTCCGTCCGCCCGCTGTTGCTCCCGAGTCAGTCGCCCGGAGTCGGCCGCTGCCTCCGTACCCCGCGCTCAAGGATGCTCGACCGAAGTCAGCCACCGCCTCCGTGATCCCGCACTCGAGGTCACCGTCGGCCGCCGCCCACGCGCTCCGGTCCTGAGGATGTCGGCTACCGCTCCCACGCCTTCGCGTAAAGCCACGCTGGCCACCCGCGGCAGCCGCTGCCCCTGCCACCCACTCTTTGAGCTCTCGCGTCACCAGGGAGCCCGGTGGCTAGGGTTAGCTGGAATGGGCCGGGAGGCTGTGGGCCACACGAGCCAAGTTAGCGAAAAAAAAGGTGGGAGGAGAAGAAAATCTGCCCGGTGGAACTTTTGCGTTTTAGCCCCTGAGGTCTCGGACAATTAAGAATAATCGCTGAGACACGCAAATAATTACAAATTTCAAACCTGAAGTTATCAATATAGCGGAACGGTCCAGCCGACTTGTTTTCTTTATAAAGAAATTAATTTTCTAGATTAGATGAGTTTCATTATAATCTAGTTAGCTCTTTGGTATTGTTATGTGTTTCTGAATTTATTTTCTTAGTATATTATTTATGCTTATTAGTAATTCCAAAAATGCTTATTAATTGGCAAAAATTCATTAAAGATTACGTGAGAATTTTAGAAAATCCTAAAGACATGGTTTTAGGTATATGAGCTTCCGTAAATTTGTGAAACCTTAGATTTAGTACACCTTGGAAGTATCATAGTTCTTTTATGGTTTATTTCCTAGCATTATGTGTTTGGGAATTTATTTAATGGGTTAGTAATTCTGAAAATTGCTTAAATGCCTTAATAATTATCAGAAAATCCCAAGATTGCTAGGAAAAATCTGGGAAATAATAAATTGTCTACTGAATAGATAAAAGTATATCTTTGCTATTTACACTCATTTCATGCACTTAAAATTACTTACGAGCAGTAAGCATATAGGAAATTGCATAAATATTGTAGGACTTTGGGCATCACTATGTAGATATTCGTTTGCCTCAAATGGATGCAATTGTATCACCTAAGCTTATTTCATTGTCATACCACTGTCAAGCCTGACGCTGACATAGCTATACCTTTTGTTGCTGAAAGGTAAAAACTGTATAGTTTGTGAGATATTTCTCTACTCTACCCTTAAGAATGACTATATGGAACGGTTTTCTCTGAATGGATGGCCAAACCTATAAAATGTTACTGGTGTTCCTGTAGGCACTTTGCTAGGATCTACTTGTGTTTCTAGGACTAGAAGTCTGCATGCAAGTATTACTCCTCCTTGCACCATATTGTCTTTGGACTAAGTTTAGGTGACCCGTATGTTACTAATAAATAGGTGCATTCATAAGCAAGAATATGTCTACGGTGAACAATATAGAGACTAGTAGCATTCTTCTAACTATCCCTTAGCTTTATTTAGATGTCATTTTCCTACATGAGTAGCATCAATAGTATAGATACAACTTCTGTCAAGCTTGATCTTACTCATGAAAAGAGTCTCTTATCTTTTGCTTAAGGCTGAAATTGTGCATTAGATAATTATTTTTCAGATGCCTTAAATATGTTTGGTCTAAGTAGTTCTGTTAAAGTCTTACCCCTACTGAACAGTTGCTTAATAGAACACATTACCAGTAGCACATCTTACCTACAGTAAAATAATTAATCATGTATAGAATACAATTTGTATATAGTATGCCTAACATTTGAAAGGATTGATATGCCTCAGCTCACTAGTTCTTTGTGCATTAATGCCCAGATGGCAATAGGAAAATTATCCTTCTTAAAGATACAAGAAATCTAGTCAAATGTTAAATTTCGGAAGGATCACCTTGACTAGAAAACACTCTGAACCACAAATAAGTATGAAATAACTTACACCCAAAGACTTGAAGTCTATATATAACCCCCATCTTCCATATTACAAAGTATATGCTAATTTCACGCAAATAAAATTTTACTCTTGAAGTAGTATAATAGCAATTAATTGCTAAAACTCTGGGATAATTCAAAGCAAATGCTAGAAGCAGGCACTCTCACTCCGAATTTTACGATTGGTGTGAAAATGGGGAGGAATATGGGAATATGAGGGATATTGAAACCTTCGAGTCATGAGAGTCATAACAGGCATAGTGGCATATCCTAAGTCAAATCCAGAAGCAATAAGCTTGAAGCTATAAATAATCTAATTTATTTGAGGGATAATTGAAACCGTTATCCACACTATTGGCAAATAAAAATGATTGCAACTTTCGAAGGGTAATTGATTTGTCCCTAGTAATATGTTAGTCGTCGGCATGCGACCACATACACAGAAATTACACGGTAGCATGAAGCTGTTGCACATATGCCACTGGAAGCTATAGCCATTTGCTTGAAGAAAATATAACTATCAAAATACTAGATGACCTATTGGATTTTAATGATCCCGAATGATCTAAATCTGTCATACTTATTTGCCATATAAATTATAACATGCATATAAATTACCTCCCAATTAATCATATATATTCCTAACAAATAATTGTTCCATCTAGGAGGTTAAACTAGAATATATTCTAGCAGAATATATTATATTCCATGTAGATTAATAGATGTTCACGTTTTATGTGGCAGTGTTATATTTATGCTTTTGAGAGCATCCTGTAGATGTATATTATGCTATCAAAACATAATACTCTTAACCTGGTCAAAATATGTTGCATAACATAAAACTTGAAGTTTGAGTGATCCAAATTTATTAAAACATAGTAAGAGCAATTGGATCATAATATTGGGCAATATATAAGAAGCTAGAATATTTCTTCTATCGTAGATTAATAACCCACCAGATGTTGGGATAATCTACTAGTAGTAGATATGTGCAGTTTTCATGCCACTACATTTCTAGCTCACTGCATTAAATAAAAAATACCCCTAATCAAGGATTGGTGTGTATTAGAAGAATCGATCATTTCTCATATAATATCACTACTGTCTCATACACCATTTGGGCCACCGCCAATAGCTGGGATCAGATTTGATATGAAATTCCATCTATCACGTGTCCAAACTAAGAGGATTTTGACGTATGCTATTAAGCAAGATCAAATCTCGGCATTAGGGGGAGAGAAATGCCCAAAATCTTTTAATGTTGTAATATTTTCTGGGAGAAAGATCTTTAGTATAAGGTTCACGCACTAACCAAGCTAAATTTAATTTTAGTTGATACTCTTGTACGCTAGAAGCGAGGAGACTGCCAGATTCCTTTGCATGGAGGAGTTATATAGTATTTACTTGAAGTAAATGTGTCACTAAGTTTGGAATACCCCGGGTTGAATAGTATATCCATCTTTGCGAAGTTGACTAATTGGTCAGTTATCTAAAGTCTACGGGGACACCTATAGATCTAAGGTCTAGTGGCACTGGTCAAAATAATCATTAAACACTTCTTAAATACTCTAGAAGAGAACTCACCTTGAAGATGAAATACCTCATGAAGAGGCTCATCATGAAGATACAAAGCCCAGTAATAAGACGAGCTCATATTACATTATCGGGGAACACAGAACAACCAATAAGCTTTCGTTTGGGAAATGACGAAGATTTGGTTAAACATTACAAGACACTCAATTATGAGGATATTTGGAGAAAAATTGTCGACAAACAGTTTGCCTCTAAAATTACTAAAGTATCTCGTATGAGAACATAAATCCGGAACCAAAGTCCATGGCCGAGCACTTGAAGTGTTCATATCGAGTAATAATGGAAGGAAGCAATTGAGGTCAAACCATAATCTCAGATGAAAGTCTTGGAACTGTTAGTTCAAACTTGATGAGTCATTATGAAATAATAAGGTGGTGAAAGTGATGGTTCAAAGATCCCTGTAGAGATTGATATTCGCCTGTTATGAATGAAATAATGCTCCATTATATAATAACTTTTGCAGATGACATGAATAAGATATGCAGTTATCATTCTGAAAATCTTAGATGGGATCTTTGAAGGGACTCAAAGCTCGATCCTTGAAGGACTTGGTGTTTCAACAAGAAAATAAATTGAAACATGTATATATGTATATAAAACTCATACCTGATAAACTCTTGCTCGAAGAAAGAGTGTCTCCTAGAAGAGAAAATATCTCCTAGAAAAGATGACATCTCCTTGAAGAGAAATTAAATCACTAGTTGATCGAAAACACACCAACGATTATGTGATCCCTAGAAGTAGATAAGGACACATCCAAGACCCAATGGGATGGAATGAGGAAACTAAAAACCAGAAGTGTACCACATAAGCACATATGAAATGCATCTCCTACCAGAAGGTGATGGAGTGGCAATATCCTTTATTGCCATCAAGATATATACATTGGTGTTAGTGGAAAATTTATTAATCCCCTAAGTGCCAAAATGTTAAGACTGGTTATATTGACTTTGTGGTGGTATGACCATGCTTTTAGTTCTACAGAACAGACTTTTGCTTGTATAGTGCTACTCAGAGATGGTTGCTAAAGATTTTGATAAGTCATATCCTGAAGAAATATGGCATTGCAATTGATTACCCTCATATCCTGATTAGGATAAATTTTGCTTGTGTTGCACATATGAATAAGTGGTATTTTGGAAAGTTAAGTATATTGCTCCGAAATTGTTTTATCATCTCTTTATCTAAATGAATAGTGAGACAAATATCTAGAAGACTATACATTGTGGTAATCCAGTAGGTATACTCACAATATACTAACATGTATTCATTTCTTAAAATGTATTAATTAAAGGCATTGGAATAATAAGACTTCACCGGAAGTAGTCTTCAGGGGGAGCATATGCTAAACCTTTATAGTTATGGACGAGATTCAGAAAATCTTGACTTTAGTCTAACCTAGAAGGTATTAACTTGATGATCACTACCTTGAAGATTTTACCACCTATCGGTATAAGTCCAATCGATGGACATGATAAAGGTCTTGAGGATAAGTGAAATACAATTTAACGTGTGTTATGTACTATTTTCTCTTTTCCTTTTTTCCACTGGGTTTTTGGAAAAAGTTTTTAATGAGGTATATGCATATCGTGATATGAAGCCTCGCAAGAATGTGCTTGGCTTAGGCAAATGATTAGCCACATCAAGAAGTCATGTGGCATAAACACCTTTGATGATTCCACTATTATCTATGAAGATAATGCAACTTGTGTGACACAGATGCAAATAGGCTACATTAAAAGTAATATCACAAAGCATATTACTCCTAAATTCTTTTATCCTCACGAACCCCAGAAGAACGGAGAGATAAAGATATTGAAAGCTAGTCTTGTGATAATCTGGCAGACTTATTTACCAAATCTCTCCTAGTCTCTAGCTTCTAAAAGTGCATACGAGGTATATGGATGAGGCGACTTAGAAAGTTATAAAGTTCATGGGGAGTAAATCTCTGAACCATAGTCCTTATTTAAGACTGGAAGACTTATATGATCCTAAAGATCTAAATGTTGTACTCTTTTTTCCCTTTATGAGTTTTTCTGAAGTTTTCTCACGTGAAGGTTTTTAATGAGACAACAAATGCGACATAAGAAATGGATGTGATGTACTCTTTTCCCCATCCTTTTTTTCGCACTGGATTTTTGTAAGGAGTTTTTAATGAGGCATGTGTACGTCGTGGTATTCACCTAAGGGGCGTGTTACGAAATCTAGAAGGTTACGTTGTGGGCAAATACCAAAACTACCCCTGAGGGGTTTAGACTATAAATAGAGAAACATATGTACAATGAGAAGAGATATAAGATTAATAAAGATTTCGATTCCCTGGTGTTCTCTCTCAATTATTCTTTGTTAATTCTCTGTTAATTGGCTGCGTGGATTGCATTAGAGGTTATTGTCATTATTTCTCAACAGTTATAAAAGTGGTCTATGTTGGAATGCCACGTAAGCACCACATCAGACAGTTAGCTGGTCAACTGGTCCTAGGCAGGGATTTGAAACCACATGAAACTTGCAGGTGTATAACCGATGAAATTCAAGATGTGGGTGGTTTTTTTACAAACTTCCTGATTTGTGGGTGAGTTTTTTTTGCAAAACTTCCTATTTTTTAATTTTTTTCAAATGAAATATTATTATTTAATTCATTTCATAATAAAAGTACTATATCAAGTTCTTATTTATGTCGGGTTTTTGGCTTCGGGCCGGGCGTGTGGGCGAAAAATTTAGGACCCAACCCAAAAAATGGGGCCAGACCGCCCATGGACAGGTCACAGGTCTAGTTATAAGTTTGTGGTACGAGTCTGTAGCAACCCCCACCTGTTGGCCTCGTGTGCACATGAAAATAATTACAACGCTTTTTTACGGTATAACTACAACTCTGATACTTGTTTTAATCAAGTGACAGGTGTTCCTCGAAAAATAAAAAAGATGAGCATGTCACCCTTTCTGTTGATACGCCACATGATCTAGATACAGTTGGAAAAAAAAAGACTCGTTTTTCCCTCACAACCTTACATAAACACTTTCCCTTTTTCCCCCTCTTCGCTTTGCAGTTTTCGTCAACAAACATTTTATAATTGCACAAAATTTGCATGGAGAAGTGCAAAATCATCGACAGAAAAGAGTCATATTAAGTACAAAATAATGGGAGATTTAATCATTTGCCACATGCATGTGCAATTTGATAATTTGCCCCATTTGTGTTAGACATATGGATCCTGGAACTACATGTCAGTGAGATATTATCAATTGCACACAAGAGTGAGGCAAATGATCAATTATTCCTTAATATAGGGTGACTAGCATGCGTCAAATATTCCTCCAACAAGTCCAGAACGCATAAAAACCACAACTACAGACAACATCCCAACAAAACAGCATTTGCAAATTGCAATTCCACCAAAATGTCTATGATCCTACTGCATTTCCATGTTGACAAGCTCATTCGGATCCAACAGAGCATATCCCCATGGCGCAGACCCAGAAGAAGTCGGCGCACCACAGACCCTCCTCTGGGGATGCCCCAAGTTCGTCACACCCTGCGAAGCTGTTTGGTCCATTGATGAAGTTGGCACACCGGTAGTCAGGGCTCCATTGATCATATCCTCAATTTGGAATGCCGGGTCTATCTCGGGCATGTAACTGTTGTTAACTCTGGCATTGGTTGCGGTGGCAAAGTAGGTGATCGGGTTGTCCTGGATGGGCACTGAAGCATCAGATGGGAAGCCACTGATGGGGATACTGAGGGATGACATGCCAGATATGGCTTGGGGCAGTTTGCTCGTGCCTGTGACCCTCTTCACGGTTTCCTCCGCCATCTTCACCTGCAACAATCTTGAGATGTTAACTACCCACATAATCTGATTCATGAGTAGAGGGGGGCAAGGAGTAACACAGCTACAAGATACAACACACACCACAGAGTAGCTCAGGTTACGTTCTTTCTTTAGAATTGAATATGATCCATTGTGTTAATTGGTTATCACTATTCAGCAATCGATTAGTTACACCTGGTAAATTTCAAGGAAAAAAGTAGTTACACCTGGTGAGTTGCACGAGAAAAGGAGTTAGTTAAGTCTTGTTGCAAGTTATAATAGATGGCAACAAAAAAAAAAACTCATCCTTTGGATGAAGTAAGAGGACCACATGAATCTCCTATACCAGAATTACGGTACTAGGAAGAGATTGTAACAAGTTCATTGCAATGTTGATATGTCACAAGCATCCTTCGTCTTAACAGATAAACAATAGCCATAAATCTATTCTCGCAGCAATTCATGAGGGTATTCAAACCCCTTACAGATACAAAGCACATGAATGCCTATTTGCAAGAGGGTAATTCAGGATTCAATGCATACGGAGCATAAAAGGCACTTAGAACAGTGTCATACCTTTGCTTTTAGGGTCTCAATGTCTGCGTTTAGTACCCTATTGTCAACGGTGGCATCATTGTGCTTCTGACTTGCATCAGCTAGGCACCTCAACAAAGAGGAATTTTCAACTCTTAATTGTGATACCTGAAATGATTTAGCACCAGTCATGCTCGTTACTCACATATTCCATAACTTTCTTGAGCAGCCAAATGAAACAATTTAAAATACCAGACCTGCTCCTCCAGGTCCTTCAGGTGTGCTGCCTTTCTGCTTCTTGAGCGTCTGGCAGACTCCCGATTGGATTCCTTTCTGAATTCGGACAAGAAAACAAGCTCAAAAGTCAAACCATGAATGCCAGACTGCTGCACCAAAAAAAAACTCTGCGGAAAAACAAAATTTCAATATGTAGTACAAGCAACCAGACAATAGCACATGATGTAATCCAGCATGTCATGATATGACAAGTAGTAGTATTATGCTTTGCAGCATTAGAAATCATACACATCTGCTGTGAATTCAAATCTTGCAGACTGAATCTCCCCCTTGTATGCATCATGCATGGCTGGTTGCGTGGAAGTATTCTTAATTCATACTGATGTAGGAGATACTCATATCAGGTCATAACAAGCATAGAAAATTTTCATAGCCAGGTATGTTGTCAACTTCATACCAAGATGGCCTTAAAATTAGTTTCAGCAATTACAGCCAATCCTAGTGAGAATGTGAGATATAGCTCAAGTACATCCAATACAAAATTACAAGCTACTAATAAGTACACATTCATGTAGGTAAAACTAAAGCATAAAACTACAGAGCTATGTCCATAAAAAAGAAAAATATTGGATGTTATAAAATTGAAGAAAAGACAAAGGTAAAGAATGTGTAGCAAATGTTACCTCTTATTCACTTTTTCTTCAGTAAGGTTCATATTTCCCATTCTATCTGTTTCTCCGTCCATATCATCATCATCTGATGGTGATAGCTCCCTTGAGGAAGAGCTAGTAGCTTGCTTCACAAGAGCATCTGCATTTTGAACGAGATATGGACCTAGTCCTCCACTTAGGACACCACCGAACTTGTTCTGCACTAGAACCTCATTACCTGTATACGAGCCCAAATAGGAGAATGGAACATCCAGGTGTAAGTCATAAAAAAACCATGCCTTATACATAATCAACTTTGCTTTCAACATTAATCATTCCTCATATTGCCTCATAAGTAGTGAGAAGATGTAACCAAGCACAATCAAATACCTCCAGTGTAATTTTGTGAGCCTATGTCAGAACCATCTAAATTTGGCAATGCTCTATTGCCTAGAGAACTTTCTGGACGCATTGCACCAGAGGCCTGTGGCTGGACATGCCAAAAGTTGAAGTTAAAACGAGGAAAGGCTTCACAATTGCTGAATGGAACAACACACACGCTTGCACATTTTCTATTTTCCAATGGCATTATATATTCTTATATATATAATTGCTTAACATTGCAAATTAACCCCTTTCGAAAAACATTGTATATTAAAGTTAAGCACAAGCTCAAAAAATTAATATAAAAGATATTCCTCCCGTTCTCCAAATTAAAATGAGGATTTATATCTTTCTTTGTTTAACATGAGAATTTGTAGAGACCTTGCTACCCATGCTCTATTTGTGCTCTAATCCCATAACTGAGACCGTTAAATTCAATTTTGCCACATTACAATGTAATAACTTCCTTTTTCTACTACCAAAATTTAAGTTTTCTAGGTTCTAATAACTCCTAATCAAAAACAAATCGAGATACGAACATGGTAAGCAGGGGCGGAGCCACACCCCGGGCAGGGTAGGCTTCAGCCCGGGGTGCGAAAAAATATCTACTGTACAGCCTGGGTAAATTCAATCCAGTCTGAGTCATATTTTCATGATCTAGCCCAGATAACCTAAATTATTCCACCACTGAGCCCGGGGCGTAATTAAATTTTGGCTCCACCACTGATTGTAAGGGATGGAATGTCGGAAAATATTACATGCATCCTGTCCCCCCGACACCATAAAAAACAGGCACAATGACCCTATGAGCTATAGCATGAAACCAAACTGTGCGTCCAGCCACTGGCAAAGCTCCAACAAATCATGGAGATCAGCAATATAAACACAGAAATGCTATAGATATCATGGTACCATACTAACTTAGCAACCATCTAATCACCCTACTAAGGTCCTGTTTGTTTCCACTTAAGATTATTATAATCTAGCTTATAATCATAAGTGGAAACAAACAGTCCAAATTATAAGGTAGCTTATTATAATCTACTAGCCCAGATTATTGTAATCTAATAAGCTCAAAAAAGGAGCTTATTTCAGCTTATAGATCACATTTTATCTAAATGACCATAAAACTTCAGAAAAATTACCCACCTTTGCCATTCATTAACTCCCCAATCTTTAAACATTATAAGCTCAAGGGCATTGTAGTCTTTAAACATTCGAATACAACAATTCATAACTCTGATAATCCAGGCTGCCAAACACCTGACAGCTTATTTCCCACCAGCTTATTATAAGCTAGCTTATATAATCTGCACATATAAGCTAGATTATAATAATTTTAAGTGGAAACAAACAGGGCCTAACTCGCTTCTACTAACAGAAACGCCCTAAAAATCACACTTAACCACAGCACAACCGTCCAATCACCAAGCACACTACAAGTCTACGGTGAAACCAGCGCGAGAAAGTTAGGCAAGGAAGGACGGTAGTACCCTCCACATGGCGACGGCTGCGAGGTCCGCGTCCAGCTTCCGCTTCAGCATCGCGTTGTACTCCACAGGGTCCACCACCGCGCTCGCCGACGCCGCCGGTGCAGGCGCGGGCGCGGGCACGGGAATCACCTCCACCAACTCATCGCCATAGCCCCTCCCCCCGCTCGCCTCCGACATCGGCTTAGGGTAAAGCACCGAGGCGTTCGGGTTCGCCGCCGCCGGCGGGGCGAGGCCATCGAGCAGCGTCTCCTCCAGAAACTTCTGGAAGTACCACTCCGAGGGGCACCTGTTCATCGCGCCACCAACGCCGCCGCCGAGTCCTCCAACTCCACCGACGCCTCCGGCGATCATCTGAGGTTGCAGCGGCGGCACTGGCGGCGGCGGTGGGGCCCAGAAGGGGTCGGGGGTCTCCTCCACGGAGAAGACGCGCTCCATCGTGCTCGAACGAATTCGAACCCCGGGTGGTTTCGATTCGAATTCGCAAGATTTTCAAACGAAATTAGGGCAAAATGTTCGAATGTTTCGGAGAAATTTGATCAAATGAAACTTTCCAATTCCGCGGGAGCAAACGAAGAGGGAGGGACGGGGTTTTGTTACCTTCGGAGAGAAGGAAATGGTGGCAAGGGTAACCTGGGTTTGCCTACGGCTATACACCCCATGGGTTTTATTTTGAATGACTGGATTCGTAGGGTGCTTCCTTTTCTATTTATTTGGTTTTCTGTGTTTAAATGTGAGAGAGACATAAAGTATACAATTTGCGCGTTTAGTGTGACAGTAATAGTGACGACAAGTAATTTTTTTCGTAAAGGAAAAAAAAGGTCAATTGAAAGTGTTATACATGCTGTGAAGATATTGTTTCTGTCGTAACGCTACTGTAAGTCTCTACTTCTTTTGTGTACTTAACATGTGTTCATAATAATTCAAACAGATTAGAGAACCAACCAATCGACTACGAATTTATGTTTCTAACTATATTTCGCATATACGGAGAAACATAACCCATGCTACCCTCATACTAGGCTTTGTAAGTTATCAACATGTATATGTGCTTTCTATTAATCTTTTTTTCATCTTCTTTTTATTTAGGCCTTCGAGATTTGTTTTTAGAAATTGCAAGAAATACAAAATGTCCTAATATGCGCGTTCAATGTGATAGATGCAGACAAGTAAATTTTTGGAAGGCAGAAAAGGTAAACAGAAAGTGCAAATACGTGTCGCTAATCTGCGGTGTTTACTCCGATGTAATTGAAAGCTTTGCATTTATGTGTGCTTTAACATATTTTCATAGCAATCCAGATCATTACCAAACCACACCATATGCGTTTCCAACTTTAAATCTTTAAAGTATATGAAAAGTTATCACTTGCACTAACTTCATGCTAGACAGTAGGACTTATCAACATACTTTTTCTGTTAACCTTTCAGTTTCTCTTATTCATATTTAGGTCCAGGGGGTTAGTCTTTAGAAACTACAGGAAAGATAAAATGTATAATCCACAATTTCAATGTGACAACGATGTAGACATGTAATCTTCTCAAAAGAAAGAAAAATAGTCAATAGAAAGTGCAAATACGTGCAATTGAGACACGGTGTCTACACCATGACGCTATTGTGGGTTACTCTTATGTGGTTTAACATGTATTCAGCAATCTAGAGGGATTATCAAACCAACCACACAATTTCGTTTCTAACTTCAAATATTCAGAGTATACAGAAAAAAAATATAACTTACATTAACTTCATGGTAGATCGCTGCAGCTTAATTATCAACACATATTTTTGCAGTTTTAGTGAACATTAATTTATCCCTCTCCTCTTTATTTTGTTGTTTAGGAGTGTGTTTAGATACTGCAAGAAATATATAGTGTTAATTCACATGTTAAATGTAATAGTGGTGATCTCAACACGTAATTTTCTTGAAAGAAACAAAAATGCAAATATTGTGTTTGTCGTAGCATCACTTGCATCACTGTAAGTTTCTGTTTTCCCCGTGTGCTTTAAACATATGTTTGTAATCCAAAACACATGAGCAAACCAACCACACATTTTCGTTTCTTACTCTAAATTGTTAAAATACTAGCTGAATGCCCGTGCGTTGCTACGGAATTCAAAAAATTTTAGAACATATTTGTATGTATGTTCTAAAAATTTTTACCACCCGTTAGTTTCAGAACATATAGTATGATAAAATTTTAAAATACGTAGCAACGAGCATTCAGCTAGTAAAAGATTAAGTACTGGATGAAAAATACAGCATGTACTCTACAATGCAGTCTAGATAAAATCCACCTTGACCACTAAATCATGGAAAGAAAGATATTTTGATGGAAAGGTGGGAAGATTCGGCGCAGGTCTTTTGGGGCCACATGTCAGCGTACCCTTTTGTGAGAAGGGGTGGGAGAGGCCGGACCAACCACCAACTCCTTCTTTTATAATAGTAAAGATACATAAAAACATAACTTACTCTTACTTCATGCTGAACACTGCAACTTACCAGCACACATTTGCACTTTCTGTTATTTTTTCTTCCTAGCATCTTACTCAATTTCACATGTTACAACAAGCATGCATGCTTTATTCAAGCTTCTAAGAAATAAATGCTAACATAAAGTGTAAATACATGCTGATAAGCAGCTTTAATAGCATGATGTTATTGTAAGTTTATGTTTGACTATAGGTTTAAAGTTAAAAACAGGAATGTGTGGCTAGTTTATAATTGGTCCAGATTGCTATAGATGAACATCATGTGAAAATGAGTTGCATAGGAGCGAAAGTACAGTATGAAAATATATCCTATTTTCTTGATCCAAAAAGACATGACATAAAGCCATAATGTGCAGTTCAATGTAACAATGGAATGTGGATAAGGTTTTTTTTTTTTACAAAAGAAGGGAAAGGATGAACAAACACGCAAATAAGTGCTAATGAGTTGTGGTATCTAGCATAACGTTAATGTAAGTTCCTTTATTTTCTTGAGAAATGCTATAGAACATTCGACTGTTTTTTAAGGCAACAACAGTTAGATAATTTGGGGATGTTGGATCCCTATTCAACGGATCCACTTATATAAACACCCCCTCTAAAAAATCGAATATAAGCACCTCCTCCAAAAAAAGATCTGGAGCGTTGGATCACCATCCAACGTCCTAAAATCTGACTATTTTTGCCTCCAAAAACAGTCGAATGTTGTATAGACACTCTCTATTTTCTTATGCTTAAGAAGAAAGTGCAGTGAATAAATGTGTGATCAATTTGCTACTTGATTTGGATTGTTTTAAATGCCATGTGAGGTAGAGTTACACATAAACAGAAGTACAACATAAACCAACCTTTTATTTTCTTACTCTAAAACAAAAAAGAAGAAATGTTCTATCCGGTTATCGCATTTATCCCATGTCTATTCCTAATCCATAATTAATAATCCCGTGATATGTTCAATCACTGGTGATCACGAAGCATAGTCTAACTCATTTTACCACGCAACAGGCACGTAGCATATGATGGAACCATTCGGGAACTTTGACGCTTATCCAATCGGTATTGTTGTGACAAATAAAGCAAAGACATATATTTATAAATTATCCCTTTTCACATTTTATATTTTTAAAAAGGGGAATATCACTGCTTTTTTCCCTGCCTTCTATGGTGGAGGATGAGGAGAACCTCCTCTTTTTCCTTAAAATCCCCTATCTAACAACAAAAGATAGGATGAAACCATTGGTTCCTTTCTCTGGAAGCTTAAGTGAGTTCTTTTGGATTGTGACTTTAGATTTTGGCTTATGAATTTTGAATTCTGTCTGTTCACGAGAGACAGTACGTATAGTATAGAAAAATAGTCACATATGTTTTTGGCCGATATAGCTAAACTCGGTATTGTGTCTATGTAACACCATGCCCACCCTCTAGGCCTAGAGTGCTACCATCATTGCATAACATTACCCATTTTCTTTCAACTGCTAACCGTTTTAAGCAAACATTACTTTATTCAGAAAGTTGCGACCACTTACAACATATCATTTAAAGAAACTATTCTAGCATATTAGAGGAGTTTAAACATGCTACCATAAGCTGATATGTGAAGTGCTGTTAGTACGTGAAGTTATTCATGTGCTACTCCTGCACATACATAACGTCCTCAATAAACACCTAAAAAGCCAAACAAAGCAAGGGTGAGTCTAGAGACTCAGCAAGCACACGATAAAACAGTGATGTTAACACATCACTTTAATAATTTCTATTTCTGTGAACTATACATCACTATCTCTGTAACTGTTTCACTGTTGTCACTTTTATGCAATGTAATGCATCTGTAACTGTATCACTATTCTATTCTATTTTTATGCAATGTGATGTGATGCGTCTGTAACTATAGCTTATACCGGTATAGTGAAGTGTTCACCCGTCGATGAACCACTCAATCCCCATCCTCTTTTATACGGGGATCCAAACTCCACTCTCGTAGAGTACCTACCGAAGTAGGTCCTGTTGTCTGTGTATGAGTGCAATGTGTGATGCAACATGCTTTCAATGTTGGTATTTAATCATAAGCAGCACTTATTAAAGTATGATTAGCACGTAATAATAAGTACTGTAGAACATGGCATGAAAGACACAAAATATCAATCATTCACCACAATCCACTATTCTACCATGTACTTGCTTAGTTAACCTCGGGGACGATGCATGGACGGCTCTGACCCAGGACCTCTACCTGTACAAACATCAATTCGACTCAACACATCATATCGAAACCAGTTCTTAAGCGAGCAACGACGACTCTACGCGTATAACCTGACTCTGGCATAAAAACGACCAAGGTTAAGGATCAGTCGCACAGGTACCACCAAACCCATATTTTTTCTTTTTCTTTCTCTTCTTTTATTCCTTTTTTCCTTCCTTTTATTCTTTTTTTCTTACTCGACTGGCCTTATCCCCTTTCTCTCTCTTCATTTCAGTTTGGGTGAATGGCCTTAGCTTCTCTAGGTGATTCGGCGGCTCATAGCCGAGCTCGGGCATGTCGGTCCCGAGCTCACCGCCGGCCACCAACCGTCGGACGCCGGTCCCCCATTGAATCCCCCAAGGTACGCCTCTACTCCCCTCTGGTTCCTCTGGCTCTCTCTCTCTCTCTCTCTTGGGCATTCTCCCTAGGTGCGCAAGGGGCCTCCCGGGCTTGCCGGCCTGGGACTCACTACCCACAACCGGCTCACCACCAGCGCTGCCTCCGTCGCTTCCCCCTTGGTCCCGGTCTCCCCTAGCCATCAGCCAGCTCCTCTCAAGCAGTCGCCACCAGCTGACGGCACCTAGCGCCACCACCCCTGGTCCGAGCACTCCGACGCCAGCCCCATGGCCAAATGCCTCCTCCCTCCCGTGCGCATGGACAGCTCCAGATTGACGCCGCTCTCGGCACCAACCTCCGGCCACTACACCTCCAACTGTCGGTGGATATACACCTGCCACCTCTACTTTTCATACTACCCAGGACGGTCCAACACTCCCTCCCCCTCCTTACTACATGCATTTCATTTTGGATTTAGCTACTGCTTTTCCCTTGCTCTGTTATTAAGAACGCACGGCTGGGAAGGCTCAAGGTGTCCGCCGTGATGGGACTTGGTGGATTGCATGTGTCGAGGAGCATGCACTACCATCCAAGGGCGCACGACGGTGCTACGGGCTCGCCACCAATGCATTTGAAAGGACAAGGGGAAGGGTTGGGAAAGAATGGACGCTTACTATCGGGTGAAAGGGACTGGGGGTAGACGATGATTTCAACAGCCTCCCCTTGTCATTGCTGATGACATCGGCTCGCTGCCACCGCCCTTGCTCCCCTTCTTCGAGCCCTTCTCCTACCTTCCTCTTGTGGCCTAGCTATGGGATGGAAACAAGGTGGCTTACCTTGTGCCAGCCGAATGGAAGGATTGTGTTGAGGGTTTGGATCCGTGGGAAATGGAAAGGAGGAGATATAGATAGCTGCTTTCTGGTGTTTGCTCTAGTGGAAATGGTTTCCTTTTCCTCTCTTCTTTCTTCTCCCCTTTGATGGCTTTGCTCTCTGAATGAACTCTTAGCTGGGGGAAAGAAATGGTAGTGAGGCTTTGTGGCTTTGACTGGGAGATGGAAATGCAGTGGTGCACTGTACCTACTGATGGCCTTGGGCTTAAGAAGGAGCTCTGGTTAGCTCCTCCCTCCACTGCCTTGTGCATTGCCAAGTTTGCCCTTCCTATTGGAGCCTTGGTTGGTCATGTGCCTCATGGACCTTTTGGTCCAAGGGTGGCTCTGCACTATTTGGAGCTTTCTACTACGATAGGTAAGTCGATAAAAGTGGGTGTTGGCTAAATTTTTCCACCGGATGACGAAGCCCGCAATCGTGAGAGGCGCCGACTAGCCCCGGACGGTCTGGGAACCTCTGTGAGCACTACTTTTATTCGGCATTCTAAAGCCGGTCGGTCTGATGGCAAAACTCTAATTTATTTCTTTTATTCTCCTTTGGATTGTTTCCATTATTCGCATTACTTATCTTTTCATCTTTACTGGTATTACAATCTAGTACAATCTTCCTATAGACCTTATTTTAAAAAAACGCATCATTTAAAAGTTAGTTACTGTAGCAATCTAAGCCAAAGCCTAAGCATAAGTACAAAAGATCCCACCTGGATTTGTGCAAAACCTCCTCTTTTTCCTTAAATTTCCCCTATCTAACAACAAAAGATAGGATAAAGCCATTGGTTCCTTTCTCTGGATAAGGATTTGCACAAAATTTTCTACCACCTATTTTAAGTCTTCATAGCCATCTCATGCTGCTCTTAATTTTTCCAATCCGTTGTGTGTAGATTGGTGGGGTGTGAGTAGGAACTAACATGGGAAAAATATTCGTATATGTACGTAAATACCGTGTTTGTTTTGTCCTGTATGTGTTCATGAGCATGTGTAACTTTGAGACAATTAGTAGGAAATTCTTTGAAGGATATTCTTGTCACTGCACGGCAATAGCAGCAGGAGCGAGAATGCAAAGCAAAACTTTGCTTTCTTACTTGTAACATAGCCTACAATTTTTGCCTACAAGTTTGTCAATACACAGATGTCCGAGGTTTAGTTGAACAAGCAATTGACATTTTCATTGGCTGGTGGATCTTCTTGGATTTTTTTAATTGAACAAGTAATAGGCATCCCATTTATAATTAGTACATAAAATAGGGGTATATCATCATAATATTAGTCATTTGATCTAATTCACAGGAGCAAAATGCAACATTGAAGTACAGGCTCACTTCTATCTTGACACGGATTCATATATATACACTTCACCTTTGTCATGTTGTTACATGAACATGATAAACACTATGGAATGCCACGTTAAAACAGAAAAATTGGACATTACCTGGGACCAAGAGGGCCCAGGAATCCCAGCAGATTACAGCAAGAAAAATGTCTAAAAGCAGTCTCATCTTCGGAACCACGATCGTGCCGCCTCATCCATCGACACAAGGGACTCATCTAGTCGAAATGCTGGGTTTCAGATGATAAATTTCAGTCAGCCATTGACAAATTTCAGTCGGCCACACGTGATCACGATCTTTTTCATACCCACTCGCGATAATTTTGCACCAATATTCCATCTTTCATGCAGGGGAAATAGACATTATCTTTTGCACCATTTATAACTCTAGCCTTGATTTATTCATTCGAGCATTCACCACAAGGATACAATTATTTTCACCACACAACAGCAACCTTGGAAAGCTAAAGAGAGAAAAATCAAGCTTCCAATGCTACCCTTCGAACAGAACTTAAAAAAATATTGGCCTTTATGTTCTTTCCCCTACGAAACTGCTTGTTTCATGGCAATGCAGCTTTCAGGTTCTTGGCTAATTCTTCTAGCTTCTTCAATCCTTCTTCAGGAGAAGCAGCTTCGCCCAATTGCCTCACCATTGCACTCCCAATGATCACACCATCTGCGCCCCATCCTGCGATCTGCATTATAAACAATGAGGCAACAAGGTTGTCAAAGGTCGTCCAAAGAAAGGGGAATAAGACCAGATTCTGTGCTTAGCAGAAAGCTGTTGAGTATGATTTACCTGCTTCACATGCTCTGGAGTTGACACCCCAAAGCCAACGGCCACAGCCTTTTCTGTGACCTATAATAGCACAAGATGTTCTATAAGCATCCTCGAGTATTACGTCCTTTGCACACTTATGACGTGCTAACACCAGTTCGTGAGGTAATAATAATAAAAACGGATGCTACAAACCTGCTTAATATCCTGAAGAAGAGATTGCACCTTGGCACTGACATTTGTGCGTGTGCCTGTAACTCCAACAGTGCTTACCTGAATAGAAATACAAAGTTAGCAACCAGCCTAACATGCATCTAGTTGGCTATCATCAAACGGATTCAAGAAAGAGTAGTGAATTCAAAAATTGTTGCATGAAAAGTCAAATGGGGAAGTGGCAGGCAAACAATTGAGGCACCTCAATCTTTTCAAACTATAGTTTGTTTTTCCATGATATTTTTTCGGTTCTAACAAGTCAGCACAGCTGCATGAGTAATTGAGTTTACGAGTTAACTTGAGATGGCATAGGTTGTACAGAATGTTACTAGTTAATGTGCAATAAGTATACTGTACTCAGCTACTGTTCTTCTTAACTCTTATATATACTAGTTTGGCTATTTTGAGATGCAAAATTACTGAGAATCAGGAGAAAAATGCCATGTGAGAACAGATTTTTAGAAAATAATTAGGAAGTTATAGAAACTCACAAGATAAATAAATCCTTCCGAAGACTTAGTAATTTTCTCCATTCTTTCTGTTGGTGTAGTTGGCGTTGTCAATAGCACCTGCAGGCATTCATGCAAATAGATCCTATTAAATAACTTAAACAGCACAACAAAATAATGTGACCTCAAATTACATAGACATAGACAAAAGAAGTATCTTCATTATTATTTCCTAATCAGCACCAAAGTCAAAGAACAGAGACAGTATGAAGTTTGGCTACTACCATGTGAATCAGATCTTGTAGTTTACTATGAGAGGAAAAGGTGAGGAAAAGATACAGAAACTCCAGACTCAAACCAGTTTATCAGTTATGTGCAGTTGCAGCAAAGCAATACTCGTAACTTATCATTTTTTAAGCATTTAAATAAGAAATAGCATGTGGGGTCTCTCTCTCTCTCTCTCTCTCTCTCTCTCTCTCTCTCTCTCTCATAGTTCAAACAAATGGAAAGTTTAACAGGAATCCTTGATCCTATCTAGGCCCAAAAGTTGACTCGACATATAGAGATGTAAAATTTGTTACAGGGTCAGAATACATCATAGCATGAGAGAGATCCTACCAGCTCTAGGTTGTTCTCGGCAGCTTCACTCCTCAAAATATCTGTCTCTTCCAGAGGAACATCAGGTACCACAAGACCTGCAACATAGTAATACATAAGTAACTTGACTATCGCAATCAAAAAAGAAATTTGGCAAAAAAAAGTATCATATTTTTAAGATAAATCTACAAAGTGAAGTGCATAAAATATATAAATAATAGAACCTACAAGCTGGGATTGCTGATGCAACTCTAGTGCAAAAATCAGTTGTGAACATTTGTCTATGTTGTTATACAAGGTTTAATTCTCTCAATTGTCTATCTGAATGTTATACAGGGTTTAATTCTCTCAATTGTCTATCTGAATCAATGTTGTGTGTTAAGTCAAACTAAGATACAAGAGAAGGGATATCATACTTCAGCTAATAAATTAGGTGAGTGTACTAGTAGAATGGCATTTTAATGTAAATTCAGCAAATTCATGTTATTAACTACATATGACATATTACCATGCACACCGGCTTCTTTTACAACAGTCATGAAGTTTGCGATACCACGCTTCAGAATCGGGTTGTAATATGTGAAAAGTGCTACAGGGCAGGACAGCTCAGGTATCACCTCCTTTACCATAGAGATGACATCCTCAAACGTGGTGCCTTTTGACAGCGCACGTGTAGCGGAAGCCTAAAATGATGCAACCAAAAAGCAAAAACTCATAAGCTGAAGCACACAAATACTGCAGAATATAGTAGGATAATAGCATATGTGTTACGTAATATACCTGAATAACAGGACCATCAGCCAATGGATCAGAGTAAGGCACGCCCAATTCAATCACATCTGAACCGCACACGTCAAGAATCTTCAGTGCTTTCGCTGTTGTTGCCAAGTCAGGATCACCAGCAGTGATGAACGGAATGAATGCAGTCTGAAAGTTTGCAAATATTAGAGAATAAATATACAACTTGAACCTTATTGCAAAAATGGGGAAAAGGGAAGTATGAATTTAAATGCCGACCTGGAAAAATATCACATCTCAGAAACTTGATTATGAATATGACAGTACAAACATATGGAGTGATTCTGGCACTAAAAATAGCAGAAAAAAGAAACACGACAAAGTAGTGAGATCCATTCAACATTAATCTCTTCCAAGAACTGACTTTTATTGGCAAAGCGCACCCTAAACATTATTTACATCCTCGTGCTAGTAAATAGCACTAGATTAACATGGCCAAGGCAGAAACTGACATCCCCGGTTCTTCCACAAATCATAGCATCAAAAATCATGGCCAATCATAGCAGCAAAAATCATGGCCAATCTAGATCACCGCAACACGAGTTTAACCTCGAACGCAAACAAAAGTAGCATGAGGCAATCCATTGACCGCAGTTCGCACGACTCGGTGCATCCTAACGCCGTCCATTCATCCAATCTAACACGACGAAATGGAACAACAGAATGGATCAACGGTCCACGCGACATTTGACCTCGCCCTTGTTAGATCTAGACTTCGGGGTTTCTTTTCTTTGGGGTTCATGAGAGAGACCGAGAGAGGGAGAGGGGTAGGGGATGTGTACCGTCGGATGTAGAAGAAGGTTGGCCATCACGGTGAGTCGTGACGATCTGCGCTAAGGCGTGACGGTCGGTGGAGAGCGGCGTGTCCCGTGCGGCGACCTCTGGCGGTGTCGTCCCGGAAGAAGAGACGGTACGGTGGTGGAGCTGTCCGTCACTGGGCGCCCACGATCGGATCTAGGGTGCATTGGTGGGAAAGTGGTGGCACGGTGAACCTCGTCATGCGTGCCACCCCGGCCCCCACCTCTATTTATTGTGGCGCTTGCGACAGGGGCCCACCACCAACGGTGGCGCCCGATCGTATGCCATCAAGATGAGGGGTTGGGATTTGGCCGTTGGGCCAAATCCCTGAGATCATTCTAACATTCTCCCCCTTGATCTCACTCTATACTTTATCTTTAATTGCTTTTGACTTTACTCATTCCATCACAGATTAGTGCATAGAACATGTCTCATCGTCACGGTCAATTGCCGATAGATTCAACACTACAATACACCTCTCTGCTCAAATAGTTACTTTAAACTTTTGGGCCTTTTATAGTCCAGAATCATAGGCTTTCCTTAAACCCATGCCGCTACATGTTCTCTCGAACACGTTGGGTGGTAAGCCTTTTGTAAGCGGATCCGCTAACATCTTTGTTGTACTTATATGATCAAGACTTATAATCTGATCCGGACTTTATCTTTCACAACATAGTACTTTATGTCAATGTGTTTGGCAACACCACTTGACTTATTGTTGTGGGCATACGTTCTGCGGGTTCATTATCGCAAGACAACTTAAGTGGTCTATTGATGTCGTCAACCACTTTTAAACCGGTATGAACTTCTTAAGCCGTTCACCGCCTGTAGCCTCATAACATGCTACAAACTCGGCATACATTGTGGACGATGTAGTGACGGTTTGCTTTGAGCTTTTCCACGATATAGCTCCTCCTGCGAGTGAATACATATCCGGATGTAGACTTTCTATCATCTCCGCAAAATCGAATCAGATACCCCACTATATGGAGTGTATCGATTTTCGTATGTCATCATGAGGCCTTTTGTGCCTTGCAAATAACGCAAGACTTTCTTTATCAATTTCAATGTTCTATTCGTGATTGCTCGGAATCGCCAAGTAACCCGGTAACAAACGCTAAGTCGTATGCGTACACACTTGAGCATCTTGCAAGCTTCCGACACCAAGCATATGGAACCGCTTTCATTTGATCGATCTCATCTTGGTTCTGGGCATTGAAAATCCCATATCTCGTCGCCCTTGACTATAGGTGCGGTGAAGGACTACATTTATGCATACCAAATTTCTTTAATATTCTCTCTATGTATGCCTTTTGTGACATCCCAATACCCCTTGTTTCTATCCGGTGAATTTCGATCCCTAGAACGAACGAAGCTTCACCAAGATCTTTCATATCAAAGTTTGAGGACAAAACTTCTTTGTCTCCGATGAGCGCATCGACATCACTACTAGCTAGTAGGATATCATCCACATACGTGATTAGGAAGATAAACTTCCCATCTTTAAACTTTGCATAAACACGTTATCCTCTACATTCTCTTTAAACCCAAATTTTCTTATTGTACTGTCAAACTTCAAGTACCACTGCCTTGAAGCTTGCTTTAACCCATAAATCGATTTCTTTAGGTGGCATCCCATTCTTTCATTTCCTTCCACAACAAAACCTTTCGGTTGTGCCATGTAAACATTCTCCTCCAAATCCCCATTAAGAAATGCCGTCTTTACATCCATTTGATGTAACTCTAAATCATAATGTGCAACTAATGCCATTATGATTCGAAGAATCTTTACATGAGGCCGGAGAAAACGTCTCATTGTAATCAATCCTTCTCTTTGCGTAAAGCCTTTTGCCACAAGTCGCGCTTTGTATCTTTCTACATTCCCTTGGGAGTCAAGCTTTGTCTTGTAGACCCATTTACTGACCCTCTTGTTTTGGCTCCTTTAGGAATAATTTCCAAGTCCCGCACTTTATTAGCCTTCATGGACCTCATTTCCTCTTCCATGGCCTCAAGCCATTTTGAGGAATTTTCGCTTCATGGCTTCTTCAAATGAGGTGGGATCATCCTCCATTTGAAATTCCTCCGTATGATAAATCGATAATCATCGAAATAGCCGATCTTCTTACTCTTTGAGACCTCCTGGGCCTCCACATTTGGTACATCTTACATTTGAGGTCGCTGTTGCTCCCCTCATCTGTGGCAATTGGTTCTATATGATCCTGAAGAATGGTTCTTCATTCTCATTAATTGTTGCCACATGAGGAACAATAACAGTCTTGACACCACAGTGTCTTGTACCGTCGGTGTAGCGACAGCAGGTAGTGCGAAGAATGGCTCTTGAATCATCGGAGTGGGCGCATACACCCGCTTCTCTTCAAGGTCAATCTTTCGAGCTACCATGCTCCCCCTCATCATTTCATCCTCTAAGAAGACAGCGTGTCTCGTTTCTACAAACTTTGTATATCTGTCTGGACAGTAGAAACGAAAACCTTTTGACTTTTCAGGGTAGCCAATGAAATGACAACTTACTGTTTTGGGATCAAGTTTCCCAAGGTTTGGGTTAAATACTTTAGCCTCAGCAGGACTCCCCCACACACGTAAGTGGTTTAGTGAGGAACTCTTCCGTCCACATCTCGCATTTGTTTTGGGCACCGACTTACTAGGCACTCTGTTGAGGATATGAATGACGGTTTTCAACGCCTCCATCCATAAACTCAACGGCAGTGTGGAGTAGCTCATCATGCTTCGCACCATATCCATCAGGGTACGGTTGCGTCTTTCGGCTACTCCATTTTGCCGAGGTTCGCCTGTAGAATCTTGGGCCACTATTCCATTTTCCGTAAAACCTTGCAAAGGTCCGGGAACTTGTCCATATGGGGTATGTCGACCGTAGTACTCCCCACCACGATCAGATCGGACTATCTTAATTTTTAAATCGTGTTGGTTTTCAACTTCAGCCTTAAATATTTTGAATTTATCCAAGGCTTCGCTTCTTTCTTTGATTGGATAAATGTATCCATAACGGGAGTAATCATCCGTGAATGTTATGAACGAATCATAACCATCCACACTTTTCACAGAAAAAGGACCACAAATGTCTCGTATGAACAATTTGTAGAACTCACATGCTTCTTTTAGCGTCTTTCTTAATTTTCTTTACAAATTTTCCTTTAATGCATTCTATGCATTGTTCTAAGTCTGAGAACTCTAATGGAGGAAGAATATCATTCTTAACTAGTCTTTCTATTCTCCCCCTCGAAATATGGCCTAAACGACAATGCCATAATTTCGATGATTCATTATGAGTTCTCTTTCTTTTTCATTCGTATTCTCGGGCGAGGATACATGCTCATTCACATCACATACGAATTCACACTTTCACGAAGTGACAATAAATAAAGCTCATCTTGTTTAATGGCAAGACCAACACATGCTTTATTAAACATTATTTCACACTTGCCATTTCCAAAATTACAATCATAACCATCATTGTCCAAACATGAAACACTAATCAAATTCCTCTGTAAAGAGGGAACATAAAGAACATCTCTAAGTAAAAGACTGAAGCCATCAGCTAGCTCTAATGAAAGATCACCAACGGCTTCAACTTCAGCTTGGACTCCATTTGCGACTTTAACGCATCTTTCTTTTCTTTGCGTATTCCTCGTCGAACGGAATCCACGCAAATTATTAGCAACATGAACAGTTGCACTGAATCAATCCACCAAGTAGATTTTGAATATTGTACATACAGGATTCATTTATGAACGTAATAATGTTCTCACCTTTCTTTGACATAATCATTTTCAAGAAATCGGGACAATCTTTCTTGTAATGTCCCTTTTCTTGCAATGAAGACACCGATCTTTCTCCACCGAGAAATTGTTCTTGAGGCTGAAAAGCAGGGCTTTTCCTTGTTCTTTGAGGAGAAATTATTGTTGAAAGTCTTTTTCTGTTATCCTTCACATAGTTGATGTAACCACCATGTGAGGATTTAAATCTTTCCTCCTCTTGCACACACATAGCTATGCATTTTCTAAGTCCCATTTCTCGGTCGCATATTGTAGTTGACAACAAAGGTGTCAAACTCTTTCGAGAAAGAAGCAAAATCAAATGAATAAGGAACTCATCCTTGAGAGCCAAATCCATTGGTTTAAGCTTGGATGCCAAGTTACTCATCCTTAGTATGTGCTCTCTAATGCCACCGCCACCACCGTAGTACCTTTACATCAAGTCGCTTAATCACCGTGTAGCATAAGTCTTTGAAGAGCCAATGGCCGACTCTTTATTTTGTCAAGGTACTCTCGACAAGAAACACACTCTGCGATTGAGCCTACAATTGCGAGGCTCAATCGTGTTCTTTATCAACGCCAAACATTTCTTGTTGGCGGTGACCCACTTTTTATGATCAAGATCATATAACATCTTTATGGGAGCAAAGTCCCTCATGCAGTGCCAAGCGACATCGACCTCATTTTCATCCTCACCGGTGCCATAGGCTCTGTGGGACACTGTGTGGTGACTACCAGTCCACCTCGGCTAGGATGAATGCAAGGTCAATCTTTTCTTCCATTCACCGTAGTTGTCTCCTTTGAGAACAGTGATATCTCTGATGTAGCCCATCAAAGAGTATCCTCCTGAAATGCAATTCATATATAGTGAGAACAACAATAATAACAATAACTGCATGCCTTAGTTTCAACGTTGGTTAAAATTAAAACATACAGTTGTTTACACATTAAATCTACATCACCGTGGGCGAAATAGAAATAATGCGTAAAATCATCAATTAAAATTATAATACTTTTAACAGCAAAATTATATGCCTTATTTTAACGTTGGTCAAAATTACGACATACAATTTTATTTATACATTAAATCTACATCACCGTTGGGCAGAAAGTAGAAATAACGCATAAAACTTCAATTAAAAATTATAATAATGTTATTATCAACGTTGGTCAGAAAATAACAATATCATAATTAACTGGAAATTTTCTCTATTTTTTTTTCAAAATTAAATTCTCCCGTTGGTTCGAATTTAATAATGAAAATTAATCAACATTAACTTTTGCAGCGGAAACATGAAATTATTCAAAAATAATAATTCTTTCTGTAAAGTTAATCATCTCTTTTGACTGTAGAAAAAAAAAACTTTTGGCCATACAAAAATCCTTTTGACCGGTCCCACATATGCATTAGTTGCATGCTTTTTCACGCATGTGTTGTGCTGGCACGCACAAGCTGCATGTTGCTTTTGGTTCCATTCTGTCAAGTACAGATACCATGGACCGACACCTTTTTTTTTATTCATTAGCCAGATAGAAAACGGGCCACCACTCATTGCCCCTGCGCGTTTCAACAAACTGCCTCCACTCATCCGCAAAAAAGGGATCTGTTCATCCGCAAAACGGATCGGCGGCGGCAGCGCCGGCGGCGCCGGGACGGAGAGCGGTAGCGCGCGGAGGCCCGCAAGGCGCGGGCGACCGGGCCGGCGCTCGTGGCCTCGGCGCAGCACGCACAGGGGCCGCGACGGCCACTGGCGCGGGCGCTTAGCGCGCAGCAGCGGCAGCGCCGACGCGACCAATGGCGGCGGCGGCCTCGGGCGGCAGGCGGCGACGGAGGACCGGTATGGCTCGATACCAATGTTAGATCTAGACTTCGGGGTTTCTTTTCTTTGGGGTTCATGAGAGAGACCGAGAGAGGAGAGGGTAGGGATGTGTCCGTCGGATGTAGAAGAAGGGTTGGCCATCACGGTGAATCGGCGACGATCTGCGCTAAGGCGGCGACGGTCGGTGGAGAGCGGCGTGTCCGTCTGGCGACCTCTGGCGGTGTCGTCCCGGAAGAAGAGACGGCCATTGGTGAAGTCGTCCCGTCATTGGGCGCCCCACGATCGGATCTAGGGGTCTGTTGGTGGGGAAAGTGGTGGCACGGTGAACCTCGTCATGCGTGCCACCCCGGCCCCCACCTCTATTTATTGTGGCGCTTGCGACAGGGGCCCACCAGCCAAACGGGCTGGGCGCCCCCGATCAGGGCGCGGTCAAGATGAGGGGTTGGGATTTGGCCGTTGGGCCAAATCCCTGAGATCATTCTAACAGCCCTAACCCCCATCAATCCAACAAAACAGCAAGTTTACCACAAGCCTACCCAACGTATACGGGGTCAGTAAAATCACGAATCAAGAAGGGCCTAAGAGCTCACTTTGCCCTGCTCCTTGAGCTTGGCGAAGGTGCCCGAGATGGTGCGCTTGTCCTCGGCCAGGGCGGGCGCCACCGCCCTGATGGCGACCATGGGCGCGGCAGGCCCCCGGAAGGAAACCCTCCCCGCCTCGCGGCGCACCCTCGGCGCTGCCGTGACGGAGAACGACGCCGACGATGCGGCCTTGAGCGCGAACGCCATGGGAGCGATGCGGCGAGGGTGGTGGCTCTGCTCTGCGCGCTGGGTGTTCGACGCCGTGCTCGACTCACTGGTTCGGACTCGGATAGGCAGTGACGTGCCCGTATTAATAAGAGGCTACTGGTACTGGTTGTGGGGGTAGGTGGGCCGAGGTGGCTGCGTTGGACGGGCGCCTGCGGGTGGGGCGCGGCTGTCAGTGACTCGGTGCTGCGTGCCCGTCCGTCTCGTGGGGTTTTCGTCGTTCTCTGGGTTTTTTTATTATTACTTTGTGGCACGTGCGCATAGGTTGTTTGTTGTCTTGTCCCCTGTTGATCCACGCTGATGTTTTTAGAAAAAACAAAGCAAACCAAGTACGTGTTTTAATCGGTTCGGACTGATATTTTTTAGCTAGAGCTTTTGTATCTGATTATAATAAAATAGAACGACTAAAAGTAGTGGTTTTTACAATAAATTTTAAAAAATAGCTTTGAGAAGACACGAAAAAAGTGACAAAGACCAACTAACAGTTTTTGAAAACGATTTAAAGAAGCCACTTATGAAGGTAGCTTGAAGAAACCGTTTTTGAAAGACAAGATGTTTAAATCGGCTTCTCTCGTGAGAATCTTTGAAAGCATACATTGATTAGTATGAGTCGTACCGTTTTGTTCATCTACAGTGTTTTTTCCGATTGTGTAAATAATTTGGGTGGTTTCGAATGGTTTTGTGGATTTTTACTTCTATTATAATAACTAGTTTTCAAATGATTCATTTTTTCAAGACGAGATTTACTAATTGATTGTTGTACACACTGTACAGACTTCAGCTATAATGGATAAAATTACATACAAATATCTCTCTTTGTAATATCTCTTATAAATAGCTAAAATAAAAAAAATCAAAAGCCACAGGCCGTAGCTCCCACCCTTTCTCGCTCGGACCAAGGAGTGGAAGTTACTCCTATTCTGCAATATGTAATATGTAACCATGCGTCCATGCTGTTACATGGAATGGGACTATAACTGATCCGCGTCTATTTCGAGTAGGAATATAAGTGAAGGCCTTCACGTAGATCGAATGATGTAGAAATCGACCGAATGCCAGATTCCGAAACATTTGCACCACACCATTAGAAAGGAAATTAGCAAACCCCGGCCTTTTGTTACTCTTGTTTAGCAGTGATAGGTATATGGTGGGTTTTTTCAGCTACGGCTAATAGGTTTTGGTCTTAATATAAGCGTTTGTGTAAACGAATCGAATACCAATAAGTTGATAAATCGTTTCGAAAAGACAATTGAGAAGTCATCCATTTATTTATGAGAAATTTTACGATACATTCTATTAATAGTAGAGTTTAGTAATGTAAATTAAATCTAGCTGTTGATTTATTAAAGGTATAATAGACTTTTCCTCGTAATTATATTTTTTGTGGGGTGTGTAACACCCCCATTTCTAGGGTCATTTGAATTTAAATAATAGCGCCTGTGACTGCTTAAATTGCAAGTCTTGTAGATGAGTATACACCATTGCTTCAACAAACTTAAGCATAAAAACCAAACTTTATTACAAAATTAAGACTTAGCAGCCAAGTTTTACACAAAGGGGTGTACAACCCAAAGTTATGATACAATACAAAAAGAAACTCTACAGGCATGCCTGAGTGTAGAATAAATCCTAACACCAGGCGTCGTCTAAATCGTAGGGCTCAGCGTTGTCTTCATAGATTCATGTTTATGATTTTAGCAAGCATAAGTACACCCAATTGTACTGAACAAGTCACATGAAAAAATGTTATATAACTAATTGTCAGAATTTCCAAAAGATGGAAGTACAGTGGTTTTGTTAAAGTATTTGTGGATGCAATTTTATTTGTAAACATTTTGATTTAAAACACAAGATAACAAATCATGAACTTCTTAAGGTATTTGGGGTTTCAAAACTTCATTACCTGACTTCCAACATTTCTAAATCTACTTATACTTCGCTATTGGAATCACCCATTAAACACATCTTTATATACCGAAAGCACGGTTTATTCGAATACCATTTGTAAATGACTCTGCAGAGTTGTCCAACTTTACCCACAAGATTCATTAACCCTCATGACTAAGTTGAGAAATAAAGATTGTTTCACTGTTCATCTCTTTATATAGCCTCTACCCGATAGACTATGGACCATCTGTCACGGAAAACGGTGGCCTGACAGGGCAGAGCCTACCGTTGAAGGATATTAGCTAATATCATGTCATTCTAAACATTATTGTACAAGAAATAACAGTGCATAAATAACATAATAAAAATACTGATAAATAAATAAATAAAGGAATGTAGGTTCAATATGATCAAAGACATATGACTTGCCTGGCGGATCTAGGTATTCAACTATTTTGAATTCTTCTGTTTCTTGAGCTTGAGCTTGATCTTCTCGTTCCTGATCCGGTTGAACTTCAATGTCAAAAGCTAACGCAGAGCCAAATAAAATAACTCAGTTTCACGCTCGAAGGATTGAGCTAGGAATAAAGAAATAAAATAAAAAAATAAAATCCAAGAAAATCAAATAAAATAGGTTTTGGGTTTATAGGGGTCTAAAAGGCGAAACGGAGCTGAGAAATGGGTCGGCGGACTCGAAACGGTCAAAATGGGTATAAATTTGTATTTTCGGGTTTGGGTGAATAGGAACGGGTCTAGCACTGTTCATTACAGGTTTGGTTAGTATTCACACCGGATATTTACTATTCATCATGGGTCGGCTTCAAGGGCTAACGGTTCGGGTTTACTGTGCTTACCAGGTTGAACACTATTCATCGTGGGTTCGGGTTCAGGTGCTATTGGGTCGAGTAAACAGTGACTACCCATCATTGTTCTTCCCAACCGAATGGGCGCGCGACGGCGAAAATAGAGGAGGAAAGCGACGGCTATTGGCGAGGCTAGGGCGGTTTGTGATGGAACAGAAGGCCATGACTGGGTTTCTGGGAGTGTGAAGGTTCCATTTTTGGGGTTGGTGGTGACAGGGGAGGCAGCGTTTGCCGGCGGCGAGGTCAAAAGCTCGGAGCGGTGTTTGATGGCACATGGGCTAGAGGGGTGTTCTTGCTTGCAATTAGCGGTTGTTTATCCATCTACGGATACTTAGGAAGGCTTTGGTGGTGGTGGTTCGGGCTGTGAAGGTCTGTGGTGAGCGGTCCACAGTGAGGTGGTTTCGGCTGGCGGGGAACTAGGTGGCCAAGGAGCTGAGGGGCTTGTCTAGCCATGGCGATGCTTCGATCATGTTTCTAGGGTTATGAGGGAGCAAGCAATTGAAATGAAATCAATTGGATACAAAGAATTTGAAATCGGGCTCAGTTGGGGAATTCCGGCGATTGTCGGTGATGCTCTGGCCAAGGGCTTGATTTGGATTGTTGGGTGGCTCACTGGGTACTCATGCACCTCTCAGGGGAAGCTCAAGGCTTTAAATAGAGCGGGAAGGCAGTTCGGCACTGAAGATCGGCTAGGGTGGCGACGACGCGTGGCACGACCGAGAGGGCGTGGGAAGGCTCGGCATGGCTGGCTAAGGGGATGTACCGGCTGGCACGTGCAAGGTATTGCGGTGATCAAAAGTGCTTTGAATCAAGGCTATCGGTCAGGAGAGAGAAAGGGGCAGGGGTGGTGGCTGGGAGGTCGGCGGTGCTTGATGTGCGGCAGAAGGATGCTAGGGGAGGGGTACGAGGTGGTACAGTGCCTGCCAACTTGCAGCGGCGAGGTAGTGATGGGAATGCGCGAGCGAGTAAGAGGAATCTAGGCGGCGGCAAAAATCAGAGTGGCGACGGGATTTTTCGGTCGGTGAATAGTGCCGGTGCATATCCTCTCCGTTGAAGCAATGTCGGCAGCAATTGGTGACGCGGACGGCTAGGGTTTGAACTGGATTAGGCTAAGGATCAAGAGGAATCAAATTCGAAACGGAATCGAAATTTTTTTGAAAATTCCGGTTCGTTTCATTGTGCTATGGACTCTTCACTAAACTGTAACCCTTTCCCATCCATTCCCTGGCGTCATCGCCTCCGTATCCTACGCGCGGCTAGTTGCACCTCTGCGACACCGCCACCGGGGGAGTAGCGCCGCTGCGTCCGTCATGTACACGCGCTGCTGCAACGCTGCTACACCACCGTGCGTGGCCCAGGCGCGGACATGGCCATTCCCGGCAGGGTTGCCAACCAGGCGTAGGTTGCAGCAGACACCAACGCCCGGGCACGCGTGTCGAGGACAAGGTAACCATCGCTGTCGTCCTCACGGTACGTCGTGCGTGCATGCGTGTATCTGTAGTGACTGATTGATCGAGTGATTGAGTTGCGTCTATGTGTGGATATCTCGTTTCAGTAGGAGGAGACGTCGAGGCTGCCGAGAGACACGGCGGTGACGATGGACGGCGCGGCCACTGCACCTTTGCGCCACCGCTGTCGAGGAGGGAGCATCGCTGCGTCCGTCTCGTACACGTGCTGACGTGGCCAACGTAGGAGCAGGTTTTTCGTTATCGCAGATAATCACCAAAATCAGAAATAGCACCCCTTCCGGTAAAATTTTGGTTTTTGCATGCTTTTTATCAAATATAAAAGAAATTCGTAATCATTTCATATCACATGTGTGTGTATAGTGGTGAGGTCTTTGGCCTTAGAGAAGGAGGTATTGGGTTCGAACCTTCAGCTGCGTTTTTTTTATCTTTTTCGTTTGAACTTAAAAGAATAAATTTTGATTTGAAAATTTTTGGCTGAAATTGACCGAAATTTTTTGATAATCGGAAAATTTGAAAACCCCGGTAAAATTTGAAAACCGATTTTGAAAACCCTGCATACGAGACGCCATGGCCCCAAGAAGGAGGTGTTGTTTATTTTTCATCTATTTTTCCATTGTCAGAAATGATAATCTAACTTCTGATTCAAGATCGCAGAGCTCCAAATTGTAAAATTATCTAAAACGCTAGGGCATGTTCCGACGCTGCAGTTACTCACTGGAAAAGTGCAGCATTAGTGACTTGCATTTAGCTATGAAGTGAGCTTGCTGTTATCAGATAAGATGATAAGATCATTTGTGAACCTTATTAGTCCGTTTAGTTGCTTTCTTGTATTTAATACCAAAATTTGTAATGGATGAACAATTTCTTTCTAGTTTTGTTTTGGTTTAGTTTTGCCGCTTGATTCGAATGTTGCCGCAAGGACAAGTGCAATGCTTGAATAAAAGTGTGATGTTCAATCTCTACGGGTGTGGAAGAGATTTTTTGAAGTGTAGCAGTGATATTACTTGTATTGTATATGCATGAATGAACTCATACTGGATGCATTCTTGGTGCTTGATGTATAAAAAGTGATGTATTAACTGTCCATAATGCTCAAGGTCCACAATTATTAGTGCTCTATAAACTCTAATTCCGACTTGCTTGACATTAATGCTGACAAAGCATATTCAAGATGGGTGATCCAATCTGCTACTAAGATTGTTGTTGCTGCAGAAAAGAGTTATTTCTGGATTATTCTGCTGTGAGTTTCTGTAGTGCTTTTACCCAATCGAAGTCCATATCATCAGTTGTTATAGCAAAAAGGCATTTTCTTTTTGTTTTCAATGTAGTTACTACAGTAGTTAGTAGTTAACATTTATCTTAGTTTCTTTCTGCATGTAGACTTGACCTGAATATCAAAATAGAGTTTTACTTCATCTTATACCCTGTTCTTGTCATTGTATGCATGCTGAGCTTTCAAGAAGGTAGATTGGGAACTTTGAAAGGCTAGTTCAATTACTGGAGGTCATGCTTCCATAGTGAGTTTCTGTAATGGCTAATGTGAGTTCATTATTAGTATCAGGCCATACTTTTTGTATAGACTTGTGATGCAATAAATTTTGGAAAGGAATATCAAGACCCTTGTATTTTTTAGTGCAAAACACTTGTATTTTGTAGCTGCCAGTGATTGCTAGTAAAAGCTATTTTTCCAGTTCTTTTTTGCCATGTTTCAGTTGCTTGTAACGGGAATAGCATCATGTGCTTGCACTTGAACAGTATCGGCTCAGATGAATTCTGGGGTATTTTGCATTCAACGAGTGTTATTATTTGGCAGCATAACAGAAATTACATAGCAATGTCACAATTCTTTACTTAGTTATAGCTGCATCAGTTAGCATTCAGATGTATATGACCATTGGCATAAATCAGTCAGGTTATTTGGTTATTTACTTTGATGGTTCAGGGAAAAAGTAATGAGGCAAATGAGCTCTATCCTAGTGCTTTTTAAGGAGCATACTCCATCCATTCGCATTTACTTGTCAGTTTTGTTTTTGACTCATCGAGCTTTGACCAACGATAATTTTGAAAATATATATCTAGTTGTGTAACATAAAAGTGGTATTGTTAGATTTGTAATCAAAAGTACTTAATATTCTACATTTAGAGCTATTTGCTTTTGTATTGCTTAAAAAACATTAGTCAAACTCAATCAATCAAAGTCAAAACTGACAATTAAATGCGAACAGAGAGAGTACAACACAATAACATTTGCAAGCGAATGCAATAAATCTGACACTGGAATTTGCATTCAACAATCTCTGAAATTTGCACTAGCATTCATTATAGAAACACATTCAGTCATTTGACCACTATACATTTTTACACGAAAGATTCCGTTCAATTGTGCACACATAAGGCTTCATGATTCCAACTAGCACCAATCATGGCAAATTGCTTTCTTGGCCTTTTGTGCATTGGAACATATAACAGAGCTTAGGCACAACAAAAAAATCCCCAATGGTATACAAATATTTCAGTTTGCTTCTTGACATCCAATAAAACATCCTTGTAGCAATAGAGTGAACTTCCCAATTCAACCAAGAATGACATGCCTCCATTGTCCTGAGACAATCACTTATCAGTTCTCCTAAAGCTCCTAGCTAAAGATCTGACAATGATAGAAGTATGTCCACGCCAGAAAAGAATTGACTCCTAGATTATGTTCTCGTTTTGAATAGCATGAATTACAACATTTGCTTGTAGTGCCAATATAGAAGTGAAGAGTAAGAGTCACAACAGGAACTTAAGTATTTGTTTTGTACATACTATTTATCAGAAGGACATAATATTTACCTGTTTCATCTTACAATATTCAGCAGACTGATCCAGTACTGCTTTTGTGAGAGACCATGTGGAGGTCATCCCGTTGTGTATGATGAGTAATTGACATCAGTTTAGGAAAGTCGAGTTTGAGTTGGTTGGTTCGGACCTTGACGTTACATGGTGTAACGGGCTCGGTCGAACTTGGTCGAACTTGGTCGTATGAGTTTAGGATGTGTATCCTTTGATTCGACAGGTTTGGACTTCGTCAGTGTGATGATATTTATGCTTTCATCGAACGGTGCTATTTGACGTGTTTCTTGTCTGTGTGGCTGCAGGACGTCGAGGAGAGTCGTGGCGAGACACGGTGGACCGGACTAGGCGCAGGTGACGCTGAGGTCAGAACGGTCAGGATATGTCGAAGACGACGTGGACTCGAGGTGGTTGCGAGTCGTGGACAGCAAGGAGCGCGGAAGCTTCCTGGAAGTTGCACGAGGGGCGAAAGGGTAATTTCGCAAGGCTGCACAAGCGGGAGACGGCTCCGTTAGGGTTTAGCCGGCGTAACGGGTTGGAGACCCGTTAGCCAAGGGCTATAAATAGAGGTGAGGGGCTGCATACCCCTTAGGACACTTGACATAGTTTTAGAGTTTATCCATCCCTTTGTGTGTGTTGTGTTCCTCCCAAGAAACATGTGAGGCTCTTGGTGTTCTTGAGGATTGAGAGGGAGAGGATAGATTAAGAGTCTTGTAATCTTTCATGGATATGAACTTATCTTCTATTTTTTCTCTCTTTGACTCTTTATGAAAAATCTTGTTGATTGGGTAGTTTATCTTGAGATGATCTGTTCTCTGGTTTTTATCTCTGTATGTTCTCTTTCCTAGTTCTGATGTAAGATGTGTTTTGGAGTTATATTTCTTCTTCTCCTTGTCTCTCGGCAGCAAGTGCAGCTCTCTTCAGTTTGAGCAATCCATTTTCGGCAGCAGGATTTGGCTTCTAGTTTTCAGTCAAGAAGCAGTTCCAGTTTTAGCAGATTTCTCTTCTCTGATTTCTGTTTCTTCTCAGTTTTTGTTTGCCGACAGGATTCAGTTTGTACTAGTACTTTCTTTTGTCTGGAAGGAGTAGAATACTTTAGGCCACTTCTCTGTGCTAATTTCGGTTTTGGTCTTCTCTGTAGCAGCAGCCGGCAACCTCTTATTTCTGTCTTCCCTGAAACATTACGGCAGACCAACTCACTCCATGTTGGCTGGCTATAGATTATGAGTTTTCTTGGTGAATGTCAGTTTCGGTTAGCTCAGAAATTCAGTGTTTACTGCTCTGCCCTTCATTTCTTTCTAAACTATCTTCGGTTGAGAAATACTCCAACAGACAGGCAGCAAGTCTGATCTTCCTTTGTGCTTTCGGCTGAAACTGCAAAACAACCTGTACTCTGCTGTACCGTTTTCAGTTCTTGGCAAGAACTTGCTTTTCAGTCTGCCTCTCGGTTCTGCATTTCTTCTTTTTTCAGACTGGTTCAGCTGCAGCTCTTGTCTTCTCTTCTTTGGCCAGCACTTTCAGTTTTGCTTCTTTTATCCTTTTTCAACCGAGCAATCAAAACTTGAGCTGAGATCTTGCTGTTGAATCATTTCAATACCTGCTGCCGGCAAGGTGCTTGTCTCTAAACTGTTTCTTGCCAATTTTTGTCAGCTTTGCTTTTCAGTTTCTCTTTTGGTCCTGCCGGAAGCAGCAGTACTCTGCTCCTACTACGAACTGCATTTCTTTCTTCTCTTTGATTCAGTTTGGCAGTAGTAGCATTTACTAGTTGTTTCTCTTTTAATTCTTTCCTGTTTCTTTGACCATTTTGCATGCAGATCAAACGACACTAATTTCAGCTGAAATTTTTACTGACTACTCCTTGATTTATGCTGAATTTTTTAGTACCGCATGCGTTCCAGTTTTCAGCAGAATTAATTTTCTGTGAGTTACCTCGTACTGCATTTGTCTGAAATACCAGTGTACGAATTCTCGAGAGCGATTTTAAAAGAGAGCGACATTCACCCCCCTCTGTCGCCATTTCGGTCCTACATTTTGTTGTACGTACTACATTCATATTCCCTTTTACCATGACCACCATGAAGGTCTGGAATGCAGTCTTGCTAGAGGGTTCAGCCGCTATAGCTTGAATATGCATATCACATTCAATCCTGAACTCGGACAAAAGTAGTGAAAGGAGAAAAATGTCACAAATCTTTCGATATTAAGTGGTTAATTAAATAGAGAAGTATCCCCCTATTCTTTTAGAATTAGTTGTTTAGAATTCGTGAAACCTTTTATAATATCAAGACTTTTTCATTTTGCATTTTGCACTACACAATTGTAAAAATTAATGTTAACAGTTGACTCTACATCTGTGAAAATTCAATTAGTTCACTTATAGAATAATAGAGAAACTAAAAGAAGTTCACCTAAAACATGGGATTCTTACGTGGATGGGAGCAGCTTCGGAGGAGGTGCTGCGGATGGAGGCGACTTGGAAGGGCGCCACACAGAGATGGAGTTGCCACCGACACACGGAGAGTTGGTTGGCGCGATGGAGAACTGGAAGATGCATCACTGGATGGGGGCAGCGGTGCCGTGGGTTGAGGTGTGATGCTGCGCTGGAAGGTGCAGCGCGGCCGCGGCCACGGGTGTAGGTCACCGTCGCCTCATTGGTAGCAGTCGCTGTTGCTGCCGTAGTTCAGGCGTGCTAGGGTTCATGTTTGGGGATGGGCCATGGTTGGAGTAGGGTGGGGAAGGCTAGTTTAACTAATCTGAACTATAGGATCAGAAACATAATGAATTTAGTGTACCATAAAAAAGCTTTTATTTATTAAAAAGAAGTCATAAAACTGAAAAGAATGAGGCTACTGGTCCTTTGTGTCAGGTTCACCACTGAAAGGTGATCTTACATGCATGGCGGTTCTCCCCCACTGTCGAGGAAAGAACAGAGAAAGCGGGTGGGTGTCTACCATGATGCATCGACCCGAGTACTTGTCAAACGTGCATGGTGAGTGTTGAAATGTTTTTGAGAGAGAATTGGTGATTTTTTTTACAAATAATCTATTTTTTATCCAAAATAACAGAAATATATCCTGCCGAATTTTTTTACAAAAATAGGCTCCAGTCGTCTAACCGTCGGGCGACTGGAGCCTGTCGCCCAACGGTCAAGCGACACACAAGCTATCTGCTGGCCGTTGGGCGAGTTATTGCAGTCGCCTGACGTTGGACGACTGCAATTCCTATCGCCCAACAAGATAAGCATCGCGCCCAATCGCCCAATCCTTGGTGTTGGAAGCACGGATAAAGGGCATGCCGAAGCGGCCGAGGCCGCTCGATCGCGCGGTGAATAGAAGCGGTAGATAGCATAAAAGAAAAGGGGACGGCAGAGGTGAGGAGAGGGAGAGGAAAGAAAAGAGAGGAGAGAAGAGGAGAGGGAGGAGAAGAGGAGAGGGAGGAGGGAAGGAGAAGAGGAGAGGGAGGAGGGGAGGAAGGAGGAGAGGAAGAAGCGACCATTGAGAGGTATTTTTTGTATTTGATATTTTGTATATGCAGTAGATATTTTATTAAGTGTTAGTCTGAATAGAAACTTTTAGACGTAGACAGAAATAGTTGAACTTTGGTATAGAAAATTTAGTCAATGTAGTTTTAAAAATTTAGCAGTCGTCGTAACCTGTAGTTGCATATAATTTAGTGAACTTAGTTGTACAAAATTAGCATCGTTAGCAAATTGGCATACGTACAAAATTGTAGTTGTACAAAATCTAGTGAACGTTACATACAAATTAATCGTCCATACAAATTTGTACGTATTACAAAATACGAATGAATGTAATGTCGTTAGTACGTTGAAAAAACATATATGCTATTGTAATTGGTACGTAGGCATTTAAACCAGAGGTTCGCACGTCCACGCCTGGTGCACACACGGTTCGTCCACCGGGGCCACCCCGACAGGCATGGCACCACGCGGGGGTTCTACTTGGGCACGTCCTGCACCACCTCAACCTGACGAGGCCAGGGGGTCAGTCTGGGGACGGCCTCGTACAGCGCCAGGGCAGCTGTTTGCGCGTCATCCGTACATCTCTGGCTTCCCCACGTAGGGGGTGTACTCTGTGCCGTACATCCCTCCAGACCCATGGCGCCAGCTGAGGGTACGCTTCACCTCTTATTGGTTTTATCCCATTGCCTTATCTGACGAACTAACGATATTTGTATTGCAGGTCATGTATTCCCTGACTAGGAATGGTGGGTTTCCCCGGGCCAGGACGACACGGACCAGTGGCCGAGGCCGCTCGATCGTGCGGTGAATAGAAGCGGTAGATAGCAGAAAAGAAAAGGGGACGGCAGAGGTGAGGAGAAGGAGAGGAAAGAAAAGAGAGGAGAGAAGAGGAGAGGGAGGAGAAGAGGAGAGGGAGGAGGGAAGGAGAAGAGGAGAGGGAGGAGGGGAGGAAGGAGGAGAGGGAGGAGAGGAGAGGAAGAAGCGACCATTGAGAGGTATTTTTTTGTATTTGATATTTTGTATATGCAGTAGATATTTTATTAAGTGTTAGTTTGAGTAGAAACTTTTAGACGTAGACAGAAATAGTTGAACTTTGGTATAGAAAATTTAGTCAATGTAGTTTTAGAAATTTAGCAGCCGTCGTAACCTGTAGTTGCGTACAATTTAGTGAACTTAGTTGTACAAAATTAGCATCGTTAGCAAATTGACATACGTACAAAATTGTAGTTGTACAAAATCTAGTGAACGTTACATACAAATTAATCGTCCAGACAAATTTGTAGGTATTACAAAATACGAATGAATGTAATGTCGTTAGTACGTTGAAAAAACATATATGCTATTGTAACTGGTACGTAGGCATTTAAACCGGAGGTTCGCACGCCCACGCCCGGTGCACACATGGTTCGTCCACCGGGGCCGCCCCGACAGGCATGGCACCACGCGGGGGTTCTACTTGGGCACGTCCTGCACCACCTCAACCTGACGAGGCCAGGTGGTCAGTCTGGGGACGGCCGCGTACACCGCCATGGCAGCTGTTTGCGCGTCATCCATACATCTCCAATTTCCCCACGCAGGGGGTGTACTCTGTGCCGTACATCCCTCCAGACTCATGGCGCCAGCTGAGGGTATGCTTCACCTCTTATCGGTTTTTTCCCATTGCCTTATCTGACGAACTAACGATATTTGTATTGCAGGTCATGTGTTCCCTGAGTAGGAATGGGAGGTTTCCCCGAGCTAGGACGACATGGACCAGTATTTTTCGGATTAGCCCGGTCAGGCGATGGGCTCTGCACCTCGGGCCACACCCCCGAAGGTTCTCTTCGGGAGTGCCTTCACCGGTGCACCGATGGCCACACAGGCGGCGGTGCAGTCCTCTCCACCAGCTCAGGGGCGTGTGCGACGGTCTTCTGATCGTCTTACGTTGTCGGGGCGCCATCACCCGTTGAGGAAGAAGGCCAAGCGGGGCCATATGGGAGGACATGGACGCGGAGACGGAGGGGGCCAGGGTGGCGATGGAGGGGGGCTGGGGATGCTATTGGGGGTGGTTAGTGCTGACTATACACTTGTTGTTCATGTACTGCTTACATTTCTTGTTTACGTAGTGATGTTTACAATACTGTGGCGAGCTTAATTGTACTTCTTTTTACCTTGTCGACATCCGTACCACTCAATTGATGGCAATCGCATCGAAGACCGCACCAATCGAATAGTGAATAGTATTGATGGCAACCGCACCAACGTACGAACCATTCAATTACATGCCTAACGACATTGCAAAATATTTCGAACAACAGGCGAGAGTATAATGGTACAACCATACACATCGTTGATTATATGTGGAACGAGCCTCGTGGTACCCACATGAAGTGTTGCTGAGGGGGCTGCCTCAGACGTGGCTAGTCGTCGTTGTAATGGCAAGTATATATACAATTAGGGTTCGTGTAGTAGAATGTTGGGTCATACGAACTCTCTATGTTGATGACCTACTCGTTGCCCCTTTCGCGGTCCATCTGCTGATGGAGGTCATCGTTCTACTCTTCGAGACTTTCAATCCCTCCCTTCAAATCAGTGATTCGCTCCCACAACATATGCACGTACCTCACAACATACTGTTCATGGGGAGAATCAATCCATCGTGCAAAGTCGTATTTATCCATCTGCTACAAAGGAATGTTAACATCAAAACACTATTAGTAGTAATATAAAATAGACAAGTGACTACTTGTATTCTGGAGTATAGGCATCGAAAGAAACGTCGCTCTGCCATATGCACCACCGCGTCCTGCATGTATTTGTATTTTAGCTACACTGGCTGAACGCACCTATTTGGTAACAAGCGGTACGTAACGTCAAATTCCTCCTTCCATTCAAGCGGAAGGTCTCCCTTTGGTGACCCATATTCGACTGGCCCCTCAGCGTCTGTCATGGTGGCTTACTCTACGACGGCGAAGACAGTTATTTCTACCATCAAAGCCTCTGCCATTTATTTTATAGTGTAATTATGGTGTCGTGGCATCATTTATGACACAAGGCAGCTTTGCGCAGCGACAACACCACATGGGCCAACTTTGCGCAACGATATGACATGACGGGCCTGCTTTTAGCACCGACAAGACAACACATGACAGCTTTGCGCAGCGACATAACCACACGTGCCAACTTTGCTCAGTGACATGACATGATGACCCAGCTTTTCGCAGTGACATAACAGGACGGGCTAGCTTTGAGCAGTGAGAAGACTGCACACGCCAGCTTTGAGCAGTGAGAAGAACGCACGCACCAGCTTTGCGCAACGACATGACCACACGGGCTAGTTTTGCGCAATGAGAAGATTATGCGAGACACCTTTGCGCAGCGACAAGACCACATGACCAGTTTTGCGCAGCGACAAGACTAAAGGGTGCAGTTTTGCGCAGTCTGAAGACCTAACTGGGCAGTTTCGCGTGCCCACAATACCACACTTGGTAGCTTTGCACGGTGACGCGACCATACAGGCATCTTTATGCAGCGAGAAGGCCACAAGGGACCCTATAAAACGAGGTCGAAGAGATTTCTGAGAGAACACTACACAACAAACCCCACACTACACCGGCGTTTGCTTCACCACAGTGGGATGTACAAGATGCAGAAGAAGCAATATAATAAGATGATGAAGCAATGGGAGGAGACCCTCAACCTAGCAATGTCAGCTGCTGCCCGCAATGAGAAAGCAGGGGCTGTTGTGGCCCGGGCAGAACAGGCCCAGCGTGCTACGAGGTCAGCTCCCCGCAATAACGCCACCAGTAGCAACAACCCCATCCGAACGTTCCTACCGAGCGTTCGTCGTAACACCCACTAGAGGGGGACGCCCCCCTTTGTTGGTGTCGAGACCCATGCAAGTTCTTCAAGTATAAGCACTGTCTCAGCCTAGATATACATTACAGGGGTTGCGCAAACTATTCCAGTGACTATCCCGACCACCGTCTAGATACCGCCACCTGTCGGCAGCCGGTAAGTTTGAGGTGCACTATTTTCTCCCTATTTTTTCTCCTTCAAAGTACGTATTAACAACCTATCTCGTGTATCCACAGTCCCTAGAACCTCTATGTGGCTACCGTAAATGGATCAATCTTGAGATCCACCCAGAGGACCAGTGGGCCCTCGACTTCGAGTAGTGGAATGTCACAAGGTCCTCCAAGATCCGGGAGTAGGAGCATCGCAAGAACGAGCAAACCGAGCGTATACAATGGGAGACGAAAGCTCATCTCGAGGCGTGCACACGTAGAGAGCGTGAGAAAAAGAGAGACATGGTGACCAAGGCAAAAGAGGCTGCCGAGGAGTTCAACGCCAAGCTCGCAAGAAAAGGAAAATGACCACGGTCCACGCAGCAGGTCGTACGAGCAGTTGGGTTGGTTAGTCGCACATAATGCTCTATGTTATGTATGTAATCAAACCCTATGCGGCATGTTACTCCCAACTTTATTATGAAGTTTGTTTTAATTCAGACAAACTTATTTCCTCGTTATTTCGCATTCAATTATTCTCATAGCAAGTCATCCAACAATATTAACAGACAAGTTTTCCTCCATATACGAATTCTCGGTAACATCACAATATCACTTACCATCGTACTTACCGATTGTTCTAAATTCAATCGTTCTTAAAAAAGTTTCACAAATTTTTTTACACTACAACAAGATATAACGATCATAAATTTCTATTACGAATTCAACATATTATCTTCTAATCATAATCTACAAAATTTATAAAAACTACAAAATTCACAAAGCAATAAGTATGTTTGCGATGCATACATGGTGGAATCATCATGTGACGGCTTACAAAGACCTTTGTTATTGCTTTTCCGTTGGATGATAGGCTCTAGTCGTCCGATGCTTATGCGACTGGAACCTATTTCTGTAAAAAAAATATTGACGTAAATATGTTTCTGTTATTTTAAATAAAAAATAAATTATTTATAAAAAAAAATTCGAGAATTGGCCACCCACCTTGAAGAACTGGTACATGCACGGCGACTTCCAGTCAGTCCTCAACCACCACCATTCACTAGAGTCTAGTAGTACTTAGAATACGAGGAGATTTTGAGATCACAAAAGGAAGATCGACCAGTGTTTGCCGGCCGACCTGGTAAGAGGTATGGACCGGGTAAAACATTTTTGCATTTAGGCATGTTGAAATTGTTGCAGTAATCAACATCGATCACTTACAAGTAAGAGACAAGGTGAGTTGTAGCCTGCGATCCGCGTGTAGTTTTGTGTGGACGATGGTATATCCGCAAGAGCTTAAAAGAATAGAACCTACCTGATAGCTCAACGTTACGACCGTTCGTTGTCATTCTCGATCGGATCTAACCTAGCGAATTTTTCTTTTCCCGAGGAGAGCACAGATCTTTGTTTTCTAAGGGCATCTCCACTGCAATGAGCTCTTAGGCAGATACTTTAAGAAAGAGAATAGTGACACATCATTAAGCATACATATATATTTGCACTGGCTAAATCTTCCCTTCTATTAATAGGCAGTTAACCACAGCTCTCTTGGAGCGCCGGTCTCCTAATTCAGCAGCGATGCTATAATTAGTTCTGGCTTCTTTCTCATCCAATGTGGCTATAGTTAAAGATGGGAAACTGGAAACGGTAACGGATAATCTGTTTTATCCGATATTCATAGGCAAGAAAACGCAAATGTGGTAAACAAAATTCGTATTTAAAGATATTTATATTCGTATTCAAGAATATTCGTATCCGTATTTGAGAATATTCGTATTCATATTCGAGACTATTCGATTCGTATTCCATCCACTTCTTATGCCTATCGGCCGGTCGGCCCAGCCCAGCGGACAAGCGGAAATCCCAGGAAAAACTTAGACGAATTTTGTGATTCAAAATTTGAATTTGTGTGGTTTGAAATAGGTAATTGTTCCGGTAAATGGTCAAAAACCGGTAAAACCGCTAGAAATTTGTTCAACCAAGATTTGTTACAGAAGTTGTAGGAGGATATTCGTATTCAACTGAATTAAGTACATATTCGATTCAAATTTGTATTCATTACGACATTTGATTCGTATTCGTATTTGTTTAAAAATATATATTTATATTCGTATTTGAGATTATTCGATCGTATCTGATCCGTTTCCATCACTAACTACAGTAACTAATTTTTTCCCAAGCGGCCCTCCACATAGGAGCATTGAACATGGCCTAAGCCTTGGCTCTGTTTTTTTTTCAGCAATGGTTAATTTTTTAATAATTATTATTTATTAAACTATTAAATTATAATTAAAAATTATAAACCATAGCCTGAAGTGCATGTTCTTTGACTTTTCGAGGAAGTTTGGCCTTGTCTTTTAACTCGGTCGTTAGAAAACAGAAAAAACATAACTTAGTCAGCAACGCGTGCAAATCAACGGCTGGATTCTGATCGGTACTGGGCAGCAAAACACGCCCGTAGAGCAAAACCATATCGGTGGCTCCGGAAACGTACGGCGACGTCCCAGCGGCGACCGGCCGGTCTGAGGATGTCACGATTTGTCAGTTTGGTATGTTGGGCATCTTATGTACGGGCCTAAATCCTGATCCGGCCCATTCTGTACATGGGCCATTTTGCTGGACGATTTAGACCCGTTCTGTACCAACGATGAATACTCAAGGGTTTCGGCTGGTGTAGGGCAGCTTCTAAAAGAAGCTTTTTAGTTTTTCTACATTAACTAGTTTTTAAATAGATTATCTTATTTTTAAATAGGTTATTTTTTTTAAAATAAGGTTTACAAGTTAATTATAGTACACGCTATAACGACTTCATTTATATTGACCAAAATTTCACACGAGTTTCATTAGTCCGTACTCTCACACAAACAGCCAAAAAGTCATAAGCCACAGTCAAAAGTCATAAACCAAAATAAAAAAGAACAGGCCCTACACTGAGTTAAGGCTTGCTCAGGCTTCAGAAAATTTCTGGCGAATTACACGAGCGACAAGGCAGGGTACCAAGGGTTAATGATTAATGACAAGAAAGCTCTTAGTATTGATATTCTACCCATGTGGCAGCTAGGCCCTGCCCCTTTCTTCTTCTTCTTCCCTTCATAAGGCCCACGGCCTAGAAGCACCCTCCTCTCTCTAATCCCCTTTCTCTCTGTCACGGACCAATTGGTGGTGGGCCGTGGGCCAAGGAGGAACAAAAGTGATCGAGCAAAGGACCATGCCGGATGTGAGTCCACTACAAAAGCTCCAGCGATGCAAAGAGAGAAATCATCGAAGAACTGAACCGTAGGCGTAGCCTTGGCATCTCTTCCCCCTGCTGCTTCCTCTCCCCTAATCCTTATTCTCTGAGTTCCCCCAATCCCCTTCTTCTTCTCTGTCTAGTGTTTCACCCAATCCTTGCTTCCAATTCTTCCTCAAGTTGTATCCCCAAACCCTTGTATTTTGTATTGGATTTAGCTACTTTGTTCTTGCCTTGGTGTTGATTTGTGTTCATCAAGGTGGGATCGTAACAATATGGTATCAGAGTAGTCGATTCGTGGTGTTCCTAGCAAGGTGATGGCATGGGAGATCCTTGGTGGTAGTAGGTGTGGTCGGCGGCCGGATTTAGGCAAGGGTGGTGCCCATGGCTAGGGCGCCCGCCAAGTTTTCGATGAAATGTCGAGCACTCAGGAGGCATTCTTGGGAGGTGTTCTTCATGTCACCGTGAGCCATGTGCTCTATCGGATGACGGAGGAGTTGCTACACTAGCTCCTTGATGATTATGGTGTGGAGGAGATGACCGCGTCACCAATGATTTCGCACGTGGAGGTCGTGGTCCAGCTCCGATCATGGCACGAAGCCGTGCAAGATCGAGATGCCTTGTATGGCCGGAGAATCTACAACGGCTGCTTCTTCCTCGACATCCAGTTGGTGCAGTTGACACCAGACCTCACTTCCACTACAACAGGGTGGCGTGATGCGGTGGCTATCGTGGGCGCCCCTGAGGTTGCCGTCGCGGCTCCATGTTCCTCGCCGCCCAACACGTAATCCACTAGCGTCGACGAGCCCTTGTCCAAGTTAAGCTTACCACCTTCCTTGGGCGAGGACTAGAACGCCATGTCCAATGAGTAGAAAGAGAGGTGCATGAAGATGGTGACTATTGTAGTGGTGTCCTAACCCCCGTGACTGAGTTTTGCAACTAGCCCAATATGTAATAGACCCAATAGTATAGAGGAATATACCAATGTACCCCTACCTTTTGTAATTATTAAAGGGTAGGATGGGAAATTTCTATCCTACCCCACTCATGTATATAAACCCCCAAGAGGGCATGAGGCGGTAGATCCACTCATTTTATCACCAGCTCTCTCTCTGTAGTTATCTTGGTTATGTCTCCTATGGAGAAGGGTACCCTGTACTCACTATTGTAGCCATGCTACAACAGTTGGCGCCGTCCGTGGGGACTCGCACAAGAAGCTGCATAAGGGAAGGCGCTAGAGAGGGACTGGTGGTTTTCAAAAGTGATGCTACCATCAGCGGCGGTCTACTATGCTGGATGCTGGGGAGGGGTGCCTCTCATTGTTGCCATTATGGCACCAAGGAGTCGGCCTCCGTGTGCGATATACACCGGTTTCATCTCCAACCCCCTCGTGGTCGTACACGTTCGTTCGACCATTCTGTGGTCGTAGACACTTAAGGCTTCATCTACGACTGTGTCATGGCCAGCTCTTCACCGATAGCTATGACCTTGTGGTTGAGACTTCATTGACGCCAGTCTGAAGTGTTAGGATGGAGCGCACACGCTCCGAAGCCTTCGCCCCACAGCCGACTTCGTCAACACTTATTGCACCTTCGGTAGTGTCGTCCGACCCCTCGGGGTCAAACCTTCGCCGACATTCGTCCGACCACCTTGTGGTTGTGACTTTGTCGACCCTCGATCGACTCCTCGTGATCCTTCCCACCGGCCTCCACCGGACTCCACACGGTCTTCAAAGGACTTCACGCGGTCTTCACGCGGATTTTTCTGTGTTTTTCTGGTTTATAAAAAAATCAATTTTAAAGTTAAAAAGTATTTTTGTAAAATTAAAAGACCAAGTTTAAGATGGAAATATTTTTAGTAAGTCTTAAACATTTTTATAGAAGTTTTGAGAATTTTCTGAAATTAAAAATCAATTTTTAAAAAGCCAAAAAGGTATTTTATTTGGATCTCTAACCGCCAAGGTTCAAGACCATGGGTTCCAGAAAATTGATTTTTGGACTTACTAAAAATATTTCCAACTTAAACTTGGTCTTTTAATTTTACAAAAATATTTTTTAACTTTAAAATTGATTTTTTTAAAATCCAGAAAAACACAGAAAAATCCAAATAGAATTCAAATACTTTAAACTAATTAATTTGAAATTAAATTTTTAAAGAAAGCGAATTTTTGGGATGTTACAGCCGAGGTCTTCGCACGGTCTTCGCACCATCCCCGCTCAGAGACTTCGCACGGTCTCCACCGAGGTCTTCGCACGGTCTTCGCGGAAGACTTCGCAAGGTCTCTGTCGAGCCTCACGCGGATGGCATCTCTGATGGATTTCGCATTTTGTCCGTCGGACTCGATGTCATGCCTCCTCACCTCCAGGTGAGCAACTTGTGGTCATACACGTTCATCTAGACGTTCGTCCGACCTCGTGGTCCAGACATTGTACGCTCATGTCGCGACCGTGACTTTGTTCGACCACTGCATGGCCCTAATCTCATCCGACCGCCTCGCGTTCGTGACCTCGTATGTCCGCCTCGTGGTCGAGATTTTCTTCGACCTCCTCGTGATCGCAGACACTTCGTCTGACCACCTCATGGTCGTAGAAGATTCGCCGACTGCCTTGTGGTCAAGACTTCACCCGACCTCCTCGGGGTCGCAATTTTGTGAAAAATCACACGGCGCGGCTACGGCCCCGGCGTACTTTGCAGAGTATATAGTGCCAGAACCATGAGCATCCTAGGTAACTCTACGGAGTATAAAAAATCACACTGTGCTGTTGCAGCTCTGGTGTACTCTACGGAGTATAAAGCGGCGGGAACCACGGGTGTCCCGGGCAACTCTACGGAGTATAAAAAATCGCACGGTGCGGCTGCGGCCCTGGCGTACTCTGCGGAGTATAAAGCGTCGGGAACCACGAGCGTCCTGGGCAACTCTACAGAGTATTAAAAAACTAGCATGGTGCGGCTGTGGCCCCAGCGTACTCTGCGGAGTATAAAGCGCCGGGAACCATGGGCGTCCCAGACAACTCTGCGGAGTGTAAAAAAATCGCATGGTGCGACTACGGACCCGGCATACTCTGTAGAGTATAAAGCGCCGGGAACCACCGGCGTCCTGGGCAACTCTATGGAGTATAAAAAATCACACGGTGCGGCTACGGCCCCGGCGTACTCTGCGGAGTATAAAGCACCGGGAACCACGGGTGTCCTGGGCCACTCAACGGAGTATAAAAAATCGCACAGTGCGGTTGTGGCCCCAGCGTACTTTGTGTAGTATAAAACGCCAGGAACCATGGGTGTCTCGGGCAACTCTACGGAGTATAAAAGACCTCGCAGAGTCCCTGCCAGGCATTACACCTGGGAGTCCGCCGCGCTACTTCCCCCGACCACATCATGGTCGTAGACGCTTCGTCCGATCACGACGTGGTCATGGACGCTTCGTCCAACGGGGAATAGGCCACGCGCGCAAGGATTCATATCGCCGTCGGCTTCGTCGATGTCAAGTCTGAAGGGTGGGGGATGGCCCACTGAAAGATCAAACTCCATGTAAGTTGGTTTTGGTGTTAATGACAAATACCATTATGGGGTTTTACAAATACTATTATAATATTTTGGTGATAATAACAAATGTATATATGAGATTAATATGTTTGTTTAAGGTTATTTATACTTAGTCTCATTTAAATAAAAAGGTGAAATCATTGAGAAATGTATTTGTATATCTTTCTTTTAATCTTGCTGCATTTCTCACATCCAAATATATGATTAAATGATAAATCTTTCATGTGACTAATATATTTGTGCAAGTATATTATTGCTTAGTCTCATTTGGATGGAAATGTGAATTCAAAGAGGTATGCATTCAAAATCACACTTTCTCATATACTAATACATTCCTTAGATTCAAAATATAGATTGAACTCCTCGATTAGTCCAAAATGAATATATGCATATGTCTTCATTATATACACTTGTACGCACACATTTAGGGGGAGCTCTCTCTATGTTTTGGAGTTTCATGAGTATTGATACATGCTTCTTTTAATATGCATATTTAGCATCTTTCCTTTGAAACACATCCATTGAGTATATATAGCTTGTGTAGTTTATATAAACTCATGTGCAATCGGGCTGTCATCTAACTTCTCTATTATGTGTTAATGGTTAGGTGATCAATGAAAATCGGATAAGTAAGCTTTGTTTAAAGCTTAGCTTAAAGTATACAATTGTTGTGTACAAGTTGTATACTCGTAAATCAATTTTTATCTCATTATTTGTAGAGATTGTCATGAATTACCAAAAAGGGAAGATTGTTGAATCTAGTCCCTCCATTATGTGTTAATGGTGAAGTTTGGTAATTGATGACAATTGTTTTGTGGACTAATATTTTCCATGAGTTGGATGAATATGTTAGGTTCCACAAATGAGGATGACTTGGGATGACTTCATGTGTTGAAGATCATTAAGTCAAGATTTGAGAAGAAAATGGCTTCATGTGTTGAAGGCTATCAAGAAGAGGATGTATCATGAGTTGATGCATATCCAAGAGGAGATGATCATATGTTGATCATCAAGTCAAGTGAATGCCATCATGTGTTGATAGAGTTGATGAAACAAGATGCATCATGAGTTGATGCATATCAAGATGCTGACTCAAGGCAAAGGTATGACCGGATTGTATTCATAGTATTTTACCTGTCTTGGTGTTTGGTTGAAAGACCGGATTGTTAGTATAGGTTGCCGTACTATTAAGAGGGGTCATGTCTAGTAGTTTGAGTCTCATCAAGTGTTGATAGCTCAACCTTACCTTGTATAGCTCATCTTGGCATGAGGCTTGCATTTACGAATGTGTTTTACAAATAGTTGAAGCTCATGTATTTGAATCCTTCCAACATGGGACTATGTATTGCAAATGTGTTTTGCAAGCACTTGAAGTTCATGTTTCCATTCTTTGTGATATGAGGCTTATATTTGCAAACGTGTTTTTGCAAATGGTTGAAGCTTATATATAATTCTTGTAGCATGTACCAATTACTTGTGTCATGATTTCAAAAGTGTGCAAATATATTTTTCAACTTGTTGGAAATCATGTTTGATCCTTGTGTGCATGATATTATAGTTTGCAAATATGTTTTACAAAATCTCTTGAGATATATGCACTTCTTAGGAAAATCGAAACTACCGGCTCGGTCTGCGGTACTACCGGACATGACGGTCAGACCGGCTTTGTAGAAGTGGTCAGACCAGCCTGATCAGTCTTGCCCGGACCGAATGGGCAGTATGACCGTGGAGCAGTCAGACCGGAGTTTACTCGACGGTCTGACTGGAGTATACCCGGTGGTCAGACCGGCCTGCCCACGACGGTCAGATCGACTTGGGCCCGGCAGTCCGACCAGCACGATGGTAGTGGTCTGATCCGCTCGTGGAACTACCGTTCATTTGCGCTGAACCTTTTTTCCAGAGAGCAACTTGCTGATTTTTCTGAGAAGCGGTCTAATCGGTCCTGTATGGGCAGTTTGACCAGTTTTCCAGTGTAAAGGCTAGTTTTTGTAGCCGTTGGAAGGGCGGAAGTACCGGCCATATGTTGGCGGTAGTTCTGGTCCTCAGGCTAATTTTTGCCCTCTCTCTTCTCTAACTGTTAGTTTTTGAGGGAGGTATATAAATACCTCCTCAAGGGTTGTTGAGAGAAGGATGCTGGTGCTATTCTTCTATTCCTTGAGCTAGTGTGAGGTTTTCCACTCAATTGTGCATATGTTGCACTTTGTTACAGAGGAGAAGGAATCTAGAGTGCATGTGTTGCATCTAGAGGTGGACTTAGTGTCCAATTGAGCTTGTGCATTCGTTGCACGTGGTGAGAGTCAAGCAAGGGGCTTGACTTATTACTCTTGGAGTTTGCCGACTCCTAAACGGCGTTGGAGGCGTCGTGCGCGGTGATCTTCTCAAAGAAGGTTGTGAGAAGACCCAGCAAAATTGTGAAGGTTGGAGCTCACCTACCCGGAGCGGGAAAGAGCTACCACTAGTGGAATTGAGGTAGAATGCTTAATTCGTGGAGCTGGTCCAATTCGTTTGGGCTAACCTCAATGTGGACTAGAGGAGACCGGCAATTCTCCGAACACTACGGTAAAAAGAAACTGTGTCTATTGTGGTTTGTTTTTCTTGTGCTTAATTTACATTCAAGCAATTTACATACATAGAGTTAATTTGATTGCTTGTCAACCTAGAATTGCAGACCTTGACATAGCCTAGTATTGTTGGTGCACTTATGCGAACTCGTTTGATTTAGGCGCTATTTGTGCTAAACCAATTTGATTTAAGCTTCCGTATTGTTTACTTAGTTTAGGCAAATAGAAAGGGTCTTGAATTGTTGATAATTAATTAGAAGAATTTTTAGACCGCCTATTCACCCCCCTCTAGTCAGCCTCCTCGATCTTACATCCACGAACGCACCAAGGAGTTCACCGTGCGACTTCGTCGGACCACCTCATTGTCGTTAGTGATTCGTCTAACCGCATCGCGATCGTGACTTCATCCAACCACCTCGCGGTCATAGACGTTGCGTCCGACTGTCTCACAACCGTGATTTTGTACAACCACATTGTGGTCGTAGACATTTCATCTGACACTTCGTGGTTGTAGACTCTTCATCTGACCACGCCGTGGTCGTAGACACTTCGTCCGACGGGGGACGGACCACGCACGCATCCACGGCTAGTCCGAAGGGTGGGGATAGATCATGGTCGTAGATGCTTCGTCTGACGCTTCGTGGTCACAGACGCTTCGTCCGACCACAGCGTGGTCGTAGATGCTTCATCTGACAGGGGACGGGCCTTGTGTGCGTCTGATTCCTCTCACCACCGACTTCATCCACGTGTAGTCCGAAGGGTGGGGAAGGACTGCACGCTGCAGCTTCGTCTCACGCCGCCTTTGTCGAGGCTAGTCCGAACGGTGGGGGGACAGGGCTCACGTGTCAAGGCTTCGTCGCGCTGTTGGCATCGTCGACGCAAGTCCGAAGGGCGGGGGACGACCCACGTGTGTCAAGGCTTTGTCCCATCGTCGGCTTCGTCCCACCACTGGCTTTGTCGATGCCAGTCCGAAGGGTGGGGGACGGAGCGTGCGCTTCAAGGACTTCGTCCTACCGCCAGCTTCATCGGCCATGTCTGACCACGTCCTTGTCGTGACTTTGTCTGACTACGTAGTGGTCGTGACTTGTTCGACTCCCTAGACACTTGGTGGTCGTGCCTTTATCTCACTGCCTCGCGGCCGACACTTTGTCCAGCTGCCTCACGATCATGGCTTCGTCCGACTACCTCGTGGTCTTGACTTGGCCCGGCCACTTGGTGGTAGTACCTTCGTCTCATCGCCTTGCAGCCGACACTTTGTCCGGCTGCCTTGTGGTCGTGGCTTCGTTCAACCACATCGTGGTTGGGATCTTGTTCGACCGCCTTGCGATCCTGACTTCATCTGGCCACCTCATGGTCATAGACGTTTCGGCCGACGAACTGGCGGTTCGAACTTCGCCGCCAGCCTTGGAGGCATCACCTCTACGGGGCAACATGACTTCACCGCCGACTTCCTCATAAGCGTCACCTTAGAGGACGGCACCACCCCTGCTCCGCATCCATGATTTGTTGGACTCTGTAGTTTCATTATGATCAGTAAAAGAAGAACCCTCTACCGGGGCTGCAAGCTACAAGTTGCATCGTCTTACCAGCTGGCACCCTCGCACTTGTTGTCAAGGGGCAGAGGGCTGGGATAGTTGGTCACGTCAGCTTGTCCATCGGGACCTCCGCGTTTGCTATCGAGGGGGTCCTATTGTAGGGGTGACCCAACCCCTGTGACTGGGCCTTACAACTGACCCAGTATGTAATAGGCCCAATAGTATAGAGAAATGTACCAATGTACCCATACCTTTTGTAATTATTAAGGAGTATGATGGAAAATTTCTATCATACCCCACTCATGTATATAAACCCCCAAGAGGGGCAGATCCACTCATTTTATCACCAACTCTCTCTCTCTCTCTCCGTAGTTCTCTTGGTTATGTCTTCTATAGAGAAGGGTACCCTGTACCTACTATTGTATTCATGCTACAAACAATGACCGAGACGACTGTGAAGCTGAACAACATGCTTCGGCGATCTACGCCTTCTCCGACCCCATTCGATGTGACCACCGCAAAGATGGACCAGCCCACCGTTGGCACGGCCACTACCGCTCCTCTCTCGCAAGTGGAGGCACAACCGCTCCATGCATGGATGATGTTTGACAAAATGCCAAGCCATCAGGAGGTGAACACTGGATGTGTTCTTCGTGTCACGGTGAGCCATGTGCTCTATCCGGTGACCAAGGAGGTGCTTCACCAACTCTTTGACACATGTGGTGCTAAGAAGGTATACGTGCTTGGGAGGGCAATGTGTGTGGAGGCACTCGTTCCATTTTGGTCATGCCATGACGCAACGCAATCTCAAGATGTCTTTCACGGCCGATGCATCTACGATGGCTGTTGTTGGCTAGACATCCAATACATGCAGCCTCTCCCTGCCAACAGCACCACGGTGACGGCCGCCAAGTGCTCAACACCATGCCCTGAACACGACACTGGCATACCGACAGTTGTGGCTACCCTAGTGGTGGCTTTGGACATGCCCTCAACTACCTCAATGGTCATGGCCATCGCTTCACTTGTCGGCACCACCCCGTTTGTATAAGTCAAGACGGAGCAATCGAGCGATTGCGAGGTGTTCGATAGAATGCTTGAGAAGAGGGGAAGCGTGGCAAAGCACCGTTGGGTCATCAAGTGGGTGTCGCGGGTGCTAGTGGGCTATCACCCCGTGTGGTGGTATGTCAGAAGAAGGTACAACGATGTGCTCACTCATGTCAATGTTCTTGGAGCATGGCATGGTGGACTCAGACCATGTGCCCGACAAAATGCCCAAAGAGGCCGGTGGCTTGTCGGCTTGTGAAGATGTAGATGACACTGCGGCACGGTTGTGGAAGACTGTGGTCATGGGTGGAGACCACATAGTGTTTTATCGATGTGCCACCAGATGGCAAGCCGCTACAGTGGCATGTACAGGAGCAGCACTTAACAAGGCTCTAACCGATCACCGTCTCGTACTCCGCTAGGCTCCCACCTGCCGATCGTCCCAAATGGCGATGGCGCAATGACATTGTGAGGCATGACCAGGACACTGGATGCGTGGATGACAATGTGTGGTCAGTTCTACATGTGAAATCAGTGGCATGCAATATGTGTTTGGCAAGTTGCCACCATGGAGGAGAAGTGCCTTTAGCCCTAGAAATTCAGGAATACAAGGTGGTCGTCGGGTGCTCGAAAAGACTCCACCATGGCGACTTGGTGGCTTCAGCCCCGGAAATCATGAGAAATAGAACAGGGAGGAATCCTAATGGATATGTTTACTACCATATGGTCACCACTTACTCCTCAGTAAAGACATATGCAAGTTACGAGAACTAAAATTAGGGATAGAGCTATATAAACAATGGGATCGTGACAATGCCTTCCACCAACTTCTTGTACTCAAAGAGCTGCTACCATCGTAGCATGATGACTACCACCTGATTCTAAGGTTTTTGAAGGCAAAAAAGTTTGATGTTGAGAAGGCAAAGCAAATGTGGGCTGATATGTTGCAGTGGAGAAAGGAGTTTGGTGCAGATACCATCCTTGAGGATTTTGAATTTGAAGAAGCTGACAAGGTGGCAGAATGTCTACCCTCAAGGTTACCATGTGGTGGGTAAGGAAGGCAGGCCTGTCTACATTGAATGGCTCGGACAGATCGATGTAAATAGGCTAATGCTAGTCACCACAATAGATCGCTTTGTCAAGAACCATGTCAAGAAGTTTGAGAAGAACGTTGTTGTTAGGTTCCCAGCTTGCTCAGTCGCTGCCAAGCGCCACATTGATCAGAGCACAACCATTCTTGATGTGCAGGGAGTGGGGATGAAACAATTTAGCAAAGCTGCCAAAGACCTCATTGGTCAGCTTCAGAAGACCGGTGGTGATAACTACCCAGAGGCATTGTGCTGGATATTCATTATTAACGTAGGTCAACGATTTCTACTCTTTTGGAGCATAGTGAAGAGCTTCTTTGACATGAAGACAACTGCAAAATTTCATGTGTTGGGTAACAAGTACCAGAGCCAGCTTCTTGAGGTGATCGAAGCCAATGAGCTACTAGAGTTTTTGGGTGGAACTTGCCAATGCAAAGATGGTTGCATGAAGGCCGACCAGGCCCCTGGAAGGATCCTAAAGTCATCAAAATGGTTCAAAGTGGGGCCTGGAGGTGTGGAAAGCTCACTTTGAACTATTTTGAGGCCGAGGAGAAACTGATTTACGAAGATAGCACCATATACCCTAAGAAGCAAGATTCTTTCGACGGGGAGAGCAGCTTTGTGGTTTTGAAGTTGGGTCAAGGATTTCTTTAGGTGCCATGGGATCCCGGAGGCTTTGCAAGCTTGAAGTCGACTTGGGGACAAACCAAAATTCAACAGGGAGGAATGTCATAGACCAACTGGTGGTGGGCCGCGAGCCAAGGGGGCACAAAAGTAACCAGGCAAAGGCCCATGCCAGATGTGAGTCCACTATAAAAGCTCCAGGAATGCAAAGAGAGAAATCATCGAAGAACTGAACCACTGTCGTAGCCTTGGTATCTCTTCCCCTACTGCTTTCTCTCCCTTAATCCTTACTAGTAAAGTGCCCGTGCGTTGCAACGAAAAACCAAATAAAAGTGATGTATACTATCAAATATGATCTCAAACTGAATGAACACCATATAACTCTGTACAGATGCACACCACACAAGGGATTGATTATGGAGGAGCAATAGATGGCAACAGAAACATAGCAACCTTGTGATGATAGGTTTCAGATACTATAGTTTATACTACCTAAAATGGTTGGTCAAGAAATACCATCACAGCGACTATCCAAGAAAAGGTTGGGAGATATAGACAAAATAGTTTCAGGATGCGTTGCTACGGAACAAAAACATTCAACAGATATGGATATATAGGGGAAACACATGTCTGACAGTTCATAAAAACAAATTTTATGAAGTTCATAAAAACAAATTGAGCCTATCTGATTTGTTGCATCGACCATTACTTGCTCGACAACTTCATACTTCTCATCAGGAGTAAGGAACTGTTCAAGAGGGTGTAATTTCCATGAAAGAATATCTTTGCCGTGTCCACGAGTGTTGCAACCATTGCCAACGGATTACAGAGAGTACCACCAAGTGCCACGACCCGCTTCACAATACCTATACCCAAGTTGAGATACAAAAGAGTGAGTTATTGAGAAGGTACGTGATCGAGCACTAACAAGAAATTGAAGCTTTGCTCTTGCACTGACCGCCGTGCGGTTGATCCGAAGATATCCGAGAGTTCTCGTACAAGCGAGAAAGACTCGTCACCGTAGACAATGCTAAAATTTTCCATTTGTGGGTTCACATCTCTTGGATGGTCTTCTACAATTTTAAAAATAACCTATGCAATGATGGATGTCAGTTCACAATTAAGCAATCATATTATAACACTTCAAAATAAACTTCTACAAAATACCATTATGCGGACACTATCTAGCGGGCATAAATGAAAAATCAACCAATCGACTATATACCCAAGCATTTGGAAATATCTAACATAAGGTAGACAACTAAAACAACAATATTCCACGACACTCATGCCAAACAAAAATGAACAAAAGATGATATCTAGGAATCTTGAAATATTTATACGGATTGAAAGATCGGACCAATTACATTCCTCACTATAAATGAGCAACCACCAACAACAAACATCCAAATAATAGAATGTTAACAATGGAAAAGCAGTAGCGAGCATTAGAAAGCTATATGAGCAAGGTCAAGCCAACCCAAGGAACCCACTGGCTCAACCCGCTACAATTTATCAGACCTAATGGGATAGCATGTTGTGCCTCTGGCCAAAAGGAACAAGATTAGGCCACTCATGGGCGACCTACAAGAAGAAGAAAATAGTGTACGGCAACAACAATAGGCGATCTCATGAGTCGCTATTATCTGGAGACGGCAATGGACGATCTTCTTGGTGATATAGCACCCAATCATATATAGAAAGGATAAGATCGACAATTGGTGGGCCCCGTTTAAAGATGCTCATGCGGTGCTAGCATAGAATTACGAACATAAACGGTATATCATTCTAATCGATTAGAAAATGATGTACTTGCGATGAATAAGATCAAATAATACCTCATAAATATCATCCTTGAGTTATCGCAATTCAAGTTTGATGCTCCTACACACACAACATGCGGTTGATGGTCATCATAAACTTCAAAACTCGTTGGTGATCATTCTTCTTCGGCCGTCTTCGACACCTTGAGATCTAATCTTGATAGAACACGCATATAGAACATCAACCAATTCTCGATGAGTCTAACATAACAAAAGTGATTCTTGGCTTCCCAGGACCCTAGCAAAGAGCCATAACTCTCAACTCGATTCATCATCCAAATCAATGTCGAGATCCTTCTTGTCGCATCCTTCTTCTTCCAAGGATCAGCAAATCTTGCTCCAAAACTGCTTCCCATATTCCATATGGAGCCAATTTTTGGCTTTTGCTGTCAACAGAGATCGAACTTCCTTTTCCATTGATGGCAAAAAAATTGAGCGACATCACATAAGTTCACACACAAGCCAACATCTTGGCGCTTCTGGATCGGACTTGACACGGCGGATGCATGCCTGCGACACCAAAAAAGTTCAAAGAACGAAACAGCAGAGTTAAACAAATGAAGTTTTATGCAAAGATTACCTTGTAGACAGCGTTGTAATCCACCAGATGGAACTTCATGCTCAGAAAGCCAAGAATCTTCAGCTTCGACGCATCGCCGATGGTCACCTTGCAGTCACGTCTGTCGTACATGGGCACGCCGAGCAGGCGCTCTAGGTTGGGAGCGGAGCGGCGGGGCGGGGAAGAACTGGACGGAGTGGGTCGAGTGGACGATGAGTTCCTCCACGCGCCTTGAGGCGAAGGCCTCGGCTCCCAGCCGGCCGTCGCGATCACCGGACCCACAGAAGCCGTTCTTGGCGAGGCCGTCGAGGGATAGACACAGTGTCGCCGCCAGATCTTGGTGATCGCGCCATGCGCTCGGCGTGGAGGACGGCCTCACGGCGGGCCGGCCTAGGAGGCGCCGCATAAAAGCTCGTCGTCCGGTCGAGGGCGGCGCCATGGGAGGCGGCCCGAGGTCGAGGTGGTGGAGGAGAGTGGCGGCGAGAACGGGGAGAGTACTTGGTGGGAGGGAATCCGCCGCCACGCTTGTCGGTGAGGAGAGATGGGCACGGTTTCGGGATGGAAGAAGGGAGAGCGGCGCGCCGTTCGGGACGGTGGGGAGGTGAGGCGAATCCAAGAACGGCGGAGAGTGGCGGCGCAGAGAGCAGCGGAGAGGAATCGGCGGTGGGAGGAGGCGAGGCACGGGAGAACAGTCGGGCGGAGACAAGTGAGAGAATCGGCGGTGGGAAGGAGGTGCGGTGCGGGTGGAGGAAGGAACCAAGGAGAACGTGGGAGAACAGGCGGATAACGTGGGAGAGAATCATTGGGAGGACGAGGCCCACATGTCGGTGCGGTTAGAGACTTCGAGGGAGGATTGGGGAGGACAGATGTACTGTCACCAACTCAAATTTTTAAGTAGTAGAGATTCTCTGAGTTCCCCCAATCCCCTCCTCCTTCTCCGTCTACTGTTCATCCAATCCTTGCTTCCAGTTTTTCAAGTTGTATCCCTAAATCTTTATATTTTGTACTGGATTTAGCTATCTTGTCCTTGTCTTGGTATTGATTTATGTTCAACAATGTGAGATCGTAATAATGTGGCAGCTAGGCCCTGTCCCTTCTTCTTCTTCTTCCGTTCGTAAGGCCCACGGCCTAGAAGTACCCTCCTCTCTCTTGTCCCCTTTCTCTCTCCTCCCCTCCGTCCTATAATAAAGAAACGCCAAACCAAGCCTCCCCTCCCTAGGACGTCCACCCCTCTTCACGCTTCCTGAGTAAACAAACCCCCACTCCTCTCTCCCTCCCTCCTCTGCTCGCTTCCGCCGCTGACAGGTGGGCCCCGCCTCGCCTCCGGTATCTCCATGGCGGGGCAACCGCCGCCGCCTGGCGCCGAGGACGACTTCTTCGATCAATTCTTCGGCATCCCCTCCGCCGGCGCCTCCGCAGGCGCCGCCGCAAACCACCCCTTCCCGCTCGCCCTCAGCCTCGACGCCGCGGCCGAGGCCTCCGGCAGCGCCAGGCGCCTCCACGACGACCCCAACGGCGGCAAGCCGGTGAGCTCCCTACCCTACCTACTCTTCGAACTGGCCGTGGTTGCCAGTGTGGACTGGGGACTCCGGCTGACTGAGGTGTCTTCTTGCCTTGTCGTCTTGGTTCTTGCAGGACCGGGACCCTGTGCAGCTCGCCGGCCTCTTCGCGCCGGTATTCGCCGGCGCCGGCGGCGTGCAGCCGCCGCACCTCCGCCCCGCGCCACCCCCCCAGGTTCGTGCGCCTGAATTAAGTGAAAATTGTGCTCTTTACTTGGGAATTTTAAGGCCGGTGCTAATTCATGTGTGTTTTTATGCAGGTATTCCACGCGCAGCCGAAGCCGGGCGAGGGTGCCATCGCGCCGCAGCCGCAGCAGCTGCCGGCGCCCCGGCCAAAGGTGCGGGCGCGGCGGGGGCAGGCCACGGATCCCCACAGCATCGCTGAGAGGGTAATGACTATTGAACTCAACCTTGCAAGTGAAATTGCGCAACTTAGTCAACTTCATATATGTTTGGTGCAGATGTTTATGAAATTTGGAGTTGTGGTAGTGATCAAGTGATTGTTGGCGCCATAATTTCTGTTAGCAACAAGACAGCTTGTTTCGGTTCAGAGTTTCTTGCGGTTTTAAGTTAGATTAGTGGGTGTTGCCGTGCAAGTAACTGGAAGTTTTAAGGAAAAAAGGTTGTTTTCTTAGCTAGGTGTCGGGGCAGCTATTGTGGTGGAGGCATATGGTGTAGTGTTGTTTAAGCATCATGAGCTACTATAACCATGATGTTGCATTGTATTGGAAGTCACCAAATATTGGCAATTCTTATATCAAATTTGAACCTTGTTTTGTAGTGAATGTGCTATGCTTACCTCCAAGGTATCTAATAAATGTGGTTTGATGGTGTGCTTGCTTCTTGTAGCTTCAGTAATATATTCCTAGTAGTTATTGAAATGGAAGGGCTAGCCTCTTAATTGTCTTTTATTGGTGTTAACGTCCATGTTATTTTTAGCTGCATTTTCTATTTTTTAGTTCTTTTTTTCTCAATTCTTCTAAGTATTTTCAGCACTGTTTTGAACCTTTGTCTGTTCCAATGCAGCTAAGAAGAGAGAGAATAGCAGAAAGGATGAGGGCCTTGCAGGAATTGGTCCCCAACACAAACAAGGTAATAATGCATGCCATATTTCTAAATATCATTATAAGCAAAAGACTTGCGTGTTTCACATGCCTCCCATCGATGGAATTTTCAGCAAGTGGTCTGGGGTTATGATTTCCTGACAGCATAGTTTTTTCCCCATTGGGATTCATATTCTCTCGTCTAATGAACATGACTCTCTTTAGAGCTTATTATTATCTATTATCCACATAAGTACATCACTATGTTTGTTAAATGTATTATGTATACCACTTGAAATAACACAAATACTTACCCTTTGGATTACTTCTGTGCACCCTGATTATTGTCTGGTTATTTGAAACAATATATGATCCCCTAATTACTGGATATGTAGTTTCATTCTGCGAATCCAAAAGAAGTCAAATAGCAAAATTGATGTATTACTTTATACTATGCAGACAGATAGGGCAGCTATGCTAGATGAGATCCTTGATTATGTGAAGTTTCTTAGGCTTCAAGTAAAGGTATGCATTTTGCTGCACTATTGTCTATAACAGCACAAACTGGTAATTAACAGCTAATGCTTTTAGCTGTTTGATGTGGACCATTGTTCTATAATGTCAGGTTCTGAGTATGAGCAGACTGGGTGGTGCTGGTGCAGTTGCGCAGCTGGTTGCTGATATTCCACACTCAGTTAAGGTCACCCTTTGACGAATATAGAATTTTTGCTTATGTTGAATTCATTTCAATTAAGATGGATGTGTTAGTTGCCACAAATTGTCTACAATTGTTGCTTGTATAAAACATACCAAGATATAAGGGAACATACTGTTCCCCACTCACCCTTACGGCTCATCGTGCACTCAAATTAAAAAAAGTCGTGAAAAGTTCCGAAAAAATTTCTAGATTTATTTCATGGTTTACATATTTAAACTCTTAACTTTTGTTAGATTTGAAAGTTCTTAACTTTTGTCAAAATTTTCTCTTTTTTAGTACTCTAACATAGAATGAATTTGAAATTGAAATTTTATATATAGAACATAAAATGAATTTGAACTTGAAATTTTATACATAGGTGGAGTAAACTATGAAGTACATTAAGAATTTTTTTGGAATTTTTTGCGACTTTTTTTTAGTTTAAGTGCATAGTGAGTGCACCGTAAGGGTGAGTGCATACTATATGTTCCCAATATATAATTACTAGGATATCCTTTCCTAATCTCTGTATTTCTCTGTTCTAGTTTATGTAATCTTCTTTCCTAGGCAAGTGGTGTAGAAAGTTTGTTGCGTACAGTCTTATTTTCATTCTGCCATCTTAATTTCCTTTTGTTGGCCTTTGTTTTGTTTGATTATCCGTTTATACGTGCCAGCATACACTGTTGGGGTTTCTTTCTGTCAGCAACAAGCGTACCTTTTTCGTTTGGCACGGATGAATATTTAACATTTGCTAATGAGTTGACTAGTTGAAATATTTTAGTTATATTTTCTAGATCTATCAAGGAAATGTTCATTTCATTTTTATTGGTAGAACATAAGGCTGCTTTCATTGTAGACCCACCTTTTTTTCAGCAACCAATCTTGAAAGCATCCATTTGGCAATTTTGTACACTCATAGCATGGGTTACCTGATAGTGGTAAATGATAATATAAGTAATTCATTTTTGATTAATCGTGTCTTGACTTGTGGTACTTTTTTATGTGTCTTCGTCCATCAGTCACACCATATATTTTGGTCTTTAAACTGAATCTTGCTGGAATGACATTAGGGGGAGACAAGTGACAGTGGGAGCAAACAACAGATTTGGGAAAAGTGGTCAACCGATGGCACAGAAAAGCAGGTAGCGAAGCTGATGGAAGAAGACATTGGGGCAGCGATGCAATTCCTCCAATCCAAAGCGATATGCATGATGCCAATCTCGCTTGCAATGGCGATCTATGGCACGCAACATCCACAGGACGGCCACTCAGTGAAGCCTGAACCCAACACTCATTCGTAGTATAGTAACAGTAACTCTAGCACGCACCCCTACTACTACTAGGCGTCGACCTATCCAAAGTGTAGGATATACTGGATATTTTGATTTGCTAACAATGAACCAGGAAAGGACCTAAAGATCCTCTCCTGTCGAAGTAGTACCCATGGTATATGATGTCGCCTCCCCTTTCCTTCTGTTCAAAGGTGCTTTGATTGCAAGGATATGGTAAGCAATGCTCTGCTCATTCTCCTACATCTTTCAATGCCCCTATGAGTGTGAGTGATGGGTAGAGCTACCAAAGTGTCTGGCTTGCTCTCATGTTGTTTCCTTTTGGGTCTGTAGTGCACTAGCCATACACTTTGTGGTGGGGTCGGTCACTCTTTTTGTAGTGGACGTTTGGACTAATGAAAATAGGCTGATGTATGTGTGTAAGTCTGCACAAATGGTTGACAAAATTTGAAAGAATGTTGCGATGGAAGATGATGTTGACGGTGATGCTATTTCTTGTCTATTTTTCCAAAGTGGAAATGGAGGTTTTGGTCAATGGAGGCCAAGCGTGCATTAATATGCTTGCTAGTGGGAGCGTGCTCCTTGTGTGCTTTACTTTTCTGTCTGCAAGTCATAGTCTTGATAAGAACTGCCATCTAAAGTAGCCTCTCTTGTATTATTGGTTCACTCATGAAGCTGTATATATCATCTGTGCTGACTTAACATGTGTTCATAATTTGTACTGCCATCTTAGTTGTGGGTAACAGCTGTTCTTGGACTGTTCATTGCCGGCGATCACACGGTTTTGCCGAGTTTGATGATGTGTTTGGTCATATGATTGTTACCAATCATGGAAATTTGAACACTTGTGTGATGTTTACTTGTTATTGACTAGCGTTGTTAATAACTAGTACAGTCTTGAAGTACCTTGTCAGGACTTCACTATTGGATGGTTCATGGCTAGGTGATAAAAGGGCTGTTTAATATGTTGCACCTTTTTTTCTCAACACCTTGATTCATGCTTTACAAAAGGTCAGAATTGTTTGGCACAATTTTTTTGTGCTAGTTGGATTACCATAGGGAAAAATATATAGTGGCACTTTGTAGTTAAATATATACACTGCTAGTGTGAGATAATGTAATCCATGAAATGAAAATACTGGTGCGGTTGGAGAAAGATAACACTAAGTCGGCTCTGGTGCGGTTGGTGGTCCAAAACTCCCAAATGTTTAAATCATCATTTTTCTTTGTGCTGATGCGGTATTATCTTGCTAACAATATGTTAAGATCTAAATATGCAAATCTGAATTCTCTGTGAATTATGTACTAGTCCAGAATCACATTAGTGCACATTAAAAACATAAATGAAATATCAAATATGATCACAATTAACTAAGAAAGAATTAAATATTATTAATTATCAGAGTTACAGTCTTATGACTAATATTACAAATAATAGCTTAAAATTTTTTAACAAAAATAGCAGTGGAAATATAAAAGATAAGCGTAGTAGTTATTCGACATGTTCACATGCAATCGATTGGGAAGCGAAGTTTTAATTCGAGAAGTCAAATAATTCTTCTTTAAGTACCTCTGGCTGATATATCTCTTCTTTAGGAACTGAGCAAATATAGATATGGTCGTGAATACATAAAATACATAGCAAGTTATTTATAACAAGATGCAATATAATTATATAAAGCTTAACAAATAATAACTGAGTGGTTACTTTGTGGAAAACATCAATTTAAAGTAAATATAGTAAATAAATTAAAAAGGCAGTTATAGAAGAACATAAGTAAATAAGTAAAGAATCAAAGAATGAATAAACAATAAGGGAACTGATCATTTACTTTCCATCTAACTTATTTTCTAGTCAAACTAAAATTTAGAAAAAAAAATATAATCCTTGTGTGAAATCATCGAGTATTGTCCATGACTAGAGACACGGCTATTCAAATAGTTTTACACTCTGTAAATATTTGATAATTTTACCTACATGATATGACTATCTTATAATGTCACCGATATAACACGCTTCTTTGGGCATGTCGGCTAAGAATATCACAACAAGCCTTTTACAATACTTAATCTCAAACTGATCTCGCTCATTAAGGTTTTGCTGTCGAGTAGACTATCCATCTAGTCGGTAAAAACCCCCTCTTATGCCAACAAAACATCATAATTGCAATATCAAGGTTGAAATATTATAAATTAAGCAGCCAGATCCATTCCATACTAAACATGTGATTATACGATAAGGTTCAAATTAATGGCGTGCAAAGTTAAATCCTTAGACAATACCCAGACAAGATATCCACATCTGACCTTACTTCCCTCTTTACTACACGATCACTCGTCCAAGTGAAAATCTTTTTGTATACCAACACCAATGACATTACCCATGTTGGCACTCAAATTTTATAACTACGACTGACCACCACGATTCGATATTTTATTTAGTCAAAATTAATTAATTAATCAACATATGATAATGAACTCAATATATTATAAGTATAACTAAGCATATTAAACTTACAACCCATATTTATACTAGTATTGCTAACTCAACGTTTGTACGAACAAACAGAATACTGATAAGCCACTTCGAAAAGATTATCCTAATAAGCTATTTTGAAATGACGAGAAGGAAGCATCTTATTTATTTGTTTGAAAAAAATCATAAGCCATAAACTAAAACGAACTAATCAAGGGATAAGCACGTTCAGCTCCACCACAAACCGCAGCGATCCACCTCTGCACGACAAGATGTACAGATGAGTTCCTAGCAAGTTAGTTCAGGATTACAATTGGTCAGGAATCGTTAGAGATAAGAAGTCATGTTAAAGAGTTAAGAGAGAAGTTAGTATATCTTTTAGATCTCTTAAAGAGTCCTAAGGCAGGAAGATTGTCTTGCCTTCTATAAAAGGCACGTTCGTGTAATCAAGGAGTAAGCAACGAACAAGTAACTGCTCCCAGCCGAGTTCCTTCCTGCGATGCGCCGTGTCTAAGCACAGCTCTTCCTTCCAACCGTCGCCGTCGGTCTCTCTTCTACTATCCCACTATTTCTTTCATTGTAAAAGGTTTGATCAGTTCCTGGTTGTCCACCTCTGTCACTCTCCCGGGCGGATCTGCCCATACACCATCACCCAGAGCAATTGAACCTTTTTCTTGTAACCCAAAACGATCTATGTGCATGGCATTAATATACTGTTGGATAGCCTTTGGATCAGTTAATAATAATACCGTGTCACTCTCCAAGGAAATAGCATTGCACTTCCTCCCCAATTCGCCACATTGTGTGGGAAAAAATGTATTTGAGTCACCCTCTAGGGTCCATTTCTTCTTAATTTCACTCCGCTGATAATTCTTCAGACTTTTTCTTCAGCTCACTGCCATACATGGCTGCCCAAACTCTCAAAAATCTTCCCAACGCTTCTAAAACAGCCTTGCCACAAGTCCAAAGCAGGAGCCTCCCCAACCAGAAGAAAAGCTTTAGCATTGTTATGGTGAGATAACCTGTTTTTTTTTTCATTTTTATTTTTTTAAATTAATTACACTGAAAACTTAACAGCAGCTATAGTGCCAAAAGCCTCAAACAATGAAAAAAAAGCTAAAAGCTCACAGCAAAAGCTGAAATGAGCACTACCAGTCAAATCAACTTTCTCCACTTAAAAATGAAGACAAATCAAATCAAATCTACCTATATAACAGCACTTCACCACAAGCACAAACAAATGGTAGAATCAAACCAAAAGCTTAACATAATGAGTAAAGCTCACTATTCAAACAAATCTACTCATCCAAAACACCACACCACAAGCACAAACACATTGTACAATTAAGGGTTATTTAGACATATGCCACTGCAGAGTGCCTAGTTTTGAGATATACCACTGTAAATATCTGGCTTCGAGATATGCCATGGTCTCTACCACCGTCCACACCTCCCCTGGACCCCTCCTCATTGTCCCAATCCCCTCTATTTTCGTTCCTTGGCACCAGCTAAGGCCGACTAGAATCGTTGGCGAGCCACTACCTCCTTCCACCACACCACACTCCACCCACCTCACCACATCCAGATCGGCAACCATAAGTGGATGCTGGAGCTCGCGGAGAGAGAGGAGGGAGGGACACCCATGGCGGTCCACCCATCAAAGCTCAACCCTTGGGGGTGATAGATCTTCCATCGACGTGGACATACCATGGGCACAACGGGCTTAGATCTGGCGATGGCAAAGGCAGATCTGTTGGTTTTCAAGCCTAGGATCGCGGGCTGGACACAATACACCTGGATAAAACAGAAACTGAACTTCAAAAGTTACTTAACTCGATTGATTACACGGGTATTTAAAATATTCCAAACATCCAACTAACTTCCTAACTAGACTCCGAAACTCGCAATACCGCCGTGATCCTTGCAATTCGGACATGCGATCTCAAGCGCAATTTTATTTGACCGAGTGCGACTTGTGGCTTCAGATTCACGCAAGTTTGGGCAGGCTTATGACCTTTTCTCGATGTAGCATCGGTCATCCGGCAAAGTCTTGATTATTTCAACAATCTCCCCTAATCAAGACTTTGCTATGCCAAATCTTTCACTCCTATTACATGTAACTCATGACCGATGACCCGCCATCGACTACTTGCCATCGGTAATTATTTTCGCACTGTTATCTAGGATTAATCCGCAGGTTTAAATGGCTCCCGCTACTCCGGACTCTCGGTTCTCCCGCACCTAAAATAACTCTGTGCGATACTACTTGGTACAATCACAGGCACACCACCTGTTGCACCATACACTCATGCAAATATAATAAAACAAAAAAAAACTAAGTCTAGACTCAATTATTTGCTAACATTCATTCCACTCTAGACTCAACTAAAGTAAAGTTGGTTCATCTTCCTGTGCACACATGAGGTTCACCTGTTCCCCACGGTCACGCTTTGGCTTGCGGCACTCGGATGCATAGTGCCCGTAGTCACTGCAGTTGAAACACTTGATGTGGCTCTTGTCGCGCTTCATCTTGGAATCGCGACCACCGCCTTGTCCTGATGATCGAGCTTCCCATTGGGCTTTCGTGAGAAGGAGATGCTCCTCATCCTCATTGCTGCGATGGCGGTCTTGGTGCGCTCCTCATACGCCTTGAGGGAGCCAACAACCTCCTCAAGAGCTATGTTGTTGACGTCGCCAAAATACTCAATCGTCGTCGCAATATGGATGAACTTGTCAGAGACGGCTCGCAGAAACCTCTTGACGACATTCTTCTCTTCTATCTTTTCTCCAAGTGCCTGCATCTGGCCAACAAGCAATGTTACCTTCGTTGCGAAATCGTCCACCGATTCCGTATTGCCCATGCTGAGATTTTCAAACTCCCAGCGTAGCGTCTGGATCTTCGCTTCCTTGACTCGATCAGCCCCCATGTGCATGGTGCGGAGAGCTGTCCACACCTCCAAGGCAGTGTTCTTGGCTGCAACCTGCATGAGTGTCACATCGCTCAACGCCTGAGAGATGATAGCCATGGCCTTCTCTTCTTTCTTCTCATCAACAGCAGCATTCCTCGTGTTCCTCGTGGGCTCAATTGCTTCCCATACACCTTGCGCCTTCATGAGGAATTTCATCCTCGTTGCCCAAGCTGTGTAGTTCGTCTTGTTTAGCACCGGTCTTGGAGAGACATCCTCCTCCTTGCTTGCCGCCGGCGCCGCCTCAACGATCGACATCTTCTCAAGCTGCAGGTACTTGGGCATACACCGCTCAAGAACTCAACCTCGCTCTGATACCAATTGTTGGTTTTCAAGCCTAGGATCGCGGACTGGACACAATACACCTGGATAAAACAGAAACTGAACTTCAAAAGTTACTTAACTCGATTGATTACACGGGTATTTAAAATATTCCAAACATCCAACTAACTTCCTAACTAGACTCCCGAAACTCTGCAATACCTGCCGTGATCCTTGCAATTCGGACATGCAGATCTCAACTGCAATTTTATTTGACCGAGTGCAGCTTGTGGCTTCAGATTCACGCAAGTTTGGGCAGGCTTCTGACCTTTTCTCAGTGTAGCATCTGGTCATCCGGCAAAGTCTTGATTATTTCCAACAATCTCTACTCTTAACAGTAACCTCATCATTCTCAGAAATGGAGCTCCAATGTACACAAAGAATGGAATATACGATACATTACTTGTCACCAATTTTGAGGGAACAATTTCACCAACCACAAGATCAATATATTGAAGCTCCTATTCTCTTACCACCTCTAAAAACCTAATAATAGATCGCAGTAAATCAGATCTACTGCCAATGAATGACAGTCCATATCCAGAACTACACTTCAAAACAATAGCTGGTGAATATACTCACTTCAACTTGTATGTTTTGTTTTCCTCGTTCAGATGTTGAAACTGAAGAGATTGTCTATAATCACTGATTGCTAAGAAACTTGTGAAGAACAAAATGTTAGAACATGATTACTTAAAGTACTGTAAGATGTATGCAAACCATCATAACCCCAAAAAATACGATGGTGCATAAGTATAGTGCATGATATTCAATATGGTATGAGAGCATGAGGTTCTGAGTTCTAGACCCCTTTTGTACTGGCGCACCACTGTGATCTGTCTGCGGGGGTGTTTAGTTTGACGATAGATTATTGCTTTTTTTTCACTGTAGTTGGTTTATTTTTCACTACAGCTAAGATAGCTTATTTGGCGTAATTAAATTTTAAAAGAAAAACATGTTAGCTCATCACGGACAATACGAAAGAATACGGGGAAAAAGAAAAGGCAAAAAAGCACCAAAAACCAAAAAAACCAGAAAAAGATGAAACTAAGGAATAATGAAATAAAAGCAGAAGCCAGAAGCTACCGTTGAAACGAGCAGGGCCGTGCATCTCAGCCCTAGCAGCACAACATATTAAGTCCACCATATAGGCCTGAATCAAGTCTTAGAGGTGAGCAGGAGTGCATAAATCTCAATAACAATAGAAGGGAAGGGGCCAACTCTTATAAAACTTCAACTTATTACCTTTAACAATTATCACAAGAAAAAACAGCAAAGAATATGCTTCCAGCATCATACCATCCATCTTTAACACCCTAAATAAGGATATTAATCATGGAACCAAAACAATAATGTGTTAGTTAAATCTTCCGTCAAAAAGAAGTGTTAGTTAAATCACAAGTGAAATAGAGAACTTGTGCACGTGTGAAAGTGACTATGAATCTACCGCCCATTTTTTTTAAAAAAATACGTCAAATTGAAAATGCAAAGTTTACAGTGCACTACCTGTTTATTGCCATGGTGATATCTCTTGGGATATATCTTCTATGAGCCAAAAGCCAGATTGGGAAAAAGTACAATGTTGATAAGCTAATGCACGAGTATAGGTCTCCAAGATGAATTTACCTTTCATTGATAACATCAAAAGATTAATGGAGACCATGTGCACACATATAATAATCTTCTGGGAAATAATCAATTTTGTGGTAGCTGCTTACTTGCAGAAACAATTAAATATGTCTGCTTCATCAAAAAAAATCATTTCCTGTTGCAGATTAGATAAATTATTTGCGATCCAGCTTCAATAAGATGCTGAACACAAATGGGAGAGAAAAAAGAGAGAGAAGTACATTACGATTATAAGATTCTGGATGGCATTGACACCTCTGTAACATGATGGTAATATTGGGGAAACCAATATCTACATAACCATACATAAACAATGTAAAGTGCAGACACAGATGTACATGCCATCATGCATGCATTTAAGCATTACATCATTCCAGCACCATTGCATAAAGTGCGACAATTATGTGAATTTCTAAAATTCAACCAGCCGGCTAGCTGCTCACTATGTGATTATGCCTAATGAACGCAGTTCAACCTCATCCAGAAGTGCTAGTTCATGCAGAAATCAACCACAACCAAGCAAAGCAAATCAGAAGAAAAAAAAACAAATCAAACAAAGGAAGCACATCGCTCCCTTCCATGAACCATATCGCTGATGGACGTATGGAGACAAATCACCTCTCTTTACTCAAAAGCACAACATCGTTCGAATCAACACAGCACATAACCAACTGAAGCGCAACACATCAACCCTATCAGCCGAAAACAAGTTACAAAGACATTTAGCTAACTGCAATCCCTCCATAAAGTCACAAAAAATTATTCACCCATTAAAAAGCACAACAGCAGTCCAACGACATGAAAACAAAAGCATGGCAGTCATCCCTTGATTCACATTCTTCAACATTACAGCATAGCAGAAAACCACAAGAAGTTACAGCAGAACCAGAAAAGACAACCTCCAAAATTACGAGAGAAGGTAAAAAAGAAGAGTAATTAATATGTTGATGGGCACGGGCTTTTCTTGGATCAACTTATGTTAGCCTACTATTATGTTCCCTCCTTTGGTATGTCTGATCACAGTAATCCTACACAATTACCAAGCTAGTACAAGTTAATCAACCGAGAAAGATTAACTACCTACACGTGGACCTGCTATCTGCCGTCCTGATCTGTCAAGGTGACGTTGCTGGCGGAACTACGGTAGGCGCAACGCAGGGGAACCACTAAATTCGTCTCAGGTCTATATAATTTCCAGTTCCACCACTGCCACTCATTAAAAGAACTCGTCGACACTGCGAAGCTCGAGATCCTCACGTTGAAGTACGTCAGCTACCTGGGCTCCGGCAATGTCAACCCCTCGCTACTGAGCATCGCGACGACGTCGGACATGTTGGGCCGGTCGTCGGCGCTGTCCTGCACGTAGAGCAGCGCAACCTGGACGCACTCCATCACCTCGGTCACCAGGAAGTCGTCCCCCAGGGCGGGGTCGACCATCTCGTGCCATTTCCCCTCTTGCCACAGCTGGTACGCCTGAAAGAATTAGACAAGTTGCAGTGATCAGCCGTTTCTTTCAGATTTCATACGAACTGAAGAGTGAATTTTTGTTGCGGGTCTGCAGGTCTCAAGACTTGTTGTATTTACATATCATGTGAGCAGTGGCAAAGCTATTGGAGAAACACCTGACGAACTCATGCGAGAGAGGAAGAACCACATGTTTTGTGCTGCTAAAACGGTGCAGCTTTTTCGTCTATTGATTGCTGAATTTTAAGAGTTTCATACAGACGTGACCTTAACGGCCTCCTACAAAAGTGTTGCCATCGTGGGATGATGCGCATGACCCTGAAACGCAACAAACTAACTTCTAGACAAACTGAAAAAGCACATGCAAGACTTAAACCAACAAATCTCCTCCTAAGTCTTGACGTGTTGCCTGAATTCCTCAAGATCAACCAAGCCAATTTTATTGCACATCTCCAGAAACTTGATGCGACTCAGTGGCTTAGTCAATATATCACCCAGTTTTTCTTCAGTCCTGATGAAACTGACTTCGATCAGGCCCTATTCTACACATTCCTGGACATGATGAAACTTGATGTCTATGTGTTTGCTCCAGTCATGATGCACTGGGTTTTTGATGAGCAAGATGGTGGATTTGTTATCCACTTTTAGTTTTGGTTTGCTCTGGTTAGTGCAAGAGATTTCAGCAAGGTCCCGAGCTAACCAAATCGCTTGACAAGCACCAGCGGCAGCACAATATACTCAGCTTCACAGCTTGACAGAGCAACCACCTTTTGTTTGGAGGATTGCCAAGTAATAGGGCTCTTTGCAAGGAAAAAGATTACCCCAGTTGTGCTCTTGCGGCTATCAACATCTCTGGCAAGATCACTGTCACTGTAACCAGTCAGCCCCGCTTGGGTTCCTTTCTTCCTGGCGTACAGAAGTCCCCAATTCATGGTGCTCGCAATGTACCGCAGAATATGTTTGACAGCAGCAAGATGATCCTCATGAGGGTCTTCCATGAAACGGCTAACATAACCAACTGAAAAAGCCAGATCAGGACGAGTATGCACCAAGTACCTGAGACTTCCTATGATGCTTTGGTACATTGTTGCATCCACTGGAGGATTGTTGCTGTCCTTGCTGAGCTTCAAGCGCGGCTCCATCGGCACCTGACAGGGATTACATCATGTCATGTCGCTCTTCTCCAGAATCTTGGCGACGTAGGCACCTGGCTGATGGTAATGCCATCTGAGTGATGCCTGACCTCAATGCCGAGGTAGTAAGTCAGCATCCCCAGATCACTCATCCGAAAAACACACGCCATCTCCTGCTTGAAACATCCGATGTCGGAGTTGCTGGTGCCGGTAATCACAAGATCGTCGACGTAGACACCCAGCACCAGTTGTTCATCACCTCTCCTCCGCGTGTAGAGGGTCGGCTCGGACCTGCTCCTCCTAAAGCCCAGCGCAAGGAGACTGGAGTCCAGCTTGATATTCCAGGCACGCGGAGCTTGATGAAGACCGTAAAGTGCCTTTCGAAGCTTGAGCACTTTATGCTCATTGCCGGCACTGATGAAACCTGGCGGCTGTTCTACAAATACCTCCTGCTGAAGATCGTCATTCAAGAAGGCGGATTTCACGTCCATATGGTGTACCTGCCAGTCTTCATGCACTGCCAGTGCAAGAAGCTGCACAGCCTCCATTCTTGCTACCAGCGCGAACACTTCATCGTAGTCGACGCCTTGACGTTGAGCATAGCCCTTGACGACGAGCCGAGCCTTGTGTCGCACCATGACATCACGCTTGACCTTAAAAACCCACTTGAGTCTGATGGCACGACAGCCAGAAGGCAAGTCCACCAAAGCCCAAGTCTGGTTTTCTTTGATCGCGCGCAGCTCCTCCATCATCGCCTTCTTCCAGCACTGTTGCCATTCCGCGTCGGCGAAGGTGGCTGGCTCATCTACGCTAACAGCGAGCAGTTGCTCGGCAAGCAGCGACCTTGGTGCCAGACCCAACGGTGTTGACGGTCTGAGGACGTTGTCCATCGTTCTGAACCGCAAGGGTGCATCACCATGGTCTGCGTCAAGGACTGCGTCGAGGTCGAAGTAGGGATCCACCGATTCCTCCAGTGGCGAGGGAGAAGGCGGGGTTAGAGCCTCGGCTGGGGCAGCTGTTGGAGCTGACATTGTGACATGCGTCATTTTTGCATATATTTAGCCGTCATTTTACCCTCATATTTTTCATATTTTTGGAACCATTTATCATCATTTACACGTTTTTTCTATAATTAATTGTTCGAAATGGACTATTTTTCTATATTGTTCTGCAGGCCGGCGCGATCAAGGCGCATAAACGACAAATTTGGCATTCCGGAACTGCTCTATACAAATGTACGCGTCATCACGGATGCGTAGGATCAAACCGCGAAGAAATCAGAGTTCCCGAGGGCCAAAACAAAAGAAAACACTAATGGGGAAGGATCTCTTTGTAAACCCTAGAATCTCTAAGGGCTAATCTGCAAAATGCCAAAATTTCCCACCGGCTTCTCGACTTCCTCCTTCTGTCTCGCGGTCGGTAGTTAGTTAGATCGTTGGTCGGTAGTCATGTTAGTTCGTGTAGTCGTTAGTGTCGTTTGTGCGTCGTTCGTTTAGTTTCTTGTTGTGTTGTTCGTTTGGTCGTACGACGTTCATTCATACGGTCGTTCGTTCCGTCGTCCTTCGATTGTTTAGTTGTTTATCTTTTCATCCGTGCGAGTTAGAGTATGTTCAATAGTTCGCTCGTTCGACTGTTTTGGTAGTCGTTGTAGGTTTAGTTCTCCCCGTTTCGATTGACCTAGCTTTAGCTGAGCACCGGTAGCCTCAGTCTAGTCCCTATGGAGAACACGACACTCGCCACTATTTCAGTGGCAACCCGTGCACTTGCGGGTGTGCTATTTTTGCACGATCACATTGACGCGGGCAGTGTAGAGGCAGCCGCTGGCGGAGCTGAAGCAGCGCGGAGTACCGATGCCGGAGGAGTCTGCAGAGGTGGCTCGTTGTCTTGCTGGTACACAGACATGTACTCCACTGTGAAGGGGTCGGTTTCTGCCGAACTGGGCTCGTCAGAGCTCTAACTCCACTACGCCGATTCCTCGAACACCACATCCCGTGTCACATGCACGCGCTCAGTGGTCGGATCGTAGGTGCAGTACGCCTTGGATCCGCGCTCGTAGCCGACGAAGATCACCGGCTTGCTCCTATCGTCAAGCTTCTCCTGCGGCCTGGCGAGTTTAACATGGACGATGCAGCCAAACATTCGTAGATGTAGGCTTCTTCCCGTACCAGGCTTCAAACGGCGTCATCTCGGACAAACTCCTCGTCGGCGACCTGTTCAGGAGGTAGACTGCCGTGCTGACAGCCTTACCCCAAAACCTCCCCGCGAGCTTCTTCGCCTTGAGCATGCTCCTCGCGGTGGCTACCACCGTCTGGTTCCTACGCTCGACCACCCCATTCTGTTGAGGTGAATATGGCGCCGTCAGTTGCCGTCGCACCCCTCGCTCGGCACAGTGCGTGGCGAATTCTACTGATGTGAATTCACCACCACGGTCCGTGCGAAATCTTGTGCACTTTCACGCGGACTCGCTTCATTGCCGATTGGAGCGACGATGGCCAACACCACTCTATTCTTAGAAGAAAGGAGCTCAATCCACATGTACCGTCTGTAGTCGTCGACGAGCAGCATGAAGTAGCTCTTTCTGCTTGGCGTCGATGGCGAGATCGGGCCGCAGAGATCCCCATGGACAAGCTCGAGGGGCTGATCTACACGTTAGAGAGCTTTCAACAGGAATGGCAACCGCCGATGCATGCCGGCTAGACACGCCTCACAGAGCTGGTCCACCTGTTCCACCGCCGGCAGTCCACGCACCATACCTTCACGCGCCATCTTCTGTAAAGCTGGGAAGTTGAGATGGCCGAAACGAGCGTGCCACCTCCAAGCTTATTCCCTAGCGCGCACGGCCAGACACACCGGCCGGGTGATGCGTAGCTCGAGAATGTAGAGACGGCTTGGGGAGCGCCTAATCTTTGATAGCATCCGGCGCTCCAGATCACGAATCTGCATGACCCCGTCTTCAATCAGGACTTGGTAGCGCATCTCGTCGAGTTGGCCCATGCTCACGATGTTCGCCGTGAGTCAGGGAATGTAGTAGACATTGGTGAAGGTGCGGTGCTCTCTATTTTTGCAGGTAAAGAGGATGGTGCCGCAGCCCTCGATACTGGTGACGGACCCATCGCCGAACCGCACAGAGCCTCAAATGCCGGTGTCGAGGTCGAAGAACGCTGCCCGCGACCCTGTCATGTGGTTGGTGGCTCCCGTGTCGAGGACCCATCGCGCGTGGTTGTGCTCCTCCTCACTTCCAAGCTAGACGAAGACCCTATCTTCTCGGAGCAGCAGTGGATCCGCCTCGAGACCGCGCTCGAGGGAAGATGTAAGTCTCTGTGGCAGGGCGCGGCGCCGGACAAGATAAGATGCCGGCAGCGAAGCGCGGGGAAGATCGTCCTCGGCAGAAGGGCGCTCCTGGGTGGCGATTTGGCACTCCTGGGTGATGATCGGCGCAACGAGTAGGACTAGATCTGACTCGGGCCATGGGAGCGGCGCTGTCGGAACACCCTGTGTCGGCGGCAACGGAGTGGGACATGGATCCAGGGTTGTTCGCATCATAAGGAGAGTAGACTCATTGTCCTGGGCCACATGGGCCTGCTCCCTCTTGGGCTTAGACCGGCAATCTTTTGCCCAGTGCCCGAATTTTCCACAACTCCGGCACTAGTCTTTGGACCCTGCAGCCCGGCTAGCGGCAACTGCATTGGCATCATGTGGCACAGACACGCGCCCCTTTCCCCGATGACGTCTCCCACCGGAGTTGGAGCTACCGGCTCCATTGCTCTCTCCGCCGTCGCGTTTTTTGTACCTTGCCAACCACTCCTCAGAGAGAAGCTGCCGGCCTAGGTGTCAACACGAAGCGCGGGATCAGGACGTCTGCGCTGCTCAATGACGCGTAGACGGCCAGTGACCTCTTCAATACTGAGCTGGTCGAGATCGAGGAGTGTCTCGATGGACAAAGCGATCTACGACAAGCTATCGGGCACCACCTGCAAGAATTTTTTCACCACCTCAGCATCAGTAATCTCATCACCTAGCACGCGGAGGTTGTTGGCGATGTTCGAGAGACGCAGGGAGAAGTCGTCGACGCTCTCCCCGTCATGGAACATGATCTCACCGAACTCGCGTCACAGCTTATGGGCATTCGCCTCGCGGATTCGGTCACGCCGACGCGCATTGCCTTGATGTGCTCCTAGGCGTCCATGCGGCGGAATTCTTGCGGGCGAGTGACGCATGAAGTTCGGCCGGCACAGCACGGATGATGGCAGCGAGCGCCTGTCTATCATCCCGCTTACGTTACGGTTGAACATAATGAGGCCCAATATAATGAGTATCCACATAAGGCCTCATACGAGTTGAACATAATGAGGCCCAATATAAGGAGCATCCGCGTAAGGCCTCTTGCGAACTATCTCACTCACTCTCTAAAGATGTCTTCGTAAGAAGAAGGAAGCTAGCTATACAGGGCTCTGTATATAGAATCTATGTATATCGACCCTCTCCTTACACCGACGGTCTACCTTTCTTAAGGCCCTAATAAAACAACTTTCTAAAGAGCATAGATATACTGCATTTTCCTTCGTTGCATCTGCCCGAACTATACAGGGCTCTGTAATGTTGTTTTAGCAAGCCCAATAGTAGTTCTTGCAAGTACAGTAGTTGTCCTATTATTCACATTCAGACGTTTGCATCTGCAAGAAATATATCACGGAACCTTGCATCAGTCTAAAGCACCTCTATAAATGCATGACTTGAAAATGAACCTAATATCCTGAGATTGAAGACGTACTAAATGATCAAATGTATCTTGTTACCTCAGCACAGTGGCCAGAACCTTGTTTTCCCCCCTAGAAAATGGATCAAATCAGATATCACGAAACCTTAGTGATGCGGCCGAGATACGACATGCTAATTCTTTGCATGTTTCTTTTAGTCCCTATAGATAGATTAAGGACGATGACACGCATACGCATAGGGAAATGCTACTACATGAGAAACAGTTTGGCATGTACCATGTACATGTAACAAGTTACGCATGTGCGTGTGTGGCGTTATTTGTGTTTGATCCAGGTGGAGGCTGCCAAGACAAGATCAACTCTGGCTATGTTTTCACTTGTGATCAAGTCAAGCTCCAAACCAATTTGTTTACTTACATGCATGCAGCCTACGCATGGAAGCTAATCAGGATAGCATGCATGGATACTGAATTACTAGGAGAAAAAGAGGAGGAGAAAGAGTTGTGCATGCAGCAAACAACATCCATGCAGGGGTTGAAGTGTGTGCAACGTGCATGGTCATGGGCCAAGAAAAGTTGGTTCCCTATTCTTACGCGCAAGCCAATCCCGGGAGGCTAAGAGTCCATGTACCACATGATTATCTTGGAGATAAAGAAGGGAGTGATCGAACTAAATCTCTAGAAATCAAGAAGCAAGAGCTGGACTTTTTATTTCCTTGTGCATGGAGGAAGCCAATGCCATGCACGTTTCTCTCTCTACGATCTCTTCTTTCTTTACATGCTTTAGGGTCGGGGCCACCAGCCAATCGTGTTAACATATCAAGATGGCGCATCATGATATTTTTAGTCGGTCTAACCATAGTTGATCTGGTTCCTTTATTCCTAATGTTATCTATTTCCTTTTATTTTTGAACCCGAGATGTAAACGGGTTGTGTTAGTTCAAGAGCTTAAGTTAGACTAGTATACTGAGTCTGAGTCCAATTATTTGGGTTGTGCGTGTGATTCTTTGGCCTAGGGTTTTGAGTCGGCTATATATAGCCTAGTGGATACACCTGTATGGAAAAATTCAGGGTTTAGATTATGAATTAAACACCATGTGTGTCATTGGCCGTTAGGGTTCATCCCTATTTATTGTGTGTGCGAGTTCTTGAGAGTGCATTGAGATTTCTCATCTTTGCGTGTAGATTCCAATCGTGGTGTTGGTTTTTACCCGCTAGATATTTGATCCCTATTTCTTGTTCGTGTGTTGTGGGGTGCACAGAAGAGAAATTTAGTTATCTTAGTGCGGATTACATCCTGTAATTCGTGCTCCACTTATATCTAGATATTCTACCACCGTGAAAGATCGGACAACCTATGGATTTAATTTCACATCAAAGTTTGATCCACATCACTTAGTAGAAAAACATCACTTAGTAGAAAAACAGGATGGGTGATATGAAAAAAGTACCTTGAGTATGAACCATCCTCATTTTATTGCACATATGATGTACTCTACCACGTCTCCCACACAGCATACCTTGCACTTCGCTTCTTCGGAGTTCAGAAGGAATCACTTAGCATAATATGTTGATGCTTGGTGTCACCACTAAAAACAAAAGTAAAAAAACATTCTGTTGAACCAATCATGCATAAAAAGTGAGACAGTTGAAAGATCTAAAATAATGCTATAAAATAATCTAAATCCTGTTTACAGAAACAAATGTGAGTCTGAACTCAAGAGTTGGAGTTGGATCGGAGAGTGTAGCGAGAAGATACATGCTCGCCTTCAAGCTCCAGTTCGGGGTTATCTCCAGCCAGGGCTGAGGCCCTGAGACGCCAGGTAAAGAAGATTGATTTTTATTCCTTGACTAGCAAAGTTATAGAATACATCCCTCTATATAGGACGGCATAACCAGCTAGCTGACGTAATCTATGACTCCTAACTGAACTCGGAAACTATTATTTAGCTAATATATCTCAACTTGCCATCTATGGACTCGAAAATACTTTCCTAACTCTGGACTTGCCATTCGAAGTTCTCTAGCTGTATCTTGGCGACCCCGGATTGTAGTCCTTCACGTCCAAGACTGTAGCACTTCATTCTCCTGACCCAGCCAACTCTGCTTGTCGACATTTCAATCGTCACGTATAAAATTTGCCCGAATAAGAGTCCACAACATAATGCCAGTGACTCTTTTATCAACTTCAAATGAAAGAAGGTTGAAAACTATCTCGGATGTTGCTAAACCTAGCAAAGGTCATGAACTGGATTGGCTATATGATGAATTCATTTATTGCTAATATAAATTATCTAACCCAATAACAGAACTAGATGGGATAGAAAACAAGCAATTTGAGCTCATCTATAAGTATAAGTCCCCTACCATACCTTGTATCTTGTTGATGTCATCTATCTTGTAGTAGCCATCTGTAAGTTCAACATAATGAATTAATGAGTCATCAAAGTCCTTCAAAAATGAATCCTAAAAATATCCTCTCTGCGTCTCTCCACCCCCCTGCTTTGAAGAGGGATTTTTTAATTTGCTACTGCTGACTAGGATATCTTAGCAAAACTTGGTGACATAAGGTGCGCACGTGGCAAAACACCTCCATGTCAGCAAAATCACTCTCTCAAACCGCCTCGGGGTGTAAATTGACCTAGTTTTTGTAAGTTCACAGGGTTAAGCGGACTTTTTGCATATTTCATTTCAGGGGTTGTAAAGTGACATCTTGAGAAAACCGATTGCGACAAGCAGAGGAATCATAGCAACGATAACCCTTGTGCTCAAGACTGTATCCAAGAAAAGCACATTCAACAGACTGAGCAGTCAATTTGGTACACTTATGAGGTGCTAAGAGAACGTAGCACGTACAGCCAAAAACACGAAGATGGTCATACTTGGGAGGAGAACCAAACAGAATTTCACCAGAGCACTTACCTTGAAGATGAGATGAAGGCTGAAGATTAATCAGATAGTCAGCTATTGAAACAACTTCACCCCAGAAATGAGTAGGAATAAAAGATAAAATCATAAGAGTACGGGCTGTCTCAATACTATGATGATGCTTACGCTCAATAATCACTGATTGCTAAGAAACTTGTGAAGAACAAAATGTTAGAACATGATTACTTAAAGTACTGTAAGATGTATGCAAACCATCAGAACCCCAAAAAATACGATCGTGCATAAGTATAGTTCATGACATTAAATATGGTATGAGAGCGTGAGGTACTGAGTTCTAGACCCCTTTTGTACTGGCGCACCCCTGTGACCTGTCTGCGGGGGTGTTTAGTTTGACGATAGATTATTGTTTTTTTTCACTGTAGGGTTTATTTTCACTGTAGTTAAGATAGCTTATTTGGCGTAGTTAAATTTTAAAAAATTTAAAAATAAAAAAACATGTTAGCCCATCACAGACAATACGAAAGAATACGGGGAAAAAAGAAAAGGCAAACAAGCCCCCAAAAAACCAGAAAAAGATGAAACTAAGGAATAGTGAAATAAAAGCAGAAGCCAGAAGCTATCGCTGAAACGAGCGGGGTGCATCTCAGCCCTAGCAGCACAACATATTAAGTCCACCATATAGACCTGAATTAAGTCTTAGAGGTGAGCAGGAGTGCATAGATCTCAATAACAATAGAAGGGAAGGGGCCAACTCTTATAAAACATCAACTTATTACCTTTAACAATTATCACAAGAAAAAAAACAGCAAAGAATATGCTTCCAGCATCATACCATCCATCTTTAACACCCTAAATAAGGATATTAATCATGGAACCAAAACAATAATGTGTTTGTCAAATCTTCCGGTCAAAAAGAAGTGTTAGTTAAATCACAAGTTCACAACCATCGTTGCACTGCATAAGACAAAAATGAAAACTTAAACAAAGAAGAAAAGATAATCAAAATGCCATAAAGTACCTCTGTTGCCACCCAACGATAACGTTATAGTAGCAGCTACCACTAGAATCACAAGAGTTAAATCCTGACAAGGCTCAAATACAAACTCCAAATCTGAACTCATATGCTGCTTGAATATCAAGCAAGCAGCGAAGTGTCATAAAACTATAAAACAAGAGTAAATTTCACATGATGTACATGTACGTTCTAATTTTGCAAATTATGTTTGCTTTAACAATTACATTCAATTTTATCAAATTTCTACTTGCTCCAGCAAAATATAGTTTTTAGAAAAAGAAAAAATGTCAATAGTCCCTTATAGCTAAAAATAAAAACAAAAAACAGAGGAAAATTAAGACATGCCACACTTGAAAACTGAATTAGGAGTTATTGTTTCTCAAAACAGGATGGATAATAGTCAGGCCTTCCGCAATATACTCAAAATAAAACACAACTTAGGAAAATTGTGTACCCATATGCTTCTTCTTTTCTTGCGTGGATATGTGTTTGCTCCAAAAAGATTTCTCCTCTGCAACAATTCGTCCTTGTTTGGAGTAAGTCCTCTGTCTAAATTGCTCTTTGATAAATCTGAAAGCCCCCTATCCTAAGTGGAAACGTAGGGACGAATTACAGAATGATAAGTAGACAAAAGGGTGCAAATCCAAGTGAGCTTTCAATTGAACTTAACCCTCCAACCTTGTAAAAATAATGGCATCATGATCTCTGCTCAACTTTATACGCTTTTCGAGATTAATTGGAAATCTCTGAGAGAGCGGCTCAAATTTTGTACCAGTGTAAGATTCTGCTTAGATAAAATAAATTAAGAATAGCATAACTATATCAACTATAACTCATGCAAAATAAGAACAAAAAAGAGAGAAAATTGTATTCTAACAGGAATAACTGGATTATGATGCAGCAAATTGAGATAATGAAAGGTAGCCTAAGTCTTGCCTACGTAAATACTAGCACAAGAACAGATATTACAAAGGTGGCCAAATAATCAGGAATAAGGTGAAAGAGGAACCTAGCTGAGGAACAATAAGACGGAGGAGCCATAGCAAATTTATCATATGAAATGAAAAATGAAAAATCACCATGACATAAGAACTACTATCAAATGGAAGAAAGAAAATTCAAACAATGGGTAAGATATATTGTGATCTATGTCCAATATTGTGTCAAGTGTCTACATGGAATTGTAGTACCTTGTGCATCACCATTTTGTAAGGGCATCTGTGTGATCTTTCAACTACTTAATTAGTAACAAGCATAGAGGTTGGAAGTTGGCTATTGTCAACATCCTTGCAGAAAGCATGACCGTTTTCTTACCACATGGATACCTATAGAATATTAATGCATAACTATAGAAAATGCCTTCTATTGACTACATTACACTATTTACCAATTGAAAACTATTTGGAATAAAAGAATATCATACACTAAAGTTGTACTGCAATCTAGAGCTTCTGAAATTCACTTTTGGTTTATTTCATCCACTTGGAATGGTTGAATACTGTGAATTGGAATTGGACTTAAGTCTATAGATTCTGGTGATCATGTATAGTTGAATCTATCTCAATGCTACAAAACATGATAGAGTCACACAGATACTAGTATACTACAGAAATAGAGAACTTGTGCACGTGTGAAAGTGACTATGAATCTACCGCCCATTTTAAAAAAAAAATACGTCAAATTGAAAATGCAAAGTTTACAATGCACTACCTGTTTATTGCCATGGCGATATCTCTTGGGATATATCTTCTATGAGCCAAAAGCCAGATTGGGAAAAAGTACTATGTTGATAAGCTAATGCATGAGTTTAGGTCTCCAAGATGAATTTACCTTTCATTGATAACATCAAAAGATTAATGGAGACCATGTGCACACATATAATAATCTTCTGGGAAATAATCAATTTTGTGGTAGCTGCTTACTTGCAGAAACAATTAAATATGTCTGCTTCATCAAAAAAAACCATTTCCTGTTGCAGATTAGATAAATTACTTGTGATCCAGCTTCAATAAGATGCTGAACACAAAAGGGAGAGAAAAAAGAGAGAGGAACATTACGATTATAAGATTCTGGATGGCATTGACACCTCTGTAACATGATGGTAAACTTGGGGAAACCAATTACTACATAACCATACATAAACAATGTAAAGTGCAGACACAGATGTACATGCCATCATGCATGCATTTAAGCATTACATCATTCCAGCACCATTGCATAAAGTGCGACAACTATGTGAATTTCTAAAATTCAACCAGCCGGCTAGCTGCTCACTATGTGATTATGCCTAATGAATGCAGTTCAACCTCATCCAGAAGTGCTAGTTCATGCAGAAATCAACCACAACCAAGCAAAGCAAATCAGAAGGAAACAAAAACAAATCAAACAAAGGAAGCACATCGCTCCCTTCCATGAACCATATCGCTGATGGACGTATGGAGACAAATCACCTCTCTTTACTCAAAAGCACAACATAACCAACTGAAGCGCAACACATCAACCCTATCAGCCGAAAACAAGTTAGAAAGACATTTAGCTAACTGCAATCCCTCCACAAAGTCACAAGAAACTATTCACCCATTAAGAAGCACAACAGCAGTCCAACGACATGAAAAGAAAAGCAAGGCAGACCCATCCCTTGATTCACATTCTTCAACACAAGCACAACCTCTTGGATGAACAGAGCCAACTAAACCAGAATTAAGCTAATTTCACTTATTGAGCAGTGTACAAAGCAATACAACCTATGAGCAAATCACATCCAGCGCTGAAATTGCTCACCTCACCGTAAGGACAATAAACCAAAATTGAATCAACCTGCACCTCACCGTAAGGACCCAATGCGACATCAAATCAATCTGCCACTCGAGACGTGCTCCTCATTGTAAGGACAAATAAACCAAAATTGAACCAATCCGCCGATCAAAACGCTCCTCACCATAAGGACGCCCATACCAAAAGCAAATCAATTCGCCACTCACAACGTGCTCCTCAACGTAAGGACATCCAAACCAAAATCAGATCAATCCGCCGCTCAAATCCCATTCCTTCAGCGTAACGCCAACGAAATCAACCGGCTGAACAAATCGCACTCCTCACCGTAAGGCAACCAAACCAAACTCAAATCGATCTACCGTTCGAATCGCACTATGTCCGCAAACACAGCATCGCCAATGGATCGAACCAATAGCACAAACAACACACACTTCGCTCTAATTAAGCACAGGCGAACAACGCATGCAACCAAATCGGCAACCACACGAAGCAAAAGCAGAAACAGAACAGGTACCCCTAATCAACCGCCTAAATCGCGCTTCTCCAAGCGCAAGCGCAAGGGCGTGGACGAATCGACGTAAACAACCAAAATCCAAACAAGTTCTCGCCTCGCCCTGAGCACAATCGCAGACAGATAGAACGAACACAGAGGCCAAATAAACCGACCGAACCAAATGGGGGCGAAGCTAGACGGAGCGGCGTCGCAGCGGTGGGTGATCTCGCCGACGAGGCCCCTCGACGAAGATGCAGCCGCCCAACTCCGGCGAGCGCAGCCGATCCGACCTGGTAGATGGGGCTAGGGTTTGCCGCTCGAGCTCGAACTTGAATCCATCTGGTGATGTTACCGTTGCAATCACCAATTCGACGTCGAGCTCGAGCGCCTCTTAAACCCCCAATCCTATATTACTAGACTCTGCTTCCGTGTGATTTGGTAATGGCTGCCGTTCTGACTGCCGCGAGGATGGGCTTGTATATAGTCTCCGGAGATGGGCCAAGTGCCAGAGCCTTGCACTCTTGCTGACGGGTGGGACCGGCTGCTGGATACCATCTATATTAACCTTTTTTTTTTTTGAACTTATCTGTATCGACCATCTTGATTACGTGCGGAGTTTGAATCCTTGGTGGAGAATAGAGACGTTGCATTTTTTCCCTTCTCGGTATGTTTCCTCTTCGATGGGTAAATGGACATGTTTAGATCTGAAATTTCCTTGCATTTTCTTTCAAACGAATTCCAAGTTTCCTTTTCAGACGAGCATTGCAGACATTTTACTTCAAAATGATTAATCGGAATGTGTACATGGATTGATAATTGTTCGATCCTAGTAAGACGTAACACTGCAATTAAGCGTACAAAACACAGGCAAACACAGATTGAAGTGTGTGCTAATACAGATATTACAGCATAGCAGAAAACCACAAGAAGTTACAGCAGAACCAGAAAAGACAACCTCCAAAATTACGAGAGATGGTAAAAAAGAAGAGTAATTAATATGTTGATGGGCACGGGCTTTTCTTGCATCAACTTATGTTAACCTACTATTCTGTTCCCTCCTTTGGTATGTCTGATCACAGTAATCCTATACAATTACCAAGCTAGTACAAGTTAATCAACCGAGAAAGATTAACTACCTACACTTGGACCTGCTTTCTGCTTTCCTGATATGTCAAGGTGACGTTGCTAGCGGAACTACGGTAGGGGCAAACCGGGGCGGCTACCCGGGTCTCCCGGGCAAAAGACCCCCCGGCCAGCTCGCTGGCGCCTCCGACCAAGCACGCGGGGGTGATTGCGAGGGGGTTGCGACGCTCGAGTGACGGCGAGGAGACCGCGGTGCGAGGTGGTGACGGTGAGGAGGCTATGGCAGTGCAACACGAGGCGGCGACTACGAGGGGGTTACGGTAGTGCGGTGTGAGGCGGCGACGGTAAGGGGGCTGCGGCGTGCAGAGCAACGACGAGGGGGCGGGGGGGCGATGGCGAGGGCGCGGTGCGAGGTGGTTACAACGAGTGCGGGCGGCGACAAGGAGGTCGGCGGCTGGGGCGATGGCGAGGGGCTGCGGTGCGAGGCGGTGACGACGAGAGGGTGGGGCGTAGGTGAGCTACTAAATTCGTCCCAGGTCTATATAATTTCTAGTTCCACCACTGCCACTCATTAAAAGAACTTGTCGACACTGCGAAGCTCGAGATCCTCACGTTGAAGTACGCCGGCAGCGTCAGCCCCTTGCTGCCGAGCATCACGACGACATTGGACATGTTGGGTAGGTCGTCGGTGCCCTGCACGTGAGCAAAGACCACCGGATGCACTCCATCACCTCGGTCATCGGGAAATCGTCCCCGGTATGGGTCGACCATCTCGTGCCATATCCCTCTTGCCACACCGTGATACGCTGAAAGAATTAGACAAGTTGCGTGATCACCGCTTTCTCTCGTGTTTCGACGAATCAAGAGTGAATTTTTGTTGTAGGTATGCAAGTCTCAAGACTTGCTGTATTTACATATCCTATGAGATTGAGGAATTTGTCGTACTGGTAAAACCCCGGATCCTCTTCCCACTTATGACCTCGAGAAACAAGATGCCGAAGCTGAAAACATCAGATTTAATCGAGAAGAGACCCTCGAAAGCATACTCTGAAGCGATGTAACCACGGATAAGAAATGCAAAAAAAGTCATAATATCACCAATAAAGACTATATATGGCTGATTTTTTCTGACACTGTATATGTATGTATGGTTTTATTTGATCCGCAGTACTTACTATGTGCCTATGACCCTGGTTGTGTTCGCCTCCATCACATTCGAGCTGAAAATCCTTGCCATACCAAAGTCAAAGATTTTGGGGTTCATGTCGCGATCCAGGAGAATGTTGCTTGCTTTCAAGTCTCTATGTATAACTCGCAAGTGTGAGTGCTTCTTGTAACACCCCGGCTCTCCACAAGGTTCAAGATACTACCACCACACGCTTACCATTTCAAAGATGTGTTGCTAATCCAACTTTTAGCAGCACCTCTCCTTTTGTTTTTGGTTACCCACAGGGAGAAAACAACAGTTAAATATAGAATAATCATAAAAGCCAACTAACTTCATATTGCATAAATCATAACATAAACAAATTTGGCCTCCACAAACATGGAAGCCCACCATCACGGCTCGCAAGCAAACTAAACCAAACAGCGAGCCACCAAAACTTAACACTAGATTAAACATAAAAGCTCAATGTACGGCTAAACTGTTATTTCATGTGTGCAATACCAAAAGGACTATTCATATTCCATGCATGTCGCTATCATTCACCTAAAAACAACGACAAAGCAATGGTGAGTCCGGAGACTCAGCAAGCACACAATAAAACAATAACATCACTTTAGCAATTCAATCGACTTCACGAATCGTAAGTCAGAATCAACTCTATGTCTCAGAATCAGAATCAATTCTATGTCTGTAAACTGTAATTCAACTCAGAATCGTAGTCAAATCAACTCAGAATCGAAAGTCGTGAGTCAACTCAGAACGAAACTGTAAAGCAATTTTGTAACTGTAAAGCATAGAATAGCCAAACTATATGATTCCTTCTTGCATGTAAAACACTGATTTTTGCGTCTCGTCCACGCCTGAGTACTGAAGCATGCCTTCTTGTTTGGGTGGCACAGGGGCTAGGGCACGGCGGCCAGTTTCCCGCGGGCCCAACGGTGGCAGCGGTGGCTTGGAGGGAGGGCGGCGACACCGGCGAGGGGCGGCGGTCAAGGCGGCAGTGCAGGGAGGAGGAGGCGGGCGGCAGCTTGGCTAGGGCAGCCTGCCTCCCCTTTAATAGGGCTCTTGGCTGGGTTGGGCTGGGCTAGAGCCGGCCCAAAACGCCAACCTTTCCCTTTTTTATATATATTACAATTTGCTAATGAGGATGCCGATTCCCCTGGGCACCAAGCAATTTCTGGTTAATATTATTGTTATTGTATCCCCAGATTGATCAGGCATCAATCATCACATGATCTTAACTTCTGAATTCTGGCAGATGGTCGGCTGTCGTTATTACGGGATATTTCCTCTGTGCTGCTGTAGGCTATGGCTCGGGCAGCGTGATATTCTGGTTGCAGGAAAATTCCTGGAAGGTGGGCACCAACAATATCGTCATGCATGTCCTCTAAAATTCTGAATCATCAGCTGTGAGTATGCGACAGACTCGGTGTCCTCTTCCTTTTTTTTTCCCTGCTACGCTGCGTATGATATGCCATGAAATGCATGCTCCCCTGAAACAACATGCGTGGCTTTCTGCGCGTTTGGATTCTTCTAAGGGGTTTTGTTGACTCATGCCCCTGCTTTGTTTGGCAGCAGGCAGGCAGGCACCTTGTGTTCTTTAAAGCATGAACCAATGGCCTGGAGGTTGCACGCATCCTTAATTGTTTTTGTTACTTTTTGTTACAAATTTAGCCTTAATTTTATTTACTTTATTTTTTCAAACTTCTTGCTTGTAAAACTGGGTACAAACCTTCCCAATATATAGGCTAATAACTCCTACTAATACACGTATTAGGACTCTAAGTTGGACACAACTTCAACTCGAGTTACACACGGAGACGGACCCAACTACGTCTAGGACTCTAAGTCAAGATTAATTCTAACAATCTCCCCCTTAATCTTGATTTTCTAACTTCTTTCCACCTTACTTGAGTTTGAATGGAGACACATCTTCTCAATGCCCCTGACTCAACTGATCATCAGAGTACTTCATCACCGCTGAGCGCTTCGACAACAAACGATGTCTTCATCTTCGGCTTCGGGCATTCTGAAGCAAAATGTTCGTAATTATTACAATTACAACACATCATTTTCTCCTTATCAAACTTCCGATTCTGACGGCCTTGGCTACCACCCCTGGAAATGTTCTTACCTCCACGATTCGGTGATCGGATCTCCCACTCGGCACGGGTTAACAAGAGTTGTCCATCACCTTTGTTACTATTGTCGTGGATGCGTTCCTCATATGCCTTAAGACGACCGATGATCTCCTCCATCGTCATTGTCTTTAGGTCTCTAAATTGCTTTATGATTGAAGTAATTGGGAGAAACTGTGAGGGAACAGCACGAAGGAATTTCTTTATCACGTACAACACTTCCACCTTCTCGCCAAGGGCCCGAATCTTGTTGACGATGACCGTCAACCGGACGGCGAAATCATTGATTAACTCTGTTTCCTTCATACGCAGCACCTCGAGCTCGGTCTTGAGACTTTGTACCTTTGCGCCAAGGTGCATCGCCTTCAACGTCTCCCACGCGGCTTTGGCCGTCTCCTTTTCGGCCAGTAGGAAGAGCGTCTCCTCTGGGATGCCCTGATAGATGGCCGCTAATGCCATCTGATCCTTGCGCACATCGACGTTGCCATTCTCGATCGCATCCCACACTCCTTGAGCCTTCTTGTACACCTTCATCTTGATTCTCCATGCTGCATAATTGCTCGTCGTGAGCATCGGATAACGCAACGAGACAGCGAAACTCTCCTTCGCCATCGCCGAATCCGGGTGGATCTACGCGTCGACGACTTCTGCGGTCGCGGTCGACTTCTTGGGCGGATTTCTTGGTGGCGACGGAGGAGCGGCGGCGTCTCCTCCTTCTCTGCAGTGACGGCGGCGGAAGCTCGATACAAGCCAGCTCGGCGCCAATCCGGTGACGACAGGGGTTGGACGACCCGAGGCCAGGGGCGGCGCACAATAGTGGACGCTCCCGGGAGCGGAGAACCTCCTGGGGGCAGCAACAGAAGATAATCAAGGTAGTCTCTGATACCACTTGTTACAAATTTAGCCTTAATTTTCTTTACTTTATTTCTTGCATACTTCTTGCTTGCAAAATTGGATACAAACCTCTCCAATATATAGGCTAATAACTCTTATTAACACACGTATTAGGACTCTAAGTTGGACACAACTTCAACTCGAGTTACACACGGAGACGAACTCAACTACGTCTAGGACTCTAAATCAAGATTAATTTTAACACTTTTGTTGTTTAACATTTTTAATGATAAGAACTTTGTGGAAATATGCTTCCTTTGATTGATCTCCAGTTAAATGTATTTGGGAAGTCCTATTTTGTGTCCACTCAGATCTACTGTCTTCAGATGTCTTTTGAGTTTTGGTTATCTCAGATCTGACTTTTGAAAAACCAGGCCTGTACTGGAAATCTACAGGAACCAACAGAGAAAAAGCTACCCAAAAGACTACTTATCTGACAAAGTACTGCTTGGCACGAAAAAGGGGAATCTTTGGGAGAGATGACCAAACTTAAGTCAAATTTCTCTTTTTCTTCTCTTATTTTTTAGCCTTCGCTCATACAAAAACGCAAATTGACGAAAAAAAAGGCGGCTAATTAAAAGATTATATACACAGTTCATACAGCTTTCTCCCTCTTGGATGAAGAAACAGGCACTGCTTAACCTCTCTGTACAGTAATGGAGAGCCCAAGCCACACAGCTCTCTTGGCCCTTGCTTGACCCCATGCATCTCATGTCATGATCCCTGATCACTGATCCATTGCCATGTGTTTTAGCCCCTGCTTCTCCCTTAATCATCACCTGGCTTCAGAGCCTTTCATTATCCTCAGCTTCTTGCATGAAGAGATGAACATACTGCAAAACACACACAGAGAAACTCATATTTAGACACTTGTTCGTGTCCAAATCCACAGATCTGAAGAACTAACATGTGTGATCTGATGATGATGGTACTTACTCCCAGGGCACATCTCCCAGAAGCATCAGGTCACCGTCCTTGTCCTCATAGGCAATGGCGAACTGGTCGCTGCCGCTGTCCGCGGCGTGGGCCCCGGTGGCAGAGGGAGAGGCAAAGGCAGAGAAGCACTTGATGAAGAGCACATCCAGTGCCTCCCTGAGCTCCCTGTACCCCTTGTACATCCTGAGGTCAACCTTCCTGAGGTATGGTGCCCCATCCATGCTCACCTTCACATACAGGCCGCCCTGCTGCTGCTCAGCCTTCTTGGCTGCTGCTGCTGCCGCCGCCGCCGCCTGGAAGGTGTTCCTCCTGTATGCCCTCACTGGTGGCCACCCTACCACTTGCGCCCTGAACCAAAATTAACCCTGGTTAGTTAGCTCATGTACTCTCTGTCATGTCACAATTCTCACAAAATACGCAGATTGTGAGGGCTGTGTGTGCACGCGCTTACTTGGCAGCTGTGGTGATGTCCTGGTCATCTCCGGAGGCCTCGCTCTTCGTGTCGTCCAGCGCGCGCTTCGCCCCTACGGACGACGGCTTCTTCGTCAGCTGGCCATCACTGCTGCTGCTGCTGCCAGGCGGGCCGAGGCGGAGCTCGGTCGCGCAGAGGTTCTCGGCGTCGATCTCCATGGAAGACAGAAGGCCGGTGCTCTTGAGAGAGACGGTATGGCTATGTCTAGAGAGAGAAAGCAGGAAGATGTCAAGGTGAGGAGAAACTTTGTGTGGAATGGAGAAGGATGGTGCTGTGTGCGCTTTGAAAAGGGTGGTTGTACTTGTACCGCGGTGTAGGGAGGCTTTCGGGATGGGAGGATTTTAAGTGGTGGCGCGTAGGTACATGTCGGGGCGGCAGTGGGGCCCGAGGACAGGTGGGCTGGGGTGGGCCCAGGCCGATAGGTGGGCCCGGCGGGTCGGGCGAGGTCGTGGGGGCAGAGGTTGATTGATTCCTTGCCGGGTCTGCGACGGTAGGGTGGCGGGCTCGGGGCAGCCCATGTGCCTCGCGGGCCCACTGCCCGTGGGCCAGGCAGGGGCGTGTAATTGGGGTGCTGGGCCCAGTCAGCGACGGGCACGTGGTGCCGGAGGTGCGGGTCCGTGTTCTTTCGCGTGTATGCAATGGGTTCGTGGAAAGAAATGTAGACATATTTTTGGTTTTGTTCTTCGTTTTTTTATATGGTGCAGTAGCATAGTGCTTTATATACTTTGGTCGAATTTTATGGACACAAATTTTTTTCAGAAGTGGGGATAATTGGTTAGTGTTGTCATTTTAAGGTTCAAAACCAACATGTGGGGTTCAAATCTCAGACAATTAAAATAGAAAATACACATAAATAACTCACTCAATCCGTGGTTTGTGAGAACTAGATATGGCAACGGGCACAAACCCGCTGGGTTTTGCTATCTCAAACCCGTGCCTATGAAAGTTGGACGTGCCTGCTAAAAACACATGCCCGTGACGGTGCAGATTTTTGCCTGCACCCATGCCCACGGCAACGGTACCCATGGGTCACCCGTGCCCGACAACAACTGTGCAGATTGCAGACAGTGCAGTGCTTAGCAAGTCAACAATAAGTTCAATTTATATGCTACTATGCATGAAATAAGTAACGACAAATCCATAATGCACATCACTAGTTCACTCCATCAATTCTCAGTTCATAGTTCACTGGCATAGCATATCATTATAAGTTCACAGTTCACAACTCAGTTAAAACCAAAAGGAGAGACATCAACTGCTCCTTGTACTTGACTAATGGGCTATGGGTCAATGGTTTGCACAGGAGGCTAGGAGCCCGGGTTTATAACTCCTATAGATCGGGTTTATATTACCCATGGGTTTACGGGTTTGGGTACTATAGGAACGTACCAGAACCCAGCAGACCCGATGGATTGGGTTTTTTGCCCATTAAGAGACCCATGGGTTAGGAAATTGACTCAGACCCATACCCTAATAGAGTAAAAACCCACCAGGTATCGGGTTTCGGGTACTCATTGCCATCTCTAGTGAGAACCGAGCTCTAGTTATCAATCAGAGAGAAAATATGCCACATCACTAGACTTTTGCTGCGGTCGGCTATGGACAAGAAATTGACCAGAAACTATGCTGAGATGCTTTCAAGTTTCCTCACATGCCGACTTGCACCTCAATTTTTTCGCTTTTTTATTGGACGTACGGTGTTCGCATGGCAGAGTGAAACAGGTTTGACATTACAAGTTTTTCCTGTATTTCTTTCCTTTGAATTTTATGCTACTAATGACTTTATCTCTCTCCTGCTAACTTCATTTAAAAAACAAATGATCAATTTCCCTCAAATTTGTAGACATCACCTTAATTTGTATACTACATCTCTTTGTGTGTATAAAACAAATGCAATGACCTGAAAAAGAGCTTGAGGGTAAAAAATGCAGGTAGTTGCACAAATAACACGGGTACAGATGCTCCATGCATATATACAGTGGCGAAGTCAGGATTAAAATTGAGGGGAGGTTGAAGTATTTATCGGATTAAACTAAGTTGACACAAATATAGTCTCATACTCTTATAGAATTTCAAACTCATACAGAAATTATACGGTTCGAGTTTTTGGAGACAAACAACGAAAAATAGAGAAATACAAAATATGCACCTCGACAATAGAAAGCGCATACCCAATAATATATAATTTATTCTACTATGAGTACGGAGTAGAAATAAATCACATGTGTATGAAACATACGAAAATTAGTTATATAATAGAAAATTGTTAATAATAATGAAAATTTAGTTCACATGAACTATTTGTACTACCACTTGAATTACTTGCGAAATAGTTGCACAAAGTTCGTTTCTCCATTATAGTAAAATCTATAAATAAATTATTAGTCTAAAAGCTAAAGTCTAAATTACTAAATTGATAAAAAAAGTAGAGAAAAATTACCCTTAAGCAATGAAGCTGTCGGCTGCCCCTATCCTCAAATACACAGTTCTCTGTTCACTGTTCAGTGTTCACACTTCACAGTTTCACTTCACAAGTTCACAGTCCACACTTCACACAATCTCAGATCAGGACACTCATCGGCCGGTCGGCACTTGAGGAGATTAGGAGATGAGCTGTCGGCAGTCGGCAGAGTCTTGAGTTGAGGAGATGAGCTGTCGGCAGGGTCCTCCTTTTCTTCGATTCGCCCGCAGGCCGCAGCAATGCAGCAGCCATCAACACGCCTTAGTCCCTCTCGGCCTCTCCCTCTCTCTCTCTCAACTCCCTCAGCGCCAGCCGAGGCCCAAGAGCCCAATCTGACTCCTCCCGCCGGGCGCTGGCCGCCACCTCGCCTCGCTCCTCTCCTCGGCTCCTCCACCGCCTCGCCTCGCTTGGAGTTGCCGCAACTCCCTCAACGCCAGCCGAGGCCCGAGAGCCCGATCCAACTCCTCCCGCCGGGCGCCGGGCGCCACCTCGCCTCGCTCCTCTCCTCGGCTCCTCCGCCGCCTCGCCTCGCTCGGAGTCGCCAGAACTCCTCGGCCACCGAGGCCCGAGAGCCCGATCCGACTCCTCCCGCCAGGAGCCAGGCGCCGCCTCGCCTCGCTCCTCCGCTACTCGCCTTGCTCGGAGTGCGCCCCGCTCTGACTCCTCCCTCCCGCCGGGTTGCCCCACTCTGACTCCTCCCGTCGGGTCGCCGCGCCGCTGCCAGTGCCCAGTCGCTAGATGCCCAGATTTGGCTTTGTGTGTTTGTGATTTGTGATTTGTGAATTCTGTCTCCTGGCTCTGGATCTGTCACCGAGTAGATGTTCTGGGCCAATAAGATAATTTGCTAGGCCGGTCTGCCACTTCAAGTTTTAGTTTTTTTGTTGCTTTTGGGCTTAAAATCGCTTGGGCTTGAGCTGTGATTGTCGGTGCTGGCCACGTACCGCTCTCTCACGGGGAGGGGCTCACGGGGAGAGGGGTTCTGCCGTCGGGGGAGATGAGGCTCGAGCCTTACTAAGTCTTTTCCTTGGCTTCGCCCCTATATATATATTATAGTTACAAACACATCCAAAATATATATACAGAGCTACACACGTACACCCACACGCATATATATTTTGTCTATACACAACACGACAATATTCTTTGAAGGAGCGTAAGTAACACGACAATTACGAGCAAGCATGCGAACATGAAGATTAATTGTGCCATTAATTAGGCTGTCCCTAATTTGTCCCCTGAGAGAGAGAGAGAGAGAGAGAGAGAGAGAGAGAGAGAGAGAGAGAGTTCCGAGTTCCATGCGTGCACACAAGGACGCCTCCTTTCCGAAAAGATAAGACACCATCATGCTGAGGAAGAAGGCTTGTCCCTTCCCTTTCGCGTTCGAGCTCATATTCGACCGCGTCTAGAATGCGGGGGATCCATGCGGAAGTCTAGCGATTTCTAGTGTAATTCCAGTGTTGCAGACGGGCAGCCGTGAAACAAATAATTATCATATGTGTGTTGGAGATCATACCGATGTCTAACACTATCGTAGAAATAAGCTCTGCTCCATCCGTTTCAAAATGCAAATCATACGGCTTTTTTCAATAAGTGCAACTCTCCTTAATCTTCACTCTCTTCGGCATTTACGAGCGAACGTAAATTTACCTTCGATTCTGAAAACAAATCATTTTAGCTTTGGACACACAAAGCAAGGAGTAAGAGAAATGGCTTCGGAGCCTTTCATTCGTTTCCACACTTCAGTTAACACTGTACAGCAGTAGCAGGCAGCTGGTCGTACAACTCTACAAATGCACGCATAACAGGAGACACACGTGCGTGAGCCAATTGATGGCACGCACGTACGTACGTGACGGGAGACACGTGTACCGCCGCTCCATACATCGTTGATCTGGTCTGGCCATTACTCCCATGCAGATCGATCGATCGATCTCATCACCCATTTCATTCAGCCGACACAGGACGAGCACTCGCACGTGCGAGCGACGGCACGCGACCCCCGGGCAATGCACGCACGCACACTTGCACAGATCAGATCGAGCAAAGCCTTGATGCACACCTCACAATCGAGCGCAGCTCATGAGCTCGTGTACCTTGTGCCCGCGTTTCACTGCCTTGCCGTTCGATCACCGGACACGCTCACACATGCGCGCACGTACGTACGTACACGAACGCGCGGCCGGGCGGTAGTGTGGCCTCCGGCCGCCGGACGGCGCGCAGCTGTGGCGGAGCAGCCCGGCCCCGGCCGGCCGAAGGTATAGCGTGTGGGTTGTGTGTGCTATTTACGTGTGCATCATGGATGGTTCGCTTTGCTTTGCTAATGGTGTGTTTGATTGTGTTAACACTTTTTTTTTTACCAAGATACCTGGAGATTGTGTCTAGTCTGTTTCCTTGTATTCGGTTTATATATTTGGATAGCTCATTCTGTTCCATGTATAGCGGATCAAGGATCCGTTTCTGTTGTAACACTACTACAGAAAGGCTAATACTAGACGGCAAATCACAGACAGTTTTATAAAACCGTCTGCGACAGATAGTAATATAGACGGTTTTAATTTGAACACCGCCTGTGTTGGTGGCGTCATCGAAAAAAAGTATCACAGACGGTTCATACCTATGAACCGTCGTGATATTAGTATCACGACGGTCCGTATTAAGAACCGCTCGTGATAATCCTAATTATCACGACGGTTTGTTACTAAAACCGCTCGTGATAATCTTATCTGGTTATCACGACGGTTTTAGTAACAAACCGTCAGGATAATTCACGACGGTTTTAGTAAAACCCGTCGTGATAATCCCATGTCACCGATAATTGGTGTGTAATAATACATGTCACCAATAATTGGCGTATACGTGATTTCGATCTCACCCGCTATTCTCTCCACATCGAATGGTGGCACCGTTCCTCCCACGCCGGGCCCTTATTAATAACTCCCCATCAACCTTTCCACCGGTACTAGTCACGCGTGAGTTCATCCACTAGCTAGTTTCGTATGCATCTCCTCCGCCGTGAACTAGCACCTCCTCCATCGCGCACACGAACGGTTCATACTAAAGAACACACTCTTGCCGTAAGTGTCGTAAGTGTGTCTTGTTTAGTGTGGACCGTCGTGCCACGAAGGGTTTGTTAGCTTGTCATCCCGTAATAGATCGATCCGAATGTGTTGTTGAGTTTTGTGCTTGCCTCAGTATTTGCATGTTCCTCGACGATGCCGACTCATCGTCGAGATGTGATGTCCACTCCGACAATCCTTCTTTTTCGCAAAATTCAAGGCAATTTTATTACAAAGTTCAAAAAAGATATTTCCAGATTCTTGGTGAGCGGTGATCGACATGCCGACTTCTTCTGGTGAGCGACTATCCATCTGCTCCTTCCCACTTCTCCCACAAGAAAAGAAGTGGGAAGAAGCGATGGATAGTCGCCACCAAGAAGTCTGTATGTCGACTCATCCGCCACCAAGAACTGAAATGTCTTTTTTGAACTTTGTAGCGGGACCCACATGTCGCCGACGGATTTAATAGAAATAGCTCGACCTCGGTGCGCTGCGTGAGCGGGGCTCGAACGCAGCGAGGAGGCGGGGAGAGAGAGATCACACGATAGCCGTGTGGTTCACTCGGTGTTGCTTACTCTATAAGGGTAATAATCCCTTTGAGATATCTCGATGGCGGGGTTGAACTATCACGCACGGTTGTTACTTATGAACCGTCTGTGATACTTAGTATCCGGGCATCCGTGTAGGTGGGACCCACATGTCGTGACGATTTAATAGAAATATATAGCTCGACCTCGGCGCCGCGTGAGCGGGGCTCGAGCAGCGAGGGAGCGGGGAGACAGAGATCGCGGCGATAGCCGTGTGGTTCCCTCGGTGTTGCTTACTCTATAAGGGTAATAATCTCCTTTGAGATATCTCGATGGCGGGGTTGAACTATCACGAGCGGTTGTTACTTATGAACCGCTCAGGATACTAATATCCTGAGCGGTTTGTAATAAAAACCGTCTCGTGATAATCTGGAATTGTTGGAAGCGAGTCGAGGGAGGAGAGCAGGGCGTGAGCGGAGGAGCTGCTCTAGACGTGGATTGTTGGCCGCCGTGTCGATTACGGTAGAACAACTCGGTGTGGATAGATGAGAGGAAGGAGATGAGCGTGAATACTAGAATCCATATTAACCGGAGTGTGATGAAGGAGATGAAGGAGAGGAGCGAGGAGCTTGAGATCGTGAAGGAGAGATGATGCTAGTAAGAACGAAGACGTGATCACAAGAACGACTAGCAAAGATGAGAGTGTACGTGACGTAGAAGACCACGGCGCGCATATTTAACCTTCAAAGACAGCGGTTCGTAGATACCAAAGAGACGCTTCAGATAACGAAGGAGATACGTTACGAAACAAGAGATACGTTACGGTTATCGCAGACGGTTTTAATAAACAACCGCCGTGTTGTCAACGTCGCAGAAAGTTTTGAATAAACAACCGCCTCGTGAAAAGTCGGTTATCGCAGACGGTTTTAATAAACAACTGCTCGTGAAAGTCGGTTATCACAGACGGTTGTTTATTAATAACCGTCTGCGATAACAAGCTTTTCACAGACGGGTTTTAATATAAAACCGTCTGTGAATGATCACAGACGGTTTGCAATAAAAACCCGTCGGTGATAATGCCACGAAGCATTTAATGCGCTGCTCAGGCCGCCTCGTCTTCATTTCGATCCAGATCTGTAGCCACTGCTGCGCACTCGAGCCTAAGCGATTTGAGGCCGATTATTTTGGTGGGAAGAGGCGTAGATTGAGCTTTGAAGATTCATTCAATTCATACTTTCTGTTGGTGGGCTAGCTCTAGATCGATATGGTTAGTAAGATAATTTATTTTTCTTTAATTGCATTACAATTTAGATTTAAGTAATTGGTGAGTGTTATTGAAGATGGTTAATTTGTAAAATTGTTGGTTATATAATAGTTATTGTGTTTATAATATGATTTGAGCTAGCAAATTAAACCTCAATATAATACATGTGGCCGGTATATATGTAGTAGTAATTAGTTAAGGTATTTTTTAATACTGAGTTGTTATGTATGTACGTAACGTGGACCAAGTCGGATGTATGCCATGAGCCGTGTGAGTGAAGAGTATATTAATGGCGTGTCCTTTTACAAGAGCCGCCGAGGAGGATATGTTGAATAAGGGGTGGAATATATGTATTGTCCATGCTGATCGCGAGAATTTAAAGATGTTTAAGAACCGAGGGCAAATTGAAGCGCACTTGATTCGGAGGGTTTCAAAAGGGTTATACGTGTTGGACCACCATGGCGAAGTGAATGATCATATGTCACGGATGACATCACGGTGAAGTGAATGATATGCCACGGATGACATCGCCGGTGAAGTGAATGACATGGCGCCGGATGATGTCGATTGTGGTTCGGATACGGATAGGTTGCACGATGACAACTGATCGGATGCTTCGCGATGTAGAAGAGAATTATGATGAGAGAGTATGTTAAATTCGTGGCTTGATGGAGGACTCGGAGAAACCTTTGTTCACGTGTTGCGGTCAAAGTACACGAGGTTGTCGGTAGTGCTTGAACTGTTGAAATTAAAGGCAAGCAACAGTTGGTCCGACAAAAGTTTCACGGCTACCGCTTTGGGTCTTTTAGCGGACATGCTTCCGGAGGGAAATGAGTTGCCTAAAACCACGATAAAGCCAAGAAGGTCCTTTGTCCATTGGGAATTGAAGTAGAAAGAATACATGCATGTCCGAACGACTGTATCCTGTACCGTAAAGAGTATGAAAACATGCATGTATGTCCGGTGTGCAACGCATCCCGATACAAACGTAATAATCAATCAGATGACGGCGAGGGAACAGAGGTGAAGAAAGGACCTCCTGGTAAGGTGGCATGGTATTTTCCTATAATTCCCGCTTGAAAAGGTTTTTGCAAATCAAAGGAGGCAAAATTGCTGCGTTGGCACTCTGAGGAGCGCAAGAAAGATGGAATGCTAAGACACCTTGTCGATTCCGCCCAATGGAGAAACATCGATAGGAGTTTTGCGACTTGATGCGTAACCAAGGAATATAAGGTTCTGATGAGTACGATGGAATGAATCCTTTCGGTAGCATGAGCGTGAGCATAGCACATGGCCCGTGACTCTCTCATCTATAACCTTCCTCCTTGGTTGTGTATGAAGCGAAAGTATATTTTGTCGTCGATACTTATCCAAGGGCCAAAGCAACACGGGAATGATATTGATGTGTACCTAGCACCATTGGTGGAAGATCTAAAAGTACTATGGAACGAAGGGTGCAGTATGGGATGCGTATAAACGAGAGAACTTCACCTTGCGCTCTTTATTGTTCTCGCACCATAAATGATTATCCCGCCTTGCTAACCTATCGGGCCAAAGTACGAAAGGTGCCAAAGCTTGTACTCACTGCTTAGATGGTACCGAGAGTGTGGTGAAACACTCTCATAAAACCGTCTACATGCGTCACCGTCGGTTCCTTGAGGGCTCACCCATACCGCAAGATGAAGAAACAATTTGACGGAGAGAAGGAAGACGGTTCGGCTCAAGACATTTAAAGGGAAAAGAGGTTTATAATATGGTTAATGATTTAGATGTTGTCCTCGGAAAGGGACGCAAATTGAGGGCTCGTGAGAAAACACCGGAAGAAGAGATCAATATTTTGGGACTTACCTTATTGGGAGTACCTAGATGTTCGACATCGCATCGACGTCATGCACGTGAAAAAATGTATGTGACAACTTGATTGGTCTCTTCGAACATTCGTGATAAAACAAAGGACGGCGTCAATGCACGCTTGACTTGGTGAAATGGACATCGCCCGAGTTAGCACCGACATGCAATGACAATGGACGAACATACCTTCCCCTGCGTGTTACAACCGTCCAAGGTGGAGAAAACGAGCGTGCGGTGCTTGCATGGTGTCAAAGTTCCGTCTCGTTACTCCGCAACGCCAAGAAACTTGTTTCGATGCAAGAATTGAAGTTAAATGGCATGAAGTCTCACGATTGTCATGTGTCGATGACACGATGCTCCCTATTGCAATTAGAAATATTTTACCGATTAGAGTCTCGAGAGACAATTATGAGGCTATGTTATTTTTAACACAATTGCTCGAAGGTCATCGATCCCGAAGGACTAGATGCTCTGCAATACGATGTGGTGATGACTCTATGTCATCTTGAAATGTATTTCCTCCTTCGTTTTCGATATCATGGTCCATCTCATTGTTCACCTTGTGTGGGAGATAAAATGTGGGGCTCAGATTCCACGTAGCATGTACCCATTTGAGAGGTTCATGGAATTCTCAAGTCCCACGACGGAATCGTTCTCGACCGAGGGCGACATCGTCGAAGGTTATGCAAGCGAAGAGGTCATTGAGTTTTGTATCGATTATATGGCTCGATTCAACCGATAGGTGTGCCTCAATCTCGCCATGAGGGAGGTCAAGGGTATCGGAACTATCGGAAGGAAATCAATCACTCCGTGATATGGACGCGTATACTCAAGCCCATTTCACGCCTTGCAACACATGATGAAGTGGCGCTTATGTTGACCAAAGACAAGGATGTGCTTGACAATGTAATCCGGAGCGCCGATGTTTGGATCATGAGGCAACACAACGCCGGTTCAACCAATGGTTGAAGGACCAAATCGCTAGGAGCTCGCAGTGAGTTGTTGACATGGTTGGCAAAAGGACCAACATTTACAGCCAGTGACATGGCAAGGGTATGATATAAATGGTATACATTCTATACAGGATCGGGATGTAAAGAGCACTAACGATCAGCGGTGTCCGTGATAGATGCGTTCGATCGGATGGGTTGAGAAGCTCGTACTATGGATTCATAGAAGAGATTTGGGAGCTCGACTACGTGCTTTTCAAGATCCCCTTATTTCACGCCGTTGGGTGCATCGCCACGGTGAAGGTTGACAAGCACGGTGTCACTACCGTGGACCTCCAACGTGTCGGTACAAAGACGAACGATTCGTACTCGCCAATCAAGTTGTTCAAGTTTTCTATGTAACCGAATCTTAAAATAAGAAACGACATGTAGTTCTTCATGGAAAAGGAGAATTGTCGGAGTAGAGAATGTAGTGGATGAGGAAGAATACAATCAATTTGACGAGTTACCTCCTTTTGGAAATGGCATAAGGGTCGATGATGAACAACGTGATTTAAACTAGTTACGCACGCACCGATCATCATGAAGGGCTAATTTTAAAGGAACTAAGCAAGTGGATTGAGTCATACACCCAATTGTTCAAAATGTGTGATATTTAGGTGAATGTTGAAAATGACAATTCATGTATGTGATGTATATGTGAATTTGCATTTATGTATATAACAATGCATGTATGTGATGTATATGTGAATTGATGTTTATCCGAGAAAATGTGTATGAATGCCGGTAGGTGATGTTGATGAATGCCGGTAGGTGATGTATATGAATGTTTGTTGGTAACTTCTGATGGGTTATCACGCACGGTTCTCAATTAATAACCGTCAGGATAATATATCACGACGGTTAACAATTCGTAACCGCGTGATAATGGGTATACTTACCATTATAGTGTGAGATAAACCGAGCGGGGGTTGGCTACCGCCGCCACTCCTTCCCCCCTCCCCGGCGCGTTCGAGCCCCGCCACGCAGCGCTGAGGTTGAGCCTTTCTTTTATTTTTTCGAGACCGCCCGTGGGCCCCACTGTCGAGCGACATATCACGAGCGGTTCTAAATTAATAACCGTCGTATATATTATTACTGACGGTTATTCGCTTATAACCGTCCGTGATAATCTCCTTATATAACCCCACGCGCCCCGACTAGGGTTAGTCGCTCAGCGATCCCGATCGAGCCCATCGCCCCGCCGCCGCCGCCGTGCCTCCGACCCGCCGCCGCCGCGGAACCCCGCCGCCGTCCTTTCGCCGCCGCCGTCCTCCTCCCTCGGCCCGCCGGCGCCGCCGTCCTTCGCCGCTGCCGCCGCCCTCCCCCGCGGCCCGCCGCCGCCGCGAACCCCGTCGCCGCCCTCCTGCCTCGGCCCGCCGCCGCCATGAACCCCTGCCGCCCTCCTCCCTCGGCCCGTCGCCGCCATGGAACCCGTCGCCGCCCACCTCCTTAGCGCCCTCTGCTACTTCTACTCCCTTCTGTTGAATCCATTCCCCATCTCCGCCATCGCTCACTTCACTTCACTTGTTGTGGGATCGGTTGTTGCTCTATGATGATTAAAATCTTATGCTGAGATTGGAGGATTTAATCTTTGAGCTCTAATTATCGCACTTGTTGTCTTTTGATTCATGCTCATATCATGCAACTATTGTTAATCGTGAGCTTTGAAGAATATATTATCTCGTCACTTGTTGTCTTTTAATTATCGTCACTTGTTGTCTTTAAATTATCATCACTTGTTGTCTTTTAATTATCATCACTTGTGTCTTTTGATTCTGCTTGGCGAATGCACACATGTGCATGATATATTATCTAATTTGAAAGTGACAAGGTTAAGAGCTCAAAGATTGAATTCAAGAATATAATAACCAATCGATGAAAAGTATGTGATTGATTATATGGATTGATGTCATTGGTGTGCTTATATAATTATAGAGGAATTATATTTATGCTTATATCGCAAATTTTTATCCTAATAGACCCACAAATTGTCGAATAGCAACATGTCATCCGCGCATTCTTCAACATCATCGCGGAGGCGTCCGCCCAAAATCAAGACGGAGGCTTCGCAAAAGTTCATGTGGATGGTGTGCATGTTAATTTTGAGGTCGCCCCGCCACCGAAGCCGCCCAACGAGAGATCGTGGCTCTAGGGCGTGCCATTGGAACATTCATCCAAAGGCCTAAAAGCGACATCTCCTCGGAGGCTTCTTCACCGGTGGCGTGACCGGATCTCTGCACCGTGCCATCTCCACCGCAAGACTTGTCTCCACCACCGCTTCAGCCGCACCTGCTATCTCCACAGTGCTCTTCTCGCCAGAGCAACTTGCCCCATTGCTACCTTTAAAGTCGACTACCAGTAAAGTCGACCCACACCGAGGCGGCAAGAAGGCGACAAGGGCAAAGCACGAAGACCAATGATGATATTGGCCCGCACACGCCATTGGCCCGTAAATTCGTGCTTGGCGGCCGTTGCTCGAGAAAAGGGCCTCCAACACCTACCAATTAGTTGCCGCAATTGCACAAGTGGTACATGGAATACAATAAGCCGAGGGCTTAACGGAGATCGGTATCACCGTCAAATTCGCGTTGGAGCATTTCCATCACAATTTTCAAGACGGTGTCTTCGTGGTCGCCGAGGACTTATTCGATCTTTTCACGCCAACGCCTCGACGCCTCACTCATTCGATCTTTGAATGGACGTAAGTGTGCACAATCACGCCTCCGCTCATGTCATACCGATAAATGCCATATATAATTTGTTGCTTTCGTGTGTGTATATGTAGACACATGTGGACTAAAGCTAGAACATCCCGTCATCATCGGTTGGTTTCTTGGACCCACACATGGTCGCCAGTATACCATCGACGAGGATATGTCCGTCGTCGAGAGGTACATTGCATCGTGGTCGCGGGCTCAACACAATAAGGATTATATACTTATGCCCTACAATCAAAACTTTCATTGGATTTTAATAGTCATTGTACCAAAATGGAATAAGGTATATTACCTTGATTCCTTAAGTAAGAATAAAATGGACTTCACGGTTGTCGCCCAAGTAATCGATAGGTAAGTTTATTTTCTCCATACATACCTATATTGTACTCTTTCTTTCATTCCGATTGACTAAGGTTAACTTTTTGAATCACGAGGGCGCTCGCGATGTACGTTGAAATGGGGGTGTCTCGAAGCAAGGGCCAAAGGCCCGAGACATACTCGAGATTTTAAGGTATTCGCTATTACACATTAATTAATCCTATGCAGAGTCAGATTAATGCCTCTTGAATTATTGCTCATTCTATTTTTGCAAAGTGCCACCAGCACCACGGGCAACACATGTGGATTCTATGTTTGCCACCATATGGACCTACTCCTCGATTCCTCGAGGATCACCAATTCCAAGGTTTATCAATCTTTCCATATTTACTTCATACTTATCACGTTACATATATACGCACATTCATATCCCTATCCACAGTCACAGACATCCCGTCAACCGCATTGGAACGACCGATATTTCACGAATTCGAGGAGAGTTGGCGTACTTTTGGTGGCTCAAGTCATAAAGTCGGAAGGACAGCCCACTGCACCATGAATTTTATTGCATTGTAATGCGGATGTAATGGATATTTTATTTCAATTCAATTGATTCATTTGCGAAGTGGATACTTTATGTTTGTGAATGAAATGTGATGTGTATTGGATGTTTATGGATGCCTTATATACTTGTTCATCTCGCTTGTTTCAGAGGGCATGGCTAGCATTTCACGAGGCTAGCCAATAAATAGGAATAGATTTAGGGTAGAAGGAATATCACGACGGTTTTAACTAAAAACGTCAGGATATCGATATTCGACGGTTTTAACTAAAAACGCGTCGTGATTATCATGTACCACGACGGTTTTAACTAAAACCGTTTGTGATATCGCGACGGTTTTAGTTAAAACCGTCAGGTACATGATAATCACGCACGCTTTTAGTTAAAAACCGTCTGGGATTATCAGATATTAAAAACCGTCTGTGATTATCACCATATCACAGACGGTTTTTAGTTAAAAACCGTCTGTGATTTTGAGCTATCACGACGGTTGAAAACCGTCTGTGATGACCTCGTATTATCATCGACCCATAAATTGACGGTTCGCAAAACCGCTGTGATGACGTTTTTGAACCGTCTGTGATGACCTGCCCTGTAGTAGTGTAAGTCTCTAGTTAGTTGCACATTGTCTTGCGTGGCACTCATGTATATGTACCTATATACCGAGAAATAAAATCAGCCCAAGTGTGGCATATTCTCTCTTAGGGGGAGTGGCCTCCACCTTTGTCCAATTGAGCTACTGTGTCAAAGGCCCAATTAATGTGTAATTTACGTGGCCAGCCTAAAAAGGTTGTGCCAAGGAAACGACGTATCTGTCTTTACTATTACTAATCCCAATAGAAGCATGTGTAAACAATCTCCTCATAACTATAAATATAGCCCCTAGGACACCATGGAGGGAGAGGGCTCATTTTTTGTAAGAACAAGTCTAAGTAATAATAAGGGTGTGGTACACATCTTCTATATTGATCTCTACTATGTCTCAGGCTTCGAACAACCCCTCCGTGGTTTCCTGTAGCCCCTTTATCTACTGTTTGGCACGAAACCACAACACTCTCCTTTCTCGTTCTGTTTCATGGTATCAGATTTCCTAGGCTCCTTCTTTCCCTCACCTGCGCCATGAGCACCTCCAGTACCATGATGGCTCCACCACCTCGTCTTCCTCCTCCACTTTCACTCCCTCTGCCCTGTCTGTCCTCGCACCACCCACTCAAGCCATCAATGTTGCAAGCATCCTCATGCACATTCTCATCGTCCTCGACCTCAAACACTCAAAACTACTCCAAATGGCATCAATTGTTCACCGCATATTGGGCAAATTGGGGCTTATGCATCACGTAGATGGCACCGACCCACAGCCGGCTGACCCTGATTGGGCCCAACAGGACTTCATGGTCCTAACGTGGCTCTATGGCTCCATCTCCGAGGAAATCCTCGAGATCATCATGGGACCTAATTAGACTACTCGTGCCCTTTGGACTAGCACCACGGACATCTTGCTTGACAACAAGGAGACGTGTGCCCTCTATCTTGAGGCTAAGTTCCAGGCGCTTGTTCAGGGCGACATGGTGGTCACCCCCTACTGCCAAAAGATGAAGACTCTTACCGCCACCCTTCGTGATGTCGAGTATCCAGTCTTCGATCAAATGCTGGTGCTCAACACTCTCTACTATCTCAACAAGGGGCTCTCTCACATGGTGACTGCCGTCACCATGCAGACCCCCTTCCCTAGCTCGTTCACACGTGCTCCATCCTTCTACTCTAGGAGACATGCAAGTTGAACCTGGCTAAGACAACCGCAATCACCACCCTCCTCTCCGGCACCTTTGCCCCAAGCCAGGGTTCCTCATCGTGCGGCACCGCCTGCCGCCATGCTGGCAGTAACTTTGGCAGGAACAAGGGATGCAACAAGGGCAAGAAGGTCCGCAACAAGAATCACGCTGACAATAATAGCATGTCCGGCAGTCGCAGCCTCTCTCCTGCCCCTGCCAGCCCATGGGTTTGCCTCCACCCCTTGGCAACACATGCTCCTGCCTTGACTGGGGCCGAACAGTGCCACCCTCCTACCGGCACTAGTCTCCTTAGCCCCTGTCCTGTCGTGCCCCCGACTCAAGCCTACGCAACGATGGCTCCACTCTATGCCATGCCACAAACATCGTCGTCATTGACTCCATCATGGGAATCCTTCGAATTGATCATGGCCATGAACAACTTGACGGTGCAAGGACCACCCTCTAGTGAGTGGGGTCATGGACTCCGGTGCCACCTCCCACATGGCCTCCCACTTCGCTATAATTTCCTCCCCTACCCTCAATCGTATTTCTACCGCCATCATGGTCGGCAATGGCATGACGATCCCCATTACATGTTCTGGTGATGGTATTCTTCCCATGCCTTTTTCCTCCTTTCGTCTCAACAAATTCTCATCGTTCCTCACTTAGTCAAAAACCTTATTTCCGTTCACCAATTTTCTCATGACAACTCTCGTTCCATTGAGTTTGATCCCTCTAATTTTTCTCAAGGATCTCCACAAAAGGAATGAGTTTTTTTGTTGCAATAGTGATGAGGAACTCTACTCCATCCCTGCTGCCTCCTCCATCCATTCCCACACCCACATGTCTATGACCGCACCATAGGAGCTTTGGTACCAATAGTTGGGCCATCCTGGCTGCGACACTATGTCCTACCTACTAAAGTCATCCTCTATTTACTGTAATAAAGCAACACCGCATGTCTGTCATGCTTGTCAACCTGATAAACATGTTCGTATCCCCTTCTCTTGTTATCTTTCTCATAGTTCCTTTCCCTTAGAACTCATGCATTGGGACAACAAGGTAAAAATTGATGATGATGATGATGAGCCTACCTGTGGTGAACTAATGGATATGTTAGAAGACATGAATGAGTATCTTGGGAAGAAGAAATCAAAATTGAAGTTCTTGAAGAAATAATTCCTTTCTCTCAAAGATATTTATGAGGAACTAAAGGAAGCTCATGATACTCTTTCTCAAGTATCTCACCAAGTCCAAAGTAGGTGTTAATGCTATTTGTGATATACTTGATAACATGCCTAGTATAGACATTGCTTATTGCATTATATATAAGACTAGTACTTCCACCTCATATGAAGATTTAATTGCCATACCATGTAGCTCTAATATAGATTCTAGCTCTTGCATGAATAATTCTTGTGACTCACTTCTTGTGGTTGAAAACAATGAGCTCAGAAAAAAAAGTGACCAAGGTAAGTAAGAGATTGGAAAGGCACTTCAAGGGCAACCCTTGAAAAAAAATTAAATGAGCAAAGATGCTCACATAACAATGAAGGCCTTGGATTTACCCAAGAAGGGTAAGAAGCCTATTAATAAGACTACAAGGTTTATAAGGGAAATAACAAATTTTACCATTAATGCCATGATGTGGGGCACATGTCAAATGTTTGTCCTGATGGTAATACTCCCACTCTTGGTGTCTTTGATTCTTGCTACATGCTTAGAAAAATCTAAAGATGGTAAAATTGTAGCAAAATTTATTGGCACTTTAATATTGTGGTAAAAATAATATTATTTGAGCGCCCAAAACATTTGTTACTAACCTCTAAAGACCCAAATAAATTGGGTATCTAAAAGAACTTGATCTTCTTTTGTAGCTAAACTACAAAACCAGTGGAAGACGTTGGGTGCTTGATAGCGGATGCACTCAACATATGACCGGAGACCAAAAATGTTCACTACATTTGAGGTTGGAAGTGGAGATCATGATATAATTACATTTTATGAAAATAGGAAAGGAAAGTTAATAGGATTGGGTAAAATTATTATCTCAAATAGCCTTTCCATTTTAAATGTATCTCTTGTTGAAATTTTAAATTTTAACTTACTATCAGTTACCCAATTATGTAATCTTGGTCTCAATTGTACTTTTTCTCAAGATCGAGTTGTGATTTCAAAAGAAAAAGAAAATTCTTTGGTTTTCAAAGATTTTCATTTTGCCAATCTTTATTTGGTGGATTTCAAATAATTCTTGTCTAAAAATGTGTTTGGTTGCAAAATCCTCTTTTGGTTGGCTTTGACATAGAAGTTTGATCATGTGGGGATGATTCAACTCAAAAAAAAATTCAAACATAACTTAGTTGTAGGCTTGAAAGATGTGAAGGTTGAGAAAAAATGAGCTATGTAGTGCTTACCAAGTTGGTAAGCATGTAGCAAGTTCTCATCTATCCTAAGGTTTCATGTCCACTTCTAAGCCATGGAGCTCTTACATATGACTTTGTTCGAGTCAACAAGTTATAAGAGCATCGGGGGCAATAATTAACAAGCTATAAGATCGAGTACTGCTGGTTACACCAATTGCTCATGAAGCTCCATCATCCTCTTCTGTCAGCTACTGTGGTCTATTATGACAACGTCGGTGTGGTGTATATGTTTTCTAATCCAATTCAACATCGGCACACCAAACATATTGAGATCGACATCCACTTCGTCCGCGAGATCTTCCTTTGACACGTCTGTGTTCTCCATGTTCCTTCCACTCATCAGTTCGCCGATGTCATGATGAAGAGACTTCCGACTCAGTTGTTTGAGGAGTTATGGTCCAGCCTCAGCGTTCACTCACTTCACGCTATGACTTGGGGGAGGGTTAACGCATATTATTATTTCACTATGATGCTTGGATATGTCTAGTTTGTTTCATTGTATTCAGTTTGCATATTGGATATCTCGGTATGTTCCATGTATAGCGGATCCTTGATTCATTGCTGTTGTAACTTTCCTAGTTAGTTGCACATTGCCTTGTATGGCACCCATATACATGTACCTTATATACCGAGTAATGAAATCGCCCCAAGTGTGGTCCACTCTCCCTTCCTCCTTCTATTTCAGATTGGTACGGTATGCCAAGGCCTTATGGTGTGTCTCAATTATGCACACTCCACCATATCACATGGCCAATTATGTCACTTAGCTCGTAATCATGTGAGATTAATTGACCATGACACAAATGCAGTAGAATATGATTGTTCAACTTTTGCTAGTCGTACTGGCTACACTAACAGAGACCACATCTTCATGGAGGTAGAGGATCAGTGCAGCGAAGTGGCCGGAGGTGGAGATTTGCGCAGGGAAGCGGACGGTGGAGGAGTAGGTGGCTCAACATTGTAGTGGATATGTTTGTTGGGACTTGGGACGCAACGATGGATAGGATTGCACCTTATCTGGGCGGAGGCAGCACCACTGGACTAGGGATGAAAGGGCGTGGCAGATTCAGGTCAAGAGGGTGGTCGCTTGAGGGTAGGATGTGGTTGCAAATGAGGCAATATAGTAGAGTTTAGTCAGGTGGGGGTTAGGGTTGAGGGGATTTGTGGGGAGTTTTGGTAAATAATTTTCCTGTCATCGAGTTCCACATCAAGGAAACATATTATCTTGTCAGGTATCAATTGTACCGATGTGAAAACTGCATATTTCTTTGACAACTCTATGAGCTGTCAAGGAAACTTGTTTTCAGGACAGTGAGTTCTGGTGGTGCTAGAGCCAATTTCACCAACTCTCTTAAGGGGGACGGAGACAAAAGGCAAAGCCTTGTTTGTTAGGGGCCAAACTCTTTATTTTGTTTTTCTCTTTTCATTCAATTCTTCCTTCAGGTCATGGCTTGTCTTTCAGTCACCTGAAGAACGTCAGAATCTTGTTTCATCACAAGAAAAGGGTCATCAGAACCTTCTCAGTTGCAGCTATCTTCCAGTCCTTCTAGTCTAGCTCGCCTAGTAAAGCTAACTAGTTGTTGGTGTGCCGCCTGCTTTCCGCGGCTTCCGACTGATTTTACACGCATTTGCACGACCATTGAATAGTATAGTGTATCGGCATGCCTGCCACCATTCATCTCTTTGATGCTAGAGAAAAATGTCATGAGTGCATTCTTTTTGGTTGCGTCTAATAGTTTATAATTGTGGTTGATGATTTTTAATCTTAGTACGAGCGCTTATACGAATGAACCGAATACCAATAAACTGATAAGCCACTCCCAAAAAATTGTCCTGGTAAACAACTTTAAAATGGTGATGAAAAAACCGTTCCGTTTGTTTGTTCTGGGGAAGCCATAAGCTAAAAAACGGGACCTACATATCGATCCAAACTGCACCCTCGAGCCTTATTTGGAAGGTACGTTCCCCGACAAAATCCACATGAATGGACCGAGAATGAACGGGACTGTGGCCTAACCGAACAAGACCTAAAGTGTCTAAATATGTTTCGAGATTCATGCGACCACAATTGAAAGGTAACATATAAGGGTAGTCTCAACACCAAAGAAGTATTTCCCTCATAGTATATCCTCTGTCTAGGAAGAGGGAGAGATCGAGTGTAGTTCCATCAATCCAAGCCATTGGATCAAATTTGGATGGTTGGGATCGGATTTCGGAAGAAGAGAAAATCCTATTATCCAGCAACAAATCATAAAAGCCTCAAAATCTCATCCACGGTGATCCTAAGCACTGACATGGTATCCAACGGCCCTAGCCTTTATAGTGCGGTTGGTGCCTTTTGGCCCGTTCATTTCAGTTTTTTATAGCTTTCGGTTGAAATAGGGCTGTTAACTTTTTATGAGTTATTAAATTGAAGGAAAACAAAGAAAATATGAAAAAATGAAAAAAAAACTGTCATATTTCTATGGCCAATATAAAGAAAAAGGAAAAAAATGTCAAGCTTGATGGAACCGCCAGATTCACTTTGCGACAGAACGCTAACTCCTCGCTTGAACCTCACACGCACACACACGACGCAAGAATTTTGTGGCGACGAACGCCGGCGACGAACGCCGCTCTTTGGCTTTTTGTATCCTTTTGTCGTTATCTCAAAAGCAACCGAGTACACGGCTTTAAAGCCCCAAATGACATACCCAAGGAGCAACAACTCGGTAGGGACTTGGTATGCACGCACATCGTACACCATCCACTTTCTACATGAGCCATAAACTCATGCATCGCGAGAGTTACGCGCAACCACGCGTACCATCCGAAGAAGCGGTCCGCGCTAACGGCCATGCCGACCACGCCTCCGCGTCTTCTGCCGAGCCGTGACTTATTCCACGGACAAACTAACAAGATGAATCAACAAAGTGACCAACACTTCTATCCTACGTACATGACGCACATGCATGAACTTAAGGAAAACACTAAGTCAAGATTAGCGCTAACAATTTCCTCCTAATCTTGGCTTGCATTATTCGCACACTTCATCACGTGAGGCACGGCTCGTCGTCGGTAGTCGCGAGGAGCGCCGCCTCTTCCTTCTTCGGTTCTGGCACTTTCGCCAGCAAAGTGCCCACGAACTCCGCAGCTTGTAGCACTTGCCTTTCTTGGCGCGCGAACGCCTACTTGCATCCGAGCTCATGCCGCCACGCCGCCGTCCATCGCCGCCCGCCCACCACGCCTCGCCGCCGCCGCGTCGTGCTCCTTCGCCGCCGCTCATTGCTTGCCGCCGCGACCGACGCCGGCGCCTCCCACCGCTCCTCCGGTGAGCGGTGGCGCCGGACGCCGCCCGCAGCCTCCTCAACGCCGCCACAACGCCTCCGCCACGCGCAGCCTCCCGACTAGCTCCTCGAGCGACATCGTCTTCAAATCTGCGAACATCTCGATGGAGCACGCGATCTGATTGTACCTCGCCAAGACAACCCGCAAAGATTTTCAATTTCCCTCCTAATCTTGGCTTGCATTATTCGCGTACACTTCATCACGGAGGCACGGCTCGTCGTCGTCCGTCGCGAGGAGCCGCCTCTTCCTTCTTCGGTTTACGGACTTTCGCTAGCAAAGTGCCCACGAACTCCGCAGCTTGTAGCACTTGCCTTTCTTGGCGGCGAACGCCTACTTGCATCCGAGCTCATCTTGCCACGCCGTCGTCCATCGCCGCCTCCGCCCACCACGCCCGCCGCCGCGTCGTGCTCCTTCGCCGCCGCCGCTCCGCTTGCCGCCGACCGACGCTGGCGCTCCTCCCATCGCTCCTCCGTGAGCGGTGGCGCTGGGCGCCGTCCGCAGCCTCCTCAACGCCGCCACAACGCCTCCTCCACGCGCGACCCCGACTAGCTCCTCGAGCGACATCATCTTCAAATCGCGAACATCTCGATGGAGTACGCGATCCGATTGTACCTCGCCGCACAACCCGCAAAGATTTTCTTCACGACGCTCCTCCTCCATCTTCTCCCCAAGCTCGCGCAGCTCGTGGCGAGGGAACCGATCCGCACGGCCGGTTGTCGATCGCCTCACCGTCCTTGAATGCCGCGTTCTCGAACTGCTTTGAGGTGCCGCGCCTTGGCCTCCTGCACGCGCGAGTCCCCATCCGCCTCGACTTGACCGCCTCCCAAGCCTCCTTGGCGGTCTTCTTCCACAGCCGAGGCCGGCCTTGACTCCGGTGGCACACCACGCAAGATGACGGCCAACGCCGCCGATCCTTAGCGCGCTCGGCCTTGCCCGCCTCCACAAAGATCCCGAGCTCCATGCCCTCCGGTTGACTTGCATCACGAGCGCCCACTCGTGGTAGTTCGCCTTCATTAGCATCGGAAGCTCCATCACGCCGGGACTCCTTGACAACGCGCCAGACGCCACCATCGCCTTCTTGTCGAACTTCTCGGCTCGATACCAAATGATGGAACCGCCCAGATTCGACTTTGCGCGAGAACGCTAACTCCCGGCTTGAACCTCACACGCACACACACGACGCAAGAATTTTGTGGCGACGAGCGCCGGCGTGACGAACGCCGCTCTTTGGCTTTTTGTATCCTTTTGTCGTTATCTCAAAAGCAACCGAGTACACGGCTTTAAAGCCCCACCGATATACCCAAAGAGCAACAACTCGGTACGGACTTCAACGCGACGCATACGTACACCATCCACTTTCTACACGAGCCATAAACTCATGCATCGCGAGAGTTACGCGCAACCACGCGTACCATCCGAAGAAGCGGTCCGCTAACGGCCATGCCACCACGCCTCGCGTCTTTGCGCCGGAGCTGTGACTTATTCCACTGACAAACTAACAAGATGAATCAACAAAGTGACCAACACTTCTATCCTACGTACATGACGCACATGCATGAACTTAAGGAAAACACTAAGTCAAGATTAGCGCTAATAATTTCCTCCTAATCTTGGCTTGCATTATTCGCAGACACTTCATCACAGAGGCACGGCTCGTCGTCGTCGTCGCGAGGCGCCGCCTCTTCCTTCTTCGGTTCTGACATTTTCGCTAGCAAAGTGCCCACGAACTCCGCAGCTTGTAGCACTTGTCTTTCTTGGCGCGCGCGAACGCCTACTTGCATCCGAGCTCATGCCGCCACGCCGTCGTCATCGCCGCTCCGCCCACCACGCCTCGCCGCCGCAGCGTTGTGCTCTTGCCGCCGCCGCCGCTGCCGCCCGCCAGCCGCCAGACCGACGCCGGCGCTCCTCCCACCTCCTCCGTGAGCGAGGGCGCCGGACGCCGCCCGCAGCCTCCTCAACGCCGCCACAACGCCTCCTCCGCCACGCGCCTCCCGACTAGCTCCTCGAGCGACATCGCCTTCAAATCTGCGAACATCTCGATGGAGCACGCGATCTGATTGTACCTCGCCGCACAACCCGCAGATTTTCTTCACGACGCTCCTCCTCCATCTTCTCCCCAAGCTCGCGCCCGTGATGGCGGGAACCGATCCGCACGGGCGCTCCCATCGGTTGTCGATCGCCTCACCGCCCTTGAATGCCGTTCTCGAACTTTTTGAGGAGGTCTTTCAAATCGCGCCTTGGCCTCCTCGCACGCGAGTCCCCATCCGCCTCGACTTGACCGCCTCCCAAGCCTCCTTGGCGGTCTTCTTCCAGCCGAGGCCGGCCTTCGACTCCGGTGGCACCACAAGAAGATGACGGCCAACGCCCCGATCCTTAGCGCCGGCCTTGCCCGCCTCCAAAGATCCCGAGCTCCATGCCCTCGGGTTGACTTGCATCACGGCGCCCACTCGTGGTAGTTCGCCTTCGTTAGCATCGGAGCTCCATCACGCCGCGGACTCCTTGACAACGCGCTTGTACGCCACCATCGCCTTCTTTGTCGAACTTCTCGGCTCGATACCAAATGATGGAACCGCCAGATTCGACTTTGCGAAGAACGCTAACTCCTCGCTTGAACCTCACACGTACACACACGTACGCAAGAATTTTGTGGCGACGAACGCCGCAGCCGGCGACGACGACGCGCTCTTTGGCTTTTTGTATCCTTTTGTCGTTATCTCAAAAGCAACCGAGTACACGGCTTTAAAGCCCCAAATGACATACCCAAAGAGCAACAACTCGGTAGGGACTTCAGCAAGACGCACATACATCGTACACCATCCACTTTCTACACGAGCCATAAACTCATGCATCGCGAGAGTTACGCGCAACCACGCTGCACCATCCGAAGAAGCGGTCCGCTAACGGCCATGCCACCACGCCCGCTGCGTCTTCCGCCGAGCCGTGACTTATTCCACGGACAAACTAACAAGATGAATCAACAAAGTGACCAACACTTCTATCCTACGTACATGACGCATATGCATGAACTTAAGGAAAACACTAAGTCAAGATTAGCGCTTCACACAGAGGCACGGCTCGTCGTCGTAACCGTCGCGAGGAGCGCCGCCTCTTCCTTCTTCGGTTTACAAGACTCGCTAGCAAAGTGCCCACGAACTCCGCAGCTAGCACTTGTCTTTCTTGGCGCGTGAACGCCTACTTGCATCCGAGCTCATGCCGCCACGCCGCCGCCATCGCCGCTCCGCCCACCACGCCTCCGCCGCCAGCTGCTTGTGCTCCTTCGCCGCCGCTTGCCGCCAGACCGACGCCGGCGCCTCCTCATCGCTCTCCGTGAGCGGTGGGCGCTGACGCCGTCCGCAGCCTCCTCAACGCCGCCACAACGCTCCTCAGCCACGCGCAGCCTCCCGACTAGCTCCTCGAGCGACATCGTCTTCAAATCTGCGAACATCTCGATGGAGCACGCGATCCGATTGTACCTCGCAAGACAACCCGCAGATTTTCTTCACGACGCTCCTCCTCCATCTTCTCCCCAAGCTCGCAGCCCGTGACGAGGGAACCGATCCGCACACGAAGTTGTCGATCGTCTCACCGTCCTTGAATGCCGCGTTCTCGAACTTTTTGAGGAGGTGCCGCGCCTTGGCCTCCTCGCACGTGAGTCCCCATCCGCCTCGACTTGACCGCCTCCCAAGCCTCCTTGGCGGTCTTCTTCCTGCAGGCCGGCCTTGACTCCGGTGGCACACAAGAAGATGACGGCCAACGCCCGCGATCCTTAGCGCCGGCCTTGCCCGCCCACAAAGATCCCGAGCTCCATGCCTCCGGTTGACTTGCATCACGAGCGCCCACTCGTGGTAGTTCGCTCGTTAGCATCGAAGCTCCATCACGCCGGGACTCCTTGACAACGCGCTTGTACGCCACCATCGCCTTCGTCGTCGAACTTCTCCCGCTCGATACCAAATGATGGAACCGCCAGATTCGACTTTGCGCGAGAACGCTAACTCCTCGGTTGAACCTCACACGCACACACACGACGCAAGAATTTTGTGGCGACGAACGCCGCAATGACGAACGCCGCTCTTTGGCTTTTGTATCCTTTTGTCGTTATCTCAAAAGCAACCGAGTACACGGCTTTAAAGCCCCAGCTGACATACCCAGTGAGCAACAACTCGGCCGGGACTTCAGCGCACGCACATCGTACACCATCCACTTTCTACACGAGCCATAAACTCATGCATCGCGAGAGTTACGCGCAACCACGCTGCACCATCCGAAGAAGCGGTCCGCTAACGCGGCCATGCCGACCACGCCTCGCTGCTTTGCCGCCGAGCCGTGACTTATTCCACGGACAAACTAACAAGATGAATCAACAAAGTGACCAACACTTCTATCCTACGTACATGACGCATATGCATGAACTTAAGGAAAACACTAAGTCAAGATTAGCGCTAACAAAGCAGTCCACGTGTTCTAAACAACTTATATGAACAGCCAGAGAAGATGAGATTCCCGATCTTCTCTTTCCCTAGACGCGGTCCCCTACATGCACACACTGTGCAAGAACAGGGTGGTGGCGGTGCAGGGCCGGCTAGCGAGTTTGACCCAATGGATGGGTCGATCGACCACTAGCTTTCAGGGAACAAAATGGTACGTGCGCGATCGACGTGCTGTATCGGCCGGCTGTTGGGGGCACTCAACGGACGCGACGCGAGCGAATGGAACGTCCACCTGCAGGGCTCCAGCGCGCGACCTTTTTGGCTGTGTTTGCCGACTAGCGAGTGGTTGCACCGTGCACTGCACACTATCTATGCGTGTGTGTGCGTGCGTGGGTTTTATATTTTCATTAGAGAAATCATTGTGATAAATTACTTTGGGTCCGTTGCTAGCTCGTTAATCATTCGATCGATCATCTCCCGCGTGCCCAGGTATCCGGAGACGGAGTCGACGGTGGGCCGACAGCGAGCGGCATGCATCGTGGCAGCAGCACTCATGCCAGCGCCTCCTGCCTGTGTACGGACGACCCCCCGTCGCCATGAGCACTCCCAGCCTGTCATGTCGTACGCCCAGCACTCGTGCCAGGAGCCTTGCAACTTTGCTTGTTGATATGATTCTTGCTTGCTTTCTGCGCAAGTCAAATGATTGTTGTTTTTGCTTATGACTTTTCTAGAATAATTAAATGGGATGTTTTTTCTGTTATCGTTTTAAAATGATGCATAGGGTGATTTTTTCGAAGTAGTTTATGGATATTCGGTTCATTCATACAAACGTTCATGTTAGGATTAAAAATTATCAGCCATATCTATCAACTATGGTGGTGATCGGTTCGGCTGAAAGCTGAAAGCTTATATTCGAAAACACCGTAGCTTAATGAAAAAAACATCAGAATGACAGAGGCTTATTTAACATAATTAAATTTAAAAAATTGAAAATATAAAAATATGTTAGCCCATCACGCATAACGCAAACGAATACAAGAAAAAAAGAACCGACAAAAAAGCTCAAAAAAGTCAAAAATTCAGAAAAAGACGAAATTATGAATAGTACAAAAATAAGCTTAAGCCATATTAAACACAGCCTATAAGTCACAGTCGAAAAGAACAAAACATACATTAATGCAGCCGGAACAGCCTATGTTGATTAACCTGTTGTCTAGGAGCTAGCTATCTTGACGAAGATCACTATTGATCGAAGAAGCACCTTCCTATTGAACTTTTGTGTACCACGCATTTTTTTCCCTCTCTTTTTACATTGGGCATGAGTCGCATGATGCCCTGCCAACACTGTAGGACGTGTGAGTGTGACAAACGCCTAGACTTTGCTTCACACTAGTTGAGTGTCTATGTTTTATTACGGATAAAAAATTATCGTATTACTCTAGCACATCGTCATCGAAGGGTGCTTGGTTGGATTGTTTCTTCTTCTCGGTTCTAGGATCCACAGACCACAAGGCGCCGGCAGCGAGATCCTCCACAAGGCTCAGAGCGTGACCTCGCGAGGTCGGATTCGGCGGCCGCACGTGCCTTCCCCTCCTTCTCGAGGGCGGTCTGCACCCAGTGGCGGACTCAAAAATGAAACAGAGGCAAACTTATAACAGGATAGAAACATCACTATGTTACTATTAAAAACATCATAGTAAAAATACATAAATACTAACATAACATGAGCTAAACAATTTGGTATTAAGAAAGGAATTCAAAAGGTATAACAATGATGCACTGAGTAATGTCAAGTAAAAGTTAGCCTATTCAATTGACATGAGGACTAACAAGCTACGCATAAAGCAAAGAAAGCCAAGAAGGGCATTGTTGACAAAATCAAGCGACTGTGTTGAATCAAACAGAATATTGATAGATCAGCTGAGTTAGCCTAATAGGACCTCAAGATTCAGCAAAATGCATAGCTTCACAGATCAATGTATTGCGAAACAGTTCACAGCATGGCATGGCAAACATTAATCTATTGCACTTAGGTAATTGAACCCTCTTAAATATTAATGGTATATTACAATCATAATAAGCTAATCTCAACTTATCAGAAGGACCAAAACGCCTTTTGTAGTCCAGGGATACTGCATTGGAAGTCAACGATACACTGGGAATTAATGTTAATTCACTGTCCTACTGTAGAGAACATATGGATATAATCAGATTAAACAAGAAGTCAAAGTGAAATAAAATAAAAGATTAGATTAGATAAATAACCTTATAAAAAGATAAATTAGCATATATGAATCATAAATTAGAATGAAATACTACTGAGTTATACCAATGGGTAATTTGCTTCGACGTGACTTCATACTTTGGAAAAGCCGCAAAATGCTATTATCTCTAATAGTTGCGAATATGTCTCGCTCAATGTAGCATACCATGCTACCATTCATCCATTCGTCATTCATTTTATTTCTCAACTCAGTCTTAATAATATTCATAGCGGAGAAGGCTCATTTAATTGTTGTTGTTGCCATAGGTAAAATCAAGACAAGTTCAATAAGACGATACACTAAGGGGTAACATATGTGTGTATTACTAATAGTAATATGCTTAACCCCAAGAAACATTTCAATCACATGCCCTTGGTCATTGACATACCTACATGATAACAAAAAATAGTTATTGACAATTGATTACAAGATTAATCTTAAATATGGACAAATTAAATATAGCTATTGTCGATGTTTTAGTATCGATCTTACGTATGATTTATTTAGGTTCTGGAGAACTCTTGAAGACCTAGCTACGATCACGCAGAGAGGAGACACGTGGATTCTTATACAGGTTTGGGCCTTCTGCTGCGAGAATAACAACTCTACTTCTTGTGTGGATATTGCTCAATAAGTTATTTACAACAAAGAAAGTAATGTGAAAATGTCCTGCTCTACTGCTATTCTCTCTTGGGTTTGTCCCAGATCCTCCTCCTTCTCCTCCCTGACGTCCACCTTTATATAGCTTACATGGCGGCGGTAGTTTCTTCTCGCCAAGAGACGCCTTAATATTTCGAGTAATAACCGTCCGACAGGAGTTATTAGAGACGTGATAACTCACTCATCGTGCGGCGGTTTCTACCATGATGGAGTTATGTGCACTTATTCCAGAGAATAAATACAACTCATACAATTGACAGCCTAAATCCTCGGTGCTTTTTTTCCCTTTGAAGACCCGGTGCTTTCATTCCTCTCGTTTTATTAATTTCCTTGCACTTATTCCAGAGAATAAATACAACGCTTGATTGCTACTGACCTCAGCAAGATAAGCTATATATAGGGCATGTTCTTTTCAGCTTCTAAAAGTTGTTTTTCGGTTTTTCTACAGTATCTAGCTTTTAAACGGAGTATCTTTTCAAGATAGGGTCTACTAGTTAATTGTAGTACATACTATACCGACTTCACTTATATCAGCAAAAACCGCACGTGAGTTTCTGTTACTCTGTAATCTCGCGTATGAACAGCCCAAAAGTTACAAGCCACAGCCAAAAACCATAAACTTCAGTAAAAAAAGAACAGGCCCATAAGCTTGTTTTGTCAAGCTATATGACTGTGGCGGTTGTTAGCTTTTCTAAAAAAATTGAAAAAATATTTATATCGTCACGGACAATAAAACAAATATAGGCAAAAAAACTAAAATGTGTTTTAAGTGATTTCTCGTTTAATTAAGCAAAAAATAGAAACTGGAACCGTATAAAACGGGACTTTGTCAATGCATGATGCTAGTTAAACCCTGGGCACGCGAAATGCGCCCGAATTTTTTCTATTTTAGCCGTTTTTTGAAAAATATTCACATTTAGACCCCTGGTAGTTTTAATTCCATTTTTGGACCTAGGAGGTTTGTAGTGACACACACGGCGCCGAGGTAACACATCTCGGCGCCGTGGTCCACGCCGCGAGTTGCCGAGCCCGCACCAGCTGGTGGCCTACGTGGCGCCGACGTGGCGGCACCTCATCGGCGCCAGGTCGTGGCGCCGAGCTCGGCAGTAGATCTTGGCGCCGAGCTGTGAAAATTCAGAGCTGGTGGCGCTCCAGCTCGGCGCCTTCAAAATAATCCGTAGCTTTTGGAAAGATTCAGAAAATTGATGAACTGTGTGAAACACAAGTTTTGTTTCCTGCTACATTTTGTGATGATGTCGTGTTCAATCTGAAAATTTTGGGTGCTAGTAAGGTAATAATGTTTGTAACTTTTTTTCGATGGTCAAACACTAATTGTTAGAGAAGGGGACATTGGTGTTGCTTATTCATAGAATTCAAAAGAGCTAAAATGGGGTAAGGTAAGAACCTATGTGCCTTAGATTTTTCCATTATATTGCCCATAAGTAATTATGTTGCCACCTCAAATCACATGGTATAATCTGCGAAGTTGAGGATATAGTTTAATGTCTTGTTGTTCTTTTACAGACATTTGTGTGCTTGAAAATGTGGATTTTGCATGTAATGATTTACAATTTTGAACTGAGTAGGCATGATTTCCATGTTCTTTTCTATATGCAAACTAATCAGTTATGCAGACATTCTTTGGAGCAAGCATGGGTGGGCAACATTATGCACTCTATTAAATTGTAGTTTAGTGAAGCACAGATACGCAATACCGTCATACCGGTAGTCTCAAGTGCAGTCGATATAGCTAGGTAAACACAATACAGTGCATAATAATAGGATTGCATAGACCGTAGATAGTGTGGGTCTATTACATTTTGTCTACTGGGTGTAGCGTCGTTGTTTCCCCTTTCTATTGGGCCACGAGGATGGCTCACCGCATCATTCTTCTGTCACTCTTGGTCTTGAGAGCGCCTCACGAGCTTGCGCCGCATCCTCCTTGCCCTTCGAGACGGTTTGTGCCACCCTCACGCGGCGCTCTTGCTCAAGCCGCATCCGCCGTGCCACCTCGCGAGCTCGAGTCATCTTGACAAAGTATTGTCCTTTGTTTTCCACCTCCACCGCCGGTTATTTGGCCATGCCGTGACACCCGATCAACCCATTCGATGAACGTGCAAGCCTATGTGTGGCGTGGTATATGTCATGGATCAAGTTGAAAAACGACACCACATCCACAGCTGGAGGAGGAGGCAACCACCTACTGTCGAGTTCGCCGAACTCCGACGACACGCCTCGCAGAGGTGGCGGTAAAGGAACGCCATACCGGAAGCCACAAGATTGCCCGTGTGTCCCGGTCGGTGAGGCGGTGGATGTACATCCACGACGCTGTCCCCCGCTCCGTTGGGAAGAGAACGCACCAAACAAGTGCGGGATCCATGCCCGCAATTATATGTAAAATGATATTAAATCAAACTGTGTCGATTTTAGAAAAAAGCTCAATTAGACGACGAGTTGGCTCGATATCCACCCCTACCTACAGTAGTAGGCAACTGTCTGCTCGTCCGCGTCTGCAGGACACTCTGCGAAAGTCTGCCGGAGCCATGTGATCGAAACTCCAGAAGTGCGATGGCCTGCCTCAAGAGGAAGCTCTCTCCCGAGGAAGGCCTCTACTCGGGCTCTCCAACCAGCAGGCACACACGGTCCGATCACTGGATGGCCGTGAATGGCGACACCAAGTATCTTCTGAGTGTCCTGGAGCGTAATAGTCATCTCCCCGAAAGGGAGGTGGAAGCTGAGTCTCCGGCCTCCACCTACATGATACAAAAAAGAGGACTACATGTCAGAGAATTTGAGGCGCACATAGCCGATAAACAATGAACATGCAAGTGGAGCAATGGTTTAGGAGAATACCTGTCAATCAGTGCAGTGATGGCGGGGGGGTTGAAGGTGGGCAATCCACGGCGAACCTGGTAAGAGATGGCGTCTAGGCCAGCCCTCTCTAGGAAGGGAGTGTACCTCTCGTCGTACCGCATGTCCAGGAACCCATCATGGGTTCGAGGACGAAGGATGGACAGCTCCTGTATAGAATACACCAATTTTTTTAGTTAATGCAACAACATAAACTGAAATTACACAGGTAGTGATGAAGGCAGTACCCTCCCCTCCACGGTGAGCCGTCCTCGGTGGTTCTCCTCGTAGTACGGGTCTAGCAGGTGGAACTGAATGGCCTCCATCCTACAAAAAAATTGAATTTGTCAGTCCAACATAGAAGTAAACAAAATATTCAACATGTATAAAATAATGGAAATAATAAGAAATTAAACAAGAAACATAGCAAATTGCATATGTGAAAACAGCTAGACGAACTATGAAACATAACGAACAACACGCACTCAAGACCGACTAAGTGGCCAATGGCATGTGCGTGAATTGTGGCCAAGTCTACCACATCCGCTACTGCGGTTACTCTTCGGGCTCGATGAAAGGGGTTGCTCTCTCTCGCCTCGTTCTTCCTGGAAGTTGATCCATAACCATCTTGTGTCTCGTCCTCTTTCTGGTTCCACGTTTGTTCCAACGGCTACTCGGATCCGCAATGTATTTGGGCCGGTGTATGGTGGCCACTCTCCTCATCCCTAAGGCTCGAACGGGAGACCACGTAAGCACAAGGTTGTCAACACCGAACTCCCGAGGTATCTTGCTCTCGTAGTCGGTTGCGATGCCTTCTCACGCCACGTAATGCGAACAAGGAAAGTATCCTACATCATAAGCACGAAAACGATGGGATTGAGACAAAAGAATGGAATGACGGGAAAAGGCTAAAGAGTTGCTCGACACTTATCGGGATGATCCCGAGGGCGCCACAACATCATCGGTCCGACATTCGACTCGAATCGGTTGAGAAATCTGACCCTCGTTCGGGCGGATAGAGCATCGGGCACCTCAGGCACTTCTTCCACATCCACCGCAAGGTCCGGTAACGGAGGATCAAAGGGTGCATGATCACCTAGTTCTGGTGAATAAGCATGAGGGGTGGGATCAATGGACACCTTCCGCACAACAAGGTCCAAACATTGGAACTCATTCTTCATAACCAATTTGACATATTTGTCCCATCGATCCTCACAACCAATTAAGATCAACCGCCTTAGAATTGTATCTTCGAACCAAGTGAAGTAACCCCTCAAGCTGTGATGGTCTCCTCGCTTGCATGACAATGTAGCTCCTCCCGCCCTAGCAACCAACTCACTAAACGACGGTAGATCACCGAATATCGAGGCACCTTTGCATTTCAACAAATCGAACATTTCCATAATCATCACTTGTCACACTACCTCCATGATATAGGGTGACTAGGTTGTCCATCTAGTTCATACAGATGAATACCTTCACACAGTAATTCCTTCCCCCCTGCATACAGAAGAATACCTTCACTCGTAATCGATTATTCTCCCCGCCAGCATCCTTGTTTGAGACAAATTCGCTCAATGAACAATTTAGAGTAAACCAAAGTATCTGTTGAAACATATGAAGGTTTTGTTGACTATATTTGAGGATCATAAGATAAAACAATTGCACAAATAATTTGTGAGCTCAAGAACGATGAAGACCAAGGTGAAAATATTAAATTGGTTATAAGCCATAAATTAAAATTCACAGTGAAATTATCATTGCACATGCTTGTGGTTCACACCCCAAGCAACACATGTCCACCAAATGTGCACTTCAACCATGATCTTTACATACATATGTTCGGGTGGATGTTGATTTACCATGCAAGTACACAAATTAGTGGATGTTGATTTACCAGCGGCGGGCCGGGCCGGGCCGGGCCGGGAGGCGGCGGCCGAGGAGGCCGGGAGGCGGCGGCAGGGAGGCCCGGGGCGCGGCGGGAGGCGGGGCGGGGAGGCGGGCGCGAGAAATGAACGAGCTCGGGGCTCGGCGCGGTAAAGTGCCGAGCTCGGCGCCACGACCCACCGCCGATGTGCCGCCACGCTCGGCGCCACGCAGCCACCACGCCGTGCGGGCTCGGGAACTCGGCGCCGTGGACCACGGCGCGAGATGTGTTACCTCGTGCCGTGGGTCACGCCACCGACCCCTGGGTCCAAAAACGGAATTAAAACTACCAAAAGTCTAAATGTAAATATTTTTTTAAAAAAAGACTAAAATAGAAAAAATTCGGGGAAATGCGCCAACCAAGCTTGGCCAGTGTTTCGTTGCCTCACCGAAGTTACGGCGACTAGACGGTAGGGCTATGTTTTGCAATTACGTGGCTAGATGGTAGCCACATTTGTTACGCAAACTCCGATACTTTGATCCACCGAAGGCTAGTACAAAATGATATGTACATATGTCTAACGACCACGGTTTGAGCCTCATGTCAGCAGGGTTTATCGTTCAATTTATGGGATTTGATCCTACAGCCTTTTGGACCAAATGCACCGGCTTGGTAAAAACACATTGAATTTGTTCTGCAACTCTAACAAGTATTATACATATACTTGAATAATTTGGACCTACCAAAAAGTAAATAGACGTGAACACTGCATAGTTCGCATGGACGGCTAAACAATCAAACACGTGTACTTGAAATAGTATTGGTAATGGAATTGTAATATCCGCTTGTAACTTATATCCGATTAGTTTACAACATTATAATATTTATCACTTTCTGTTTTTTAATACAGTTCTTTTAAGAAATGTGTCTTTATGCTTCTCTCTAACAAGAGTAATACTAATACCAAGTACATAAAAAGATAAATAATATTTATTTACCGTTTATCGTATTTTTGAAAATTATATAAATAACCGATGAGAAAAATTAGCCCGTAAAAGCAAATACAAAAAAACTAAGCTTCGAGTAATCTATTGTGCTGGTTCTGTTTCTATTCATTTCGGTTTGAACTTCTAACTTCTGACTTGTTTTACATTATTTCTAAATTTCATCTTTTTCTGACTTTTTAGCTTTTTTCAGTTTTTTTCTCGTATTCATTTGCATTGTTCGTAATGGGCTAACATATTTTTTATTTTTAAATTTTTTAAATTTAGTTACACCAAATAACTTACTATTAAATATAATATAATTTTAATTAACTATAGTATAATTTTAATTATAAGTTAGATTATTTTAGCCTCACCGAGCGGAACCATGAGGTCCATGATTGAGCCATCTATACATTTCGCAGATGCGACTGTCGCACGCTACCAGTACACAACACAAAACCCCAAACCCACTATCGAAAAAGGAAGGGGAGGAAAACCTCGTCGCCGGCTGGCGACGGCGACGCCGCGCTCCCCAAGGCCCGAACCACTCCACCATGCAGCGCGAGCAGGTCGCGGGAGGTTACGGTGGCTGCAGTGGTTCCCGCGACGACGACGACGACGAGGGCCGGGTGGTGATGGTGCGCCGCTCGAGCGCCGCGGCGCGCGTCACCTGCGGTCTCTGCCGCGGCCTCCTCCGCGACGCCACCACCGTCCCAGAGTGCCTTCACTCCTGTAAGTTTCCCACGCACGCACCGTCTCGTTTACTTGCCACCACCATTGTTACCACTGCGCTGCGAGCCCACGGGGGATCGAGGTTAGTTGTAGTTAGCATCGTGCCTGCGGCGCGCTTCTCGGTGGGGTTGCGAGCCGGGTCGGGGCTCGGGAGCCCGGAGATGGAGGGGCTGGGTTCTTGGATGCGTGAAAGGTGGCGCCTTTTGGGGCTTTGAGAGGTGATCGCAGCCTGTCCGAGGGTTCCTTGATGTCTGATGCGCGTAAAATCATCTTTTACGCTTGCTCTGCATTGTGTCTGCGTGGTGTTGAATTTGAGCACTACCAACTGCCTATGAATAAATGGAATTCGATCAACGCAAAGTGGGGTTTTTGTTTGCATTGCAGGGAGGAGATCAGGAGAAGGCTTGGTGATTTGAGGATAGTTTGTAGTATTTTTGTACGTGTATTCAGTACTCTGTGCGTGTGCTTGTTTTAGTGTAGCTGAAGCTTCTTGAGCATGTAGATTAGCTTCTCTTGTGTGTAATCTATCTCTATTGATTATGCACAATGTGTCCTTTGCTTCCTAATACAGCAAGGCTAAGATCCTTTTGGTCTAACATTGTGTGCAATGTGTGGTAGCAGGCTAGGCCCCACTGCGGCACTGCCATGCTTAGCCTTGTTCAACACATGGAAAACCTTTATCCACCATGGGTTTGTTCCCTTTGACACGATTCCGGAATGTGGTAATTGTGATCTAAAGTAGTAATAAGCAAATTTTGCGTGCCTTGCTCGCTGTCCTCTTTCACTCGTCTCTGTACACCCAAGGGTGTTTGATAAACTTAAATACTTACCTTTCCACCATGAGTTTGTTCACTTTGACACGACGGTAATAGTGATCTAAAGTGTTAAGCAAATATGCCATGCCTTGCTACCTATTCTCTTTCACTTGTCTTTGATCATCAAAGGATGTCTGATAACTTTACTTACCTTTTTCTACTTTAATGTCTCACACTTGTCAATTACAGCCTCTGACTGATTTCATGTCAATTACTTTCCTTCTTTACAGTTGCAAGTATTATCTGAGCTTGTTGCCTGTAGTTATAAAACCTGAAACATCCTGATCTTATCATGCTTCAGTTGTTAACTCACTATTGATATTTTGGTATGTTTTGGTCAGTTTGTAGAAGTTGCATATATGAGAAGTTAGCGGATGAGGAGGACAGCTGCTGCCCTACCTGTAACATTGATTTGGGGTGCACTCCATTGGATAAGCTCAGGTCTTTTCTGTTTCCTTAAACTGTTTAATGTCGTAACTCCTGCTCAATCCAGTGGCTGGCCGATTATTGTTGATATATTGCTGTGTTTCATTATGCCTCTACCATTCTTTTTCTTTGAAGTGATGGCCTCAATTTTTGTGCATGTAAGAATTGCCACCATAGTGGAAAGTATTGGAATGAGGTTCATACGTAAGAAGGCATGATCTGTAATCTTGTTCCTTTGTTGACGATGCAATCGATGAGTTTTCTGAAAGGTGCCATTACCCTCCACCATTCATGTAGCATGCCAGCTGCACTGTTCTTTTTGACCTTCAGATACCTGTTGTAGTGTGTCTGCATCAGTTCAATTTTGTCACATAGATAACTCTTTTTTGCAACACACGACATCATGTTTTACTGGTACTGTGTTACCTTTGTTTGAAGTTCCAATGTTTTTCATTCTAGAGTCAAGGTTTGTTAAAATTTCTGTTTTCTGACTGCCCAAACTCTAGTAGTCTGCTTCTTTACAATCTTGGCAACTACTAGATACTTAAGAAATTGTATGCGCAGTGTTCTAAAAGGCGGCACAGGCGGCCTGGGCCCCGCCTAGGCGCTCGGCGGCCACCCGGCCCGCCTAGGGGTGTTGGGCGGGAAGAATCGGCCAAAGGTGGTCGGTCCTAGGCCGCCTGGCGGCGCCTAGGCCTAGGCGGCGAGGCGGCGCGGCGGCGGCGGCGTGAGCACAATCAAAAGACCAAAAGCGGTGGCCGTGGAGTACCTCTGGGGGAGGACCGGAGGAGCACCTACCGGCGGGGAAGCGCCACTATGGGAGCCGTGGAGTAGCGCAGCTGCCTTGACTAGTTGTGCCTTCTTGAGGAGTTCTTGCCCGGCGTGCGAGGAGCACCGCCTGCGGAGAGGAGCACCACTGCGGGGACGTGCTCCGGCCATGCCGGGACGAGCTCCGTGGCCGCCGCCGGATCCGGACTCCCGCCCGATCTGCAGGGAGATGGGGAGGCGGGCGGCGGGATCTGCGGGGTAGACGCGGCGATCTGCGGGAGAGTGGGGAGGCGGGCGGGGATCTGCGGGGTGGCGGCGGCGATGCGGGGAGAGTGAGGAGGCGGGCGGAATCTGCTGGGAGGCGACGGCGATTTGCAGAGAGGCAAGGGGAGGGCGCGACCGCCGAGTATCTTGAGGCGGCGGGGATTTAGGGTTTGGGTTAAAGTGGGAGGCGGGCGCGAATATACGGGAGTGCGATGGATTTAGGGTGTGGGTTAGAAGATCGGGACCGTTAGATCTTTATCGACGGTCTAAAATCGATTAATTTTTAAATATTAGTTATAGGATTTGATGCTTCGATCTACGACGTTAGATCTTAGATATATAGCAAATATATACTTATCTTCTGACTGTTGTCCTTATTTTTAATTTAGCCGCCTAGGCCCCGCCTAGGCTCCCTAGGCGCTAGGCCCCACCTTGCCGCCCGTCTAGCGCCTAGCGCCTTCTTGAACATTGTGTATGCGTGCATGCTACTACTCAGCTTGGTCTCAGCTTAGACTTTAGTTCATTAATTCCTTTGTGGCTGTAACAATTTAGTTATGGCATGAGTGGTTTCATCATTGTTAATCAGTTATTAGAGCTTCTGGAAACCCAAGTTTCGCTCACCTCTTACACCTCAGGGTGCAAACATCCGTCGTCATTTGCTATGGAGCCCACCACTATGCAAGGCATGTCCACTTTATACATGCAAGGCATGTCCACTTTATACCATGTAACATGTGTCCCGTTCGCCACTTTGGCACCCGGTGATTTTTTATCTAAAATTCTAAATCAGTCTTCTGACTCTGCTCCCTTTTAATATGAACCGATTTCTCGCATGGAAGTGCTGATTTCATTTTAGGCTTTAACATATTTAATCTTTTATTAAAGCACAACCTGATCTACATCATAGCTGATGTTGATGAATCACTTCTTCACATGTTTTTATGCCTTTTTTTCTCACATATTGTTTGGAATAATTTACAGGGTTGATCATACCCTGCAGTCCGTAAGGGAAAAATTATTTCCTTCTAAAAGACAGATGAAGAGGTCCCATCCCTTCATCCAGCTTCAGTGTTCCTACTTCCACTTAGAGTGCATGGGGGAAACCATCCTGCCAAGAATGCTCCTGCGTATCTGTCAAGTGAGCGTGCTGGGAACGAAGTAATTGAAGACATCCCTCCCAATCCTCAAGGAGGAGCGGCTAACACGGCCAATACCGAAGAAGATGAAGAAAAGTATTTCAACTTTTTCTCTAAGTTTTTTTGCCTTGCTTCCTTAGTGGGATCTTCTTCGTTCAGATCTCGTAACCGAGTCCCTCACCCCAAAGACATTCCCAACGGGGGGAACATCTTTGATGACAAGCGCCTTGAAAAGGTATGGTGGGACAAAGTCAAAGAGATCGACGAGCTCAAAGATCCTCAAAAGGGTTTTTGCCAAGTTTTCTCGATCGAGCACTAATGTAAGTATCTCATACTTAGCCATTCTTATAATTGGCTTTTCTGAGTTTTCACTGTCCTTTATTCAGAGAGCTTTGGAACAAATCGTTGCTATGGGTGAATACCACAGACAACTTGTGATGTTACGACAACAAAAGGCTGAACTCTGCGAGAAGGCAAAGAAATGGTAAGTCACCGTCACATGCAGTCTTTTATGTTTCGACTACTTGTTCAGTACTTCATGTCTATCTTTAACATTTGCAGGTCCAAGTGTCACGAAAAATTCTTGGCTGACGCACTCGACAACGAGAAGGTCGAGACGCAGAAGCTAAGGAAAGAAAATGAAGACTTATTAAAAAGGCTTCAAAAGGCAAATTCTGCAACAGACAAGTTGCAAAATGAAATAAACAGTAAGTTCTGAACTTGAGACTGTTTATGTTAATGACTTTCTTTTCTTTCTCTAACTCCTTTTGGTAGAAAAAGAGGTCGAAAAGAGTAAGCTCCAAACCGAGGTCGAACAAAAGGCCTTAGTGATTGGTGAGCTCTCCCGTCTCGACAAAGAAAAAGATAACAAGATCAGGTTGTGGGAAGAGCAGTGCAAAAAAAGATGCTGCTTCTCATGACAATGAAGTCAAGAAAATTGAATCTTGACTAGCAGGTAAGGAAATCTTTACCTACAACCAATTATGTTAACTAGTCTTTTGGGAAGTATTTTTCTGACTAGCTTTAGGGTGAGTTCTTTTGGGCTGTGGCTTGTGGCTTATGGCTATGGTTTTTGAATTCTGGTCTGTTCGCGAGAGACTGTATGCAGAGGGAAATAGTCGCATCTGATTTTGACCGGTGCAGTTGAACTCAATACAGTTTGTACTACAACTTTCCTGTAAACCCCGATTTGAAAAAACACATCGTTTAAAAGCGAGTTATTGTAGAATCCTAAGCCTAAGCATAAGCTTAAGCGCATTTGAACCCGCCCTTACTCTTTTTGCAGAGCAGGCAGTTGAAATAAAGCAACTGCCAGAAACTTCAACTTGTAGCTAAGAGGAGATGAAGTCGATGAAGATCAATCTTCAAGACAACAGTTCTCTTTTAAACAATGTATTCAGTGGGCTTGGTGCTGAGGAGGTCACTCCTCTTGAAGATACCTTGACTGCTCACACAAGTGCCATTGGGCAATAAGTTGGAGGCTTAGAGAAGTTAATTACTACCCTAAAGACCAGCCAGGCTGGCTCACTAAGAGAGGCGGTCAAAGGTGCAGTGAGCTATGCCTTGACAAAACTCAAGGCACATGACCAAACTCTCAACCTTCGACCAACCAAGGACGACTTCAATTGCTCTTAAGCAGAAGCAGCTCGTCTAATCGAAGAAGTGGAGCCAGTTAGTCAAAAGGTTGCGGAGGAGATGCAAATTGGATCTCCTTCGTCAGAGTAACTTATAACGGGGAACTTGTAAAGACAAGTCTTTTATTGATTAAACCTTAGTCTTTTTTCCTGTAAATTATCTTGTCAAGTAGTTAATAACTCGTAAGACAATGAACAAAAGAAAGAAATTTAAATTAAGACTAAGAATTGGAGTTATATTAATAATTTTTTATCATAACCCTCGAATATTTACTTAGTTTATGTAAATAAACTAAGCAAATAGCGTATAATAGGGTTTGTAGTGGAAAGTAGTTTGTCCAACTATCGTTGTCGATCTCGATTTTCATGTTCTGGTAGCAAAAGTTAGGAACGAGTCGACACTAGAAAGTTCTTTCTAGTGGGCAGGACCACATGCAGAAAGGAAATACTTCAACTAGGTGATGATACATTTCTTCAACCAGACTAAGCAAATCGAAAACATAAATGAGTAGGATAAACGTTCAGAGTTTCTTTTTTAAATCCATTCGACTTTTCTTAGTGAACTCAATTGTTCTATGCTGATAGCAAGAGTTGGAAACAATGCGACACTAGAAAATTCCCTCTAGTGGGTAGGACCACGTGCAAAGAGAAAAGACTTCAACTAGGGATGTGTCCTTCTCCGATCAGTTTGAACGAATTGAGTTTACTAAAAGTGGTCGAACAAACTATAAAGAATGCCCGACTCAATATATGATAATAAAAATTAAATAAAAACTGAAAACTTTATTGAAAGAGTAAAAATGCTAGACATAGAATTTACGTAGCTGGTCGATATTTCAAGAGTTTGAGAGGATTCAGCCATCTTCTATGGCAAGTCGTACCGAACCTGGTCGTGTAACTTTGACCACTGTGTAAGGAACTTCCCACTTAGAGGGAAAGTTTGTTCCGATTAGACTAGGATTGAATTTTCTTCGACACCAAGGGTCTGTTCTTTTTTGCTGCGGCTTATGGCTTTTGATTGAAATTTTTGAATTTTGACTGTTTACGGAACAGATTACGAAAAAACAGATACTCATTTGCAATTTTGGCTGGTACAGATGTTAAGCTTTTAACGTGTACTACATTTAACTTGTAGACCCCGTCTTGAAAAAATACTCCGTTTAAAAGCTAGAATCTTGAGGCGGTGCAAAAGCCTAGCTTATGCACAGCCGAACAGCCCCCAAGTCAACTGCAACATGGCTAAGAGGTTGGACCTTATGATCATAGTATTTACATAGGGCTTGTTGGTAGACCGCTGAATGGATCAAGGTTTGATTCAACTTCTCTTCGAGTAAGTTCATATCATCTGCTTGAAGTTGCTCTTGGTTGGAGTAGTTAAAATTTTTGACCCTTATCAGTCGAATCTTTAATTCTGGAGAAAGCATAGCTTCAGCCCAAAGCTAGAAAAAAACGGTGTTTCACCTGTTGCCTGACTAGGAGTCGTGCGAACTACTCATAATATTGAGGGTAATTCTAGTACCCAAACCCTCGAACGCTTTACAACCTGGTCAAAGACCCGAGTTTTTATCTCTTGTATTATTTCGCTATTGGCTCTTTCGACTGCTCCATTGCTTTGGGGATGGGCGACAGAGGCATAACACAACTCGGTACCCAATTCTTCACAAAATTCTTGAAATTTTGCACTCAAGAATTGTTTACCATTATCTGTAATTATTCGATTTGGCACCCCAAATCGAGTAATTACGTTTCCCATCATAAATCTTTTAGCGGCTTCCGTTGTTATCCCAATTGCAGGTTCGGCTTCAATCCATTTTTTGAACATGTCAATAGCCACAAAAGAAATTCAAAGCCTCCTAGTGCTTTTGGGAATGGTCCTAGGATATCGAGACCCCAGGTCGCAAAAGACCAAGAGAGAGGTATAGTCTGTAAAGTTTGAGCTAGTTGGTGTATTTGCCTGCTATGAAATTGGCATTGTACACATTTTTTAACCAACTCTTTAGCGTCATGGAGGGCTGCCGGCCAGTAAAAAGCTTATCGGAAGGCTTTTCCGACCAACATTCTGTAAAAAACATGTGCTCCACAGATAGCCCTATGTATGTTGTGAAGGATAAGTAATCATTCTTTTTGCGATATGCATCGCATAAGAACCCATTGAGTGTTTCGTTTATAGAGTACTCCTTCGACCAAAGTATAAATTTTGGCCTTGCGGTATAAACGAATCTACCTCGAGATCGTTGCTAGGTAGTGTACCATTCTGAAGATACTCGTAAATGGATCTCACCTAGATATCTTCGTATTCTAGAGGGGTTGTCTCAACAGGAGATGTTTCTGGCATTTCGACCAGAGACGTCTTCTAGAACTGTTCCAAGAAGACTCCTTTTGGTACTTGTGATCGGGAAGAAGCTATTCGAGCTAACTAGTTTGCGAGGAAATTTTCCGTTCAAGGGATAAATTGTATCTCGAAACCGAAGAAATGCTTTTCAAGCTTTCTGACTTCCGATAAGTACTGAGACATGGTCGAATTAGAGCACTAGTACTCTTTTCCGACCCGATTCACGGCTAATTGAGAGTCTCCTCTCACAATTAATCATAGAATCCTGAGCGCTTTTGCTACTCGTATGCCAGCCAACAAACCTTCGTATTCGGCCACGTTATTACTGGCAGGAAAGTTTAATTGAATGGCATACTTTAAGGTCTCTCCCGTAGGAGATTTCAGAACCACCCCAGCCCCCGAGCCACTAAGCGTAAATGACCCATCAAAGTGCATCGTCCACTGGTCATGGGAATTGTACTAGGGATCCTGAACAGGTTCAAGATTTGTCCATTCAGCGACAAAGTCTGCCAAGATATAGGATTTAATGGCCATTCGGGACACGAAATGGAGGTCGAACTCCCCAAGTTCAACTGACTATTTTTCCATACGTCTCGCTGCTTCCCTGTTCTGGAGGACCTCTCCTAAGGGAAACTTAGACGGCACAATTATTTTGTACACCTGAAAATAATATCTCAGTTTTCTCGAAGACATGGGGAGGGTATATAAAAGTTTTTGAAACTGAAGGTAGCGCTCCTTAGGCCCGTGTAAAACTTCGCTTACACGGTAAAATGGTTGTTGAACATTTTCGCGTTGTACGACCAGTACTGCGCTCACTGCTTGTGGCGTGGTAGCTAGATATATTAAGAGTGTCGCTTCTGGTTTCGGAGAAACTAGAACAGGAGTACTCATAAGATACCTCTTAACATCCTCGAAGGCATTGTTGTCCTCATTCGACCACTCGAAACCCTTGTGCTTCTTTAGAAGTTTGAAGAAAAAGAGTCATTTTTCTCCCAGTCGTGCAATGAAACGACTTAAAGCCGCCATGCACTATATGAGCTTTTGGACTTCTTTCTTCGAGCTCGGAGGGCGCATTTGTTCAATAGCTTTTATATTTTCACGATTTGCTTCGATATCTCGTCCAGAAACAAGAAATCCAAGCAATTTTCCTGAAGAAACTCCAAACACACTGTTGTAGGGGTGGCCCAACCCCCCGTGGAGGGGCCTTGCAACTGGCCCAATATGTAATAGGCCCAATAGTATAGGGACATGTGTATAAAGGAATATACCATATACCTCTACCTTTTGTAATTATTAAGGGGGTAGGATAGGAATTTTTCATCCAATCCTACTCATGTATATAAGCCCCCAAGAGGGGTATGAGGGGCCAGATCCATTCATTTCATACACGAGCACTCTCTCCTGTCGTTGGCTCTCTCTAGCTAGTTCCCTTCTTTACTGTTTGGTTCGTAACCACAACACAGACACTTCTCAAGATTGAGTTTCAAACGGTGTTTTCTGAGGTTGTCGAATGTTTCTTACAGGTCGAAAATATGATCAAGTTGTTTGATGTTTTTTACGACAACATCGTCAACACAGGCTTCCAAATTTCAAGCTAGTTGATATAAAAAAGTCAATTGCATCAATCGTTGAAAAGTAGGACCAGTATTTTTCAAACCAAATGGCATCTTGACATATTACCGAGCTTACTCGAGCCGAACTCGAGCTCGAGCTTTTCTTATTGTTGAAAATTAGTGTATGTTTGAATTATTTTGACTGCTATCGAGCTTACTAGAGTCGAGCTCGAACTCAATTTTTTTTATTATTGAAAAATAGTGCATAATAAATTATTTTAATTGTTGTCGAGCTTCAACGAGCCGAGCTCGAGCTTAGGCCGAGCCGAGCTCGAGCCCAAGTCCAGGCTCGGACCCTAACTCGAGCTCGGCTCGAGCTTCTACCGAGCTCGAGCCTAGAAGGCCAAGCTCGCTCGAGCTCGGCTCGTTTACAGCCCTAGAAGACGGCATCTCCATCGGATGAAAGAATACTCTGCTCATAGTCACAGTAGGCATCCATGTCGAGGTCTGCGTATTGAGTTGTCTATACATTTTGTGGTTGCAAGTGTCACGCTACTAGTACAACACAAAACCCCAAACCCACTATCGAAAAAGGAAGGAGGAAAGACAAACCAAGTGAACCTCGTCGCCAGCCGGCGACGGCGAGCCCGCGCTCCCCAAGACCCAAACCACTCCCCCATGCAGGGTGAGTAGGTCGCGCGAGGCTGTGGAGGCGGCGGCAGTTCCCCCGGCGACGAGGGCCGGGTGGTGATGGTGCGCCGCTCGAGCTCCGCAGCGCGCATCTCCTGCGGTCTCTGCCGTGGCCTCCTCCGCGACGCCGCCACCGTCCCCGAGTGCTTTCACTTCTATAAGTTTGCCACGCACGTACCGTCCCGTTTACGTGCCGCCACCATTGTTACCACTACGCTGCAAGCCCACAAGGGATCGAGGTTAGTTGTGTTATGAATATTGTGTGTATATTGAAGAGACCCAATGAGCAATATATGTAGGGAGTACAAAGGGATATTACTGGGAATATGTTGATCCTATTCTATCTCTAAGACCTTATCTCTAATACCCTTAACACCCCCCCTCAAATGCAAGGCGTATGCAATTGCATTGCATTTGAAAAAGGATTAATACTAAAACAAGAAATATCCGACGTCCGAGTCCTGATAATGTCATTGCATGCAGTTTTTGAATAAACTGTCAAATCAAGCCGAAGAGGAATAGATAGAAACATGACGGCGCAGATTGAATCCCAAGAGACGGCGGCGCAGTGCACAAGGTGCAGGAAAAGCGCGACGGCCTTAAAAACTTGGGGGGCGGCAAGAAAAGCGGCGGCATCATAACGACTTCTACGATCTACACGCGGCTAAGAGAATAGAGCGGCAGCTGCTGCCATACAAAAGAAAATTCCGACGCTTCTATGACTTGACAATAAATTTGTGGACTCGCACGGTTTAAACGAACTAAAAATTAGAGACTACAGATTTGGATGAACGCAACGGAAGACTCAAAAGAAAAATTGAAGACTGACTCACTGAACACAGATACTAATGATACTAGCAGCAAAATATCCTCTCACCTACCACTCTAGAAAATCAAAACCCGCTGCCTCCATCTCGCACCTTCTCACCTTACTCCGTCGCTCCATCTCTCTCGCACGCGAGCGATGACGGATGAAATTGAGCGGCGCAAGCCTCCCCACCCTTGCCGGCGCGGTGAACGCGCGGAGACCAGATCTCTGTCGCCTCCCTCAGCTCTAGATCAGACCAGCGTCGGTACCGTCTGCCGAGAGCCGGCGGCGGCCGGCCGTCAAGGAGAGGACGATGGCGGTGGCTCGAGCAATACGACGGTCGGATCTAACGAGGCCAGCGGCACGATCAAAGAGGAGTAGTCGGGAGGCGGCGGGCGCGCAGGGCGGATCGAGGGCGGCGGTGGATCCGTGGCGGCCGGTCGGATCCGGCGGCCGGTCGGATCGAGCGGCCTCGCGGATGACGACTCGGCGGCTTCTCGGCTAGATCCAGTGATGGGAGGTGGCCTCGGCTGCGCAAAGAGGCCGGCCGTGGTATGGAACCAGGGCGAAGAGTCCGTCAGCGGGCGAAGAGGCAGCGGCAGCGGCGAGATGGCGCTCGTGGCAGAGACGACCGTGGAGGCTGCGGCCACAGAAGAGCGCAAGTCAGAGACGAGCTGCGCCAAATCCAAAACGGCGAGGCGACGGTGAGGCGACGATGGCGCCGGCGGCTCGGATCCGCGCAGGAGGCGGATCGTCCGGATCGGCGTGGGTTGGCGAGATCCGGCGGGTGGCGGCGCCAGCGGGCGGCGTCGGCGGCGGCGGCGGCGTCGAGACCGACGGCGAAGAGGGCGGCGGCGGTCGCCGGATCCAGGCGGCCTCTCGCGGATGACGACTTGGCGGCTTCGGGCGGCCTCGGGCGAGCCTGGATCCGTCTGGATCCAAGCGGGACGGCGGCCAAAAGCCACTGCAGAGTCGGCGACCACGACGGATCCGAGACGGCGACGAGCTGGAGACGAGGAGGCGGCGGATCTGACGTAGCCCAACAAGGTGGCCGCCCCTGGGAGAGTAGATCGATCCTCCTAGGGGCAGCAACATCGGAAGTAGATGAGGTTAGGATTTTAACCTAAGCTCTGATACCATGTTATGAATATTGTGTGTATATTGAAGAGGCCCAATGGACAATATATATATAAGGAGTACAAAGGAATATTACAGGGGAATATGTTGATCCTATTCTATCTCTAAGACCTTATCTCTAATACCCTTAACAAGTTGTAGTTAGCATCGTGCCTGCAACGCGCTTCTCGGTGGGGTTGCGAGCCAGGTCGGGACTCGGGAGCCCAGAGATGGAGGGGCTGGGTTCTTGGATGTGTGAAAGGTGGCGCCTTTTGGGGCTTTGAGAGGTGATTGCAGCCTGTCCGAGGGTTCCTTGATGTGTGAAATGTGCGTAAAATCATCTATTACACTTGCTCTGCATTGGGTCTGAGGGGTGTTGAATTGCGATGCCACCTGAGTCATTTGGATCACCAGTGGCCACTACCAACTGCCTATGAATAAATGGAATTCGATTGACACAGAGGGGGTGGGGGGTTCGCATTTCAGGGAGGAGATCAGGAGGAGGCTTGGTGATTTGAGGATAGTTTGTAGTATCTTGTACGTGTATTCGGTACTCTGTGCGTGCGCTTGGGCGTGTGTGTGTTTTAGTGTAGCTGAAGCTTCTTGAGCATGTAGGTTAGGTTCTCTTGTGTGCTATCTATCTCTATTGATAATGCACAATGTGTCCTTTGCTTCCTAATAAAGCAAGGCTAAAATCCTTTTGGTCTAACATTGTGTTAGAGGCTGTTATAGGCGTGGGCCTTGGGCCCAACCGGGTTATTATTAGGAATTAGAGATTGGTTTCTATTTGAGTTAGAGATTGGTTTACTTGTATTAGAGATATAATTAGAGATATGATATTAGTTACTATATCTCATTAGAGATAGGATTGGAATTAGACTCTATCATTGGGGAGCCATCTATATAAGAGGGCTCTGCGTGCTATTGGGGTATGAAGGAAATAACAAGTCTTTCTAGTCTTTAGTCTCCCTCCCTCTGTAAGACGCCACCCTGGCTATCCTCTCGGTGGTGTTTATCCGTTATGAACTAAGGTTCATAACAACTTGGTATCGAGCCGTCAATCCTTTACCACGACTTCTACTACCATGGTTTCGTGAGGAGGCCGCCTCAGTGAGACCTTTAAAAGCAATCCGAGAGCAAATGGTCGTGATCGTGCGTGAGAATCTTGACATATGGTCCCAGTTGCGGTTTGTGCACGAGCATCGCAAACAACGCCAGATTGCAACACTTAAACCGGGAAGTTCATCCCGATTCGCCCACGGCGCGTCGCCTCGAGCCAGAGGATCCCGCCGTCACACCCATAGCCGCAAAGCGGTGCCTCCTCTGGCGTCTCACGCCGCGTCGGCAAGCTCGAAGCCGCCAACGTCCACGGTCCCCGGCGACCACCACTCGGATCCGTTTCGTCAAGACCCACCTCCACCGCGCCACCGCTGCCGCTCCGCCGGTTGCTCGATCATTGCCGCGCCAGTAAATCGCTTCTCATGCCGCCGACCTCGCCTGTCGTGTGCCGTCGCCTCTGCGTCGTACCGCCGCCGCCGAGTCTTCGCGGGCCTTCTTCCGCTGGGGTCACCGGGCTGCCGGGGTCTCGCAGAGCCGCTTACGCCGCCGTCGTCTCTGAGCCTCCGTCGTGGACCGCTCGAGCCGCCGCCGCTTCGGATCCGGTAAGACTCATGGCAGCCATGCCAGCTCCGCTCCATGCGACGGCCGCCTCCGCTCGCCGCCGCCGCTCTCGGATCTGGGCCGCACGCCGCCACTTAGCCGCCGCTCCGCCTCGGTTTTAGCCGCCGGATCCGGTCCTTGACGCCGCTCTTCAGCAGCCGGCTCTCCTCCTGCCGCCTGCTCCGTCTCCGCCTCCTTGACCGCCGCCGCCGTCCTCGTCTCGCCGCCGTCGGCCGCTCAGAATCCGGCCGCCGCGGCCGCTCGCCGCCGCTGCTCGCGTCGGCTTCCGCCGCCGGAGCCGGTCCCGCACGCACGCCGCCACTCTTCGCCGCCATGACCGCCGTCGGTCACTGGCCAGCCGCCAGCTGCGTCTTGACCGTCCGCCACCGACCGAGTCGTGGGAGGTGTGGTGGCTGTTGGTCTCGGTCGGTTTTGTAACCGACCGATTGAATAGTTAAGGTAAAAAAAAAAAAGAAGAAAAAAAATTTCAAAAAAAAAAAAACTTATTTTGCAGGTATTATATTTCCGAAGGCATTACACTCCGTCTAGCCTTGTTCCGCGGGATCTGGCCGCCCATCTCCATCCACCGCAGACACCACCACCGTTTGTCTTCTATATCGGCCAAGGTCTTGGTTGATCGTTGTCTAGCGCTTCGAGACGAGCCGCATGTCCGGAGGGTGTAGTGTTAGAGGTCATTATAGGCGTGGGCCTTGGGCCCAACCGGTTATTATTAGGAATTAGAGATTGGTTTCTATTTGAGTTAGAGATTGGTTTACTTGTATTAGAGATATAATTAGAGATATGATATTAGTTACTATATCTGTTAGAGATAGGATTGGAATTAGACTCTATCTGTTAGGGGGAGCCATCTATATAAGAGGGCTACCGCATGCTATTGGGGGTATGAAGGAAATAACAAGTCTTTCTAGTCTTTAGTCTCCCTCTCCCTCTACGCCGACGCCACCCGGCTATCCTCTCGGTGGTGTTTATCCGTTATGAACTAAGGTTCATAACACATTGTGTGCAATGTGTGGTAGCAGGCTAGTCCCCACTGTGGCACTGCCATGCTTAGCCTTGTTCAATCCATGGAAAACCTTTATCCACCATGGGTTTGTTCCCTTTGACACGATTCCAGAATGTGGTAATTGTGATCTAAAGTAGTAATAAGAAAATTTTGCGTGCCTTGCTCGCTGTCCTCTTTCACTCGTCTCTGTTCACCCAAGGGTGTTTGATAAACTTAAATACTTACCTTTATCCACCATGAGTTTGTTCACTTTGACACGATTCTGGAATATGGTAATAGTGATCTAGAGTGTTAAGCAAATTTGTCGTGCCTTGCTCCCTATTCTCTTTCACTTGTCCTTGATCAACAAAGGATGTCTGATAACTTAAATACTTACCTTTGTCTGCTTTTATGTCTCACATTTGTCGATTACAGCCCCTGACTGATTTCGTGTTAATTACTTTCCTTCTTTACAGTTGCAAGTATTATCTGAGCTTGTTGCCTCTAGTTATAAAACCTGAAACATCCTGATCTTATCATGCTTCAGTTGTTAACTCACTATTGATATTTTGGTATGTTTTGGTCAGTTTGTAGAAGTTGCATATATGAGAAGTTAGCGGATGAGGAGGACAGCTGTTGCCCTACCTGTAACATTGATTTGGGGTGCACTCCATTGGATAAGCTCAGGTCTTTTCTGTTTCCTTAAACTGTTTAATGTCGTAACTCCTGCTCAAACCAGTGGTTGGCCTATTATTGTTGATATAGTGGTGTGTTTCATTATGCCTCTACCATTCTTTTTCTTTGAAGTGATGGCCTCAATTTTTTTGCATATAAGAATTGCCTCCATAGTGGAAAGTATTGGAATGAGGTTCATACGTAAGAAAGAAGGCATAATCTGTAATCTTGTTCTTTTGTTGACAATGGAATTGATGAGTTTTCTGAAAGGTACCATTACCCTTCACCATTCATGTAGCATGCCAGCTGCACTGTTATTTTTTACCTTCAGATACCTGTTGTAGTGTGTCTGTATCGGTTCAATTTTTGTCACATAGATAACTCGTTTTTGCAACACACGACATCATGTTTTACCCGTAGAGTGTTTCCTTTGTTTGGAGGTCCAATGTTTTTCATTCAAGAGTCGAGGTATCTTTAAATTTATGTTTTCTGACTGCCCAAACTCTAGTAGTCTGCTTCTTTACAATCTTGGCAACTACTAGATACTTAAGAAATTGTATGCATGCATGCTACTACTCAGCTTGGTCTCAGCTTAGGCTGTAACAATTTATTTATGGCATGAGTGGTTTCATCATTGGTAATCAGTTCGCTCACCTCTTACACCTCAGGGTGAAACATCTATCGTCATTTGCTATGGAGCCCACCACTATGTAAGGCTAAGGCATGTCCACTTTATTTCATGTAACATGTGTCTCGTTCGCCACTTTGGCGCCTGGTGATTTTTTATCTAGAATTCTAAAACAGTCTGCTGATTCTGCTCCCTTTTAATATGAACCGATTTCTCAGATGGAAGTGCTGATTTCATTTTAGGCTTTAACATATGTAATCTTTACTAAAGCGCAACCTGATCTACATCATAGCTGATTCTGATTAATCACTTCTTCACATGTTGTATACCTTTTCATCTCACATATTGTTTTGAATAATTTACAGAGCTGATCATAGCCTGCAGTCCGTAAGGGAAAAATTATTTCCTGTTGAAGTATAAGTGAATTGCCCACCTTTCTTCATCAGCTTAAGCTTTTGGGTGAACTGGTTGGTGCATGCAACTCAATATAGTATCAGAGCCAAGAGGTCCCGAGTTCAAGACCTGGCTGACGCAATTGAAAAAAATTAATTGCAGTCCACTTCTATTCCACGTATTAGGCCTAAGGGAGCCTACACGTGAGGGGGAGTGTTGAAGTATAAGTGAATTGCCCACCTTTCTTCATCAGCTTAAGCTTTTGGGTGAACTGATTGGTGCATGCAACTCAATATTTCCTTCTAAAAGACACAAGATTTAGGAGGTCCCATCCCTGCATCCAGCTTCAGTGTTCCTACTTCCACTCAGAGTGCATGGGGAAAACCATCCAGCCAAGAACGCTCTGCGTATCTGTCAGGTGAGCCCATGAATATTGATCAAGAAGGGAAGAACAAGGACTTCCAAGCAAGCCGTCTGCCTCTGGTTTCAGATGTGGCAGCTGAGGCTGCAATCGTGCAGCTCCAAGAAGATATGGAACCGCTGCAGTCCTCTCTGGAGAATGCCAGGCGCCAAGCTGAAGATGCTGGTCTGGTGTGTGGTGAACAAATGAAGCTGAAGCTGCATGAGGCACTTGCAGAGGCCCGCAAGGAAAGAGATGCAGCCAGAAAGAAGGCCGAAGAGGCAGAAGCGGCCTGTGCTTTGTTGAGGACCCAAGCGGATAAGATGCTTGAAGCTGCATGGAAACAGGCTGCCGATGCAGTGAACAACTCCAAGGAGGCTGAGAAGAGGGTTACTCATGCTGAGCAACGCCAAGCTGAGGCCGAGGCTGCAGCCAAAACCAAAATCATGCAGCTCTGGCAAAAGGTTGAACGGCTACTGTCATCTTTGGAGAATGCCAAGCGCCCGGGCTGAGGATGCTGGTCTGGCACACGGTGAACAAATGAGTAGGCTGCAGCTGCAGGAGGCACTCGGAGAGGCATGCAAACAAAGAGATGCAGCCACAAAGAAGGCAGCAGTGGCCGAAGCAACCTGCGCTTTGTTGAGGGTCCAAGAGAACCAGGAGCTTGAAGCCACACAAAAGTGGACCACCAATGCTGAGCGACACCGAGCTGAGGCAGAGGCGAAGCTTGAGGATGCTGAACGTTACCGCTGCGCCTATAAAAATCTAAGGAAATGGGTTATCCAGTAAGTAGCACAAAGCACTTGAGTTTGCATCATTGCATCCCGTGCATGTTTATTTCTTCCTAACTTGGAGCGACTGCATGTGCAGTGAGCTGTGGCTGCAGGAGCTACAGGCTAACCGGAAATTTTGTCCACGAGCTAGTGAAGATATCCACGACAGAGGAAGACAGAAGAAGACGAGGATGCGCCTGTCCAGGAATAAGCTTGGAAAGGGTGCTCAAGGCGCTCAACATTACCATCGACACTTTCCTGTCCGGTGTGGACACCGCCCCCGCTTCCATGGCTTCTGTGACAGCCCCAGCACCGCCGGCACAGGAGGCCGCGGAAGAGGCTTAGTTCTGTCCTTGCCCCCGTCTTAGGTGCCCCTTGCTGTATTTACCCTGCATTACTCAGAGAGTTACAGATAGTATTTGCCCTGCATTGTTCCTAGATAACTTATCCTGCAATCCACTCATCCACCACACACCATCATGTTATGTGGTAGTATATTGGTTACTGGTACCTTCATTTCCACAACCACGGCTTTTCTTTCTTTTTCTTTCATTTTTTTGATCAAAAATACTGTCATGTTCACCGCCCAAACTCTGCCGATGTGCTTCGTGGCTGACTGACCAATTGGCAACTGGATCAGGATCGGTGCTTCTGAAAACTGATATTTATCTCGGATTCACGGCTTATGAATCACTTCTTCGCGCGCGTGTGAAACATACTTGTTCATGTGGTAGTGTAAGGGTGCTGCTCCCCCTACAGACTTCAGATCATGTGTTCTGTAGTTGTGTTGCTCTGGATAACATACGGGGATGATCATAGCCTTAGTTGCAGTAATTGTTATCAAACCATAATGTCATATCAAGCTCTGTATTGTACTCTAACTGGAGTGGAGTGAAGTACCGTTTGTTCATTTCACTGCCATTTTGATCCTTGTAAAGATACTGACCAAGGCTAGTTTGGCGTCTGCTGCGTGACTCTGTGGCGACTTTCACAGAGAATCCCCTGCTTTGCCATGTACGGTTTTCAGTCAGGAACCCCATCCCTGGTCCGGCAAACGGGAAAGCGCGGGAGACGATTTTGTTTGTGTTTTCAGACTTCCGTACTCGCTCCGCGCGGTGCCTAGTTTTATGGTGTTTATCCTATGTGTTGATGTAGCTCTAGTTGGTACCTGTTATATACACGTCAAAATGTTCTTACGCGTAGCAGTGCTCCTAACCTATACTAATATAAAAGGGACCAATTTAATTAAATTATTTGTCAACCAACCACGTTAATACCCTTATCTTCTGATAGTCAGATCAATATAATCCAATGACTAACATTGCAAGTTGGCACTACCATCTGAATATCTACACCGTTTATTCAGTTCATCCAACGTACACGATGACAAGTTGGTCCTACCAATCCCACTACCTCACGTGTTCACCTGCCCGGGCACCAATGCCTCACGCCCCTCCCTCATTTCGACAAATCACACCTCCGTATCACACCCGCAACCCATCGGCGCCACCCCAATGCTCCTCGCTCCCGCGACGCCCCCACCCGCCCCTACCTCAATGCTCCATCGCTCCGCGCCACTCTCGCCCCTTGCTCCACCGCTCGCCCCCCTATCGCCACCCTCCGCTCCTGCGCTACCCCACCTTCACTTTGCCGCGCGCTCTGCGCTCTTCCCTACTCGGCTTTCGTGGTGCCACTCCGCCACACTCTACCCCCATCAATCCGTGCCCTGCACCCTCTCTTCTGACGGCCATGCCCTGCGCCCCCTCCTCCAGTCCGACAACATCTATCATGTAGTCCACCGCCGACCCCACCCTCCAGCCTGACGCTGCCCGTGACCCACTATGCCGGCACAATACAACCAATTACTACAGCTATAACTATTGACCTACGACTATCGACCGGTTCATTGTAGCTATGACCGCACACACAGACCTGACCAAGTCTATGACCATACACAGATCTGACCAAGTTGGCTCCTTATGACTTCAAGTTCTTTGACTATGGTACTTTGACCACGGCTTCTCAACCATGGCTCTTACCGCAACTCTAGTCGTACCGCTCACACAAAGTAGGTACTACTGATCTTCGACCACGTAGGTCTTCCGAGCATCGATCAGGTACTGTAGTTATGAAATAATTTACAAGGTTTAGGAACGATGCACTTGGATAATGAGCCTTCTAAATGCTAGTGGATTGGGTTGGGTCGGTAGTTTGGGTGGGTTAATTGGGTAAGATTGTGCTGCTGGTGAGCTGTAGAATGAATATACTGATCTTGCACCAATGGAAGAAGACGATGGCTCGGCCAATAGGGCGATGACCGAATCAGTGATGGGAAGCAGATATCGGCTTAGGAAGCAGATCTCGGGTTAGTATGGCCTTTCATTTCGTACACATATTTTTCATAAGATTATTTCCATTTAGCCGGCATGGAAAGCAAATCTCGGCATGGGAAGCAACTCGAGGAGGTTAATGCCAAGATCCTCTTAATCTCATGCGTGCCTGCAAATCTCGGCTTGTTTCCATATGGAACGTTTTTATACACGTCTTTCTCATACACTAAACATTTAGCATGTCTTGTTTCCATATGAAACAACCGGCATGGAATGGAATGTTTAGTAACGTAATGAATTGTAAGATTATGAATTGGAATGCTCCCATACGGGATGTTATTTTTCTTATGTTTTCATACACTAAACATTTAGTATTGCTTTCGTACGGAATGTTAATTTCCTTATAGTGCCTTGACCTACATAAGGATGAAATGTTAGTATTGTTTCGATTGATCGGTAATTTTGAATTACCGACCGACCTTCCGTGCTTAATTGCTTCTGATTTCTAGAATTAATTAATCACTCTATATTGATTGGTGACGCATGCAAATGGAAACATACGAAAAGCAAATAGCGTATGAGCCTTCAACAACAAATGAAGACATAAGGATTTGCTTTTCCCATTCCATACGCACCTTCCATAATCTGTGCAACCTCTTGGCTATAAGTATCATATGTACAATGGCATACAACCCATACCGTGTAACCTCCTGCTTTCTTGGTTCAGTTGGTCATACTGTCCTGCACACATCTTAGTTCAAGCTTTTCATTGAAAGTTGATTATATCTACACACCTCTTGCCGCCAACGTACTATTGTATGTTCATTTTTCTTCCTGTTCGTTTAAAGTTCATTACTGTCTCATTTGAATTTCAAAATATGTGTTCTTTCATACACAGATTTATACAATGTCGGTTCAGACCGTTAACTCTTTCTTCGAAGCCTTCAATGGCCCGATGGCTCAATCATCAATATGTTGTTCTTTTTTATTTGTTTTATGTGCATCAACAGTTATATGCAAACTACTATTTTCACATATCAACTTCGTTTTTCCAAAAGATATCACCGTTGTAGTCACAAATTTGGGCCCTACGAACTACAAAATTGATTATCCAGTAGGTGTTAGGAAGTTAACCCTAATGGATACGATGTATCAAGTACTCCATTTACACATGTAATATAAAATGAATTTTAAAATTGATTATATGCCCCGCAACAAAAATGTATTTTCCTAAATTATATATGACTAATTGTATGCAGAAATCAAATTGGGTCCATACGTGTTTTCGAGGATGTTGCAGAGATATATACGCGAGATCTGATTGCGTTTGAATTTGTGATATACATTTTGACCGCCACCACTCTTGAGGTGGATCATGCCTCCAGTAAGTGCAATAAATTTTTTATGTTTTTGTACAGTCTTCTGTAAATATCTAAACATACAATTACATATTACATGTAATGATATATTCATATTATAGTATTGTTACATAACAGACAGTCTCATCACCACAAATAAAAACATGATCATTGCAGACTATAGCGATTTTGGTGCGCTCAATGGTATATTATGTTAATTATCTCATATTTCACCTCACAAATATAAAATTATTAGGTTCAAAATTTATTTTTTATTACTTTTCTGTATGCAGTTGTCAGATACACGTTACACCATGAGCACTCATGATTATGTCAAGAATGCTTTATTTTTAGGAAAGAAGAGATCAAATCAAAGAAATCATCTAACAACAACAAAGATGTACAATTCTATGCAATAAAAACTCATGACCAAGGGCATAATCAATATTTTTTATATGGATTTCACGTGCACACTTACTGGTATGATGGAAAAGGCATAATGCATGATTTCTCGACGGAGATTACAGGAGAAGAAGAGGGCGAGGAACCGCACGGAGTTGCCAGCCAAAGCAATGCAAAATTACAAAACCGTCCGTCAGATTCAAAGAAAAAGGATGTGAAACAGAGAGCGTCACAAAAGCTCTTGCAAACAAACAAAAGAAAAAAAAAAGTTTGTGCAACTCTAAGCGACAGTTGCAGAGGCTCACATGATCCGTGTTTACGGATAAGCACCATGGTTTCTTCTCTTTGACCAAAGCTAACGGCATAGTTCTTTTTAGCTTATGGAGTTATGGGTTATGATTAGCTATGGGTTATGATTTATAATTTCTTTCGAATAAATAAACATCATAACTTCTTCATCGTCGTTTCGAAGTGGTTATCGGAATAGTCTTTTCAAAACAGCTTATTAATATTTAGTTCATTCATATAAACACTCGTACTAGTGCCAAAAATCATCAGCTGCTCCAGTTGAAAAGGTCAGGACCAACACCAGGGAGGGCAGGCTTCAGGTGACTAGGGTTCGTCTGGTGGGCCTGCACGCATGACATGTGGGGCCCAGTGGTTCCAGCGGTATCTACTACATACACCATAACACGAGCTTGTGCATTGTGCTAGTTTTGATCATCCTGCGTCATCCACAAAAAAAGAGGAAGCGTGTGAAAGGTCCTGAAAATCTCTCTCTTGTTTACAGACTATCTGTCAGAAATTTCCTCCAGCTCTACAACGTTCAAATCTTGTATTTAATGACTACACATAGAACGAATAAAAATGTATAGAAATGGCAGGAATTCACACATACGACGGACCAGAGCTACCTCTCGTTTCAGATTCGAATACCAGGGATGCAGCGACAAAAATGGTATTGCACTTAAAAGGATTCTCATAGATACATATGACAGCCATCAAATGTGAGGTAGCTATTAATTAAAGATTTTTATTTCCTAGGTGTTCCTTTACATTTCAATGAATGACTCGAGCAGTTCAAGAATCTACCTTGTTTTATTTTGATCTTCGTCTCGCTCATTTCGGCTTGAGCTTCTGACTTCTGTCTTATTTTTCAAAATTTATAAATTTCATCTTTTTCAAAACTTTTAGCTTTTTTAAGCTTTTTTACCCGGTTCTTTTTTTCCTGTATTCGTTTGCGTTATCCGTGATGATCTAACATATTTTCTCTATTTTTATTTTTTAAAATTTAATTACGTCAAATAAGTCACATTCAGTTACAGTGTAATTTCAACCAACTACAGTGCAATTTTAGCTATAAGCCACTATTTTTTAATCCAACCGAGCGGGGCCTATAATCTTTACGAATCCTTTGCCATTCATTGGCAATTCCATTAAGTGTGCAAAGTCTACCACAGCTTCAAAATCTTGCATGTAATAATCATTTAACGACATTTTGGAAAGCATATGCAACAATCAGGAACAGCACTCACAACAAAGGTAAAAGAACTCCTCAAATTTCTTATCCACAATCACAAGCCTTAACTTGGTGCTAATCTCCGGAATAATTAACATCGGGTTAGTAGAGGCGCAGAGTGTTCGATGTATTGATGACCATCGAACGTATGTTGTACAACGTTACCCGTGTAATAAAGACCGATCAAACGAAACCTACCTTTTCAAGATTTCATTCCGCATTTTTTTTTCCTGTAGTCCGTAATGTATCGGCCACATAGAACCCTTACCGACTCTCTGTAGCCATAATTTTATAAAGCCAAAAACCACCTATCTGGGTACCACCAACATTCCATCCTTGGACGCACCTAGGATACGCGTAGTTGAAAAAGCGAGAATCAAATGCCATCAATGAACCCGGAGATATGGAATTACGGATCCAAGAGCATATACATATCAGCATGCTTATCTCGTCTCCTTACACAGGCAACGAGACCCGAAAAGAATGGAAGAGAGCGGGACGCGATAAAACCCAAACAAGTAAGCAATAAAGCGCTTCCGTCTTTTAGGACAGTTTCAATAGTGTCATGTCAGCCGTCGGTTAGCTATTCTACATCAGCAAAGTCCTAAGTGAAGGAGAGAGAGAGAAGAGATATCGTCGTTTCTAAACATGACGAGCGCTTCGCGTGAACCAAGATTGAAGCGACGATGCATTTTGTTGTTGGAACAGTCTCATCATTTCTAGAAGCATATTTGTGGATCATACATCGTCGCAATAAGAGGAAGGCCTCCTTCTGCCCCTCTATGGCCAAATGTAGAGGCGCATGACTTGAATTTTGCTGTGTCGGTGAAGGGGTGAGGCTGGCATGTCGAGGAAGGGGGAGACGGTGGAGACGCAGCGGAGACAACAAATCATATCCACATCACACGATGGCGAGGTCATCTCGGTTAGACCCTGTCGGATCTGAACTCCGATAAGACGGATCTAGCCTGATCTGACTAGATGCAATGAAGATGACGACTGGCTTGGTGGCAAAGGGCAGCAGAGAGAGACGCAGATGCCAGGGTGACATCACAAAAGGCCCATGTCCATCCCGTCGAATACATGCGTCAATAGGGGGGATTCGGCGGCCACGACTTCATTCCCATCGAAGTTAGGCGTTGGTTGGCTGGACCTAGCCAGATCCATACATTTAGCGGCGATTTTGGAAGTGTGTGGTTATGAGCTTGGAGATGATGGCTAGTAGGAGTGAGGGAGGGAGCTGGTGGGCGGCGGTGGTGAGGCGTGGTAAGGGGAGGGGAAGTGTGGGTAGGCACGACGAGCCAGGAGAGGAGGGCTGTGAAAGGCGATGGCTGCGAGAGCTCCATCGATGGCCTGGTTGATGGGATAAGGGATCTTAGGGAAAGGATAAAAGAAGAGTGATATGTGGGCGAAAAGTTATAAAATAGTGCTGTGTTCAGTGTTTATAGATAAATTAATTATGTGATAGATGATGTGGACTTATTTAGAGACAACCTAATGACAAACTGTGGAACATTACCTTAGCAGTCATGGCTGCAAAAAGCCAAGAACGGCCCACCAGGACCACCACCACCACCGAGATATCATGACTAGGCAAAACATGCACTCAGGATGCGCAGCATTGACAATTTAAAAAAAATCCAAAAAAGAAAAACGCGAAAAAGTAAACGCCATCAATGAACCAAGGGATATGGATAAAAGAAAAAAAAAATACATGCAACCTTACCATGCCTCTGTTGTACGCCTAGCTCGCCTCGTTAAACCAAACCAAAACAAACAACTAGTGTGATGGGAACAATTCAATACGTATGATACTGGATTTTACTGTCGCTACCAAATTCTAGTACAAACCAAACAACAATCAATTTTTATGGACTATACCACATTGCGAGGTGAGGAGGAAGGAGTAGACTGAATACGGGAGAGAGCGGAGGTTACAGGCGCTGCACGATCAGAAATGATCTAACAGCTACAACCTATGGTATTTGTTCCCTTCACAATGGTATACTGTACTATAGACCTAAAAAGGAAAAACGTGAAGAAGCAAATACCATCGATGAACCCAGGGACATGGATCCAAAAGATACATGCAACCTTACCATACATCTGTACTACGCCTAGCTCGCCTTATTAAACCAAACCAAAACAAAAAACAACTAATAAGTCCCCCCAACGTTTACATTTGAATCAAGATAGAATTGGAATGGAGACAAGTCGCAAGAGAGAGGCCCAGTGTGACGACGATGCAAAACGAAATCGAAGCGATAAGCCCAACCAACCCCCAACGTTAGGAATTTGAACCAAGATCAAATTTGGAAGCAAATCACAAAGGAAAGGCTGAGCTGTGATAACGGTGGAGATTTTGGTAAAGCCAAAACCTGGGCAAAGCTAAATATTGGCAAAAGAACATTGTTTGGATCGTGTCGAGACTGAATTTAGTGCTATCAAATTTTGGTGATCGATTTTCTCGTTTTTAGATTGCCCATGTATGACATCGAGTTTCATTATCGTCACCAGAATTAAGCAACAAACTAAACTAGATCCACTTTTCATTGGTATCACCAAATCCCGATAAGATTTTCGTTAGCTAGCCGTAGAACATGATTTGTAGGAAAAGCAAAACAAGGGACCCGACCGATCAACGGATTCCTAGCATATCTTCCATGATTCCATCTGTGACCGTGGGTGGTGTGAAACGGGGGAAAATAATTTGGGTTTTGTGGGGCGGCGTCTCCCTCCCGCCAAAAGAAGACGCCCAGCCCCGCCTCTCCACGTGCTTCGGCGGGCAGAAACCACACCAAAGGCAAGGCAAGCCCCCCTCGAACCCACCCGCCTTCCCCTTTCCGCTCGCTCGCGTCCTACCTCCGCTATAAAACCCCCCGCGCCCCTCCCCCTTTCCGCTCGCTTGTCGCGTTGCTCCGCTCTGCGCTTCTCTTCTGCCCCCTTCCCGTCTCGCGCCGCCGCCGGCGAGGGGGAGGCGCCGCCGCTCCGCGGCCCGTCGACGCGTAGGTAACCCCGCGCTTCCACCTCGATTTCTCGTCTGTTTCTGTGCGCCCGGCGGGAGTGGCTGGTCCGGTCTGGGGTTTAGCCGCCCGCCCGCGTGCGTCGGGGGTAGCCGCGGGGTGCTGTTTGGCTGGTGATTCGCGTGGCTTGGTCGGCGAATCGTGCTTGTGCTGCTGCTCGCTGCCCGGGTTGTGCGTGCGTGTCCAGGTGGGGGGAGTGGATTCCTTCGGGTTGCGCTGCGACTTAGGAGCGGATTCTAGAGGGCCAACCGTTTCGAGATTTTTCGCTGCTGCTGCTGTATCCAGGAGAGGATTTGTTTCGGGTTATGGGCGCGATTCAGGAGGGGGATTTCAGAGGAATCGTTTCCAGGTTTTTGTGTGTTGCTGCGACGGAGCGTTGTTGCTTCTGCTTCGGCTGGGGGGGATGGATTAGCCGGTGCTCTTCCGGGTTCCGAGGGGTGGTTTAAGCCTAGGAGATTTTTTTTTTGCGCTGTCGTGCTGTGATTTAGGACGAATTTTACGAGTGCCATGTTTTGGGGCTGGATTAGCGAGAGGAATCGCATCGATTGTTCCGCTTTCCCCAAACCATTTCCCCCCCTTAGAATGGTGAATTCTGGTGGAGCTGGGAATGCATCCGCTGCATCGGGAATTGTGCCCAGGCCTATTAGGCCATTTTGTTCGGATTTGTTCCTGCGTCTCATTGTGATGTGCCCTGTGGAGGTTTATGTTGACGGGTCTATGGTGCCGGAGTAACCGATTTGGGGTTGCTTCGGTGTGCTTAACTCCGCGGAGTCCGCCGCCGCCGCATATCTGTATAGTCTCTCTCTCTCTCTCTCTCGACAGTTGATGTGGTTTGTGTAGGGTTGTAGGAGGTTGTTTTGAGAGATCTTTTGTTGTGGATGAGTGGTGGTCTAGGGGTGGTGATTTGAGACGATTATTGAGCTTTTATCTAAGATCTTGTTCATCGCAGTTTTCCTCTGTAACAGTGTCGTGTCGCTTTCCCCAAATTAGTCAACTTCTATTGGCTAGTCAAGTAGATATTTTCCCCATGTGCTGGAGATAATATTCCTGATGTTATCACAATGCAGGGGCAGCGGATCTGTTCGTGGGATCTTCGACCTTCACCGCCAATTGTCTGCGGCCTCCCAATATTCCGCCGACACAAATTGCCCGCAACTGGTGATTTTGTTCTTGAATCTACTAGGTAATTGTCTATTTCACTGAATGAGCTATTTCTTTGATTTATGCTGTTATATCGTGCAGAGGTGGTGAATTTTGGTCTGTGATTATCAAGTCATTAAGTTGATGAGTGCTTTATTTTCTTTGGTTGTATCAATAGTAGCACCAAATGCTCCATCTGTAACGTGTTGTTTTAGAATTCCTATCAAGTAGTATCAGTGGGTGGAATGTGGATTAGTGGTTTTATGCATGGTTTGGAATTGTGCATGCTTGTGCTTGCTCCCTTGCTGTGAGCGTTTCATGCGATTCAGTTGTGTACATTTTTCTGTCTGGCTTCACTGTCTTATGATGGACTAATGTTGTTAATCAAACTTTGGTGTTGTCTTATGGTCAGTGATGAAGTTCCAGGAAAAAAATTCACTACTTTACTGTTGAGTGATTTAATGTGCTTATATATCCTTGCTAGTAAGCTCTCTTAATGAGATATGGACAAGGTTTGGCATGCCTTCTGGATTTTTTTGCTGTCTTGGTGAAGAAGTTCTGGGTATTTGTATGGATTAGTACACAATCTTCAAGTGGTGCTTGGTGCTGCTGCTGCTGCCTTATTTGGTGGCTTAGTGCGCCCATCTGTGCTGCTAGTTTTGTGCACCTTTCTTTGACTGCCTATTGTTAGCTGTTTATTACTGGTGTAACATTTGATTGATCTTTTATTGCAATTACCTTGTGTATAGTGGCGCTTTCCCAGCTCTTGTGGTTACGCTGATTTCATTCTGGTTTTATAATTTGTTGGTCCTCCATGTTTGTGAACTACAGTGAATGAGATATATTAGTGAGATGTTACATCCATGATTGTATAATTTGAATCTGGAGAACAAGTCAATTGTTGGGGCATTTAAGGTAGCTACGTCGCCTCGGCTTCTAGATGAGGTCTACACATAAGTGATTATTCTTACATTTCTATACAGTTTATTTATTGAACCAGTCAGATGAATTGGACATTGGTTAACAACACTGCTCATGTTTCTGTTTTTCTTATTCGAGATATTTTGTTGGTTTTGACTTTCGTCTTGTTTTACATGCTTTTCTATGATACATTGTTGTTTTCTACTGTCTTTCTCTATTTTCTTGAAATTCTAGTTCCATTGGAAGTAATACGTGTACTTAGTAAGTATTAATTAGAGCAACATATGTGCTAACAGCCTACTGTGCTTGATTTCTGTGTATGCTTTCACAAATGGAAGTTTTCTGACCTGTTTATTGCTCAGTTGCCATATAGCTTCTCTTTTTGTGGAATCTGTTAGTCCAGTAGGCTTCTTGTGTCAATGAAAAACTGCAAATTGCATTAAAGATGCATATGTGTTGCTTCCATGCTATTTGGATACTCCAAATACAATTGAACACATGAATTTAAGATATATTGTAAATTTGTAATCAAAATCTTAACCCCTTGTCTAATCATATTCGATCCATTCAACAATTCACCCCAAACTTGTTCCTGTATATTTCTGCTTTTGATAAATTGTGTTACTCATTTGATCTTATCACATATTTGGACTGCCAGTAAGTTTACTGCATTTATTTGCTAATTGTTGACATGGCTGACTAATTCTAAATTTTACAGGGAGATATGGTGAAAACTCCACGTTCTCCTGTTACTACAGGTCTTCTTCTTAATTAACTTTTTCCTTGTTCTGTATGCCAATTAGTTGTCGTGCTTTCAATATTGGGTGTGATCATATCTTCTCTAACTATTTCCAGGAATACATTGTAATGTATACTATCATTTCTACCAGGGCATTTTCTTTATGCATGTGATTTCAGAGTGTAAATTTGAGATGACATTTGATTCTTGTTTGATATTTTATGTGTTAAATGTCATCATGTCATGTATTCTACTGGGTCTTGCCACGAGTGTTATAACGTTTTCTGTAGAAACCAGGGGTTTCCCTTTGATAAAAAATGTATTCTACTGGGTCTTCATAACTATCAGATGTATATATTATAAAAGAATGAGTTAGTGGTTGTACGTCCATTCTCCTCTAACCGCTTTATTCCCACTTCTCACCATTTTTCACTTTTCAACTGATCAGAGGAACTCTCTTCTATAGCACGATTCTCTATACATTCAATGAGTTTCGTTGCAATGCACGAGTACGTAACTAGTCAGATGTAAAGGAGTAACTTCTGTGCTGAAATAGACAGGGGGTATAGGCTAAAACTCCTGCTATGCTCCCTGGCTAAAACATTCTCCCTATCTGCTATTAATTATTGAATTCTACAAATACAAACATTATGGTTCCGCAACAGTGTTGCATCGAAGCAAAGTTGGTGTCATAATGATGAATTAACCAATGTCAAGTTTAGCATTACACTTGCATAAAAATAGTAATGCACAATTTTACCACGTCATTGACTAATAGTTCAATCAGTCAGAGGTGGATGACTTGGAGCTTGGTGCTTGGACTCTACTGGAGAGACATACTAAGAGGGAGATGGCAAACACTAGCCGACGTTGTCACTGTTCTTCATTGTTGCTGTTGTCATTTCTCACCATCGTTGTCACCATCTCCTCCCTCAGTTGCCCATGTCGGCGAGGTGAGCGGCAACATTGCGTAC